>CM073446.1:40521135-41192207 GCA_037074515.1 Mimosa bimucronata
AGCCTGATCATAATTAATTGTAAGTGAAAATATAAAGGAAAGATGGAGCCAAAAAAGAACAAGGAGAATTTCTTCATACAAGATCAGTTAACTCCCTTAGAGTTGCATCCTTCCATGTATAAATTTGAACCTCATCCTTGGGCTCCTTGCCTCTCACTGCAAACTCTTCATTGGTGTGATGACCTCCATCCTGCGGAAAGCGAAGAGCACAATACAGTATAGAGAGCTATCTTAATAAAACAATGGAAGTGCATTAAAAGATCAGGATATGTCCGAGTGCAAATGGATGAGACCCTTGCTCCAGACATCAAGTGAAAGAAATAAAGAAAATCCCAGAAGGAATTGAGCCAACAAATGGTGAGACTTCTATGAATCACAACAAAACAAAACAGCCACTTGTTGTTTTCTCACAAATGATGAGACTTCACGAACAATCATGACGCCCAAAATAGCACATAAAAACTGGGCAACTTCAAACAGATAATCAGTAAGCAGGTAAAGTGGGGATACTGCAGAAAGGCATACCTTAGTGAACACTCGCAGCAGCAGCGGGCACGTCTGCGATCGACAAACCAAGAAAAGAAGTCACAAAAACAATAATTATCATATAAAAGAAATGAGCTAGGTTTAAAAGGGGAGGAAAGAGAGTGAAACAGAAGAAGAAAGAGGGAACCTTTTCGCGATCAACAGGTTGGAAGCGAGGGCGAGAGGGAGGAGGGGGAGGGGGAGGGCCTCTCGCCGTCGGGGGAAGCGGTCGCCCTCCTTGCCTCTTGGCTGCGTCGCTCATCTTCTCCTTCGCTTTTTCTCAACTCCTTCTTCCTCTTCCTCCTATTGAAGCACACTGAATGTTCCCTTCTCAATATCTGGGCCTGCCCTTTCTCTCTACAGCTTCGGCCCACAAATCAGCACCATCAAAAAACAAAAAAATGGAATCCAATGGAGTTCCCTTTTTTAAAAAAAAAAATTGAATGGAGCTTAATTCGGAAACATTTATAGGTCTAATTGGTAAAAGGGTTAGCTCATTATCATTCGGTTATGAATTCATATTTCAACTATATGAAAATCTTGTTGGTGGGTTTTCAGTATCTATGTAAGTGCAATTTAAACCTACAGGCAAGTCTTGACATTGATAAGTCATTGACACCCAACTCACTTAGCTTTAGAGGATTAATCCTCGCTGGCTATTAATTGGGGGATAATCTGTGGATTCTACCGATTGATGTACTTTGACTTTAAGGAAATAAATTACAATTGCAAATAAAGACTGTTGTTACTTGCTATGGATATACGTATTATATTGTAATATTTACCAATACATAGTTAGTCCAGTGGTGTAAGGCCTCGTTAGATCTCTTGAGATCTCGAGTTCGAGTCCTGGAGGAGAAGCTTGTGTCGGGAGGAGAAGCCACGGATCCTAAAGCTAAGTAGTTAGTTGCTCGGATGCTTGATAATATAATTTAGAAAAGGCGTTAATTGCTGGTTGATACATAAAAATATATATTGTAATATTTGAAAAATTAAAAATATTCAGAGAATTGGAAATAAAATATTTAAGAAATTCATAAATGAAAAGTTTCATCAAGAGGTAGTGCTTGAGATTAGTGCTATTTAGATTCTTTGAGTTTGATTTAATTGTTTTCAAATTTGCAGAATGATTATTAGAATGCTTATGGTTCCTATCCAGCTATATAATAGAACAGTTGGTTAGTCAAAACAAAAAGGGTGTCATTAGCTCAGAAATCAACATACACACGAAATACACACACAAACACGTAAATATATACTCCCTCCGTCCTATATTATAAGAGTTAAAGAGGTGAAATCACATATATTAAAGAAGTGGTTGGGAGAGATAAATGTGTCTGAAATAATTTTATTTTCTCAAGTTTGTCCTTATTTATAATTGAGTATACAAGAGAGAAAAATGTGATAAAAGTGCAATAAATGAGTATGAAAGAGAACGTAAATAGAGAGAATAATGATGGGTAAAGTGGGAAAAAACTCATTAAGTGCTTTGACAAATTTGGATAAACTTTTATAAAAAAGGATAAAATCATTCAAATTTTTTACTCTTATATATAGGGACGGAGGGAGTAATTCACCCTGGTTTCTTTTCCAAGATCAAAAAATCAATGAAGACAAATGTGTCCCAATCGGCACATGAGGTTGCAGCTAGCAAACAAGGCAGTGTCGAATCTTACTTCTGTTGATATACACACACACATAATGCCCGTTTAATAATGTTCACAGTGATGTGAAATTTGAAGCAAGTTCAAAGCAAAATTGAAACAGAATATTTTTTTTAAAAAAAAAAATCACATATGCAGGTCATCAAAAAGTTGACGTTATACTTTTGAAAAATATGAAAATGAGGTTAACCGTTTTGTTTAAAAAAAAAATCACACATTTAATATGAAGAAGTGTGCTTTGAAGTGTCTAAGGGCCCGTTTGGATGACTGAAAATAGGCCGATGGAAATGGAAAATGAGGGCTTTCCTTCGGGCAAGGCTGTTTGGCGCGCTGAAATGACCCAAATTCCGTTTCCCGCGCAGACCTCATTTTCCTTTAAACGCATGAAATGAGCTTCCCACCAAAAACGGTGGGAAGCCAATTTCAGGCGTTTAATGGAAAGTGCTTTGTACCAAAATGCCCCTCATTTGAATAAAAACCACGCTGAAGTGAGCTCTGGCCAGCATTCGGACAAGAGCTGAAGAGTGAGCTTGTACCTGCGCTGAAGGACGAACTGGAGCTGAGTGGTAGCATAAACCCAGTAGCAGAGAAATCCAAGTCGCTGAAGGGTAGGTAGGTTATAGAGGTAACGAAATTCCATTTTAATCCTGGGTAATGTACTGGGCATCCATGAATTTTGAGTGGATGGAAAATGCAAAACATGATATAGTAAAACTGATTTGTTTGTGTGATTGTTTCTGTGATTGATATGCGACAGAGGATGGGTGTTCTTCGTTTGCTAATAAATTCTGAAGTGATAAATTAAAATGGAATGTATGACCTGTGATACGATATACGACAGAGGATGTTTAGGGTGCTGTAGTTTGTTAAATTCAAAAGTGATAAATTATAATCGAATGTATGACCTGTGATAATAGGACAGAGGATGTTTAGGGTGTTCTTGCTTGTTAAATTCGAAAGTACTAAATTAAAATCGAATGTATGACCTGTGATGGGAAGTGATAAGTTGAAATGAAATTTAAAATGTCAAAATGGAATTTCTTTTGAAAACAGACATATGCCTTGTCTATGTAGTGTGTGTACTATTTATGGTTGATTAAGGAAAGGGGTGTGGGCTACATTTTTGTAGGTCATGGATGAAGTATCTGATGAAATGTATTATGAAATTATGGTTGCTTGCCTAGCCATACTTCTAGCGGTAAGAAGGGTGGTAGTGACAATTGTCGCAGTGGCCTCATATAGATTGAGGGACATACCTGAGAGGTCATATAGGTTAGATTTTCATGCTAAGAGAGCAAACTTGAGGGCTATGATATATAGCAACGACTCAACGTGCTTCAACCAAATTAGAATGTATAGGGCAACATTCGATAAATTGTGTCACATGTTAGACACAATTGGTGGATTGCAACCTACAAGTCATATGTTGGTGGATGAACAAGTGGCAATGTTTTTGCACATAATGTCTCATCATGTGAAGAACCGAGTTATTCAATTTGAGTTCGGTAGGTCAGGGGAAACCATTAGCAGGTACTTTAACGCGGTTCTTAATGCAACATTGAAACTACAATCAAACCTTTTGAAAGCCCCAGAGCCCATTGGAGAAGATTGTGAAGAAGAACGGTGGAAGTGGTTTAAGGTAAATATTAAATTGTGTAGTTGTTGTAAGTATGGTGAACATATTTAGTGAGACGGTTTTATTGTTGCAGGGATGTGTTGGTGCATTAGATGGCACCCACATTCGTGTGCATGTGCCTACACATCTAAAAGGGCGATATCGAAATAGAAAAGGAGAGCTAACTACGAATGTGCTGGGGGTGTGTTCACCAGATGCTCAGTTCATTTATGTGTTACCGGGTTGGGAAGGGTCCGCCGCTGACGGAAGAGTGTTGCGAGATGCAATTAGGAGAAGACATGGAGTGAAAGTGCAACATGGTCTGTGGTAATGGTAAAATTGTGATATATTTATGTTATGAGTTATATGATGGTTAATTGTGTTTATGTTTTGTTGTTCAGGAAACTACTACCTTGTGGATGCGGGGTACACAAATTGTCAAGGATTCTTGGCTCCTTTCAGAGGCCAAAGGTACCACCTTAATGAGTGGAGACAAGGACAACAACCCCAAACCCCGCATGAGTACTTCAATATGCGACATTCGGCGGCTAGAAATGTCATTGAGAGGTGTTTTGGCATCTTGAAGAAGCGGTGGGCCATCTTACGCAGTCCATCCTATTACCCGTTGAAGGTTCAGAACCGATGCATCACAGCATGTTGTCTCCTACACAATTTAATTAGGAGGGAGAGTGTTCAAGATCCCATTGATGCAGAAATCGAAACATTCCCAACTCCTGATCCTACTTGTGACAACATGCCTATGATGACTATGGAAACATCTGATGCTTGGAATAATTTTAGAGATAATTTGGCCAATGAAATGTTCAATGCACAAAGGGGGGCTGAAGGAAATTGACTTTATGTAGTTGTTTAGTTTACATCTTATTTTCTAGTTTGTTTGTAGGGGTTTGACAAGATATTTTATTATAAAATAAATTGGAACATCTTTATTGTTATTGTTGTCATGTTTGATAATGAAATGTTGTTTGTAGTTTGTGAAGTGTTTGTTTGTAACGTGTGAATAAGTGTGCTGTTTTGTAAGCAAGTATATTATCGTCACCCGTTGTTTTGTAGATGGAGCAGGTTGATGTTGAAGGTAACAAGCAAAAGTTCCACTTGTGGTCTCATGATGAGGATAAGTTGCTGGTTGAATGCCTTGTCACACTGAGGTTGGAGCAGAAGTTCATGGCTGACAATGGGTTCAGGCCCGGGTTTGCCACTGCACTTCAGAGCATGATGGAAGAAAAAGCACCTGGTTGTGGAATAAAGGCAAATCCACACATCATATCTCGAATCAAGACACTGAAACAGTCATGGCAAACTGTATATGACATGGTTTACGGAACAAACACTTCCGGATTTGGATGGGACCCGGACACCAAATGTGTAATTGCTGAAAAAGATGTGTGGGACGAATACCTAAGGGTAAATGTCTCATGTTCAATGATTGTCACAGTACATTAATATTAAATGTTGAATATTAGGAAATAAGTTGATTCCTTTTGTGCATTAGGTTCATAAGAAGGCTACCTCTTTCCGGAACAAGCCATTTCCACATTTAGAGAACCTCAGCGTTGTGTGGGCAAAAGATAGGGCTGTGGGGGAGGGGGTAAGATCCCCCCTTGGAATGGAAGAAGAGGTACAACAAGAAGAACGAGATGCTGAACTCGGTAACCATGAAGAAGATGAAGTTGACCCACCACTGGAGTTCAAGGCTTCTTGGATTCGCAGCTTGCTTTCCACTTAGTGCTGCAGGTAGATTGTATTTTGGACATAATGTTGTGCCACCTTTTTGGTAATAGGAAGTTCATCTATGTCCATAGGTGTGTCCTATAATGTTCCACACTGTTTGCCATGTTTCTTTTGAGATCTCATTCAAACATGGCCAAAAGTGTAGGGCAGAAGTAGTTTGGTATCATAGCAACCTTGACTTTTTTTATGGATGTACTGTATCAAATGTGATGGATGCAATGTTATTAGATGTTGTACAGGTTATTTTGTAAAGTAATTAGCCCGAAGTGGCCTCTAAGTCATTGTTGTAGATGAAGAACTTGTTATGTAAAATGTTTAGGTCATTGATCAATGGCAAGTATATATGGAATCCATTTCTGACTATGCATCAGTGTGCAGTCCAAAAGTCTCTATTTTCGAATATAAGTCTTAACTTTCGATTTTAACTTGTCACTTTCGATTTTACATACTCACTTTCGATTTTATAAGGTTTACTTTCGATTTTAAATCGTCACTTTCGATTTTAAACCCTCACTTTCGATTTTAAACCATCACATTCGATTTTAAACCCTTACATTCGATTTTAAATCGTCACTTTCGATTTTAAACCCTCACTTTCGATTTTAAACCCTCACATTTGATTTTAAACCCCTCACTTTCGATTTTAAACCCTCACTTTCGATTTTAAACCATCACTTTCGAATTTAACCAGTTTTTAATTAGTTAATAACTGGGTCCGAATAAACAAGTGGGCCTATCGAATCCTGTCCAAATCGAATAACTGCTCTGGTAGTTGAAGAACAGAGGACCCAATATATTGCCATTTCTCTCTTCCCACCATCGAAACTTTTCATCTCTCCCATTGCCCTATTCGACACAACCCATCGCATTTCGCTATTGGAACCTATTTCATCTCTCCCATTGCTCTAATCGACACTATCCCCCTTAACCCACCACCATTCGAAACCCTTCCAACCGTCAATGGCAAGAACGAAAACGCCCAATGTTGACAAAGAGCTTTTGAGAAAGTTTAGAGAGGAAGTTGGAAGACGACGTTTGTCCACCCGCTCGGCAAAAACGAAATACGCAAGCGAAGTTAATGAATATGAGGCGGCGCTGAAATGGCAAGAGGACTGTTTGCGAAGAGAAGATATATTAAAGAAGAGAAGAGAACAGAGGAGTCAAAAACAATCACCATTAACCAAGGGGAAGGCCAATGTTGAAGAACAAGACAATGCGGGTGACGAAGAGGAGTCTCAACATTCGAATGATTCTTCAAACGACAATGAGGATCACATTGAAGACGTAGAAGGATCAAGTGCTGAAGAAACCCAAGAACAGAGCCCACCAAATGACAAAGAAAGTGATGATGAGGCCAATGTAAGTGATGATGGAAGTGATGAAGAGGCCTCTGGAAGTGATAAGGATGAAGAGGCCTCTGGAAGTGATGATGCAAGTCATGAGGAGGCCAGCAACAACTCTGACAAACAAAGTTTGATCAAAGAAAAGGCCAACCGCTTTGTTCTGCCTACCCACAAGTCAGATTACAATGCAACCACTCTTGAAAAGTACAAAGAAAGTCTTTCAGGTCGTAACATATGCCGCATGAGTAGGATTAATTTGGATAAGTTTGATGATGAGTTCGGGTATAATTTGTCTGATTTGTTGTCTCCATATAAGATATTTCTAGAACTATCTTTGCCATACAGTGAGTCAGTGGTTAGAGTGTTTTATTCAAATTTGAAGAACGGGGATAAGGAATTAACTACTGTTGTTCGAGGGACTAAAATTGTGATCAGTGAAAGGAACATTGCCAAGTGGTTGGACCTAAAAACAACTCGGGCTACAGGGGGGACATATTCTGACATTGATATTTACCAGACACTTATGGACACACAGAGTTCCCCTGCTCACCTCATGGTGAAACCTGCGTTGATGCCTGCACGTTTTAGAGTGTTGTGGTACCTGTTTTCTCGTAATTTTCTCAATAAGGGGGGTAGTTATGGACAATTCTCACCGGAGGACAAACAGAACCTCACAAAGTTCATCAAAAGGCAACCTATCGAAGTGGCACAGTTGATTATGCACCATATCCGCAGGGCGGCTTCGGTGAAAGTGAGGAATACGTCTCTTCCTTATCCTTCTCTAGTCTCACTGATCCTTGACCATCACAAAGTTTGGTACTTGGAAGATGGTGAGCCGGCATTGTGGACAGATGAGTTTGATGTCAAGGCTTTGCGTCATATGCAGATCACAAAAAAAGGATCCCAGGCAATTCATAGCCAAGAAGCACAAGTGCAGGACGAGACTCCAGAAGCACATGTGCAGGATCAGACCCAAGAAGCAGGGCCTACTCAAGATCCAGGGATTGGTGGTCATGGAAATGTCCACCGTGATACTCTTCCCCATTCATCTTTGTCTGTGGATGAAATGACAAAGAAGTTGGAAGATACTATTCAGTTGAAATTTGATGAATTGGGTAACCAAATTGTGCGTAATCTGCATGAATTTTCAGTGAACTTGAATGGGAAGTTGCATGAGTTTTCAGTTGAGGTGAATGACAAGTTGCAGGTCATATCCACAAGGATTGGGATTATGGAGAGCGATATGAAGAAGGTCCGCTTTGATTTGGAGGACCTTAGCAGAACCTACAACACTTCATTCACCAAACTTTCAGACTTCATCTCCTCAACAAGTAAGCCCACTGACTTTGGTGTGTTTGAAGATCCTCCAATTGGCAGCACACATAACACATATTTTGAGCAGCCTGATCCACATACAACCCAATCCCCCCATGATACTCCACATACAAGCCAATCCCCACATGACACTCTACATACAAGCCAATCCCCACATGACACTCCACATAGACAAACCTACATACACCCTGACACTGCTGCAACAGAAACCACCACAAGTGAGCCTGTGCAAGTTCCCACAGGCCTCCCATTCCCTCAGGACCCTATGACTCCAGTATCCGTCATTACCGTTCCACCCCACATGCAAATTCCTCCCAAAGCACCATCTAGGATCCCTCTTCAACCTACACCTTTGTCCTTCATCCCAAATCCACAGTTCATGTCAGGCCTTGCTGCTGAAAACTTGCAAAATCTGTTTGGAATAAATGCTACCTCATCTGAGATGCAAACTTCAAATCCTTCTATGTGGAGCCATGTTCAACTTGGACCTCCTGTATCTACACCCAAGAAGAGGAAGTCGCAACCAAGGGCCACCACACCAAAGCGCGGACGCGGGAGAAGAAATTAGTGTCTATCAAAATCTTGCTTTTGTTTTAGATTATTTTCTATTGCATCAAGTGTAAACTGCTGCTATTTCCTTTTGTTGGTTCAGATGTTCAATGGTTCCTTTTGTATTGACTTGTTCAAATGTGCAAAAACTCTGCATCATTTTTTCTTATGTGCTAAAACACTTTTATGCTAATGTACTTTGATGTTCAAGAACTTATTTGAGTTTATCTGTACTATTCATATTTATTTGTACAACAAAACAGCAGGTGACTTCATTTTTAAACAGAACCTGTCAACAATTCATCACCAAACTTTGCACCTGCCAAATTCGATTGTAAACCCTCACTTTCGATTGTAATCCCTCACTTTCGATTATAATCCCTCACTTTCGATTGTAACCATTCACTTTCGATTGTAATCCTTCACTTTCGATTGTAACCATTCACTTTCGATTGTAATCCCTCACTTTCGATTGTAATCCCTCACTTTCGATTGTAGCCACTCACTTTCGATTGTAACCACTCACTTTCGATTTTAAACCATCACTTTCGAATTTAAGTACTCAAATTGCAATTTAACCTCCATGTTTGTGTGTAGTTTACCTGCCATTGTAAATTGGCCATCATTTCATTAAGTTTAATTCAACAAGTTCATTCAATGTTCTCAACCTACCAATTCATTACAAAATCTTCAACACCATTGCATACATAGCTTTTATAAAGTACTATGTCCTACAACATAGTTGAAACCATCATCACCATGTCTCATTGTACAAATTGCAAATTTGCAACATAGCTTGCTCCATTGCATTGTCATTGAAGCCAAAATAGTCATTACTACTTGTACACATTATCGTACATATTCCACTGATCCTTCTCAACTAAACATCTAGCCACAAACAAAATGTGTTATCATCCCACATTGTGTCCTTGGTATATGAATATGTCGTTTAGCTTTTCATACAGATGAAAGGGCTTGTTCCTATACTTGCCTGCACATCTACGTACCTGAAATTAAAATTAATACATGCATTAATATCACAACTAGCTTCAGACACACACACACACACACACACAAATATGCATGTTGATTATTACTCACAGCAACATAAGCGTCCCAGATATGTTCCTCTGCCCTTACTGATTGTGTCCCTGCATCCCATGTAAACCAGTTACCTTGTTCAACATTCAACATGTCAAACACTACACGCCACTCAAAATTCAGTTTCTTTAATCGATCTCTAACGTCTGACACGCTTATATTTGTGCCTTCGCCCAATCTTTCTCTCATATTGTTCACAATGTGCTGCTGGATGCCCGGTCTTGACTCCAACCCCTCGTTACCTGCTATAGCCACCATCTCCCGAAGAATCCCAACAAGCATTATATCTTCATCGTGTGTCCACAAATGGCGAACATGCCCTATTATGCCACAATTTCTAAGCACTTTCAAAACCCACCAGTTTCAGCATTTCATCAGAAATTTAATGTAGTGAAAATACAAACCTCTAATCATTGCCACTTCAGCCTCCCAGAGCTCTGGTTCCTTGTTTTCGGCAACCATTCCCAACCTCTACGCTGCAATAATGGATGGGCAAAGCCTCCCTGTTCGTCTCCTTCGTCTCCACAGCCACACGAGTTCTCCCAGTTGCTCAAAACCTATATTTGTGCATTTTTTTATAACATGAGGGCATTATGGACATTTTCTGTTTTGCTTCCATCATTTACCCTTTCTTTTCAACAAACCAAACATAATATTTTCCATTCCATTCCATTGTTCTAATGTGCCTACCAAACGAGTCAACCTTCATTTCATTTCCATTCCTTTCCATCCATTTCCTTTCCTTTCCATTCCATTACAATATTTTCTTACAACCAAACGGGCCCTAAGTGATGGAACATAAGGATAGAGATGCATAGGATTTCCGCTAATCGGGATCGGAAACACTGTAAAAAGTCCTTAGTTTTAAAATCTTAATAGTATGGTACATTTTTATACATAAAAAAGCATAAGTTTTTTTTTTTTTTGGGTAAGATTTCACGATCGAAAGTATCAATACTTAAATTTAGATTTTGGCGAATAAATTTTTTAATAAACATGTTTTTTTTTTGTAGTTTTTTCTTATTTTTAATGTTACGTTATTAAGTTTTGAGAAAAAATAATATGAGATGAATTTTGTTGGGGAGGAGAAAGAATCAAAGAATACATGGAATTATACTTGTTTCATGCAATCGAAATAAAAATATACGAAAGGTCCAAAAAAAAGAAAAGAAATAAAAATATACGAGATTATAAGTAAAAGAAATTAAGAAGAGAGGAGTGCATGTTGCACTGTTGGCTTGGCTCAGTGTTCACAGTTGAAGTTGAAAGAAAGGAAAGGGAAGGGAGGGGGCGGGGGGCCAGGCCATAGCCAAGAATAGGAAAGAAGTGAATAAATGAGGCAGAAAAATGGGCATTAAAGATTTCCCAAAACAGAAAGCCGTAACCACTACACTATTCCTTCATGATCTCCACTCTAAAGCTAAAGCAGGATGGGAGGTCAGTGGTCATAACTCGATGCCTTGTTTAGGGTAGCCTCTAGGTGGCCCACACACTATCTATATATAGTCCCCTATTATTCAAAAATCAAAACTCTTTTGCCCCTTTTTAATAGTACTCTTTAATTACAAGCCTTTTTTTTTTTGCGATCAATCTTCAGTGCCAAGTCCTCTGTTTATATACTCATACACTTGTTATGTTGTTAAAAAAATCCACTCCTTACATATTTGAATCCCAAAAAATGTATTTATTGTGAAAGGCAAACATTCTAAATCTTGAAAGGAATTCGTTCAAATAAAAAATTCACTTGTCTTGTTAATTATTGCCGACATGTTGATAATTAGGAATTTACAAGTTCAACAATATCTATATTGATGTTTTTTATCTATTGCGTGATCCCATGATGAAAGATGTCATATTTTTTTTTCATCGCATGTATGTAAGTCCTATTATGGTTCATATAAAAGAAGCACAGAGATAATAACAGACAAGTTTAAATGAATTTGCAATATAAATTGTGTGATATTGATATTGACTTATTGCATGGTTCTAACCCCGTTGGCCAAAATCTTCCACACTCGTTTTTATTTTCCTACATGTAATCATTCGTTTTATAATTAATAAGTCCAATAATGAATATTTTATTATATCATCAGGAAAAACACACGCATGCAAATATACATGCACCCACCAATATCCAACGAAATCACACCTTGATAATATCAAATATCAGGAATCATCTAAAAAACCTGCACAACCTAAAATCGTCATAACTCATAACTAGGCTCTGTCGTTACAAAACTGTACGGGTGTGAGTGTATATAAATATATGTATATATATAAGAAGAAATAAAATAAGAATAAGAGATGTAGGGAATGCTTTGAAGAAGGAATGTGATGTAGAGGTGTGGGTAGAGGAGCAGGTGAGCATAAATGGACAAGCAAGAGGAAGAAAATTATTGAATAGTGCTATAGTCACTCACATTCATTATATTCTCTGCACATATAATATAATATGTACAAAATTTCATTTATGCTAGCATTTGCTTTTACTCCAACAATCTCAACCCAATTCTACTTTTTTCTCTTCAACCAACTCCACTATTACAAAGACAATATTATTCTCTTCCTTTTGAATAACATATTAACATTGCATATCATACAACACGTGGTTATTTTCATTCTTTTTTAATTTCTATATTATGTTTCATTTTGCATATGAAACGAATCGAAGTACTATTGTGCTGAATTTCCATGGGCTTCTTTCTGTTGTCAATTCAAAAGTTTCCTCATTCGACTTTCATCAATAAAAACAACCATACATATTCTCAGACTCTTAAAGGTCTATTATTGGGGCATATATACGGCTAAGTTTCAAATTTCAGGCTTAATCATGTTCAGGACTTGCCTTCCTATATATGTAGCTTTGAGGAGCCCTTTATCTAAAAAGAAATTGTGTCTCCCTCGTTGACTTGGAAAAATAGGGACAAAAATAACTTTTGGTCCGTTAAAATTTGTAAGACAAGGTAATTCCAACTCTACTTATTCCCCAATAAGAAAACACACCAATGATCTACTACTGTAAAAATTGCACTAATGAGAGCATTATATTAAACATTTTGTTTAATCAGTTATGCAAAAAAAAAAAAAAAGTAATTTAAAAACGCTAAACATTCCAATAAAACGCATCATAGAAATCACACCAGAAACAAAATGATTGCCAAGCATGCATGTGGATCAAAGAAAGGGATTTGACCCATGATAATGAAAGTAGCTAGGCGTAGACAAAATACAATGAACAAGCAAAAAGCTAGACGAGAACCAATAAATTCCATGTCAATTTTCTTTCTATTTTTCAAGAATCTACACTACACAACTAGGGTTATAGAATAGTTGAATTGCATAGTTTAATAATGTAATTGATGAGCTTACTAGTGAGTCCACAATGTCATTAATTTAAATAAAAACAATATTTTCTCAAAAACACATCTGCGATATATTCTCGTGTTCGACGTTTCTTTGCAGAAAATAGTCTCATGGACTCTTGCTTCTGTCCAATAATTTTTCAAGACAAAATTTTCGGAGAAACCCGCAAAATTTTGTGAAAAAAAAAAAAGAAAAAGCGAATATGAAGCATGCACCAAGAATTCTTGCAAGACTTTACTTTTATTCTCACAGAAAATATTTTTATGATAAATTACAAAATTATTGGGGAAAAAGAAAGAATGCGATCCCAAAAAATTGCAAGAATATTTTTCACGAATTTTTTCCCAAATGTTTTAAATTTATCTTGCTTCTCGTGAAGTAGTTACATAATCAATCAATAAAAAGTTTATATTTCTTGTGACAGCTATTTAATATCTGTCACTATAAATATTTATTAAGTGTTGTTGGATTGTAATGTTGTCCATTGATCTCTACCTAGCTAATGTGATCCTTTAAAAAAAAAAAAAAATCAATATACAAGGTTTGAGCTTTCCATGATGTCACCTTCATCAAGTCTTATCTTCACCTAAATTTCTCTCTAAGAGAGAGTACTTAAAGAATATTCTGAAGGCATTAACTTGCTCATGTTTCTCCCAAAAAGTAAATGTAATTAATGATTCGTTTTGAACCATAGTTGTTAGTCTGTTTAAACTTGACACTGGACCACCCAGTTAAACTTAATCAAACACTTCAAAATTTAACTTAATTATCAAACGATACACAACGCGGTTAACGTCTATATCTTCACAAATATAGCAACATATATGTGTAGCTTAGCTTACATGTTTTTCAAACCTATTTTACACAGTATTTTCTCCAATTAGTAAAAAGAAGAAGTGAAATTTGTTCTGTAGATGCTTTTAAACAAAAATGTATCGTGTGGAGAAGCTCTTTTTCTTTTTCACTCATGGCATGTTAAACCAAAGAGAACACCCACGAGAAAAGCTTAATTAAGGACTACTAATACCACCGATGCTACATATTCAAAACACTTCTCCGAAAGGCCTTAAATAGTATTTAGAATGATGTACACGGCAAGATAATTAGTAAAGGTTAAAACAGCGGACGGAAACGTTTCTTAAAAAAACTAGAATTTTAAAAACGTAGAGTCTATTAATATAAGGGTCATGAGTCATGGCTTATTATTGGTGACTTAATTAGAATGTTTAAGAATGTTGGAAAAGGTTTCTAGAAACAACAAATTAAACCATGAGGGCAAATTGAAAGAGTCAATTGTATTAATTAAGTTTGTTTGGTGTGCATAGCTAAAAGAACGAGCTAGGTTCCAGATACTCAACAACAATTGAGATTGAAGGTTTATCTTTTGTCCTTCTTTAGGCCAAGAGATTTAATAATTTTATTTCACAATTCACAATAAATATGTTCAACCTATGGACTTGAAGTATACTCAGCTATTATATTTTTGGTATTGATATACATATTTTCCTAATTTGAAATTTAAGCACATCACTCCCCACTAACTGTGCCTAAAGTCAGTTAATTAATCTCCTCTTATGATTTTAAGTGTTTAAATTTCTGTTCTGTAATTTTTTTAATCAATTACCACTTAACTATTCTGAAATATTGTCATTATATTACTCTCATCGTCCCTATATATAAAGTTATTTTAACCCGATTACAATTTTTCAAAAAATAAACTAAAGTTAGTTAAAAACAATACATAGGAAATATATATATTTATATATATATATATATATATATATTTTTAAAAGTGCCCTTATCCATGCATGAATGAGAAAAAGAAATGGTAATTACTTCCTTCAATCTTAAATATAGGATCTAGTTGACTTTTTGGAGAATCACAAGAAAATTAAATAAGTTACTTATAAATTAATTTTTTTGAATATTTTCTCTAAGTTATTTTATTTGACTTATAAGCTAACATATAATGTAATAATATATAAAATACGTTATGATTAAACAGCTCATTTAGTTTCCTAAATTTCTTCAGAAAAAGTTAACTAGATCTTATATTTAGGAACATAGGAAGTATGAAAAAGAATGAAAGACAGTGTGTGAGAGAAATTAATGTATGAGAAAAAATAAAAAAAATGCATTTATTGCTAAAATAAAATCAAATAAAACCTTATAAAAGGGAGGACAAACCATTTAAAAAAAAGAACTTATTTTTGGGGGGGGGGGGGTTATTTTGTTATTAGTATGCATAATTATCTTAGCTTTCTAGATGATGAGGTTGGTGGGGGTACCACTTGAGATGAAAACTGAGTAAAGAAGTAGTCCAACAGATTCCCTTGTCTCTCTTTGAAACAGGTCTCATGCATTATTCCTTCTTCAACAGCTTGATCCATTATTATATATATTACCATTCTTACTCTCCACCTTAATTTGACCACTTTTCTTTTTTTTGAAATTTCTATTTTTTGGTATGTCTTTTATTTGTGATATTATTCCCAAAGATGATCTCCTTGACACATTCTTTCTTTCTTTCTCTCTAAGAAAACAATGTTTTGTTATAGGCGATTTAATTTCTCAAGATAGTGCGGGCCAGATTGATCGCAAACTATTTGAAGAGTACTGAAAAGGGCGAGAGAGATGCAAGTAATAATAAGTAAATTAATAATAATTTAACTGAATTGAAAAAATGAGTGAATATAGGTAGCTAGGGTCTACTAATAATTTGGCTGGATTTTGTGGTGTTACCCGAGCAGACTCATAACTTATTCCATATATTATACCTTACAAACTTTGGACATCGTGTGTGTGTGTCGTCCTATTGGCAATATCCTAAAACTGGACATCATAAGACTCACTTACTTCCGGAGATTCTTTTAATCTGTCACTTGCTGTATCAAGTATGTAGCATGACAAAAAGTGATTAATCAAAATGAATAGTGAAACTAATACAACAACAACAAAAATATATATATATATAAAATCACATCAGAAATCAGTTAAATGCAGTAGATTTAATACTTGCCTTTTCTTTCTTAGTAGTGGGATAAGAATGGCTCTGTGCTAAAAACAATGATGATGCATGATATGATGAGGACTTAAAGTTGTTGGTCAACTGAGAAATGCATTTGCTTTCAGTTTTAGGCTAAACTGTGTCAGCAGCCACTGGTCATTATAATTTCCCACAAATAAACACTGCTTTCACATGGGGGCCTCCACCTTCCAAGAAACTTCATAATAAAAATTTTAAGGCACTAAGCAGTAATAAATTTAGCTTGTGTATGCACAAATTTATATATCTTGTTTTTTTTTTTTTTTTTTGTATAATTAAGCACCTAGCTAATATCTTAGGCTAGCCCTAATATTTTTGCGAACTCCATGAGTCCGAACTAGGATTCAAAGAATGTGGGATCATTTTGGGTAGCACTCTTACATTGCTGCATGCTCAAACTTGAACTTGAAACATTGGTTTAGTTGGACCAATCTTTTTTTTTTTTAGTACAAACTGGATACAATGCTCACATGATTTTACATCAAGCAACTAAAAAGAAACTAAAACAGAATCATGTACTGCCCCCCATAGGGGCTGCTTGTAATGAAGAAGGCGGCTGGTCGAAAAATCGAAAATTATCCAGCATTTCATGTGCAGCTTTCGCCATCTAATTAATCTGCCTGTGAGTTGTTATCCCTCGGAATGTGCTCCACTACCACTTCCCAATCACGACGAATCTTTTACTTTTAGTGTGTGTGTATATATATATAAGTGGATGGGGGTTATATCTGAGTGATTTTAAATCATTGTACACACAATATTTTAAAGAAATTAAATGAATGAAGAAAGAGATGGGCGTGTTTGAGAAAATAATTAATATAGAATATGAAAATGAAAAGGAAAAGAGGAAGGGTTTCCAATTTGTTGAAAAAGAAGATCAAGTGTTCCCCTGACCCTCCTTTTTTCTCTGTTCCATTGTCTATTTCTAACTTCCACTTCTCTCTCACACAAATTAAAACCCCATCATCTCTCTCTCTCTCATCTTCCATTGTTCTATTTATTTTCTCTCCTCCTCTCATATATATATATAGATCAGAAATCTGAATCCAGAAGGGGAACAAGGTGAAATTTGGAAGCTAAGGTTTTAGCCATATAAAAGAGAAAGAGGAATCAGCAAAACATCATGGGGAGAGGGAGGGTTGAACTGAAGAGGATAGAGAACAAAATCAACAGGCAAGTGACTTTCTCAAAAAGAAGGAACGGTCTGATGAAGAAAGCCTATGAACTGTCAGTGCTTTGTGATGCTGAGGTCGCTCTTATCATTTTCTCTGGTCGTGGCAAGCTCTATGAGTTCGGAAGTGCTGGGTATATAATATCATTCTTTCCTTTTCTGCCCCCTCTCCTTCATTTATTATTATTCACTTCCTTAATTCATGTTTTCAATTTGGCTGTGCAAATCCATATATTTTTTCTATTCCTTTTTCCTGGAGAGAATTTTTTGGGTTTGTTTTTCTGATACATGTCCTTCTTCTCTCATACTTTCTTCTGTCTTCACTTCTCCTTTCACCAAAATGGATACTGGGTTTCTTTATTGCGCAGTAGTATTGGTTTTCTTAGCTAGACACTGCTATCACTTTTTGAGACTATTTTTGCCCCTCTACAATTTATTTATTTATTTAGTTGTTTGTTTTTCTCTTGCTTTATATTCTGCAGCATCATTTCTTGGTTCCATTGAATAATACATACACACATACATGCATATCTATCATCTGACAGCCTCTCTCTCTTCTCATACACAAATTAACTTGAACATGTTTCAAGGACCATAGAGAAAGATGGTTCATGTTTCTTTCCAATCACCGATGGACACGTTTCATCTCTCTATTCTGGGTTAAAGGGTTTGGGTTTCATTTATATATATATACACTTCGGGATGAAACAGTAGGATGAGTAGTATGATGTGTGTAATAAGTTGAGTAGTGAGTGGTAGGATAAAGTTTAGTTGAAGTAGCGGAAGTAAGGCCGAGGATATTATGCTCACTCTCTTGTCCGATGTGCAGGATCTACTATCTAGGGCTTTCAACTTCATTTTTCTCTATGAACTCAAAAACATAAAAACAAAAACAAAACATCTCTCTCTATACACATATATAACCCCTTCAACAACTGAAACATGGAGATTGTCTGAAGCTGCTTTTGATGCTTTGATCTCTTGGATCTATCATTGTTTCCATCTCTCTCACATTCAACACTTCTCTTTTAGTGGTCCCCCACTTCTCTCGCCTTTCTTATATGCCTCTTTTACATCTCTCTCTCTCTCTCTCTCTGGGTACTTCCATAGAAGAATTGCAGCCTTTTTTTTTAAACTCTGAACAAGACTATAATGTCCTAGTCAAACATTAGGATCTTTGGCTTTATACACAAGTTTTGACATTTCGTGTAAAACCCCCCCCCCCCCCCCCAAAAAAAAACCAATACTTCCATGGAAGAATGATTATAGCTTATTTTTATCCCTGAAGAGATTGTGCTTTCTTCTTCTTCTTTGGGCTTACCTGCTTTGGGAGCATTGCGTTTGTCTTTTAATTTTCTAAATGATGATACGGTAGGTTTTTGTGGGACATTGGTTTGAAAAAGAAAATCTTGACGGTGAGGTTTTAGTAATTGTCAAAAAAGAATAAAAA
Source organism: Mimosa bimucronata (assembly GCA_037074515.1). Lineage (NCBI taxonomy): Eukaryota > Viridiplantae > Streptophyta > Magnoliopsida > Fabales > Fabaceae > Mimosa > Mimosa bimucronata. The sequence continues at coordinate 40,540,050 of CM073446.1, forward strand.
AAAATTCATAACATGGATGATAGCCTTTTGGTTTTGTGTGTGTTTTCCTCTTTTTCCTTTTTTGGTTAAGAGCCCTAATAAGATATGGATCATATATGTATGGTCAAGCTCTAAAGCCCCGTCCTGCTGCAAGAAAATAAAAAAGAAAAGAAGAAGCAGACAGCTTTGGGGCTTTGTCCATATATTTTATTATAACTAATTCATTTATCGCCCGCAGCATACAAATTTGCGTGGTAATCTCAGTTTACTCCTCTGATTTACATGCTTTCTGCAGTAAAAAGAATGTTCATGAATTTATTTTCTATAACCAGTTAAAACTACTTTTTTTGTCACAAAATACACATAGTAACTTCTCTACTAATACTCCAGTCTCGTTAAGAAAAACCTTGATTTTTTGGGCGACAAAAAGAGTTTATTTTGGTTAGATGTATAATATTCCTTTCCCTTAAACTGATGACACATTATTTTTGGTAGGATTGCTAAGACCCTGGAACGATACCAGAGATGCACTTTTACATCTCAAGATACCAATGTCCTTGAGCTTGAAACCCAGGCATGTTTCACAATTCTCCACCTAATTTCATCTTCCTTATTTGTTTCTAATATATTCTATGGTAATAATTAAATTACTTCCGGATTTTGCTTTTGGTAATTTTGAAAAATAGAGCTGGTGCCAAGAGGTGTCAAAGCTAAAGGCAAAGTATGAGTCTCTTCAGAAGACTCAAAGGTGAGAAAATATTATTGTTGTTGATTTACTTTGCTATGGGAACAAATTAAATTAAATTAAATTAAACACATACCAGCTATGTCATATATTAATATGAATGTGGACAGGCATTTGCTTGGGGAAGATCTAGGACCACTGAATGTGAAAGAGCTTCAGAGTCTTGAGAAGCAGCTTGAAGGAGCCCTATCACTAGCTAGGGAAAGGAAGGTGTGTGAGAGATTTCTAAATGATTCAATTTTCTTTTTCAAACTTAATTTGTTAAGCTGGATTTGTTTTGTGTATTATGCGTTTAAATTGCCTCTTAGCTTGGTTTAAGGTGACGATAATATATATATATATATATATATGGTTCAATTGAAAATGCAGACAGAGATAATGATAGAACAAATGGAAGATCTACGCAGAAAGGTAATTAGTTCATATACATGGATGTGCATGTTAGAGACATTACTATATATATGAATGATGGATGTGAAATGATCGATGGACGTGGATGGATGTACAGGAACGCCGTCTGGGGGACATTAATGAGCAGCTGAGACTCAAGGTTTTTATACATAATTTTATTGAGTGATCCATCAATCAATCAATTAATTAATGATATATATATATGTATATATATATATATATATGTTTATTATGAGTGCAGGTAGAAGGAGAGGGATATAATGTGAAAAGCATAGAGAGCTTCCATTCTCATAATTCAAACTCAGCTTCAGCTGCTGCCAATCCCAACTTCTTCCCCTGCCAACCAAACCCTCTCCTCGATTCTCTCCATCTTGGGTCTCTCTCTCTCTCTCTCTCTCTCTCTCTATCTATCTCATATTCATTAATATTCATTATTAGTCACCATGCAATCAATTAATTAGATGGAATACAAAGTCTTAATTATTCATTGAGGAATGGTACATATATGCATGCAGGTACCATCATCAGTATGTTGAAGCAGCAGAGACATCTAATCATCAAGCTTCCAACAAGCCCAATCTGCTTGCTGAGACTAACTTCATGCAGGGCTGGCTTCTCTGACCATTCTATTATTCGATCCATTAATTATATATATACCATCACTTCCTTATTAATTCCTCTTTTATTATATCTGCATTGTCTATATCTATATAGATAAATTATATACATTTGGGCTTTGCTTACTTTGATATTTGCATGCATGCTTGACACCATATTATAAATAGATATGTATTTTGGTGTGACTTTATTTGGATTTCATCTTCATTAGATATAGCTTCTCGTCACATTAATTCTAATTCTAATATATATATGTGCCATGAAGCTTTCTGTCTTAATTTCCTTTTAGTGTTGTAAGTTATGTTATGCAATGCAACTCAAAACTGCTCTACTTCGAGAGAAATAATTAAGAATTAAGCATCAAAAACATGCACCAAGCAAAATCTTAGAGTGTAATACCTACTGTATACTCTAATAATTCCATGCATTATGCGATTCTCATTCAGCAATATTGCACTTTTCTTGGGCTGTTTCCCCTTTTTTGTTCATTTTTTTCTTTTAAATTTTACTTAAGAAACCATTTTCATCTACAGTTTACTGTTCAGCTGCCCTGCATAACAACATTCCCCAAAAACTACTATTCTGTTTTTTATTTTTTTTAGTTGTTTCTCCTGTAAAAAACGTATTCATTAAGAAAAGATATAAATAAGTTTTCACACACACACACACACACACACACACATATAATCTAGAAAAATTTAACTAAGCAATTTACTCACTTTTTTTTTTTTGAAAATATTATTATTTAAACTTGCGAAGAACTTATTAAACTCATTCAATAGAGAATGTCAAGTTTAATATATAAAATAACAGATATAATTGATACTTCTTATAAGTCGTAACAACATATAACAAGAGAATTGTTATCAAATAATGATAATCAATATCAATATTTTAGCCAAAACAATCTACATTAATATATCATTATCCATTTCCTAAACCCGTATCCCACCACTTCTCAGTGATGTCGTACTAAAAATCAGTATAGCACTGAATGGGAATAAAAAAAACTGCAACAACTACAAAACAAATTAAAATAAAATGTTTACAAGAAATGACAAATAAAAATTTTTAACCTAAATAAGGTAATTGAAAACGGACCAAATTAAAATGGACGAGACTCTCAAATGAACTTAAAAAACTAGACAACAATTATCACTAAAAATAGGGATCTGCCAAGGAAATTATGGATTTATCAGACTAGTTGACTTTAAAGGAAATTATAATCTGTGATAAACAAATTAAGGAAATAAGATGATTTCTCAAAGATACAAAATGAAAAGGGACATTGAACTTCGTATTGCAATAAGGAGGAGGTTCTCCACCTTTAATTTGAAGATTCGAATAATATATAATTATTAATCAAGGAGATAACGGTAAAAATTAAAGCACGAAGAAAGAGACACACAACTAAACACCTTAACCCATTAATGATGTTGTTTATATATAATTTGAGGGTTGAAAGAATTTTTTTTTTAATTGAACTAAACACCTTAATCCATTAATGATGTTGTTTATAGAAAATTATGGAAAATAAATATTAAAAACAACAAAAAGATATGCAAACGAAATTAAACCTGGAGAATAATTGATTGGCATAATAAAGGTATGATTTGTGGGCGGTGATGATTTCTTCACGGAATTGCAAGGTGGCATCGAGCAAAAATAAGCACATGGGCTTCGTCTGAATCTGCTGGAGAAGAATTTTGATGGTGATTGCGTTTTAGGGTTTGGTTTCAGCCAAGTTATTAATGATTACAAGGTAGTGAGAATTTATGAGGTTTATATAGTTTGTCGCGTGGAAGTGTATTCATCAAGCACTATGGAAACTGTAGGAATATACCTAATCCACCCTTGGTGGGTTAGGGCCTAAGCCTAATGAGAATTAGGGCTTATATGTAAGGCCCAATGAGAATTGGGGCTAATGTATAATTATGGAAAGACCTGGGATAAAATGAGTAATTTTTCCCTTTATAAGTTTAAATTGAAAAGATATGACTTTTCATATTCTTTATATACGGGGAGTTGTTCTGGACAGACAGTAACAATGAAAACAAAAAAGAAACTCCCGATAAAATCTTTCAGGGTCTCTTCTCTTCTCTTCCTCCATTGTGCATCTGTCGTATAACGTAATCGGGGTCCAAATCGGTGCTTCGATTTCGTGTGGGTACCGAGCGAGTCTACCGGATTCCAGGTACGCCCGAAAACCCTACAGTGGCATCAGAGCATGATAATTCTTGAGGCTATAATTTCATTTATTTGTTCCGCTGCTGCGCGTTGTGCCTTTCTTCTTTGTTTTTACGTTGGATAATTTCTGTGCTATGGATATGATGATGATTTGCATCCACATATATTCTGCAAATCCTATTTAATTTAGTCTAATTGGATTATATGTTTCTGCCATGCGTTGGTGTGCGACTGTGCGTGTATATATATTGCATGTATGTCTGCGTGATATAAATGATTCACGGGTTGATAAATTCAATTATGAGGCTATATATATTGGTATGCTTCATATGAGATTGGTTATGCGTCATATGAGATTGGTTGAACAAATAGATAATTTAGTTTAATTGTTGTGTTTGTTTCAATCAGTGGCTCATGGGTTTATTTATTTATTTATTTTTTCTGTGAATATATCCTATTTGTTCCCTATTTGAATAATCTGTGTCTCATATATCTATGAGTATATTTTGAAAGACATAGAGAACAATCATTGTAATGTCTAGGAACAAAAAGAATAAAATGAAAGAACAAATTTACAGAAGAAAAAAAAAAACGAGCAGATCTGTTTTTGGGACTGGGTTTCATGAAAATAAAAGAATTAGGCCATGAAAATTATCCCATTGTGTAGAGCACGAAAAAAAGATGAAAATCGACTATTAGAACGCGAAAAACGGACTTCGGACGGCTAAGAAACGGTGGAGAGAAGAAGCGGGTCCGTCGGACCCGCCCGTCCGTCCAGCCGGGTCTGGGTCGACCCGGCTGGAGGAAGAAGATGACGGATGACGTCATGCTGACGTCATCATGACGTCATGATGACGTCACATTATTAATAAATTTTTTTTTTGCATGTAGGGGCCTGTTTAGGCTGGTCCAGCAACTAAAAAAAAAAAAAAACGTAATGGGCTTATTTGGCTGAGCCCAATACGTTTTTATGGGGCCTGATTTAAAAAAAAAAAAAAACAGTTTTTTTTAACTACTTCTAAGGACATTTGAAGGGGCATTTTAACTCCGATTGAGGCACGGTTTGTTTCTAAAAATTCCTAAATTCAAGAGCTACATTTAGACATAAGATTTGTCTAATTTTAAGGCTTTGTTTGGATCTTCATAGAGGTGTTTGGGTGCCATTTTTTGTGATTTTTATGAGTTTAAAAATCCTAAAATATTTGCAATAATTCATAAAAAAAAATTTATTTAAGGCAAATATGAACCTAGAGAGTTCTAAGAGCACCAAACCAAAAGAATTTCACTCTTTTGGATGACATTTAAGTAGAGAAACTTAATCTTAAGTATGATTTACATAGTAGTAAATTAGAAAATGAACAATTTATTGGTTATTGCCTCTAAGTGTTGATCCAAACCTAAATTACTTGGAGAAATGTGAACCTCTAAGTGATGTATGAAGTAGGGATTTGTGTATTAGAGTATGAGACTCTAGAATAAAAAACCTAGAAGGAGAAGATCCTTAAGAGGATCAAGAGAGAGATAATTCAAAGTAAGGTTCATTTGAACTTGAAATGAAACAAGAGGTGTAACATAAAGAAAATATTGATGATACACTAGAGGAGGAACCTGAATAACCAAAATCCTAAAGTTTAGGATTGAGATTTGGATAAACCTCAGGGAGGTTAAAATGACGATCAGATATTAAAGAAATAATATCAGATCAATGCAAGAGGAAATTTCAAATGGAGAAATTTCCACATCTTAACTCCGGATCATGGTGAAATTCAGGAATAAAATACACCTCAAGTATGACTTGAAAGCCTACCTTAGGAGAAAATAGAATCCTAAGCCTAGTCCAACTACCATTGATTGAATCAATAAAAGACTTAAGAGCAAAGACTAAATGTTTCTGTGAAGAAACATATATATAAATTGCATAAAACATTTGGAATATTTCTTTGAGAAAATAGAGAACCTCTTAGAAATCACCAAAGCAACATAGCGTAACTTCTATCATGTCACTTAGGAATATGAGATTCCTAAAGCCTTGCTGAATAACGGTTACTGTGAACCTATCAAATTTGGTTTGGGAAAGTAGAGAGACTTCACCCTTCCATTTTTGATGTTATATTCAGCTAAAATTAACTTCAGAAAATAATAGGAACATAGTAGAAATCAAGAAAACTCTTAAGTTACTCAAATAAGAAGTTAATAAGACATTATGAAAATAGTGTAAGGAGAGACATGAAGAAGTAAATGTCAAGTACACTTTTTGAGTGTCAGCAAAATGTCAAATGCTCCGTCTGAGTGGGAGCTCTTGGAAAATGTGTCTTCTAAGAGTGTTATATGCTCTATCAAAGTGGGAGCTCTTAGAAAATAAGTTTTCTTGGAGTTTCATATGCTTTATCTAAGTGTGAGCCAATGTCAAATACTCTATCTAAGTGGGAGCTAATGACATTGCTCTATCTAAGTGGGAGCTCTTGGAAAAATGTGTCTTCTAAGAGTGTTATATGCTCTATCTAAGTAGGGGCTCTTAGAAAATAAGTCTTCTTGGAGTTTCATATGCTTTGTCTAAGTGGGAGCTTTCAGAAAAGAAGTTTTCTGAGAGATAAAACTGAGCATATTGTAGAAGTGCTTGTATAAAATTTTTGATAGATGATAATATTATTACTGGAATCTGTGTGATGGGAGGTTTAAACGTATTCTCCTGATCATAGACCCAATAGTATTATTATTTTTTTAGTCAAGAATAATACAAGTGCATGACATTGTATACTTCAATGTGCTACAAATAAGTTCTTGGATCAAATCAGATTGTGAATAGCCAGATTAGTGGGATGATTTGAAGTAATTAAGCCAAAAAAGGCTGCCAAGAACAACGACACAACAATAAATTTAATGGGGACAAATGTGATATCTGATATTGAAAGGTCTCATACGATTAAATAGAAGATGTTGTCATATCATTGACTAAGAGTCATGATGTAGTTAAAGTTGAGAGTCATCTTGACTAAACTTATGAGAGGACATGAGACCTACATGGCTCGAAAAGGGAATAGTATGTCACAAATTACCCTATAGAGTGCAAGCATGATAGAAATCCAACAACAGAGAGCCATGTGAATTGTGTAAAAGGAAATTTTTTTCGCAAAACTTCCATTACACAAGATGAAAAAGGTTGTCAATTAAATTTGACACATATAACTTGAGGCTTAACGCCTTTTATGAGACAACATCTACATTAGATAACCAACAATACAAAGAGATTGAAGGAAGTTGATTGTATATTGTCCAATGAACGATTTGTTCATAAGGACGCTCTTTTCCTGTTAGGAGCACATGAAAGTCAGGTTAAACCAAAGTGAAAACTTTGTTACTTTTTCAATGACGTATCAAAGTACTTGGAGCTTGAATATGGATGTCAGGAAGTATGCAAACCCTTTGGGGCTAGCATACCGCAGAGGTAGCAAGTTCTCTACACTCTAAACCTAAATGAGATAAGGGTAAGAGGTTCTACAAAAAAGGAATGGGAGGACTACCCTGACATCACAAGAGTAATAAACTCTTTAAGGAGGAAATTGACCTAAGTAAGGTCGAATGCTTTTCCTACTAAAGGATAAACCATTTTGAGATGGATTTCTTTTCTGTCAATAGTGAGCAGGAAAGGACTCAAGCTCTAAAGACTCGAATAATAAGGATCAAAGATCCTTTATTAAATATCGTTGATTATCAAATTTAAGCATAAGGCTTTAAATTGATAATGACGTGAGGTTTGGGGTAAAAGGCATTAGAGCCTACAAGTTCATTGTTTCATGCACCAATGCTCATGGGTTCTAAATGAACTATCTTGACTTTCATGACAAAATTAGCTGTTTGTGATACAATCTTCCTTGACATTTTTTTTGTTTTTTCGTCATTGTTGGTGATCTTTGTGTGTATGACTGCTTTACCACCCTAATTCAAGTGTTGACTTGAATATATGTCATGGTGGACTAGGACACATAATTTGAATTGGCATTTTTCGAGAATGCTATGTTCATCACCCAATAGGGAAGTGTCTAGTAGGTAAAGCAATAAGAAAAGCTTTTTCAGTAAGGGAACTGAGATAGAGAAAATATTGCATTTCTTCCATCCGACTATATATGGTTCAATGAATGTGATGGCATGACACAGAGCTTAGATTAATTATCATAGTTGATGATTACTCATGTAATTATCATTACTTTATTTCACATAAGTTTGAAGCTCAAGCGCTTTAGACAATAAGTGAATAAAGTTGAAAATAAAGTGCATACGGAATTTAAGAATTCTACGCACTAATAGAGATTGTTCCTGACCAGTTTCAATGAGTTTCATGAAAAAAAAGGATATTTATTTAGTTAAATGACCCTTCGTACTCTGTCACCAGATGGAGTTGTTAGGAGGTGTAATGAAATGTTACTAAACATGGTCCTGTATAAAGTGATTCAAGATAACCCACCAAAAGTGAGTGGGAGAGTGTTGTTTAGTCCACCTTTGGTGGATTAGTACACATATTTGATTGATCAAGTATGGTTTTCTCTTTAAGGGAGATACAAACTTTATACTTAACCATGTGTTCTCCTAAGTGGTCTTTTAAACCACATGAATTATGGTCAAAGAACAAATCAAGTCTTTTTGAGTTCCCCGTAGGCCATAAAGGTTGAGTTCCCCGTAGGCCATAAAGGTCAATTACACGATCTCATAGTTGTTGTAAGTGGGAGCTTATTATGGCGACATTTTCATAAGTGAATATGAAGATGAATTTGTATCTGAAAAGAATTGAAAGGAACCATATATATTATGGGTGAGTTTTTTCCAAATAATGGTGAAGCTTATTACATTGTGTTTCTCTGTATCTCTTTATGAGACACAGTGACAAGGCAATACGGAACAAGCTCTAAAGTCCTCAATTGCCCATGTAAGTGGGAGCTTGTGAAAGGTCATTAAAGAGACCTAAAAGTGTTCTGTATAAGAGGCCTTACCTACTTTTTAGAAGGAATGGAAGAAAGCAATATTAAAGGACATAGATTCTTTGGGAAAGAATCAAGTCTGAGAGTTAGTTGATCCACCACAAAGATGAGAGATCATTTGTTTAGATCAATTAACAAAACAAGACTCTTTCGGTTACAGAGGGTATACATAGACATATATTGTGAGAATACCTTCTCATATATTATGTCTTTATGTGCTTAAAATCATACTCATTTTGGAAATAGCTTACTGTTTGGTTTTAGGTTTACATCAAGTGGATGTCAAACTTGCATTTTGAGTTGGGATTTGGATGAAAAAATCTATATGCTTTGGCTATTAGATTTCACTATAATAGATGTTTGAGGTTTACAAAGGATGACCTCATATTACATATTTTTGCATTAGTCAATTCATGGACTGAAGCAATCATCCAAACAATGGTATTTAAGGTTCCATATGAGTGGTAACCTAATATATTGTCTTATGGTTAAAGAAACCATAACCAAGCAGTTTGTGATATTATCCTTTAAGCGGATGATATACTATTGACCAAAATAGTTTGTTTTTCATAGTGCCTATTAAAGAATGGTACTAAGAACATGGGTAAATCATTGTGTATTTTTGGAGTTGAGATCCAAAGATATATAGATCAAGTAGATTCCATTCTCTATCACAATAGAGTTATATTATGGAAATTCTTGAGCAGTTTAAGGTAAACGATTGTGATCCCATAAATACCCTAGTGATTTATAGAGTTAGTTTGGTATATTCCAAAACTGAATCAACTTTAGACTCAAAATGGAAAAGGGTTTCCATGTAAACGTTGTTGGTAGTTTAATATACACATTGGTGTGTAAATTATCAGATATCCATTGTGGTAGGACTTTGTTTGTCAGTACTAGTCCAACCATTGTGAGAAGCATTTGATGGCTCCACAAAAATTCTCATAGATACTTTAAAGGGCATGATAATTATGCGCATTTAAAAGTACTTACTGTGGTAGTACAAATGGCTATACGGTTGATGATGTCTAGAGGTACATCTTGGATTTGAAATGAGAATTCAAACCTAGTGTTAATGCATTGTGAAAACACTGCGACCATTGCCTAAATAAAAGACCCTAAGTATCATAGTATGAGTAAAATGCAAAGATAAATATGTGAGATGTGTTATAGCACATAAGGTTATTACTAAACAACAAGTTCCTATGCAAAGTCTCCTGATTGAGCCTGTGGCCAAGGATATACATGAGAGACATGATAAGTCCTTTGGCAAGCATAAGATATGAAGTAATTGATACTTCATTAAGGCTTTACATGTGTATGTGATAGTATACAATGTCTAGTATGTCGTACAGGTTGATGAGGTCGGCTCTCTCACACGAGCGACCGCCTTTGACACTCAGGAGTAGTGTGCAAAGATGAGACAATGTGTTCACCAGCAAAGCAGTGAAAGTACTGATATGGTAGAGAAGAAACACAAATTATATGTCACCTCGACTCAAAAGTGCAGCAAGTCGAGATGAGATCCGTGATTACACACATATGGATCGAATTATGGATACCCACATCCGTAATACCTGTAGCCAGACAACAAAATTCTTCAAAATTGACGTCATACAATGTGAGAAGAGTTGAAGAATTTTGGGTTTAGATACTGTGTGTTTCTATACTGAAGTCTGTACGGTGTTAATGATACAATCAAATCGACGTACGCTCTTATAGAAAAAGAGTAACACCGTAGCATGCGATTCATACCGCGTGTGCTAAAGTTACCGCAAACTGGAAGCAGTGAATGGATCCCTGTTTCATTGCTGTGTGAGTCCAAGAAAGGTTCCATACTTTCTTGATGTCCTTTGACTTTGACAATGTCATGGAAATATGTTTTAGTGTCTGCTACCTTAGCGTATATCCTATGGTCATGATAAATGCGATCTAAAGGTGTTACGTTAGGAAAGCGGTTGATTCATATTGAAGTGATATTTGGGCGAAAGGAAGATTACTTGCAATACACACACTTATGCTAGTGTCTGAGACCGGTCCATTATGATATTAGTGTGCTAATTTCATAAGTGTGGACACTGCATATGAGAAAGGCAATCTGAGCTTTATCTTGGCTCTAAAGGGATTAGATTGGCCATGAGATAAGTGTATTTGTGTAAATCTAGGATATCTGAGGCACTATATCAAAATGATCGAGCTGCACTGCAAGGTTGTTTTGTACTGGTCTCTGTAAAAGGGATTTCTAGTACAAGACACCTAAAAGAAGACGTCGTGCCCACGCGGTTACGACAGAGCACTTAGTATGAAAGAAGGATAGAAGAGAAAGAGACTTGACCCATAACATCCAACCCACCAAGTGTGAGTGGGAGATGTAGGAATATACCTAATCCACCCTTGGTGGGTTAGGGCCTAAGCCTAATGAGAATTAGGGCTTATATGTAAGGCCCAATGAGAATTGGGGCTAATGTATAATTATGGAAAGACCTGGGATAAAATGAGTAATTTTTCCCTTTATAAGTTTAAATTGAAAAGATATGACTTTTCATATTCTTTATATACGGGGAGTTGTTCTGGACAGACAGTAACAATGAAAACAAAAAAGAAACTCCCGATAAAATCTTTCAGGGTCTCTTCTCTTCTCTTCCTCCATTGTGCATCTGTCGTATAACGTAATCGGGGTCCAAATCGGTGCTTCGATTTCGTGTGGGTACCGAGCGAGTCTACCGGATTCCAGGTACGCCCGAAAACCCTACAGAAACAAATAGTCTTCTTCGTGGCCATTGTTGAGCTAAAGAAGAAGATGCAATCTGAAGAGAGGAATTTGTTTTTATTAATTTAATTGTTTATAATTCATTTAGCCGCGTCAGTTTGCTACTCATCAAGACACATCATCATAATTAACAACGTTAATAATACATCAACGTATTTAACACTGTTAACATCCTTATTAACCTATAGGACTAATTGTTTTAACGGATTGAAATTTGAGGGACTAAAACTTATTCTTCCAAACTACAAGAACCAAAACCAATATAGAAGCAGAACTATAATGATCAAATATTATATTAACCATTTTGTTTTTGAATATGATGATATCATTATTATTGTTGTTAATTATAAAAAAAAATACAGAGAAAGTACAATAAAAAAACATACACACAAATTATACAATTTGTATGATTACGATAAAGCTACATTCAATCACGTTAGTTTCCTCCATCGCCCCAAAATTAGAATCTCCGAGTTATAGAATTTCAAAATCGGGAATTGTGGGATTCACATTTTATGCTCATCATAAAGATGTGCAATGACTTTCACATCTTAATATGTACCGTTCAAATTTATTTCAATGGTCCAAATTCATTTAAATTTATTTTAATATTTTAATAAAATTTTATCTTAATGGATGCAAAATAAAAAATAAAGTTAATCTTATAACTATCATTTGTTAAAAAACTAATTTTATCTTTCAAAAAATAGTTATTTAAAAAATTTAAATTTAGATCATACATATTAAATTTTGGATGATTCACATTTCATCTCAAAGATAAAGATAAGAAGTACCAATTTTCTCATCCTGAAGCTGTCAGAGACAACTGACTTTTTTTTTTTATACATGAAAAGGAAACCCAAGTCTAAACTAACATTCAACCAGGTGCCAAAAGACCAGCACCAACTCTGTCTAGTTGCAGCAATTGATCCAGCCTCCGAAAGGGTGTATGAAACTGCAAATATCCTGGCATAGCCTGTAGGGCCTGCTTAGCAATGTAATCCGCACAGTTATTTGCTCCTCTGGGAATTTGCTCCACATTAATTTCCCATTCCCTTCCAATAAGCAATTTAATTTCATGTATCAGCTGGCCATCTGGGTGGTCATCAACTCCTTGAGTGTTTAGTAATCTCACCACGTCAGCTGCATCAGTTTCCAGTACAAGTCTACGAGAACCCTGTTCCCAAGCCATCCTCAACCCAATCAGCACTGCCCATAATTCTGCTTTAAGACCGTCGCCCATCTCTGGCACCCTATGAATACATCCAGTCATTAATAGGCCTTCTGAGTTTCTAAGAATTCCTCCACACCCCATGACACCACTACCTGTACTTGCGCCATCTGTATTTAATTTAAACCAACCTACATCAGGTGGTTTCCATCCCCCATGCAATGGCCGAACAACATCCCCATTCAGATTAGTTCCTGACAATTTAACACGGGCATGCTCTAGTGACTCTAGGATGTGTTTAGCATGAAGGATAGTGTTTTCATTATTATAAGCTTTACCCTGAAAGACAAATTCATTCCGACGTCGCCATAGAAGCCAGCAAATGGTTGCAAACAGATCTCCCCATTTCCCCCCTTGAACCATATCAGTCTTTCAGACATTAGATTTCAGCCAATCCAAACTTGACTGCACAAAAAAATTAGATGCCATGACTGGTCCACCTACACCCAACCATAATTGCTTGGTCTCTCTACAGTCTCTCAGCACATGAGCAAGTGTTTCTGGTTCGTTGCCACACTTTGGGCAAGTATTAGCTGTCGCCATTTTCCTGCGGCATCGTTCCTCATTTGTTAATAATCTGTTTTGCAAGGCTAACCACATAAAAGTTTTGCATCTAGACATCGTGTTGAGCTTCCATATTTTCTGCCACGATCTATCATCTTCTTCTGTCTCGTTCACAATAGCAGCATAGGCCGATTTAATGGTGAGTTCTCCGTGTCTATCATGACGCCACTGTATAGTGGAGTTTTGATGGTTACTTACTGACCCTTCTTCCACAAACTTCCAAGCATCTTTAATTCCTGACCAAGTATTCGATCCTATACTTGAGGCTTCTATTTTTGGAATTAGATCTGTGCCACACATATACTTGCTTCTAATCACCTTAACCCATAAAGCATCTCTTTTTTTTATCAAGCCCCACCCAAGCTTAGCCATGTATGCTTGGTTCTGTGCTCGGAGATGTTTTAGGCCTAAACCACCATTCTTTTTAGATCGACATACATTATCCCATGCAACTAGGTGAGTTCTCTTTTTCTCTGAAGAAGCTCCCGATAAGAAGGCTCTATTACTTTTATCAATACTTTCACACGTGCCAACTGGTAAAAAGGCAGTTTGCATTGTATATCCCGGTATAGAAGAAGTAACCGAGGATACAAGAGTAGACCTACCAGCCAGCAAAAGAGAGTTACACTTCCATGCAGATAGACGTTGACGGACCTTATCAACCACACCTTTAAAAGTAGCCGTTGTAACCCGCTCGTGATGGAGGGGAACCCCAAGATATTTCCCCAAGTCTGGACTTATCTGAAACCCGAGATGATTACACAGTTCTGTTCGTCTAGTATGATGAACATTCTTTGAAAAGAAAACCCGGGTTTTGTTCACATTAACCTTCAACCCTGAAGCTTCACAAAATTTATCAATACAACTTCGCACCTCAAGAACCTGCTGCATTGAAGCTTCCACAAATAAAACAACATCATCAGCAAAAAATAAATGAGAAATAGGAGGACCATCCTTACATAGATTAATAGGCCTCCAAATTCCAGTGTTGATGCGCTCTTGAATCATGTGGCCTAATTTCTCCATACAAAGCACAAACAGATAAGGAGAAAGAGGGTCGCCTTGCCTGACTCCTCTAGATGGGGTAAAACATCCTGCTTTTTCACCATTCCATAGAAGCTGCATTTTTGATGTAGTTACACAATATTTAATTATCTCCACCAATTTTTCAGGTAGTTGTAGCTCCCTCACACAATCAAGTAAAAAAGGCCCAATTTACCCTATCATATGCCTTTTCCAAATCTATTTTAATAGCAAGAAAGCCTGCTCTCCCCTTCATACTCCTCATGGAATGAATCACTTCCTGAGCAACAATAATATTATCCGAACTATGTCTACCAGGGACAAAACTGCATTGGTTCGGGCTAATTACATAATTCAGGATAATTTTAATTCTATTGGCAACAATCTTTGTGATTATTTTGAAAACCACATTACACAAACTAATAGGGCGAAAGTCCTGAATAACCTCTGGGTGATCCTTTTTGGGAATAAGCACAACAAAGGTCTCATTAACCTCTTCTATCTGCATCGGGTTTTCCCACAGGCCTTTAATAAATTTATAAATTGATTCCCCGACATACTCCCACTGGCTTTGATAAAACAAGGCATTCAAACCATCCGGACCAGGAGCCTTTAACGCTCCCATTCCAAAAAGAGATTGTTTAATTTCTGTTTCCGAAATATTTCTTCCAAGCCACACTCTATCATTCAGATGAATTTCAGGATAAGAAACCCCACATGACAGCATTGGTCTAATCAACAATTCCTCCATAAATAACGAAGAAAAGAATGACACCCCAATACCTTTAATTATATCTGAATCGTAGACCCATTCCTCATTTTCATCCCGCAGAGCTCCTATATAATTCTTCTTTCTTCGGCCATTTGCTCTAGTATGAAAATATCTCGTATTCCTATCCCCATGGATATACCATTCACTTCGAGCCTTTTGAGCCCAAATTAGAGATTCTTGGAGCATTACTTCTTCTAGTTCTTTCCATAGACTTTTTTGAATTTTCTCCAATTCCACTGACAACCCACTTCTTGCCTCTGCACAAGTTATGCCATTAAGTCTCCTCATTATTCTTCTTTTTCGTTCAGATGTGAACCCAAAGGTTTCCTTATTCCACCTATAAAAAGCTTCAGTGAACTGTTTCATATTGTTTGTCCAATTATCACCTACCTCCCAATTATTTTTAACAAGACTACCAAACCTGTCATCTAAAACCCATGCTGCATTAAACCGAAACGGTCTGACTGGTTTATTTGAACAGTAAAAGCCATTAGTACTTAATAACAAAGGTCTATGATCCGATTTCAACCAGTTTAGATGAGTAACAGAAGCATTATTAAATTCCTCCAACTAAAAAGAATTACCTACAACACGATCCAGTCTGCTTTCAATGCCAGTCCTTTTCCACGTAAACATGGGTCCAATAAAACCCAAATCAGTAAGCTTCATGTCTTCCAAAAAACAGCAAAATTCTTTATCCGGACCTCTACATTCCTCCAAAGATCTTCGTTCTGAATGAAGGAGAGTAGCATTAAAATCTCCTCCTAAGCACCAAGGCTCATTAATATTTTCTCCTAACCGAGATAAATTCCTCCATAATTCGCGTCTGGGAATTGAATGAGGGCTTGCATAGACTAGCGTCATTTGCCAAAATTTAAAATCTGAAGTGGTGACTTTCACATGAATAAATTGGCTTGATGTCTCAATTACTTCCACTTGTCTTAATTTATTCGACCATAAGCACCATATACCTCCTTTAAACCCATCTACATCAACGAGGTGCATATTATTAAAACCCAGTTTCTCAGCAATTTGAGTAGCTTTATCTCCACTGCATCTTGTCTCAAACAAGGCAATAAAATCCACTTTATGAAAATTAACCAAATCCCTAATTAGAGTAGGAAAGGTTTTAGCTCCTGTTCCTCTGACATTCCAAAAAAGGGCATTCATTGAGAAATATTTTAGTTATTTGAGAGTTCTACTCCCTGACTATTCCCATCGTCTAATTGGCCAACTTGAACCTCCATATCTTCAATTACACCATCCTGGAGCACTGTTGGAACCAACCCAATTTCGTTTGCATTAGAGCCCATATTAGTTTGATGACAAAGCCCAAGCAATAAGTCATTTTTATTGGAAGTCTCTCCTTCATAAGGCCCATTTTGCAAAATTGAAAATAAATTCTGAGACTCAAAAGGAACCTCATTAATGCCAGATCCCTTAGCTCTTGCTTGGGATTTAATGACTCGGATATTTTCCTTCCCTCTCATATTTTTCTTTAAAATCGCCTTCCTTTTTGAACCCACTTGGACCCACTCTGATTTTTTAGGATTATTTTTGATATCCTTTCCAAATTCCCTAATCATAACTCCCTTATTTTTCTCCTTATCTGTAGCCTTTGACTTTTCCTTCTCATTATTTTCCTTTGTCACTGATTGTGCCTTTATTCCATCCCATTTATTAGCTTCCTTTTTTGCCACCCCTGAAGCATGAGCTCCCTTGCCCATCGTAGCACCAAACTTTCTCCCAAATTCCCGTTTTACTAACATTTCAGGCCCATAATTAATTCCTTGCGAGATTTTTGCCCCCTTCTTCGTTTGATGATCATATTTCCCATTTTTGGGATCCTCAGCCACTGAATCTGTCATCACCGCCGGCTCTGTCAACATCTCCGGCTTCGGAATCGTTCCTTCAGCCTCATTAGTATGAGAATTCTGAGCTTGTTTTGATGACTCCCCTTTCTCTCCTTCACCTCCACCCTGCACTATGCACTGCCCCATACGATGTCCATATTGGCCACATGTGAAACACACCAAGTGCAACCCTTCATACTCAAATCGGTAATCTTCACCAAAGTGATTAAACCCTGGAAGCAATGGCTTTTGGAGATCAATTTCTACACATAATCTAGCAAAACCTCCTTTCTCCGAAAACGCCGTGGTCCTATCAATCTTCAAGGTCTTCCCCATGAAGTCCCCAATACGTCGGAGAGATTCCACGCTGTATAATTCTACTGGGAGATTGGGGATCCTTACCCATACCGCTATCTTTTTTCTGATTGTCGGCTTTTTGTGGGTTAAAGTTTGGTCTCCATCGCTGAACAAGCAAATAATGATCTGCAATCATCCAAGGCCCCTCTTGTAAAGCATAATCCCTGTCCTCTTTTGTGGAGAAAGAGACTATAAAATAACCATTACTCAAGGGAGTAATTCTCATTGGGTTTTTGGAGCCCCACATTCTCTCCATTCTTTGCTTCATGAATCCAAAACTAAAAGTCCTCCCCATGAGCTTTACAATCAACGAGTTCATATATGGTTTACACCAGTTAGTAAACTCATCGGCATTCATTTTCAAAGAGGGAAGCTTTCCAGTCCTGCGCCAGGTATCTACCGGAGTTTCATCGGGTTCATCAATCTTATCCTCTTCATCACAAGCATTCTCGACTTGCTTCTCATTAAACTTGGCAAAGTAGTCCTTCCAACCATTCAACGCTTCCGCAGTGCTCATACTGAATCCCAAAAAGCCAGACTCTCCAAGGCTTAGAAGTTTATCTCTATAGGACAAACGATCCCGTTGATATGAAAAGGTCTCCTGAGACACACCACTTCCCCCTTGACTCCCACCCTTCCCGCCGTTCGCCGCACCGCCTTCGTTATCTCGCTCTCTCCCATCACTCTCTCCCATGTCGTTATAGTATAGAATGTAGAGACAACTGACTTGTGCAAAGGGAATTTTGCAATTTAATCTTTAATGTTTGTTAGGTTGCCCGTTTAGGTGCTATTAATGTTTTCTTTTCTTTCTTTCTTTTTTTTTTTTCTTTGGCTTTGGCTATTGGAGCATGTAATTATTTTACTTGAAATGAAGGAAGATTTTACGTTGTAACTTGAGGCGTGATTTAAGTTCCTCCATCTTTAAGTAATTATAGTAAAATGAGCTGCTGATGATTTGGACAGTCTAATTTTCATTAGTTTATATCATCCCGGAAAAATTAGATACCAGGATAAGTTCATGAGTAATATATCACCAAATTTAAACTCCCCAAAATCAAATATTAGGTTTATTGGGCCAAACATATCTATTGGTAACCCAAGCCCATTGTATGGCATGTGCTGATAGATATGCTGCTTCACCATATACGCTAGGCCTCTTTTATCATCTGCGACCAAGGGAAGAAAAGCACAACTAATACCAGTATCATTTCAATATTAATATTATTAATATACACATTAATTTTATTAAATGTCATACCATTCTTTAATCATAAAGATTGCAATTGTTTGCTTCACTCATACAATCAACAAGTGGTACGAAATAAAATATTAAATCTTATTTACATGACATTAATATCTTAGTTTATTAATTTTATATTTCAAATAGAATATAGTGGGCACTTCTATTTTATTACATAAAATATTATAAGAGCAATCTATTAGTTAGGTTTGTTTTTATGGCTCATCTTGAACTTCATACAAATGCATGAATTTGACTCTAATTGAACAGTGAAGTTGAATTGTCTTTGAATTTCATCCTCCTCTACCTTTTGCAATAAAATTCATAAAATATGAACAATACAAATGCAAACCCTCTATTTGAATATTCAAATTGATTTGTGCTTGCATTGTTTTCTCCTCTATGTACAAATGCACAAAACTGACTATAGTTGAACCCCAAAGTTGATTTGTGCTTAAATTCCCTCTCTCCTCCATTTCTATGAAAATTTTTAAGAAATTTATACAGTCCATATTTCGTCTTTATTCTAAGCAAATTACTTTATCTCAGCACCCTGAATTTGTAAGTACAGTCATTGCCCTTGATGATGCCTTAACAACTTCTAAGACTTATTTGTATGAGACTCACAGTTGAAAATTATTCAGACCAACCAAATGCGAGATGCATGTGAAGACCCTAAATTATTGTTCTAACTTATTTGATTAGCAATTTATGTATTACCTTCATTTTGTATAACTCTATACCTAAACAAGTAGAAGAATTAGGCCTTTACACGCACGCACACATACCAAATGATATCACCCTTTAGGCCCATCATCACAATCCTGACATATCACTCTTACCATCATTGCTCCTACAACTTGTATACTGATACATCATGCACTTGACACTACCAAAAAAAAAAAAATTGAATTAACTATGGAATCCGTCAGAAAATAGACCGTTGCTAAATAATTAACCACAGAATTTGGTCTTTACCGACGGAATTCTGTGGCTAATTTATTGTTTTTTTGTACTGTGATATGAAGAATGACCCAAACAAAAATTATTAATTCAATGCTTATACTATCATATTAAGCAACATTTGGAGACCTTAAAATATTGTTACAACTTATCTACTCAGTACTCCCTTCAATCTTTAATTTAAGACTTATTTAAGGAGTTGGTTTTATATTAAGATCTATCTCAATTTTGTCAATTTTTTCCAAATAGCCCTCATTGATACTCCATAAATTAAACAATAATCAAATAAAAGAGATGAAGAGAATTATGAAAGATAGTTAGGGCGTTTTAGAGAAAGCATATAATATCAATTAACTTAACTAACATATTTAATATATTTAATCTAATCAAATTAGGTAAATAACTCCTTAATACCGGAAGTAGTTTATTTATGGCCTTCACTGCATGCCATGTTATACATGTGTATCAAAACTCACAAGTCTTGATCCTACATACCCCCAAGCAAAGCATAAACCTAAAAAAAAGAATGTTATTTACCAGCAGATACACAGCCAATGTGAAAGTTCTTAAGTAGTACAAATATCAGAAAGCATAAGCAATGTTACGAAACAGAATGCCAATGTCACTTGCACGGTCGCTATTATTATTTACCTCAATTTTTTTCTTTTCTTTTTCTTTTCTTTTTTTTGGGGGGGGGGGGGGGGGGGTGGGGGGGCTTTGAGGCAGGAATTTCTGATGTACAATGGTGGCGCTTACCCTTATTTTTTTTTTTCATTTAAAATATTTGCAGGGGTGGAGTTCTAGAAATGTTCAGCTAGACCTTGGAGGTAGAGGAGGCAGGATGCCTCGTCTTGCTCTGGTCTCTGGTAATCCAATGAATAACTCAGTTTCCACCTCTGAACTTGGACTACTGCTTTCTGCATAGGGTTGGCTTCCTCTCTGCTGCTCACCATTTGTTGCTTGCTGTGGCTGTATGCCACACTGCAAACCAATATCAATTTAGTTTCATGTTTGATGTGTAAAAACACAAAAGACACCATATGTTCCATTAATTGAATTTCGCAAAATCTCAACTTCAATGAAGAAAATCATATTGAGAAAGTTTTCCTCAAATAAGGCCCAAGTCCGCTCAAATTCCAGATACCAAATAGTTTGTCACCAAAGAGCAACTCATTCTGTGAGAATGCTGGGGATAGAGACAAAGGAATTTTTCATAAAGATTGATCTACATCATGAATTATCCCTAAGTTGTTATTTATTTGACCATGTTTACGACATTTTGACTGAGCACGTTCAAGAGGAAATCTAAGTGTTCTTTTTTGTTTTTTTGCAAATGATATAGTCCTAATTAAGTGCACTGAAGTAGCTGTAGCCTGTAGTCTGGTTCTGATATGGTTAGTGCTGATAGGTGTGGGACTGGCTAATGTTGCTGGTGGTGGCTGCTAGGTTTGAAATTTGATTTATTTTCCTAGTGATAGTCTGTTTAATTTATTACATTTTTTTTTTCTGTTTTAGCTTGAGAAAGGTTGTGTTTGAGGTTATGTATGTAGATTTCGAGTGTGTTTTCCTTTGATAGCTTTGGAGGTTGATGTCTGTAGTTTGCTTTTGGTATTACTAACACTAGCTTTTGGCCAAAAATTGCGGTGACAGGAAAACAAGGTTAAGTCCAAAATTGAATTATGAAGATATGCTTTGGAATTAAAGGGTTTCCCCTTCAGTAGAAGTTGAAATATATGCATTGTATGTTCAACAAAAGCAAGTTGGGAATGGTTTGCCGGAAAAAATTGGAGATCAGACTATACCACAAGTGTCAGAGTTCAGGTATACTGGCAAATAAAAGAGAGTCAAAGTTCAGGTATCCAAGATTGATAACACAAAATGGCAGTGAAATCAATGGGATATTGTGCATTGTTTACAAGATGATTAATTGAAATAGAGAAAAGCATTAGAAGTTATATGTAATCACATGGTACTATTGACTAGTCTTAATGAGAAGTTTTATTTAACTATTCCCTTTGATGTTTAATATAAAAGTTAGTTGAGGTTTGAATTAAGCCCTAAATAAAATCCTTTTTGTCACCCACATTTATCATTTTTTTCTAAACAATCCCTATAAATAACACATGACAAGAAAGTTTGTATTAAACTAGTATTCGATGTAAATGATTTAGCATGGTATTTTAGTGAAAACAACACACATATTTGGCAAATAACTAATTCTTTAATCTAACCTAATTAGTTAAGCATATATATAATATCAAGGGCCAAGGATAACACTATAAAACCAACGATGTTATATATTAGTCAATCTTGGATATTGAATGAACAACAAAAGCAAACATTTAAGATAACAAAGATGATGTTGAGATGAAAGAATGGTCTAACAAGAAAAATATAAAATTCCTATAAGAATAATATGAGGAAACTCAATTGAGTAGAAAATTGTTTAAACTGATTTGGATCTGTGTGAAGAGTATTAAGTATGTCTTTAGCCATATTAGAAAGGATTGGGAAAGCAAAGAAAAACACTTTATTAAGTTATGGAATGGAATCTATCTGTGAATGAGATATAAATAAAGTAAATATTTAATAGAGTATTACAGCATCTGACTATGATATATAGGGCTTCTTGTGATAGTAGTTATTTGTGATCCGTTTTCTCTCCCAATATAATATAGGCCTAAAAGACGTGTTTGGAAAGATGAGATTGGGTCCTAAAAAACTCTAGAATCATTCTTTGGATGGTAAATAAGAAATAGAGGGAGGTGAAGGGAAATCTGCTCTCACAGAATTTGTTTGGAACATATATAAATTGAATCAGTTAAATCAATAAAATCTATTAAAGTGGATCGTAGGGTCCATTGTACCAGCTTTGAGAAGTTTTCTTTGGCTTCTTAGATCGGTTTTTAAGTATCTATTCATCATGTGACTTAAATAATAAAGGGATGATAATAGTGTCAAGTTCATTGTGATTTATACAAGTGCTGGTGCTGTACCCATTCTAATATTCAAATATTCTTCGTATTATATATTGATCTTCTTCCATAAAGGTAATTTGGAAACTTATGCTCACTTCACTCCTTCGGTTACCTTGTAACTTCTCTGAACAATAAAGAATAAGTTGTGTAATCTTATCACCACTTTTTCCCTGATCTTTCAAACAATGAAGTGAGAACTAACTCTCCCTCTATACCCCTGATTCACTTTCCTCATAATTTCAGGCGAAGTCCAAAAATTTTGTGATTTAGAACATCTTTTTCAGTTTGCTATCAGAAATTTCAAACAATAATTTCTCCTTTAGAAGAACTAAAATATAGTTCCAAAAAATAATGCTCAAATAATAACCACAGGGTGATTTCACCTTTTCAGAGAGCTTTGCATTTTCAGCTTCTAGGACTTTTTCCTGAAAGAAATTCAGAACATGCTCTCAATGATGACCAGAACTCGTGGAAAAAGAACAAAAACCTATCTTTTCTTGGCAAGTGTAATAAATCCAGATTGGTCTGGAAGAAATCAAGTAAAAAATGTGAAGAGTTCAATAAATTTTATAGTTTCTTTTCTTCTGAAATTTTGTATAGAGGAAAAAACTTGAATGCGTTAATTTAGGTTATCTTTATGAAGGTATTCAATAAAAATATTCAACATTTTTTCTTCCAATCCAATGACAAAAAATAAAGTTGTAGAGATCTTGCGTACGTATCAGAATTTGATGGTATGAACAATTCAGAACATTATCTAAACCTTGTGTGTATTTCTATGGAAAACTTACCTTTGCTTTTAGTTGCTCGATTTGTTCGTTGTAAGCCTGATTCTGAGAAGTCCAAGATAAGAATGAATGAATACTATATAATTATTAGTAACTTGGAAATTAAAGCATAAAATAAAATAGAGCTTAGTAATGGAACCTTTCTTGCTCGGATGATGCTCACACTCTTCTCCAACTGTTGTTCAATCTGGTTTAACTCTTGGATGGAGCATGACCCTAAACCCTCCCCCAAGAGTTTCCTGAGAGGTATTTGAAATTACAAATGCAGTAACATGCTTTTTATAGTTAGTGATATATATTCTCTGTTTGGTTTTTTAAAGAAATGTGTGAAGAATATTCACAGAAATCTAAAAGTAGCTAGGTCTTCAACCGTTTTGAAAGTTCAAGAAGTTCAATTTTCTTCATCATGCTTGCTGCTTCTTGCTTCAAATGCTGTCATACACAACATATATATTCGTTTTCAGGCATCAGAGACCTTTTATGCATGGAAATAATACACAAGTGGTTGAAAGAGAAAACTGATGAAATCCAAATGAATGCAACAAAAACTTATGTATATGTTCATTGCTCATGCATAATGCACTGATATATCATAAAGAGAACATCTAATAGTTTAAAAGTCCATAATCTGGTTTTTGAAAATTTCCAGTCATATATTGTCATTATTCACATGGTTTATTTCCAGTGATACAAAGAGCATTATATAGCTCTTTTATTTTTAATATACTTATAAATTATAAATATTTTTTAATAAAGAGCTATATTTTAGCGTGCCTTTTTTCTTGACTAAGATCCTCCATGAACCTAAATATTTAATTTTCGGATTAAATTTAATAAAAACAAATCCTAATGTTTTCTTATATGTTGATTAAGTTTATTAATGGAAAGTATTATGGTTAACAAAATTTAAAGTTAAATCATATATTTTTTAAGATTGAAAAATGATAAACTTTGAACAACACACTTAAAGGGATATCATATAATTTACACATTGACACTAACGGAATTGCCTCATATATTAGATAAAAATTGTCAAGGTTGATGTATGCAAAAGTTTAGAACATTGTTGAATTAATGAGGTTGCAATAGCATTATGATGAATAATAGTATGTCAAAAAGAGTACCTGCATATTTTGTTCACAAGATTTGTTGGCTGTTTGAGTATCCCTTGTATGCTTGCGGTAGCGTTCAATTGTCTCGTGCAAGCTGCTGCATTCAACCAAATATTACAACCATTTAGCTACTCAAAGGATCACCCTAACACAGTTCGATACAATAAATTAAAATGCCACCAAAGAAATAAAAGGAAACAAAATGAAAAAAGCATGCACATGCTGTATAAAACCACAAACATGCAAGGCAACAATACAAATCAAGTATATAGAGTTTGAAACGGGAAAAATTTCTTAAACATAAATGTCGAGAAATACTCTCTCATCCATAATTTGAGATTTACATATGGTCTTCCGCCTCTTTATCATAAAAATAAATGTACGGACACTTTAGAAATCATGAGATAACCCCAAAACAACCTCATATATATTACTCATAATGTTGACCTTTTATTTTGAAGGGCGGAGAAGCATTACGAACAGGCAGCTAGTTAAGAGTGCAAAGATTAGATTGCCATTTTTTTAATATGTAGACGGTTATTTTCTTACTTATTGCATCAAAGGATTATAAATAATAATATCCAATAATTGAAAATTATTAGATAATTAGTTCCACATAGAAAGATTGATATGTGGATTAAGGGTATATAATGTTGGGTTGAGTCCTAACACAGTGGCTTAAACTTTTGTGATGGAATGACAAAACCCAACATACATATACAATTGACCCACATTTCAACATGGTATCAGAGCCATTCGATCAACGAGATGAAAAAAAAAAAGAAGTTCAAGCCCAGGTAAAAGGGGGAAAAAACAAAAAGTGGTAGGGAGAATATTAGATAATTAGTCCGATATCGAAAGATTGAGATGTGGATTAAGGGTGTATAATGTTGGGTTGAGTCCCAATCCATTAGCTTAAGCTTTTGTGATGGAATAACAAAATCCAACATATATACACAATTGACCCACATTTCAACAAAAATCAAGATATAGAAAATCAAGAAACGGTGGTTCAAAAAAAATTTTCTCGTGTTGCTTGTTTCCTCTATGTAATGCTTCTCCCTTCATAATAGAAAACTCAATCATACGAGTATATGGTATGATAACAAAGTCCAACTGAATTTAGTTACGTTGCACCACATATTTTAGGTTCTAATCAAAATTCAATGAGGAACTGACTGGCCTTTGAAGATGTGAAAATTTTATCAGTAACATGCCAAAATAAATCTTTCAAGGTACTGCACGTTTAGAAAACAAACAATGATAATCGATATCATACATACTCATTCCTAATCATCCTCCACCTCCTAGCTAGTTTCAATCATGATCAGAAAAAATAATTCCCGTAACTCCAGGGAACAGTAGCTTTTGCATATATCTACGTTATTTATGTTCTAGATGTCTCTTAAATTTAGATATTTCATTTTTCTATTTGTTACGGTTTTGTCTCTAACTGTGGGAAGTAAATTTTCTATTCTTTTCTATATCGTGAACCTTCCTCAAGCCAAACTAAATTGGCTTTCACAAAAAGAAATGTTTGATTTGAACATCAACAGATATTACTGTTGAATGAAAGGATGTTGCCCAATTCATAACAAGTTTTACCAAAGAGACATTGATGGATAATGGACCATATTATTAATAAAAAAAAGGAAACAACATCTAGACAGACGCTTAATTAGCGGTTTATCATGCACGTGGAATTTTATACTTCTGAGGTGAAGAGACTTCCAATGAGTTGGGGAAATTAGTATGGTTTAGGGTTTTGAAGAATTCTTGCTGGTCTTTTCCAATGAGAAATTTGAATCCATAAGATAGTGAGTGGGATACTAAAATAGAAATCAGTAATGAATATTATTTTTAATGTTCATTTTATATGAACAATTTTTTGTCAAGATTCAAACTGACAGTCTAATTATATTTTGATACGCATTATAGAGCTTTTGGTGTGTGTTTTTTTTTTGGGGGGGGGGGGGGTGCTTCACCCTTCCAATTGTTTCATGCAGTTATGAATAGCTAGTTTCATTAGCATATAGTGAACCTGCATTAGGATCTGATTTCATAAAGAAAAAATGAAAAATAATTCTTTAATGATTAATAATTATAATGTCAATTGAATTTTATGAGAAAGTACTATTCTTTTTCTATCATCCAATGAAAATCCAACTATCACCCCTTGATAGAAGACAAAATCTAAATTTAAAAATGACGTCAAGGCCAAAAGGATTTATACACAAATATGTATATCATATATACACTATTTTTTTGTCCGACCAGATCAATTTGTAATAGTAATATACACTAATATTATCATGCACTGGAATTCAATATCAAATGAATATATTGACAAATTGATAAAATATTCGTCTTTGTTTAATATTTATTTCAAATTATGTTCTCAATTACATTTCAGCTGAGCTACCTTTCACGTTTATTGTGTTGGAAATATAATTTGATAATTTTCAATATGATCAACTTTAATGTCTGTATATGCGCATATTGAATTACTTGCATCTAGTGATACAACTATAATAAATTTAATTATTAATTAATGTTATTAATTAGAAGTTAAAATGTCTGCTTATGACATGCATATATCTATTTTATTAATTAATAGCTATCAAAAGTGAGAAAAAGTAAACCATGTGGAAGAAATTCGGGAGCTAAGGGGAAAAATGACTTAGTCTACAATCCTTTATACAACTCACCATATAAATAAATACTGGGTACTCAGTAAAAATGTTAAGGATTTTTTTATTTGTTATCCATTCTAATTTATATGTGCAACTTTAACGCTTTTGTGATCAACTTTAACAAGTCACACTATGCATGAACCATAGACAATAACTTCTTTTTTAAACTTTATGTAAAGAACAACCAAAGAGCCCACACTAAAACTGTACATGTGGTAGCAATACATATATAAATAAATGTATAAGTTGTAAGTGACATGCACCTTAATGCAAGCCAAGGCCACTAATTACTAAAACCTAAATAATGTAACACATCTACATTTAACCTTGACACTTAACTATGCTAAACTACTTCAGAATTATATTCAACCTTGATACTCAATAAACAAGTTTGATTGGTTTGTCAGGTTGGGTTTATAACTAAATCCATCCCTAACGCATAGGCACACCTAGGGTTTCAAATTGATCCACACAAACTGCAATTTTAATTACATGATGAGCCACAGACCAAATCAATAACTAGATAAGTATTAACAACATGACAAATGACTAACAAATTCGTGAGGGTTTCTTAGAATATTTGCCATCAGAATTTTCAGTAAACAAAGGCTTTTTTCTGACCTCTTTATCATGTTATTGATGGCCGCATCTTACTCATACTATAGAACTATACAATGGATATGTATAATGACACAATGTGATTCATTAACATTTCATCACAATAATGGTTGTTCGATTAAAATGCAGAATCTAGGAACTCAAAAAGTCATGAACATATATTTCCAGAATCTAGGAACTCAAAAAGTCATAAACTTATATTTCCCTTAATTAAAACCATTACCTTTAATTCATGACTTATTTAGTTTAGTTTAAAGTAGATATATCAAAGTTGTAATTAGACTAAAAAGGTTAGATTAAGTTTATTCTGAACTCATTAATACGAGTATTTATGAACTGAAACTAGTCACATTCTTTGTCAAAGTTGGGAAGAGAAAAGCGGGACTAAGGGCTTGTTTGGCTGGACTTTTCCCCCCAAATAACTCCTTATTTTCCATCAAAAAGACTTATTATAAAAAAAGCCCAATTTGATGTGTTTGGTTGGACTTATAAAAATAAGTTCTTATGGAAAAAATAAGAACTTATGGAGGAAATAAGCACAAGTTGAAAAAAGTGACTGATTTTTAAAAATAAGAACTTATTTTGGTGGGGCCCACAAATTCTGACTTATTTTTCATCTTAACCTTACTTTTCAAGAAGTCCATCCAAACATGTTTAAAAGTTCAATTGACTTATAAGTAATTTTTTTAATAACTCATCCAAACATAAAATTCATTACACAATCTGACTTATTTTCAAACTAACTTATAAATAAGTCAACTTTCCAGAAGTCCATCCAAACACACCTTAAAATGTTGAATAATCATCAAGCTGTTATCATATGGCTTAGAAAAGCAAATATAAATCATTAGGAGCTTTTGTTCAGAAACGATACTGTAGTAATCACAAGAACTTGCAATATCATGTTGTAATAAAAATGGTCACATGCACCCCAATAAGAAAAGGAATAGAATGAGAAAGACAAGACATTAGAGGCAAGTCCTTCTAAATAAGTATTCAAAACAGTGAAGGTTAGAAGTGAGTTAGCTACTAGTACCCCAGAATTATTCAAATTTTAAATATTATAGAGACCTCAATTTGACAGAAAACAACTGATCATAAGTACAAGTTTTCTGCTACATAATAAATAATCAAGCAAACCACTCTTGAAAAGAGGTTTATGTGTCCTTTTTGTTTGATTAAAAATTAAAAACTGTAGCATTTACATCACAGTGCACACTATTACATGGAACATCACTTCTGTTGTCATTGGGCACAAATATTTGTTGGACAAAGCTTACTGACATCGCTAGTAGTATATAATATGTATTTGAAAAGAACATGGTGCTAAAGATATAGTAGTAATAGTAACAGCAATAGTAATTCAGACCCCATTTTCCCAGACCAAAAAATATGATATTTTTAGTTTTTAGATTTTAAGAAGATTACTACACCCGGCATATGATCCTGAGTCGAAATGCATAAAATCCTATCTATTTAATAATGTCGGCTAGTAGTACAGATATAAAAAGAATAGTCTATGGTACGATTTCTATTTTTCAAAATTATCTTTTCGTGTGTGTTTGGTCAAGGTGGTACATGATCATGGTTAGGTAATGACCATATATTCATAATATAGATATCCTCATCACCCACACATGATTCATCTCCTAGGGAAATCACAATTCCAAGTGCTATGCATGAAAAATTTAGAATCCTTTCAGTGTCAGCTGTTTGATGAACATTACAGTTTCTTGAGCGCTAGAACGCGCGTCAAGTTACAAGATGTAGTTAGACATACACTATAATTTTTTTTTTTGGGGGGGGGGGGGGGGGGTTTCTAATTCTAATTAGTTTTGATATTGGCTGTTTATGATATATTATCATTCATTGTTTTAGACATTGAAATACAAGCCTACAGGCTTTGCAAGGGTTTTGTCTGAGTCGTAAGGTTCGTTGGCTTCAAAGAAACACACACTGAATTCAACAAGTGTTGAATGCCATGTAATATTCGTAATAATTTCCCTAATAAATAGTGAACTGCTTCTTATTAGCTTCTCATAGTCTAATTAAAAGTAACATGAGAATGAAATAACTATTCGCTGTGAGTAAGATAGCAAAGTTTTCAGATCTGCTTAAAGGGCATATGAAGAAGGCACATATAAAGAGAAGATATCGATGCAGATGCAGATGCAACTACCAAACATGTGATATCATAATGGAAAATAAGAAAGAATGGTGAATAATCCATGGATATAGAGAGATACCTGGAGCTGGCAAATTCATAAAGCTTGCCTCTGGGAGAGAAGATGATGAGAGCAACCTCGGCATCACAAAGCACAGAGAGTTCAAAGGCCTTCTTGAGAAGACCATTTCGGCGCTTTGAGAAGGTCACTTGCCTACTCGTCGCGTTCTCTATACGCCTCATCTGAGTCTTCCCTCTCACCATCTCTTTTTGAATCTTGAATGATTAAAATATCCACACCAGAAGAATAATCAACCACTAAATGCTTATAAATATGTATAGAGGAATTTGTTAGCTCACAATATTATTGTCAGAAAACTATAACATACTACTCACCCACAAAACTCTGGAGAGGAAGAAGCTAACTAGTGAATTTCAGCAGATCCGACGAGGTTTTCCCAACCTATAATTTGAAAACCCCAGGAAGCTAAAGAATAAAGGAAAATGCATCATGCATATTAGTATTTTACATCTATATCAATGAACCCAAAAAAAAAAAAAATTACAAAGTCAAGCTAAAGAGGAGCCCAGATTTTTCAAAACCAGGTAGCATAAGCAAAATCCAGAAAATCTAATTAAAGAAATCAAGAATCCAGATGCAGAAATGGGTTTTGATAATAATAACTCACCGGCCAGAAAAAGCAATAGTTCCAATTTCAAGAAATAGCTACCTGTGAGAAAATAAAGTTAAAAGCGGGTGTGTGTGTAATAGGCATGTATGTCCAGGAAAGTGAATGAGAGATTTACAAAAGTTAGCAAATAAGAAACTCAGGAATGATGAGAGGGAGGAGGGAGAGAATAAAAGGAGAGAGGGGTGTACCCTGTACAGAAAAGGAAAGAAGACATGAGGTAAAGAGGTAGGACTAAGGAGGCCACCAATTGAGTGCAGGGGGAATGGCTGATGAGAGAGATATGCAGTAAATGGCAAAAGCTATGCAACCTGGACCTTTCTTTCTGCATTGACTTATATTGACCATTTGATTCCTTCTTTTCTCTCTCCCCCTCCCGCCCTCCCCATATACTACATATCACCCTCAAAATCATCATGACTATATTTCTATCAATGAGGCGATGTAAACCTCAGTGTACAAGACTACTACCATGTAAATCCGATGAGGGTTAGGTATACACATCCTTATCTTGCAAATAGAGAGAATATTTTCAAGAATTAAACATGTAAACTTCAAATCACTTGTGAGCAGATTGAAAAATGTATGATAAGTGTAATGGAAGGCACCAATGCCCCCACCATAATAAGAAACAAAACATATACTGTAGATAGTAATGCGTTTGAAAAACCTCTTTCTTTTCTTGTTTTGGTAAATCCCCAGTTTACTCCCTTACTGTCATCAGC
Organism: Mimosa bimucronata; assembly: GCA_037074515.1. Lineage (NCBI taxonomy): Eukaryota > Viridiplantae > Streptophyta > Magnoliopsida > Fabales > Fabaceae > Mimosa > Mimosa bimucronata. The sequence continues at coordinate 40,571,506 of CM073446.1, forward strand.
CCACAAAAGCTTCCTTTTTTCCCTTAAAAAAAAACCCCACGAAAATGATACCCCAGCCAATCTTTTTTTAGCATAATAATAATAACGATAAATATTTATTGCTGTTTATTTTGGTTCTGTCAGCGATATGAAATACTTTATTTTCCGGAGACTTTGGATTCACTCTCATTACTCTTTTTTCCATCCAAATTTTTATTTTCAAATTATGTACATAAAATAAAATCACACCCCCCTACCACTTTCTTGTTTTACAATTTACACCAAAAGTCCAAGCGACACCAAATTAATATGCGTGAGTGTTTAATTCTTTTTAAATACAAAAATACTCCATTAAAATTTATACACCATTAAAATTTAAATTTAATATGCGTGAGCACTTATGTGAGTTATATCTCAGAGTTTATTAGACTAAGATACTTCTTTAAATTTAAAGATACAGATTTCCTACCAATAAAATTCATACACCATTAAAATTTAAACTCACAAGTTTATAGTTAATAACCAATTTGTCATTTGGATTAACCTTCCTTACACACTAGGATTTTTTTTGTGTGGATAATTAAAATGAGTTCTCATACCACTTAACTTGAATGAAGTTAAGGTAATTAAGGTAAGAAATTTTGGGTTGGTTTTTTTTTTTTTTTGTTGGGGGGGGGGGGGGGGTTTGTGTGTTAACAGAAGGAAGGGGGAGGGATGAGTTCGAGAAACATCAGCATCGTTCCGTACAAGAAGGTACATAACGGGCCAATCAGAGATCGAAAACACTACATCCTGTCACCATTGCTTTTTGGTGTCCTCTGATCTTCACCTTTCTCCCTTTTCTTTTCAATCACATTCATTTGCCTCCCCAAAACTAACCCATTTCCAGCTTCCCATTTACTCTACTCCTTTCTTTTTTTTTTTTTTTGGTAATCTACTCTAGTCTGTTTTCCAGCATGAGATCAACATCCAAAAGCTATGTTTTCGGAGATCAACATAGGTTTTGGAGGAAAAAAATAAATAGAAAAAGCTACAAAGTTATAAGTGTCCGAGTGATTTAACCAAAATTTAGATTTTAACACTTAAAAACTATTTTAAAAAAGTTATGAACGTTTGTCTTACTTAACAAAATCTTAAGATTTAACTGTTATAAGTTATTATAAAAAAGTTAAGGGTGTTTGTCTACCTTAATTTTGAAACCTAAGTTTAGACCTAAACCTAAACCTATGTTTCAAATTATGTGTCAAACACTAATAATATATGAAAGTTTTTCAGTTTATCCAAAAAAAAAAAAATATGAAAGTTTTTCAGCAAGTGAAAGGCGACATATTATTTGACCCTGATTGCAACCTTAAATTGTTACTTTATATCCTTTTAAGTATAAAAAGTTAGTTATTTTTTTAAATAGAGCAGTTATCAATCTCTAAGTTACCACCTTATCGATAATTCATTGTAGCCACACTTGCAATTCTAGAAACATGTGGTGACTGAATGCTAATTAAGATGTATCCTGGAACATTTAATTTTATTTTGGCCTTTGGGATACAGTGAAATTTCATATTGTTTTGAGGGGAAATCTGAGGTTAATTCCTTATTATAAGGGTAAAGTGAAATTTTCCCTAATTTTTAGGTGCATCTTAAAATATTAAATGGTGTAATCAACACTGAAATATTTTTTCTGTGTCAAATACTTTAAAATATTTTTGTGCCGTAATAATTTGGAGTATTATATTGAATATATTTTAAGCATTTTGTGGTATATTTAGCATTTTAAAATATGTTTACATGATTCTAACACCATAAAATACTATATAGATGCATCCAACAGCTTAAAACATTGTTCGGTATATTCAATATAATACTCCAAATTATTAAGGCACAAAATTATTTTAAAGTATTTGACACAGAAAAAATATTTCAGTGTGGATTACACCATATAATATTTTAAGATGCACCGAAAAAATTAGGGAAAATTTCACTCTACACATATAATAAGGAATTAACTTCAGATTTCGCCTCAAAACAATATGAAATTTCAGTGTACCCCAAGGCTAAAATTAAATTAAATGTTTCAGCTAAAAGACCAAAATATCCTTATTGAATTTTGTACAGGATTTTCAAGATACATATAGAGAATTTCTAAGACATTTGTACTTATTTCCAACATCAATGTGAGTATTTTCAAGTCTAAAAAATCATAGATTCTAACATTAAATCATCCAAAATTTCACAATAAAATTTCTAAGACACATATGGGGGAATTTTCAAGAGATCTATAGGAAATTTTCAAGACACATATGGAGGAATTTCCAAGACATTTGTGCTTTTTTTTAACATCAATGTAAGTATTTTTAGGTCTAAAAAATATAGAATTCAGCACTAAAGCTTCTAAAATTTCACAACTATATTTTCAAGACAAATTTAGAGAATTTCTAAGACATATGGGAAATTTTCAAGACGTTGGTACTTCTTTCAATAAGGACATTTTGACCTTTTAGTTAAAACATTTAATTTCAATTTGGCCTATTGGGGTGCAGTAAAATTTCAGTTCATATTTGGGGAAATCTGAGTATAATTCCTTATTACGAGGATAAAGTGAATTTTCCCCAAAAATTTAAGGTGTTAGATAAACCTTCACTACCCTTTGTTTAAAGACAATGGCAGAGTTGTAATTTAAAAGAAAAGACTTAAATGTCAACCAGTGTCCAGAAATAAGGCATTTTGTGGTGCTAATAGAAGATATTTATATTCCAATAGTGCTTCTGTGCCATTCTTCCATTGGGGTATTTTATTTATTTATTTATTTATTTATTTATTTATTTATTTATTTTTGAGTAGGCATCTTGTTTATTTCCTGAATAAAGTTTTGACAAGATTTTCAAATAAAAACAAAATCGCACGCGTGTATACTGTATATGCATTCCGTTAATATATTTCATATATACACACACACATCTATATATATATATATTATAAATTATTTGGTATCTTTACCTATTGATTTGCGTCATTTTTTAATTTTTATGAAAACAGATGGCACTCTAAGCCACATAGTTTTGCTAGCGTATTTTACGAGAAATAAAAAATACAATGAAAAATGTGTTTGTGAGTAATAATAATTATCATGAATACTATATTAAACTGCGAACAGGTTAAAATTTTAATTGTGTATTTTATGTGCTATAGTCTTTTTGTGAAATACTTAATATGCAATAATTTATTATTTTAAATTATTAAACATACACTAATTTTTAATACGTTAAAATTAAATAAATTTTTTTAATTTACTTGAAAAATATTTTTTGTGGAAATATTACTCTGTTAACATATTCAAGGAAATGAGCTAATGCTTTTGTAATATAAAATTATTTATATCTACTAGATTATTTTGTTTAACCCAACCCATACAATAAACAACCTCAAATGCTTATTCTGGATATTCGTCAGTTAATCGGTACAATAAATTTTTCTTTCTTAATACTCCTTCCGGTCCTAAATATAAGACCACTTTGACTTTTTTTTGTGGAAGTTAAGGAAGCAAATTAGACCACTAAATTATAACATATGTCACATGAAATTAGATTATAGGTTAGTTTATAAGTAGAATAAATTAGTTTTGAAAAAAAAAGATTTTTTTTATTGAAACTACTTTTTTTAATTAAAAGAAAAAGTTAAAAAATTTAAAATAATCTTATAATTAGGATAGGAGGATGTATACATTTAAGGCCTTTGATACAAGAATATGGTGCAAGAGGCATCATGTCGTGTCAATCGCTTTTGTTAGCATGTCGTGTCAATCAAGCAGTTTGATTAACAAATGATTGTTTATGATTTTGGCTTCCTTCTGTAATCACCGCGAAAATTAAGATTCATATATATCATGTTTTATTCAAAAGTTATGAAAGGTGGCGGGAGCTCGGCCAGTGGATTCTTTCTACTTTTCTCCCCTATAATTTCTTTTCACTTACCATTGCATAAATTTAAATCACATTGGCTATATTTCACCACCTTTTTTTATTTTGAATTTTGTCTCGACTTAATCTATTAGCATCTATATTACCAGTATTTAATAAATAGATTATGAGCACAATTTCAGTGAAAAAAAAAATTATATATGAGCACAATGACTATTCTTATTACTGTATATAGTAATATGTAATATATTGATGATGTTGACTATTTGGCCATAAACAATGAGATAATATTGACCATAACAATAAAACTAGCTAGTTTAAACCGCTGATATAGTGATAATGCATGGAGTCTAGTAGCGTGATAGCGAAAAGTTTTTAGTGCAATTGATATTCAAATGATGAGATAAGTAGATTGTAGTAAAAAAATAGTGGCCGGAGTTGTCACTTAGCTTGTAATTAAACAGCATAAATGTTCCAGAAATTGCGTGTATAACAAGTAAAAAGTCATAATCATCAAGGTAATCAAACCTAGGGGTGGGTACCTGGGGAGAAAGGTGAAGTTTGAAAGATGAAGGAGATAATTAATTAATGTCATTGGGGAAGATGTGGAATTCATGGTAGCCAGTATGTGATGTTGGTGAGAGGGCGACGATGCTTTAATTTTCCAGCTACTAGGTGTCTTTGGATACCATGTTTGTAGGGCCTAACGTGAATCCAAGAATCTTAAGTTAATTTGAAAAAAAAAATTATGTTGGACTTATTTTGATAATGACTTTTGGTCCAAAATGATTTCTGCAACGTCAAAAGTCAGAAGCCAAAAAAAGTGACTTTTGGTTTCTGACTTTTGACTTCTAGTGGGTCCCACGCATTTTGTTATGTATTATTTAATAAAATGGGTAGGAAAATTAGACTGTTAGACCCCTAAAATTCTCAAATAAAATAATTTCTTTTAATCTAAAATTTTCTTTTTATCTCCAAAAATTTACCATAATAATTACTAACTACTTTCCCCCACAATATACTCCTTTGAGCTAAAAATATTATTTTTTAAAATTATTTTCCTGAAAATAAGGGAGAAACTAAGCCTTTAATAAGAATATATGCATATTATATACGTATTATTTAATGACAATAATGCCCTTTTTAGTAATTTTTCATCTAAACTTGCTTTTCAAAATAATCATCCAAACATGTTTCTAAAAGTAAGATTGAAAAAAAGTCACTTCTATCATCACAAATCCAAATATAAATCACTTCACACAATCGGACTTTTATCCAATCTTATTTTTGAAAAAAAGTCACTTATCAGAAGCTCAATCCAAACACATCTTACAATGTTTACTTCTTTTTTAATGATAGTTGTTCTTTTTGTCAAAAGGGGGGGGGACGATGCTTAGATGACTGGGGCAAACACAAAAGGGTGTGAAGATAAAAATTTAACTTTTTAAGCTTGTGTGGCCATTTCACTTGTGTTTGGTGGAAATTAAATAGAAATGAAAGTTGGGAAAATGACAGAAAAAGACCCTCGAATTAGCAAAAGGACACTTCAGTACAACGAATTTCAGAAAAGACGAGTCAGTACAAATCCGTACAGTGACTGAACTGTCCTTTAGCAAATTTAAAGGAAAAGTCCAAAATGCCCCTGATTCAATTCCCAGAAACGTTCAAGGGATTCCCAACTTTTGTTAAGGAATTCCCAACTTCGCTTAACTTTAAGGAATTCCCAGAAACGTTCAAGATATTTCCAACTTTTGTTAAGGAATTTCCAACTTCGCTTAATTTTAAGGAATTCCTAGAAACGTTCAAGGGATTCCCAACTTCGCTTAACTTTAAGGGATTCCCAACTTTTTTTAAGAAATTCCCAGAAACGTTCAAGGGATTCCCAACTTTTATTAAGGAATTCCCAACTTCGCTTAACTTTAAGGGATTCCCAACTTTTGTTAAGAAATTCCCAAAAACGTTCAAGGGATTCCGAACTTCGCATAAGGAATTCCCAACTTCGCTTAAAACTTTAAGCGAAGTTGGGAATTCCTTATGCGAAGTTGGGAATCCCTTGAACGTTTTTGAGAAAATATTAACAAGGAATGACATATAGTATATATATTACTTTTGTAATATATATAATGATGGCACTTGGTGGCCTAGTGGTAAGGCCACCAGGCCACCAAGTGGAGTGGGTGGGTTCGATTCCCACCCACCCCCACATATATTTTGTGTCCCTTTTGAAAAAGGGACATGCCACGTGGCAGCCCCACAGCGCGCCACGGCAGCCCCACAGCGCGCCACGTGGCGCGCTGTGGGGCTGTCACGTGGCGGGTGGGAAATTATTAAAAAAAAAATTAATTGAACCAGGGGTATTTTGAACTTTTCCTTTAAATTTGCTAAAGGACAGTTCAGTCACTGTACGGATTTGTATTGACTCGTCTTTTCCGAAATTCGTTGTACTGAAGTGTCCTTTTGCTAATTCGAGGGTCTTTTTCTGTCATTTTCCCATGAAAGTTTTCCTAATTCCATTGTGTCAAACAAATATTTTCATGAAAATGAACTCTAATACCCCAAAATTCCATCACACCTGTGGGATAAGAGACACAATCAAAAGAGGTTCCTTTTCACCTCCTTCATTTATATTGTTTGATAAAGGTAAAAGTAAAAAAAAAAAAAAAAAACAATATTTTCATTTGGGAGATGTTAAATGAATTCATTGTCACTTTTTGGTTCCCATAAATTAGATAAAGTGTCATGCATATTATAGATAAGAAGAGTAATCTCTTTCCGAACCAAAGGAGCATATTAACAAACAATTTGTACATAGCGTGAAGGGATCTCAGATAGAATTTCTTAAAACAAAAGATAATCAGCAAAATAAAAAATAGAGGAAAATTACCAAAGTTTAGCGTGTGATTGAGGGAAAAAAAAAGCAATTGATTGAGGTTCTCGAATCGCCCGAAGAAAGCATAAGAAGCAGATAATGTTTGGTGGACTGGGAGCAAAGGTGCAATATTATTGGAGAAGAAGGGGAAGGGCATCACTAATCCAAGCCATTATCTATGAATTAACTATATTAAGCACCACTGCCTGTAATTAAATGAAGGCGATTAAAAGAGTGTTGAGGGGGTGGGGCCCAGCATGTGGGAGCCACGTGTGAGGAGAAGGGACAAGTGGAAGGAGGAGGAAACCATTTATGTCAACGTACTACGGTTTGGATTGTTTGCCATATCTTGTTTTGTTAGCCTTCGGTGGGGACCACTCTCTACCCCCTGATCCATTCTTCTCTCATTTCATCCAACGGCTCCTAACTCTCCATCGGGAAGCGTTCTCTTGTGACCTTATTTGCAGCTTTTCTTACTCCTCCCTACCCCTAAAATTTCGTCTACATATTTCAGATCTCAAATTCTGGCCCACTCTTTTTCAGTCTCTAACGGAAACTAGACGCATTCAGCACAAACTAATACTACTACTCCAAAGGTCTCTACCCAAGGTCATAGTTGTTTTTTTAAATGTTATGTTATACATAAGACACATTTAAAACTGTGAGTTTGTTATTAAATATATTAGGGGCTTGTTTGGCTGGGCTACTTCTCCTCAAAAAAGGACTTATTTTTTGCCAAAAGGACTTATTTTGTGGAAAGGTAAATTGGGGGTGTTTGGCTGGACTTATAAAAATAAGTAACTTATAACTTATAAGTCAAAATAAGTATAAGTTCTTTTTTTCAACTTATGACTTATAAGTCACTTACAGAGGTGGACCCCACAATTCTGACTTATTTTACACATCAAATCACAACTAACACAAACATAAATCACTTTTCCAAAAGTTCATCCAAACATACATCTCATTACACAATATGACTTATGACTTATAAGTCATATTTTTAACAACCCATCCAAACATAAATCTCATTACACACAATCTGACTTATTTTCAGTTTGACTTAATTTCAGTTTGACTTATATATAAGTCACTTTTCCAAAAGTCCATCCAAACACACCTTAGATCTCTTCAAATTTTTTCTTATATTTTTCTTAACTTATTCCTATTGACACACTTTAATAATAAATAAGAGATGGAGGGTGTGAATAAAGGCAAGTGGTTAGGGTATTTAAGTAATATTTTTTGATTTTAACTAACCTAACTAACATATGTAATCTAATCAAATTAAGTAAATAAATCTTATATTTAGCAACAGAGGGAGTAATATTTTTGATGCACCTCTTCAATGGTAGATATGGGTGCTAAAAAATACTAATAAAACAAAAGTATGATATGGGGTAAAAGATAACTTAGTTAGGGTGTGTTTGGTATGGCTTCTGGGTCCCAAAAAGTGCGGCCCAACCGCAGAAGCAAAATGTGGCTTATTAGTCATGTTTTGGTGGGCTTCATTTTTAAAATGCTTATGGTTCAGATGGGATTCTAAGGTAGAAGCAAGAGTTTGGCGCTTTTGAGTTATAGCTTATGGTTTGTTGCAATAAATAATGGTAAAATGCATTTTAAATATTCTCGCCTACCCCTTCCTTCTTCTCAGCTGCACAGAACCTACCCTTTTATTCTTCTCCCTCGCACAGATCTCCTTATCACCCCTTGAACAGAGCACCATCACCTACCCTTCCTTCTTCTCACTCGCAGCGGCAGCATGCAAAGGAACCTTGGAAGGCACCGTTTCATTAGCTGCTCTTCTTGTTCCTTCTGCTCCTTCTGCTCGTCAGCCTCCGGTCTCTGATATGCTCTTCTTTTTCCTTATGCTCTTCGGCCGCCGTTATTTCTTGGTTAGAGAAACATTTTGCCTCCCCAGATCTGCTCTTATTCCTCCTTCTTGACTTTTGTTGCTCATTTTTCATGCTTCCCATCTGTTGTTTTTTCAAAGACAGAGATGTAAGAATTCAGGTGTAACTAGAATTCGGTTGACTCGCTCGGTACTCACATGAAATCGGAGCACCGATTTGGACTCCGAATACGTATACAACAGAAGCACCATAGAGGAAGAAAAGAGAAGAGAAGAGATTCAGGAAGTTTTTATCAGGAGTTTATTTTTTTTTTGTTCTCATGGTAACTTCCTTGTCCAGAACAACTCCCCCATATATTACGTTTGAAAAGTCATATCTTTTCAATTTCAAATTATTAAGGGAAAACTACCACAATTATCCCTCAACTTTTCTTATTTACATAATAACCCCAATTTAATTGGGTTTGGGCCCTAATCCACCAAGTGTGGACCGGTCATTTCCTTACATCTCCCACTCACACTTGGTGGGTTAGATGTTATGGGTCAAGTCTCTTTCTCTTCTATTTTTCTTTCATACTAAGTACTCTGTCGTAACCGCGTGGGCAGACGTCTCCTTTCAGGTGTCTTGTACTAGAAATCTCTTTTTTACAGAGACCAACATAAAACAACCCTGCAGTGCATCTCGATCATTTTGATGTAGTACCTCAGATATCATAGATTTACACAAATACACTTTTCTCATTGCCAATTTAATCTCTTTAGAATCAAGATAAAACTCAGATTGCCTTTCTCATATGCATAGTGTCCACACTTATGAAATTAACAAACTAACATCATAATAGACTGGTCTCAAAAACTAGCATAAGTGTGTGTATTTCAGGTAATCTTCCTTTCGCCCAAATATCACTTCAATATGAATCAACCGCTTTCCTAGCATAAAACCTTTAGATCGCATTTATCATGACCATAGGATATAAGCTAAGATAGCAGACACTAAAACATATTTCCATGAAATTGTAAAAGTCAAGGACATCAAGAAAATATGGAACCTTTCTTGGACTCACACAACAATGAAACAGGGATCCATTCATTTGCTTCCAGTTTGCAGTAATTTTAGCACACGCGGTATGAATCGCATGTTACGGTGTTACTCTTTTTCTATAAGAGTGTACGTCGATTTAATTTTATCATTAACATCGTACAGATTTTAGTCTAGATAAACATATTATCTAAACCCAAATTGTTCAACTCTTCTCACATTGTATGACGTCAATTTTGAAGAATTTGTTGTCTGGTTACAGGTATTATGGACGTGGGTATCCATAATTCAATCCATATGTGTGTAAACACAGATGTCATCTCGATTTGCTGCACTTTTAAGTCAAGGCGACATATAGTTTGTGTTTCTTCTTTACCATATTAGTAATTTCACTGCTTTGCTGGTGAACATATTGTCTCATTTTGCACACTTTTCTTGAGTGTCAAAGGCAGTCGCTCGTGTGAGAGAGCCAACCTCATCAACCTGTACAACATACTAGACATTGTATACTATCACATACACATGTAAAGCCTTAATGAAGTATCCATTACTTCATATCCTATGCTTGCCAAAGGACTTATCATGTTTTACATGTATATCCTTGGCCACAGGCTCAATTAGAGGACTTTGCATATGAACTTATTGTTTAGCAACAACCTTATATGCTACAACATATCTCACATATTTATCTTTGTATTTTACTCATGCTATGATACTTAGGGTCTTTTATTTAGGCAATGGTCGTAGTGTTTTCACAATGCATTAACACTATGTTTGAATTCCCATTTCAAATACAAGATGTCCTTCTAGATATCATCGACCATATAGCCATATGTACTACCACAGTAAGTACTTTTAAATGCGCATAATCATCGTACCCTTTAAAGTATCTATAAGCATTTTTTGTGGAGTCATCAAATGCCTCTCACAATGGTTGGACTAGTACCGACTTACAAAGTCCTACCACATTGGATATATGATATTTTACACACCACTGTGTACATTAAACTACCAATAATGTTTACATAGAAACCCTTTTTCATTTTACTTTTAAGTTGATTCAGTTTAGGGATATCTGTCAAGACTCAAACTCACTCTTGAAGTCACTAAGGTATCTATGGGATCACAATCATTTACCTTGGACTGCTCAAGAATTTCCATAATATAACTTTCTTGTGACAGAGAATGGAGTCTGCTTGAGCTATATCTTTGGATCTCAACTCCAAAAATATACAATGATTAACCCATTTGCTAAGTACCTTTCCTTAATAGGCACTTCCAAAATCAAACTATTATGGTCAATAGTATATCATCCAATTAACGGATAATATCACAAACTTCAACCTTAAAAATAAAATTATAATAGGTTACCACTCATCGGAACCTTAAATACCATTATTTGGATGATTGCTTCAATCCATGAATTGACTTATGCAAAAATATGTAATGTAAGGTCATCACTTTGTAAATCTCAAAAATCTATTGTAGTGAAATCTAATAGCCAAAGCATATAGATTTCTTCATCCAAATCACAGCTCAAAATGCAAGTTTCACATCTACTTGATGTAAAACTAAAACCAAACAGTCACCTATTTTCAAAATAAGTATGATTTTAAGCACATAATATATGAGAAGGTATTCTCACAATGTATTCCTATGTATACCATTCTGTAACCGAAAGAGTCTTGTATTGTTAATTGATCTAAACAATTTGTTCTTAATCTTGAGAATTCATTTGTTTACAAATGATCTCTCGTCCTTGTGGTAGATCAACTAACTCTCAGACTTAATTCTTTCTCAAAAAATCTACGTCCTTTAATATTGCTTTCTTCCATTTCTTTTAAGAAGTAGATAAAACCTCTTTTACAGAACACTTCTGTTGACCTCCTCTAGAGTAACAATGAACGTTGTTCTAAGTTACTCTTTCTTGCTAGAGCTCCTTACCTTTCTTATCAATGATATTTAGGTCTCTTTAATGACCTTTTATAAGCTCCCACTCACATGGGCAATTGAGGAGTTTTGTCACTATGTCTCATAAAGAAATATAGGGAAACACAATGTGATGAGCTTCATCATTGTTAGGAAAACTCATCCATAACAAATATAATTCATTTCAATTTTTTTAGACACAAATCCATCTTCATTTTCACTTATGAAAATGTCACCATAATAAGCTCACACTTACAACAACTATGAGATGTGTAATTGACCTTTGTGGCCTACAAGAACTCAAAAAACTTGATTTACTCTTTGACCATAATTCATGTGGTTTTGAAAAGACCACTTATGAGGGCATATGGTTAAGTATAAAGTTTGTATCTCCTTAAAAGAGAAAACCATACTTCATCAAACAAATATGTGTACTAATCCACCAAAGGTGGACTAGACAACTCTCTCCTACTTACTTTTGGTGGGTTAGCTTGAACTATTATATATATCACCATGTTTAGTAGCATTTCATTATGCCTCTTAACAATTCCATCTAATGACAGAGCGTAAGGGGTCATTTAAGAGAATAAATATCCCTTTCTCTTCACGGAGCTCACTGAAATTGGTCAGGAACAACCTCTATTAATTAGCGCGTAGAATTGTTAAATTTTGTATGCACTTTATTTTCAACTTTATTCACTTATCGTCTAAAGCGCTTGAACTTCAAACTTATGTGAAATAAAGTAATGATAATTACATGAGTAATCATCAACAAAGTGAATCCAAGTTCCATGTCATGCCCTCACATTAATTGAACCATATATAATCAGGTGGAAGAAATGCAATATTTTCTCTATTTTAATTCCCTTACTGAAAAAACTTCTCTTATTGCTTTACTTACTAGACACTCTTCCCTATTGGGTAATGAACATATCATTCTTGAAAATTCCACTTCAAATTATGTGTCCTTATCAACCATGACATGTATTCAAGTCAACACTTGAATTAGGGTGGTAAAGCAGTCACGCACACAAAGATTACCAACAATTTTGAAAAAAAAACAAAGAAATGTCAAGGAAGACTATATCACAAACAACTGATTTTGTCATGAAAGTCAAGATAGGTCATTTAGAACCCATGATCCTGGTGCATGAAACATATCATGGAGAATTAAGGTTGTTTTTCAATGAAAAAAGAACTTGTAGGCTCTAATGCCTTTCACCTCAATTCTCACATCATTACCAATTTAACACATTTTGCTTAAATTTGATAACTGTCAACATTTAGTAAAGGATCCTTAATCCTTATTCTTTTAGTCTGTAGAGCTTAGGTCTTTTTCTACTCACTATTGACAGAAAAATCCATTTCAAAATGGTTTATTCGTTAGAAGGAAAAGTATTTGACCTTACTTAAGTCGTTCTTCTCTTTAAAGAGTTTATTAATCCTATGATGTCAGGGTAGTCCTCATATTCCCTTTTTGTAAAACCTCTTACCCTTGTTTCATTTAGGTTTAGGGTGTAAAGAACGTGTTTCCTCTATGTGTAAGCTAGCCCAAGGAGGTGGCAAACCTTTAGACATTCATGTTCAAGCTCCAAGTACTTTGATACATAACTGAAAAAATAACAAAGTTTTCACTTTGGTCTAACCTGACTTTTATGCATCAGGAAAGGAGCACCCTTATGAACAACTTGCACTCATTATTCATTCGACAATATACAATCAACTTCCTTCCAATCTCCTTGTCTTGTTGGTTATCTAATGTAGATGTTGTCTCATAAAAGGCGTTAACCCTCAAGTTATGTGTCAAACTTAATTGACTACCTTTTCAATTTGTGTAATGGAAATTTTGCAAAATTTTTCTTTTACACAATTTACATGGCTCTTTGTTGTTGGATTTCTAAAATGTTTACACTCTATAGGGTAATTTATGCCACATTGTTTCCCTTTTCGAGCCATGTAGGTCTCATGTTTTCTCATAAGCTTAGTCGAGATTACTTCTCAACTTTAACTTCATCATGACTCTTGGTCAATGACATGACAACATCTTCTATTTAATCATATGAGACCTCTCAATATCAGATATCACATTTGTCCCCATTAAGTTTATAGTTGTGTTGTTGTTCTTGGCAACCTTTCTTGGCTTAATTAGTTCAAATTATCCCACTTATTTGGCTATTCACAATATGATTTGATTCGAGAACTTATTTGTAGCACATTGAAGTATACAATGTCATTCACTTGTATTATTCTTGACTAGAAAAATAATAACACTATTGGGTCTACGATCCGGAGAATACGTTTGTACCTCCCATCACACAGATTCCAATAATAATATTATCATCTATAAAAAAATTTTATACAAGTACTTCTACAATATGCTCAATTATGTCTTTCAGAAAGCTTAGTTTCTGAAAGCTCCCACTTAGACAGAGCAGTGCCATTAGCTCCCACTTAGATAGAGTTTTTGACATTGGCTCCCACATAGATAAAGCATATGAAACTCTAAGAAGACTTATTTTTTAAGAGCTCCTACTTAGATAGAGCATATAACACTCTTAGAAGACACATTTTCCAAGAGCTCCCACTCAGACGGAGCATTTGACATTTTGCTCCCACTCACAAAGTGTATTTGACATTTACTTCTTCATGTTTCTCCTTACATTATTTTCATAATGTCTTATTAACTTCTTATTTGAGTGACTCAAAATTTTCCTTGATTTCTATTATGTTCTTATGATTTTGTGAAGTTAATTGCAGCCAACTATTGCATCAAAAAAATGGAAGGGTGAAGTTCCTTACTTCCCAAAACCAAATTTGATAGGTTCTCAGTAATTGCTATTCAGTAAGGCTTTAGGGATCTCATATTCCTAAGTGACAAGATTGAAGTTGTCATGTTGTTTTGGTAATTTCTAAGAGGTTCTATATTTTCTCAAAGAAATGTTCCAAATGTTTTATGCAATTTATATATATGTTTCTTCTTAGAAAGATTAAGTATTTGCTCTTAAGTCTTTTATTGGTTCAATCGTTGGTGGTTGGACTGTGCTTAGGATTTTCTTTCCGCCTAAGATAGGCTTTCAAGTCATACTTGAAGTGTATTTTATTCATGAATTTCACCATGATCCGGAGTTAATATGTGGAAATTTCTCCATTTGAAATTACCTCTCGCATTGATTTGATAATGTTTCTTTCATATCTGATCATCATGTTAACCTCCCTGAGGTTTATCCAGATCCCAATCCTAAACTTTAGGATTTTGGTTATTCAGGTTCCTCCTCTAATGCATCATCAACATTTTTTCCTATTATACCTCTTGTTTCATTTCAAGTTTAAATGAACTTTACTTTGAATTATCTCTTTCTTGATCCTCTTAAGGATCTTCTCCTTCTAGATTTTTTTTAGAGTCTCATACTCTTATACAAAAAAACCCTACTTCATTCATCACTTAGAGGCTCATATTTCTCTAACTAATTATAGGTTTGGATCAACACTTAGAGGTAATATCCAATTACTTGTTCTTTTTCTGATCTACCACTTTGTAAATCATACTTAGGATTAACTTTCTCTACATGAATATCATCCAAAAGAGTAAAATTCTTTTGGTTGGGTGCTTTTAGAACTCTCTAGGTTCATATTTGCCTCGAATAAAATTTTTATGAATTATTAAAAATATTTTTAGGATTTTTATACTCATAAAAATCACAAAAAATAGCACCAAAAGTCTATATGAAGATCCAAAATCACTTTAAAAATAGACAAATAACGTCTAAATATAGGTCTTGAATTTAGGAATTTTTAGAAATAAACCGCATCTCAATCGGGGCTAAAATGCCCCTTTAAATGTCCCTAGAAGGATAGGGGGAAAATATTCTGGTTTTTTTTTTATAAAACTTTGGCCCACCCAGAAGAGGCCCACTTGAATTCTGCCTCTCTTTTTTTATTTTCAGGCGTATTGGGCTTAGCCTAATAAGCCCATTTTGTTTTTTAAAAAAATCCATAAGTATTGGACCATGGACCCAATGAGGCCCATATAGCCCAAATACCAATTAGTGAAACGTATAGTTTCAACTCAGGTTTTTTATATAACAGCTCCCTAAAACGACGCGTTTCACTGCCAGCGGGTCAACCCATATTCAGATGTAAAAACGAGTCGGGTCTGTCGGACCCGAAACTTGTTTCAACCTTTATCTTAGTCGTCCAACGTCCGTTTTTAGCGTTCTAGTAGTCGATTTTTTCGTGATCTACGCAATTGGATACTTTTCATGGCCTAAATCTTTTGATTTCTAATGACCCGATTCCGTTTACTAATGCGGTTTCGATGGTGTATTATGATATATGTAACAATAACTTCCTAAATACACTTTTAAAGTATACTTAATCAACTTAACTTATAATATAAACGCTAACTATGTTAGAAAAGAAACTAGCTCAGTAGAATAGCTAACATAGTTAGAAAAAAAATTTCCATAAAGATTACTATTAAACCAATTACCACGGACTAACTACGATAGAAAAGGATATTCCAAAATAATAATAAAACATAGCGTAGTTAGAAAAGAGTTTAGTCTTATAAACATGTAATCCATGTTAGAAAAGAATTTCAGTAAAACCAAGAGCCTAACATGGATAATAACGTCTTTCAATAACTTTTATTATCTAAGTATCCTTTTAAAATCCTTCAGAGTCAAATCAAATCATTTGTTGAATACTAACTATGTTAGGAAAGGAAAATAACATATAAAAATGACTAACATAGTTAGAAAAGGGTTTTCCATGATATTTATATATATATATATTATAGATTCAACAGACTAACCATGATAGGAAAAAGAAACACCATATCATGGTAATTAAGAGAAATCATACCCAAGATATTCAACTTCCCCGTAAAACCACCAGTATTCATGGAATCATATCTCAACTATAAATTCTCATCAATTTACCAATATATAATCCCTTCCATCACGCCAAGGCACTAAATCATTCATATTCTTTATAAAATAACGTTCCAAAATAAGTCAATAATGAGAGTTGCCGGGATTTGACTGGTTCCAAAAGAAATAATCAACAACCAAATAATTCCAAAATAATACATCATAAACAAATTAAATTCGAACTCAAATGACAGTCAAAATAAGTTTAATCATGCGGAAGCGTAAAATTATGCATGAAACCTAAGTGGCAATACGATTCTGTCCTGCTGGTCCAGAATCACTCACTGACTCAATGAGAAGTTCCCGGATCCTTCCCTTGAATTTCTACTCCACTCCTAAGACCTGCAAAAAGTGAGATAAACGGGGGTAGCCCCAAACGCAACCACTAGCTACTCATCTACGTGCGGTGTGTGCTAGCAAGGTGTCAATGTGGGAAACTATACATATATATATTTGAACAAATTTGAAATATGAGCACATATCCAGACAATCATGCAGAAATTCGTAACTAAAAATCTTTTACAAACTCAAGGTACATCATTTTATAAAAGCAGTTCAAAATATATTTTACACAATCATCCATAACATTCATCCTACGAAACGTTAGGTTGTCCCCTACAATTAGGTGGACCAGAGTGGAATTCGACGGGGATCTCAACCCGTACCCAGAACCACGAAGAAGTGGAACTCGATGGGGGCTACCCATACCCAGCACCACAACAGGGGTAATGCTCGATGGGGGCTACCCATACCCAGCACACCGAAAGGTAGTACTAGATGGGGGCTACCCATACCCAGTACACCAATAATATAATTAGTCCCTGTGGGCCAACATGGTACCTCATCACGTGATGGTAAAAGTATCCAGTGCATCGATGCTAACTACCACAACATATGCATAACAACCAGAAATGCAATTTAACCAAAGCTAGGCACTTGACCTTTTCCAATAATTCAAACAAACCATATAATGCAACAATTCCAAATCAATATATATCCTTTTCAAAAATGATCATCACAACACATGCCACTTTCCGAAGTACGAATCCCACATGACATTTTTTATATAAAAATAACCAATGAAAATCATATCATACATATACCATCATAATCCAGGGTTGAAAGGGAGTTTGAAATCCCTTACCAACAACACACCCACACATAGAACAAGTAGAAGCGGTTACCTAATAGCTGGCACCAATCTCACAATAGTGCAGCTCCCCCGTGCAGACTCAACACAGTTCAAGTACTACACAGAATATACATATAATTATAATTAATCGTCTACAAGAATAATTTCACACATAAGAATTAAATTAGTAATTAACATTTCCTAGCCCTCACTTGATAAAATTTCTATTCAACCCTTTTTTTTTCCTTCCTCCTTATCCCTGATTCACCTGTAACCTACTTATACATAAATCCAAGCCTAAATGTTAATCTCTTCGATAACCAGTTATCTTAAACCTTAATATCCAATAATCCCCCATAATTCATCACTAATTCCAACCAACAAATTCAAGCCTAAGTACAAATTTTTCAAACACCCACCAATTAGTTCTCAGCCTCAAAAAAATCTATTCATCAATTCCAATTTATTTCCTCAATCTTCATATTTCAATTAAATCAAGTTCACACCTAATTAATACGCCATTTCCCAAATCAATGCCTACACTCAATCAAACATAATTTAACCTCATTAATATTTTTTGCTGGGCATAAACTAACTCCTTAAATTCATAATTCAACATCCAATATCCATAATCACAAAATTATCTACACAATATCCCACTTATTCCAAACTTTATCCACAAATATTTCCTTGGGTCCAAATTCCAGCCTAACCAATCAATTATACCTCCTTATATGACCTTAATAAACATCTAAAAATTATCAATTTAACCATAAGCACCTCAAATCATCAAAAGCCCCAATTTCCAAAATATCGAAAAAATCCAAAAATTCCCAATAATTAGGAAAACTTCCAACAATAAAAAATCTATTCAGAGGAACTCAAATTCAAGGTCCAAGCTTCAGTTTATGAAGCTTAGGACTCCCAGAAATACCAACTTAAACAAGGCCTAATTTTTCAAATATAGCAAATCGAAAAACTAAAGACATAGGGATGTAGAGGAGACTTACGGGGTTCCAAAAATGTATTTATTTGGCCGAAAAAACCACTATTCTGGCGTCAACAAGCTCTGATAGGTCTGACTACAAACTTTTTCTATCTCCTTCCTAAGCCACAGATCGGACCAGAAATTAGTAGGGGAAGGTTGTATGATGTGAGAGAGGAATAATGTGGTGGTGGCTTGCCATTTTCCGGCGAAAGTCGCCGGAAATTTCACCCCCAACCACTCCAATGGCGCCACTGCAGAAAGAGAAGAGAAAGGAAAGGAGAAAAAATGGAGGGGAGAGAAGGACGAAGGACGAGGGAGGGAGTTTAAGCCAGCGGTTTCGTCGCCGTCGTGCCACCCTTGGCCGGCAAAACGGAGGAGCACGGAGGGAGGGAGGGAGAAAGAGAGGAGGGGCGAGAGAGAGAGAGTACACACGCGGGGGGGTTCAGCACGCAGAGGAGAGGGAGAAATGATTAAATGGAAGGGAATATAAAAAGAAATAAAAGGAAAAGGAAAGAATTATACTATTAGACCCTATAATTTTCAAATAAGATATTTATTTTGAGGTACAAAGTTCCTTTTACTTCCAAAAATTACATACAAAAACCCCATAATCATTTTCTCCCACAATAATCTCTTTTGAACCAAAAATAATTTTTCACCAAATTTATTGTCCTTAAAATAAGGGAGAAACTAAACCTTTAAAATTCTCAAAATACCTCAAAATTCCTCAAATATACTCATAATCCCCAAAATTCTCATTAATAAATTTCTAATTACCCCACTAACCCCAACTAATTTCTTGGGATATTACACTAGTTGGAGTGCGAAGGTTGTTGACGCGTCGGATCAGTGTATTCATTTGGAAATTACTTCTAATGGCAGGAAAATTTTTTATACAGGAGTGTATGCTAGTTCTAATTATGTGAAGCGTCGTTCTTTATGGAGACAACTGGATGATATTAGCATATCAGTGATAGGAGCATGGAGTATTGGAGGGGATTTTAATAGCATTTTGTTTGAAAATGAAAGGAGGTCCATTGTTAAAGAGCATGCTACTATTGATAAAGAGTTTGCTTCATGGTTTGAAAACTCGGGTCTCTCTCACTTACATACAGTGGGTCCTTTTTTTACATGGCATCGAAATGGGTGTGAAAGTAAATTGGATCGGATTCTTGTTAATGATCAATTTCTTGATGAATTTCCCAATGCAAAGGCAAAGGTCTTATTTCATTTTAAATCAGATCATAAGCCTCTTTTAATGCATCTAGATACTCCTTCCTTCCCGGTTCGAAAAGAGTATACATTCCGCTTTGTTGCTTCATGGATTTTGCATGAGAATTTTGATTTATTTATGAAGGAGGTATGGTCTCAAAATGCAAGTTGGTTTGAAAATGTGCATGTATTTACTGAGAAGGTGAAGGATTGGCGTGCAGAAGTTTATGGCCATTTGGGAAGGAAGAAGAATCGCATTTTAAACCGATTGGAGGGAATAAGTCGATCGGTTCAGTCATCTCAACCTTCTTCATCAATTATTTCCTTGCAAAGAGATCTTTGGCTAGAGCTAGAAGAGATTATTTTACATGAAGATTTGATGTGGGCACAGAAATCTAGATGTGAATGGTTTTCTTTGGGGGATAACAATACCCGTTACTTTCATAGACGGGCTAATGCGAGAAGAAGAGTGAACTCTATTGAAGCAATCAAGAATGACAATGAGGAATGGATTTATGATGTGGACGAGATCAAGAAATTGGCGGTGGATTTTTATAGTAATCTTTTCATAGAAGAAAGTAATGTTCATATCAACTTACAAACTGATATTTCATATCCCCGATTCCTAATGACATTTTAATTGATCTGGGGAGTATCGTAAAGCAAGATGAAATTAAACAAGCTTTCATGGGTATGGGGGCATTGAAATCTCCCGGACCGGATGGACTGAATGCTCTCTTTTTTCAGTCACAATGGGAGAAAGTGGGGCAGGTGGTAATGGATTTCATTAATCATATTTTTGTTTCCCCGCAGGTAGTGAGAGATATTAACCAAACCTTTCTAGTGCTGATTCCGAAGGTTCCCCAGCCAGAAATGATGAAGGATTTTAGACCTATCAGTATTTGTAATGTGATCTATAAATCCATAACAAAGATTGTGGCTAACCGGATTAAACCATTCCTAGATAATATTATTTCTCCTAACCAATGCAGTTTTGTGCCAGGTAGGTTGAGTTCTGATAATATTATTGTGGCACATAAGGTTATTCATTCTATGCAGACTATGAAGGGTAAAAAGGGATTCATGGCTATTAAGATTGATCTGGAAAAGGCGTATGATCGGCTTAGATGGTCTTTTATTTTAGAATGCCTGAAGGAGTTAAATCTCTCTGAGAATTTGGTGCAGCTGGTTACTGAATGCTTGTCATCCCCCTCCATGCAACTTCTATGGAATTGAAGTAAGTCTGATTTATTTTTCCCTTCCCGTGGAATTAGACAAGGAGACCCTCTTTCTCCTTATTTATTTGTCATTTGTATGGAAAAACTTTCTCATCTTATTCAAAAGCAAGTAGATCTAGGCCATTGGAGACCTATTAGATTGAATAAGAATGGACCCCCATTGTCTCATTTATTTTTTGCTTATGATTTAGTAATTTTTGCGGAGGTAAGATTAGACCAGGTGAAAGTTATTAATGATTGCTTACAAACTTTTTGTGCTGCCTCAGGACAGAAAGTTAATGGAAATAAATCTAGAGTCTTTTTCTCGCATAATATTAATCATAATATCAAGACGCAGCTTAGTGAGAGGCTTGGATTTACTATGGCGGCAAATTTGGGAAAATATTTGGGAGTTCTGGTACATCATGAGAGGGTTAAGAATTCAACTTATCAGTTTGTTATTGATAAGGTGAAACAAAGATTAACTAATTGGAAGAGTCATTCCCTTTCTCTAGCAGGCCGGAATATTTTGATTAAATCGGTAGCTATGGCTATCCCGAATCATGTAATGCAAACTTCTCTGTTGCCTGATAGTTGTTGCAAAGAGATAGATCGTAGTGCAAGAAACTTTCTATGGGGAACTACACCAGAGAAGAAACGTGCTCATCTTATTTCATGGGATAATGTTTGTTTTCCTAAAGCTAAGGGGGGTTTAGGTCTAAGATATTCATCTTTGCAAAATCGGGCTTTTATGATGAAGGTTGGATGGGGCCTTATTTCCAAGCCTGATGCTCTATGGGCAAAGGTAGTTCGAAGCAAATATAAATGCGGTGCTAATCTTGTTCCGCAAATAAATTTGAAGAAACCGGGTTCTAGAGTTTGGAGTGGAATAAAGAACACCTGGAATGAAGTGAATGATGGAGTGGAAATTGTTCAAAGGCAAGGACAAAGCAAGGCAAGATGGAAACACGAAAGGAATGGAGTTTTTTCAGTTAAGTCTGCTTATAATTTGCTCGGGGGGATTCGAATAGCAGGGGAACGGTCTAGAGTAAGTCTTGGAAATTACAGGTTCCATCAAGATGTAAGACGCACATGTGGCTCTTACTGCATGATAGACTTTTAACAAATAAGTCTCTTTTTTATAGACATATTCATGCAGATGGGATGTGCTCTCTTTGCGTAAACTTAGTAGAATCGGCTCTTCATGTTTCAAGAGACTGCAGCAGGGCGAAGGAATTATGGTTGAGACTGGGGGTCAACTACGAAGATCATCTATTCTGGGGAAGTGATTTTCAACGCTGGTTGAATATTAACCTTGCAGATTCTCGGGTTAAGGAGTTTGGTAGATGGAATGTTATTTTTTCTATAACTTGCTGGATTTTATGGAGGAGGAGAAATGAGCTTGTACACCATAATGTCGCTACTTCCATACATGTGGCAGAAACAGAGATTCGAGGGATTATTCATTGCATGAATAGCATGAAAGATTTTCAAGGAAAAACTTCGGGAGCTCTTCGCCAAGAACGGAACCCGACGTTATTATCCGATTTTGCAGCTGTAGTGTATGTAGATGGAGCATTCTCTTCTTATACTGAGGCAGCTGGATGTGGCGGAGTAATGTTTAATGGCAGCGGAGACTTAATTGAAGCCTTTTCTTGTAGGCTTCAGGAATATGCAACCATTAGCTCAGAGATCTGGGGTTGTATTTGGGGATTGCGTAGAGTGTGGGAATTTGGATTCAAGAAAATCTGCCTTTTTTGTGATTCTTTGGAAGTGATTTCTCTGATAGAAAATGATGATTCTGAGCTTCATGAGGACAGGGAGTTGCTGCATGTACTACGTAATTTAATAGCACAAGGCTGGGAGATGTCTATTCGGTGGGTGAGAAGGGAGGAAAACCGTTTTGCTGATTTCTTTGCTCGCTATGCGTTGGGGATTAGTCCAAGTTTTCAACTCATTCCAAGGGAAGCCGCGGTGCCTCTTCTGTGCAGCTCTGGGATAACTTAGGAATGATCTATTACTTGTAGTACTTTTATTGTTTCTTGTTTAAATTCCAGAATATCAAAAAAAAAATAAAAGGCTTTAGACGGAATATGCTTGAAAATCCAGTATACTCAATCGAAACAAAAGGACAAAAGTGATGTAGTCACTAAGGGGAGTAAAATGATTCTTTTCAGGAGGAGAAAATGTCATGATGTACTCTTTGTTTTCCTTAACCAAGGTTTTGTCCCACTAGGTTTTCCTGGTAAGGTTTTTAACGAGGCAGCTTTGATAAGTATTGTGTACTCTTTTTCCTTCACTGGGTTTTTGTCCCATTGGGTTTTTCCTAATAAGGTTTGAATGAGGCACAATATTTGTTTATAGACATCAAATGGGGAGTGTTATGAAATATTATCTAGTGAATGTCCATAACCTCCCTCTCTTAGGATTCTCTTCCTATAACCTCCTAATGAATAGCTTGTAGGAGTTTCTTCTTATCATTATTGCCATTATATCCATTTTTATACCTTTGTAACCATAGTTAGAGGCTTGAATGTGTTGAGGCCTATAAATAGAAGCCAAACACAAAGCATTTGTACCATGAATTACAAGTGAATGAGAAATGCTCATTTCCTCCCACTTCTATTTTTTTTTCTCATTATTCCATTTTCTCTCCATCTTTCTTCTTTTCTCTTATTTTTATAACAGATCTCTTTTTTTCGCATTTATATAATATTGCATTCGAGTTTTATCTAACTGTTTATTCAGTCGGTCTTCTTTTCTTTTAGAGGAAAATCGATAATCGTCTTTAGACGATGCACCTTGTCTGCTCAATGCTGGGATCTTCTTCTGCCTGGCCATACTTACAGACAGCTAGAAAACATGCCCCTCTCGATACTGAGCAATCTCAAGACCAGCAAAGCCAACCCGTTATGGTGTGTAACTTTTGGCTCTCCCTGTTGGAAGTTGTGGGATGCAAGAAATCGCAAGCTCTTCAATCAGGAAACTACATCGGCTTACCGTCTTGTAAACATCATTCATGCCAAGGATTTCTATAGGCCCATGATAACTTGAATGACGTGGATCTTGTAGTAGTTTCTTGCACTGTCTTGTAATTAATTAGCACACTCCCCTGTACATATTATCTGTTTAATAATACATTCCATTTCCACTCAAAAATGGAAAGTCGATAATAGTTTATTTAATTAATGAATAAAATATAATTTCGATTCGATTTCCAATTTCAAAGATTGAGAAAATTAAATGGCATCTTAATTACAAAATAAAGTCTTCCTTTATTTCCGACAAAAATTGTTCAATCAAATCAATTGCAATATATTTCAATTATGATTCACGAGGTTCTTGAATGATTTAACAGGAGGCATACAGAAAGGGATCATCACGCAAGACAGAGAGAGGTATATAATTAAGAGACTTAAATTTTGTGATGATGGAGAAAACTCAGAATGGAACTTTATCCTGTTTTTCCTTTGTTTTTTTTTTTTTTTGATAGGCTGTTTTTCCTTTGTTTTTTTAGTTACCTGTGTTTGTGAGGATCCGTGTGGTTTCTATTTCAACGTTCACGTGTGTACTTTTCAAAAACATAGATTAGATAATTACATGGGGATGTGAATTGCTTACTTCACTCACAAACTCTTTTTCCTGTGTATTCTTTCTGTTATAAATATAATTATGTTTATTTTGGATTTTTTAGAGAATTAGTAATAGTATCATCATTATTTTTAAAACATTATGGGACTTCCTTGTGATTTCTGATATACACAAACCCTCCCTATAGGAGTTTTACACTGTTGTTCAAAACATGATTGTATGGTTCTAATCACATATCTTAAATGAATAAATTAGTTTATCAGTATAATTTATTTATTTATTTACTTATTTTTAAAAATCAGCAATAAGAGAGATGTTATGGAGATTCTACAGGGGAAATCAAGAAAATTTTTGAATGTTTTTGTTGTCAGCTTGGTGGAATTGCAAAGTTACAATCTCTTGTGGCCATGCAAGTTCTTCCACAGATTTGATGATGGAAATGTCAAGAAATGCTCTAGACTTCCCCTTATAGAATCTTGATAGCTCTTATTTCTTGCTGTTGGTTTGTGAAAATAAGTAAATGAATAAATCGAACTGATGAACTAATTTCTTCATTTCACAAATATGATTAGACTGAAACGATTGTGCTTCAAACAATGGATCAGAATTGATTTATGGGGCTTATGTATGTGTCAATGAGTATTAACAATGAAGCCCTCTGTAATTTTGTTTTGAATAATGATGATATCATTATTATTTTTAATTATAAAAAATAAAGAGAAAGTACAATAACAAAAATACACATAAATTATATGATTATGATAAAGCTCCCTTCAATCCATCGCCCCAAAATTTGAATCTCTTAGTTATACTACATTTTTTGTGGGAACTGGTGAATGGTGCTGAAGCTGTCGACTTTCAGAGACAATAGGTTGAGCAAAAGGAATTTTTCAATTTAATCATAATGTTTGTTAGGTTGTATGTTTAGGTGCTTTTAGTGCCTGTTTGGCAAATCCAAAAAAAGCACTTTTTTAGGTAAAATCTAGATTTCAGAATTATAACAGACAAACACTCTCAACTTTTCCATAATAGTTTTTAACTGTCAAGACCCAGGTTTTGGTTAAGTCAGACAAACACTCACAACTTTTTCATAATAGCTTTTTAGTCTGCAAACCTAGGTTTGGGACAGAAAACCTAGGTTTTGCCAGAAGCTATTTTTTATAGAATCTCAGAAGCTATTTTCCAGAATCTATTCTCTAAAAGCACTTTTTCAGCTTTTTTCTCAGAAGCTATTCTCCAAAAGCTAATCCAAACAGGCCCTTAATGTTTTTTATGGCTTTGGCTATTAGTGCATGTAGAAGGGCCGGCTTGGCTCAGCGGTAAGTTCGCTTGCCATGGGGTCTGAGGTCGTGGGTTCGAATCAGCCTCTCTGCATAAAAGTAGGGGTATGAGGTGGGGACTCCAATTGGGTTGGCCCTTTTTTGGCTATTAGTGCATGTAAATATTTTACTTGAAATGAAGGAAGAGTTTACGTTGTAACTTGAGGCATGATTTAACTTCCTGCATCTTTAAATAATGGGTTAATACAAATTTTGGCCATTGAACTTTCACTCAATTTTGGTTTTAGTCCCTAAACTTTCAAATCGGTGGCTTTGATTGATGAACTTTCGATTAATTTTGGTCTTGATCATTTAATTTTGTACTATCATTTATAACCATTGGCCCCTACTTTTTTTAAATTTTTTTAAAGTTCAAGGATCAATGATCAAAATTGATTCAAAGTTCAGGGACCAAAACCAAAAGGGATAAAAACCATCGATATGAAAGTTTAAGGATAAAAAATTGACTGAAAGTTCAATGATCAAAACCACCGATATAAAAGTTCAGGGACCAAAACAAAAATTGAGTGAAAGTTCAAAAACCAAAAGTTATATGAACCCTTAAATAATTATAGTAACATGAGCCGCGATAACTTCGGCAGTCTAATTTTTATTAGTTTATATCATCCCGGAAAAATTAAATACCAGTAAAGTTCATGAGTTATACCTTATATGTCACTGAATTTAAACTCCCCAAGCTCAAATATTAGGTTTATTGGGCCAAACATATCTATTGATAACCCAAGCCCATCGTGTGGCATGTGCTGATAGATATGCGTCTTCACTATGAACGCTAGGCCGCTTTTATCATATGCCACCTGAGGAATTATTGCGTGAATCCAGTGTACCATATTATTTGTGGTCTGATCAATCATAAGAAGACGTATGAGGTCTGACATGAAATTTTTAATTTGACTTGGAACCATAAAATAATTTTCTTGCACAAAAAAAAAATTTATATCTCGTGTTTAATGTTTTTTATTTTACAAAATGAAAAAATATTTTTATCAGTTAATTGAATTTTTTAGGGCATGAAGTCAAATTGAAAATTTTGTCAGATCCTATGTGAGAACTTATGATTGGTCAGACTATAAATAATGTGGTGCACCGAGTTCACGCAAGAACTTCTCATACGACCAAGGAAGAAAAAGCACAACTAATATCAATACCATTTCAATATTAATATTATTAATATACACATTTATTTTATTAACATACTATTCATTAATCATAAAGATGAAAATTGTTTTCTTCACTCATACAATTAACAAGTGGTGCGAAGTAAAATATTAAATCTTATTTACAAGACATTAATATCTTAGTTTATTAATTCTTATATTTCAAATAGCATATAGTGGGCACTTCTATTTTATTACATACAAAATTATAAGAGCAATTTATTAGTTAGTTTTGTTTTTACGGCTCATCTTGAACTTCATACAACTGCATGAATTTGACTCCAATTGAACAGTGAAGTTGAACTGTCTCTGGATTTCATCCTCCCCCACCTGCAATAATATTCATAATACAAATGCACAAACCCTCTATTTGAATCTTTAAATTGATTGTGCTTGCATTGCGTTCTCCTCTATGTACAAATGCACAAAACTGACTATGGTTGAACCCCAAAGTTGATTTGTGCTTAAATTCCCTCCTTCTCCTCCATGTCCATGAAAATTTTAAGAAATTTATACAATCCATATTCCATCTTTATTCTGGGCGAATTACTTTCTCTCAGCATCCTGAGTTTGTAAGTACAGTCATTGACCTTGATGATGCCTTAACAATTTCTAAGACTTGTTTGCATGAGACTCACAGTTCAAAATTATTCCGCCCAACCAAACGCAAGTTGTGAAGACCCTAAATTATTGTTCTAACTTATTTGCTTAGCAATTTTTGTAATACTTTCATTTTATATAACTCTATACCTAAACAAGTAGAAGAATTATGCCTTTGACACGCACGCAAACATACCAAATGCCATCACCCTTTTGGCATATCATCACAATTCAAACATATCACTCTTACCATTATTACTCCTACAGCTTATGTACTGATACATATTTATGAAGAATGACCCAACCGAAAATTAATTCAATGCTTATACTGTCATAATAAGCAACATTTGGAGACTTTCAAATATTGTTACAACTTATCTACTCAATACCCCCTTCAGTCTAATCTTGGTCTTATATTAAGATCTATCTCAAATTATTGTCAATATCTCCCAAATTGCCCCATTGATACTCCATAAATTAAACAAAATCAAGTAAGAGAGATGAAGAGAAATATGGAAGATAGTTAGGGCATTTTAGAGAATATATTTAATCTAATCAAACTAGGTAAATAACTCCTATATTAAGTATAGGAAGAAGTAGTTTATTTATGGCCTTTACTGCATGCCATTTTATATGTGTATCAAAACTCACAAGTCTTGATCCTACATACCCCCAAGCAATGCATAAACCCAAAAAAAAAAATCTTATTTACCAGCAGATACACAGTCAATGTGAAAGTTTTTGGATTCTTAAACATCAAGGGGAAGTAGTACAAATACCAGAAAGTATGAGAAATGTTACGAAACAGAACGGCAATGTCACTTGCATAGTCACCAACACTATTATTATTTGGAAGAATTGCAAATAGGTCCCAAGCAAGAGAATTAATTTCAGACAGGTCCATTGACAACTCCTGCACTTGTTAACCAAGGTTATTGCAGTTGTTAATAGTTGTCATTAACAACTCTTTGGGACCTAGTTGTCATTAACAACTCTTTGGGACCTTTCTGAAATTAATTCTCTTACTTGGGACCTATGTGCAATTGTCCCTTATTATTTACCTCAATTTTTTTTGGGGGCTGGGGGGAACGGGTGGGGCTTACCCTTATTTTTTTCCTTTAAAATATTTGCAGGGATAGAGTTCCAGAAATGTTCAGCTAGACCTTGGAGGTAGAGGAGGAAGAATGCTTCGTCTTGCTCTGGTGTCTGGGAATCCAATGAATAACTCAGTTTCCACCTCTGAACTTGGACTACTGCTTTCTGCATAGGGTTGGCTTCCTCTCTGCTGCTCACCATTTGTTGCTTGCTGTGGCTGTATGACACACTGCAAACCAATATCAATTTAGTTCCATGTTCGATGTGTAAAAACAAAAAAGACATCATATGTTTCATTAATTGAATTTCGCAAAATCTCAACTTCAATGAAGAAAATCATATTGAGAAAAATTTCCCTAAATATGGCCCAAGTCCACTCAAATTCCAGATACCAAATAGTTCGTCACCAAGGAGCAGCTCATTCTGTTAGAATGCTGGGGAGAGACAAAGGAATTTTTTATAAAGATTGATCTACATCATGAATCATCCATAAGTTATTATTTATTTGACCAGGTTTACGACATTTTGACTGAGCACGTTCAAGAGGAAATCTAAGTGGTTGTTTTTTTGCTACTGATATTAGTCCTAACTAAGAGCACTGAAGTAGCTGTAGCCTGCAGTCCGGTTCTGATGTGGTTAGTGCTGATAGGTGTGGGATTGGCTAACGGTGCTGGTGGTGGCTGCTAGGTTTGAATTTGTTTTATTTTCCTAGGGATAGTCTGTTTAATTTATTGCATTGTTTTTTTTAGCTTGAGAAAGGTTGTGTTTGAGATTATGTATGTAGATTTCGAGCGTGTTTTCCTTTGATGGCTTTGGAGATTGATGTCTGTAGTTTGCTTCTGGTATTAATAACACTGACTTGCTTTTGGCCAAAAATTGCGGAGACAGGAAAACAAGGCCAAGTCTAAAATTGAGTTATGAAGATATGCTTTGGAATTAAAGGGTTTCTCCTTTAGTAGAAGTAAGATGAAATATATACATTCTACATTCAACAAAAACAAGTTGGGAATGGTTTGAATGAAAAAGTTGGAGATCAGACAATACCACAAGTGTCAAAGTTCAGGTATCCAAGATTGATAACACAAAATGGCCGTGAATTCAATGGGATATTGTGCATAGTTTACAAGATGATGGATTGAAATAGAGAAAAGCATTAGAAGTTGTTTGTAATCACATGGTACTTCACTAGGCTTAATGAGAAGTTTTATTTAAGTATTCCCATCTCAGTTGTACTGGAACCCCCTTGGTACTAGGACTGGGACTGGGACGCCTTTGGTACCAGGAATTGAGATAGGGATGTCCTGGTACTTGAACACCGCTAAAATCTACCAAAGTGGATCGTGGCATCCATTGTATACCAGCTTTGAGAAGTTTCTATGGCTTCTTTGATCCATTCATAAGTATTTATTCATCATGTGCCTTAAATAATAAAGGGATGATAATGGTGTCAAGTTCATTGTGATTTATAAGCGTTGTACCCATTCTAATATCCAAATTTTCTTCATATTAATCTTCTTCCATTAAGGTAATTTAGAAATTCATGCTCACTTCACTCCTTTGGTTACTTTGTAACTTCTCTGAACAATAAAGAACAGGTTATATAATCTTAACACCACTTCTTCCCTGATCTTTCAAACAATGAAGTGAGAACTCTCCCTCTATCTAACCCTAATTCACTTTCCTCATAATTTCAGGCAAAGTCCAAACAATTTTATGTGATTTAGAACAACTTTTTCAGTTTGCTATCAGAAATTTCAAACCATAATTTCTCCTTTGAAGAACTAAAATATAGTTCCAAATAATAAAGTTCAAATAGTAACCACAGGGTGATTTCACCTTCTCAGAGAGCCTTGCATTTTCAGCTTCTAGGACTTTTTCCTGAAAGAAATTCAGAACATGCTCTCAATGATGATAAGAACTCGCGGAAAAAAGAACAATAGAACCTTTCTTTTATTGGCAAGTGTAATAAATCCAGATTGATCTGGAAGAAATCAAGTACAAAATGTGAAGAGTTCAATAAATTTTAGTTTCTTTTCTTCTGAAATTTTGTATGGAGGAAAAAACTTGAATGCGTTAATTTAGGTTTTCTTTATGAAGGTATTCAACAAAAATATCCATCATTTTTCTTCCAATCCAACGACAAACAATGGAGTTATAGAGATCTTGTGTACGTATTATAATTTGATGGTATGAACAATTCAGACCATTATGTAAACCTTGTGTATATTTCTTTGGAAAACTTACCTTTGCTTTTAGTTGCTCGATTTGTTCGTTGTAAGCCTGATTCTGAGAAGTCCAAGATGAGAATGAATGAATACTATATACTTATTAGTAACTTGGAAATTAAAGCATAAAATAAAATAGAGTTTAGTAATGGAACCTTTCTTGCTCGAATGATGCTCACACTCTTCTCCAACTGTTGTTCTATCTGGTTTAGCTCTTGGATGGAGCATGACCCTAAAGCTTCCCCCAAGAGTTTCCTGAGAGATATTTGAAATTACAAATGCAGTAACACGCTTTTTATAGTTAGTGATATATATTCTGTGTTTGGTTTTTGAAAGAAATGTGTGAAGAAGATTCACAGAAATCTAAAAGTAGCTAGGTCTTCAACCGTTTTGAAAGTTCAAGAAGCTCAATTTTCTTCATCATGCTTGCTGCTTCTTGCTTCAAATGCTGTCATACACAACATATATATTCGTTTTCAGGCATCAGAGACCTTATATGCATGGAAATAATACACAAGTGGTTGAAAAAGAAAACTGATGGAATCCAAATGAATGCAACAAAAACTTATGTATATGTTCATTGCTCATGTATAATGCACTGATATATCATAAAGAGAAGATCTAATATTTTGAAAGTCCATAATCTGGTTTTTGAAAATTTCCAGTCATATATTGTCATTATTCACATGGTTTATTTCCAGTGATACAAAGAGCATTATATAGCTCTTTTATTTTAAATATACTTATAAATATTTTTTAAAGAAGAGCTATATTTTAGCGCGCTTTTTTTTCTTGACTTAGATCCTCCATGAACCTAAATATTTAATTTTCGGATTAAATTTAATAAAATCAAATCCTAATGTTTTCCCATATGTTGATTCATTTTAATGGAAAGTATTTTGGTTAACATGTATCAAAAGAAGTATTATGGTTAACAAAATTTAAAGGTGATTCACATATTTTTGACGATTAAAAAATGATAAACTTTGAACAGCACACTCAAAGGGATATCATATAATTTACACATTGACACTAATGGAATTGCCTCATTTATTAGATAAAAACTGTCAAGGTTGATGTATGCAAATGTTTAGAGAACACTGTTGAATTAATTAAGTTGTAATAGCATATGTTAAAAAGAGTACCTGCATATTTTGTTCACAAGATCTGTTGGCTGTTTGAGTATCCCTTGTATGCTTGCGGTAGCGTTCAATTGTCTCGTGCAAGCTGCTGCGTTCAATCAAATATCACAAACACTTAGCTACACAAAGGATCACCCTAACACAGTTCTATACAATTCAAATGCCACCAACAAAATAAAAGGAAACAAAATGAAAAAACATGCACATGCATGCTATATAAAACCGCAAACATGCGAGGCAACCAATACAATTCAAGTATATATATAGCTTGAAATGGGAAGAATTTCTTTAACACAAATGACGAGAAATACTCTATCATCCTTAATTTGAGACTTACAGCTACATATGGTCTTTCGCCTCTTTACTATATAAAAATAAATGTACGGATACTTTACAAATCATGAGATAACCCCAAAACAAACTCATATATTACACATATTGTTGAGTGTTGACCATTTATTTTTAAAGGGTGGAGAAGCATTATGAATAGGTAGGTAGGGATGGAAATATGTCAGGCCTTTAAAAGGGGCCTACGGCCTAGCCTACATAAAGTTTAGCCTAGCCTATTTAGTAAATAGACCAGGCTCATTCAGGTATATTGATAGGCCTATTTAGATAAACAGGCCAGGCCTTTTTCCTTAAGGCCTAGCCCATAAGCCTACAAACTTAGCCTATTTAGTTTTATTTAAAGTTATATTATTATGTATAATATAAATTAAATTAATTATATAAATTATTTATAACATTGCCAAGTGAACTTTAATTATAAACTTCACATCTCATTGTTTATCCACAAAACTAAACTTATTTTATTAATTAGTAGTTGTTCATCTCTTTTTTATTTCTTCCTTTTAGTTAGTTAAAATACAGTGCTAGTTCAGTTACTTTTTTCTACTCTGTATGATTTTCAAAAACATAATAATTTTTACAACTTGCAAGTTTATTTCAGTTATGTCTAAATAAAATATTATAATCTCAATACAAATGATTTATCACAGTTTTCACAGTAAAAGTAAGAGAAAAATATCTATTTTTATGGCAAAAATACTTTCTGAAAAATACATAATCTTTTCGAATAGGTTTAAATGGTAATATGTGGAATTAGATGCATAAGTTTTTAAATGTATTTAAAGGTTTACATCTTAAGTAGGCTTTTAAACAGGCTTCAGGCTTTATCAGGCCTTTTGAAGGCCCAAGCTCAGGCCGAAAAATGGCATATATATAGGCCCAAGCTTAGTCTTCACATTTTTGTTGCAGGCCCAGGCCTATTTAAGCAAAGCCTACCTATGCCTAGCCTATTTCCACCCTACAGGCAGGTAATTAAGAGAGCAAAGAAGTATTAGATTGCCATTTTTAAAAAAATATCTAGACGGTGATTTTCTTACTTATTGTATCAAAGGATTAGAGATACTAAGATCTAGTCATAGTCGACATCATACATATTCATTCCCAATCATCCTCGACCTCCTAGTTTCAATCATGAGATAAAAGTAATTCCAGTAACTCCAGGGAACAGTAGCATTTGCATATATGATACGTGACAATATTTTGTCCACTTGGTTGTAACTACTTTAGTTAGGAAGTTAGACTAAAGTGATTAGGGGAATAGTATAAAGTTCATTTCAGGTTGTGGAATAAGAATTTAGTTTTACGATTTCTCTCTCTCTCTCTCGTCAATATATCTATGTTGTTTATATTCTAAAGGTCTCTTAAATTTAGATAAGTCTACTTTAAAATTTTACATGGTTTTGTCACAAAGTGTGTCTCCTTATCTGAGGGTAATGGAAGGTAGGTAACATAAAGGAAGGGAAGTTAATTTTCTATTTCTTGAACTTTCCTCAAGCCAAATTAACTTAGCTTTAACAGAAAGAAAGTATGATTTTAACATCAACAGATATTGTTGAATGAAAGGATGTTGCCCAATTCATAATTAGCAGGTTTCACCAAAGAGACATTAAAGGATAATGGACCATGTTAAAAAGGAAAACAACATTTTGACAGACGCTGAATTAGTGAATTTATCATACACGTCACATGAACGAGGAATCTTATACTTCTGAAATGAAAGGACTTCCAAGGAGCTGGGGAAATTATATATCATCGCTTAGCGTTATGAAGAATCCTTGCTGCACTCTTCTAATGAGGAATTTGAATCCATAAAATAGTGAGTTCGATAGTAAAATAGAAATTAGTAATGAATATTATATTTCATGTTCATTTTATTTAAATAAGTTTTCTCTAGCCTCAAACTGTGACAGTCTAATTATATTTTGATACGCATTATAGAGCTTGAGGGAAAAAAATAAAAGAGCGCCTTCACCCTTCCAATCTTTTCATGCAGTTATGAATAGCTAGTTTCATTAGCATATAGTGAACCTGCATTAAGATCGATTTCAACAAGCAAAACATAAAAAAATAAAAAAAAAATCTTTCATGATCAATTGTTATAATGTCAATTGAATTTTATGAGAAAGTACTAATCTTTTTCTATCAATGAAAATCCAAGTGTAGGAAGGATTTATACACAAATCATGGCCAAAAAGATTCATATACAAATGAGTATATCATATATACACTATTTTTTTTTTTTTTGCCGAACAAGTCAAATATATTAATATATACACAACTAATATCATGCACTGGAATTCAATATCAAATGAATATTGACATATTGATAAAATATTCATCTTTGTTTTATATTTATTTGAAATTATGTTCTCAATTACATTACATTTGAGCTACCTTTCAAGTTTTAAAATGTATATTATGTTGGGAATATAATTTGACGATTTTTAATATGATCAATTTTAATATTAGTAAATGCACATATCGAATTATTTGCATCTAGTGATACAACTATAATAAATTTAACTATTGATTCATGTAATTAGTTAGAAGTTAAAATTTCTGCTTAGGACATGCATATACCAGTTTGAGTTCATATATACTTTGTTACAATGACTTCGCTAATTAAACTTCAGAATCATATTCAACCTTGATACCAAATAAACAAGTTTGATTGGTTTGTCAGGTAGAGTTTTACAAATAAATTCATCCCTCATGCATACTGGCATCCCTAGGGTTTCAAATTGAGCCACACGAACTGCAATTTTAATTACTGATGAGCAACGGCCAAATCAATAACTAGCTATATTAGTATTAACAACATGACAAATGACTAACAAATTCATGAGGGTTTCTTAGTATAATTGCTATCAGAATTTTCAACAAACAAAATGCTTTTTCTGACTTCTTTATCATTTCATTGATGGCCACATCTTACTTGAACCATAGAACTATACAATGGATATAAATATATATATTTATACAATGACACAATGTGATTCATTAACATTTCATCATATTAATGGTTGTTAGATTAAAATGCAGAATCTAGGAACTCAAAAAGTCATGAACTTATACCTTTAATCCACAACTTATTTATTAGTTTAGTTTAAAGTACACATATCAAAGTTGTAATTAGACTTAAAAGACAAATATGAACCATGGATTAGGAGCTTTTGTTCATAAGTGATACTGTAGTAATCACAAGAACTTGCAATATCATGTTGTAATAAAAATGGTCACATGCACCCCAATAAGAAAAGGAATAGAATGAGAAAGACAAGACATTAGATGTAAGTCCTTTCAAATAAGTATTCAAAGCAGTGAAGGTTAGAAGTGGGTTAGCTAATATGTACCCCAGAATTCAAATTTTAAACATTATAGAGACCTCAACTTGACAGAAAACAATTGATCAGAAGTACAAGTTTTCTGGTTAATAATAAAGAAACAAGCAAAACAGTCTTGGAAAGAGGTTTATGTGTCCTTTCGTTTGATTAAAAACTAAAAACTGTTGCATTCACATCACAGTGCACACAATTTAATGGAACATCACTTCTGTTGTCCTTGGGCACAAATATTTGTTGGACAAAACTACTCACATCGTTGGTAGTACTTAATGTGTATTCGGAAAAAAAGATAGTTCTAAAGATAGTAGTAATGGTAATATATAGTAAATAGCAATAGTAAGTCTGACCCCATTTTCCCAGACCAAAGAATATGATATTTTTAGTTTTTAGTTTTTAAGACGATTACTACACCAGGCATATGATCCTGAGTCGAAAGTTGTTGCATAAAAATCCTTTCTATTTAATCATGTCGGCGAGTAGTGCAGACACAAAAAGAATGGTCTTTGGTACGATTTCTATTTTTCAAAATTATCTTTTCCTTTGTGTTGGTCAAGGTGGAACAGGATCCTGGTCAGGTAATGACTACCCTCATCACCCACACATCATTCATCTCTTGGGGAAAATCGATCACAAAGAAAAAAATTAGATTCCTTTCGGTGTCAACTGTTTGATGAACATTTTAGTTCCTTGAGCAGTAGAACGTCGAGTTGCAAGATGTAGTTAGACATACAATATATGGGGGAAAAGGGGTTCGAATTAAAATTAGTTTTGGTTGGCTGTTTATGATATATTTCAATGTTTTAGATATTGAAGTATAAACCTACAAGTTTTGCAAGGTCTGGTCTAAGTAGTAAGGTTCGTTGGCTTCAAAGAAAAGAAAACACACACACACACACACACACAAAATTCAGGAAGTGTTGAATGTCATGTAATATTCATAATAATTTCCATAAAAAACAGCGAACTGCTTCTTAGCCTCTCATAGACTAAAAGTAACATGAGAATGAGACAACTATTTGCTGTGAGTGAGATAGGAAAGTTTTGAGATCTGCTTTAATAAGGGAATGAAGAGGGCACACATAAAGAGAAGATATGGATCGATGCAGATGCAACTATACCAAACAAGTAGTGATATGTCATGATGAACAATGAGAAAGAATGGTGAATAATCCATGGATATAGAGAGCTAGCTACCTGGAGCTGGCGAATTCATAAAGCTTGCCTCTGGGGGAGAAGATGATGAGAGCCACCTCAGCATCACAAAGCACAGAGAGCTCAAAGGCCTTCTTGAGAAGACCATTTCGGCGCTTTGAGAAGGTCACCTGCCTGCTCGTCGCGTTCTCTATACGCCTCATCTGAGTCTTCCCTCTAACCATCTGATGATCTCTTTCTCAATCCTTACATACCCACAGAAAATATCCACACATGAACAGTAATGATCAACCATTAAATTATATGCTCATAACCATGTATAGAGGAACTAGTTAGCTCACAATATCATGGTGAGAAAAAACAATAAAATAAAGTACTACTCACCCAACAACACTCAAGAGAGGAAGCTAAGTGGTGAATTTCAGCAGATCCGACGACGCTTTCCCAACCAAGAACTTGAAAACCCCAGGAAGCTGAAGCAGAAAGGAAAATGCATCATGCATATTAGTATTTCACATCTACGTCAATGAACAGGGAAAAAAATTAACAAAGTCAAGCTAAAGAGGAACCAGATTTTTCAAAACCAGCGAGCAAAAGCAAAATCCAGAAAATCTCCAGGTCCATTTCACTAATTAAAGGAAGCAAGAATCCAGATGCAGAAATGGGTTTTGATAATAACAACTCACCGGCCAGAAAAAGCAATAGTTCCAATTTCAAGAAATAGCTGATTATTATTGTGAGAAAGTAAAGTTCAAAGCGTGTGTGTGTGTGTGTGGCCAGGAAAGGGAATGAGAGATTTACATGAAATTAGCAAATAAGAAACTCAGGAATGGTGAGAGGGAGGAGGGAGAGAATAAAAGGAGAGAGGGGTGTACAGAAAAGGAAAAAAGACATGAGGGAAAGAGGTACGAGGGCACCAATTGAGTGCAGAGGAGGACCCAGAAAGGGAATGGCTAATGAGAGAGAGATGCAGTAAATGGCAAAACCTATGCAACTTGGACCTTTCTTTCTTCATTGACTTGTATTGACCATTTGATTCCTTCTTCCCTATCCCCCCCCCACTCCCAAATATGCACTCATCTCGTTAACGACACATTCTAGCATCTTCGTCGCAGTAAATTAAGTAAATTTGGAAAACTTTAAAATTTATTAATTCTATTTTAAAATTTAATAATCTTTTTAGTTTTATCCCATATTTAAGATCTACTGTACCACATTAAGAACAAAGTCGGTATATAATAAATTAAGGATAAAATTAATTAAATGACTTATAAATAAGACCAAATGAAACATTCTCATTCTACCCTATAAATAACACAAGAGGAGTACATAATATCCTCCAAATCATCACACAATTTACTTATGATTATATTTTTACTAATACACAAGACTACCACCATGTAAGATCTGTTGAGGATTAGGATACATACATCCTCTTCTTACAAGTAGAGAGATTATTTTTAAGATTTAAACATGTGACATAAACGATGCAATAATCTTTTTTTTTTGGGTGAAAATGCAATAATCTCACCGTTGCTCCGAATCTCACCTGATAATTATATTTTCTCTCAGTATACTTATTTTTTTGATAATTCCATGAATTAAAGAGAACCTCCTGTATTTAAAATTATATAATCTACTATATTCAAAAAAGGCATGATATGTGTAATAATTATATATATATATATATATAGTTGTATTATATTGCTGAGATTTCAAATATGCATGATTTATAGGAGGAAAGATGGACACAGAATCAACTTTCCATATTGATACATCACTATTAGTCACCTTGCAATGGAAGGCATCAATGCCCCCACCATAATAAGAAACAAAACATATAAATAGTAATGAGTTTGAAAAACCTCTTCTTTTCTTGTTTTGGTAAATCCCCAGTTTACTCCCTTACTGTCATCA
Source organism: Mimosa bimucronata (assembly GCA_037074515.1). Taxonomy (NCBI): domain Eukaryota; kingdom Viridiplantae; phylum Streptophyta; class Magnoliopsida; order Fabales; family Fabaceae; genus Mimosa; species Mimosa bimucronata. The sequence continues at coordinate 40,610,479 of CM073446.1, forward strand.
GCCCACAAAAGCTTCCTTTTTTCCCCTAAAAAACACCCCACGAAAATGATACCCCAACCAATATTTTTTTAGCAAAATAACAACAACAACATAGATAAAAAGTAATTGCTGCTGTTTATTTTGGTTCCGTCAACGATATGAAATCCTTTATTTTTCTGGAGACTTTGGATTCGATCTCATTGCTCTTTCATCCTATATTTTTCAAACTATGTATATTAATATGCGTGAGAGTGTTTTATTTCTTTAAAAAAGAACAAAAACTAAGATAAGTTCTTATGCCACTTAGTTTGAATGAATTTAAGGTAAGAATGATTGGATTGAGGTGAGAAATGAGGGAAGAAGGGGGCGAGAAGAATAAAAGGAAAGGAAGAGGGAGGAATGATTTAGAGAGACATCGTTGGCAAAAAAAAAGATTTAGAGAGACATCAACATCGGTCCGTACAAGAAGGTACATAACGGACCAATCAGAGATCGAAAACACAACATCCTGTCATCAATGCTTTTTGGGGTCCTCACTCCTCTGATCTTCACCTTTCTCCCTTTTCTTTTCAATCACATTCATTTGCCTCCCCACTCTAACCCATTTCCAGCTTCCCATTTACTCTACTTCTTTTTTTTTTTTGGTAAATTCTCTATTCTGTTTTTATTACAAGTAAACTATTATTCAAAGAAGATTGGGATAATGGTCAAATTTAACCCGAAAGTTTTCACTGAGGATCATTGGATGCCCAAAAGTTTTTATGGGATCAATTTTACCCCGAAAGTTTACAAAATGTATCAATGTCGCCCCCGCAGTTACCCATGTTAATTTTGACTGTTACATCAGTCAAACTGCCCACATGTTATGCCACTTCATCGGCCACATCATGCACATGATGCCACCTAATCATCCCTCATTTTCTCTCTTCTCATTCAATCCTCCAGGGAAAAAAAAACTCTTCCCTCAACCCAGAATTACCACCCATCAGAAATGCAGGATTTAATTCAGAAACAATCAAGTCTGCAGTCAACTCACCACTAACAAGACAAATTCATGAATCCATCAAACTAAAACTCCCACCATTCCAAGGCAACCCATGAAAATCATCACACCCAGACTTAACACTCTCCTCCGTCTGTAATTTCAGAACAAACTCTATCGCCTTCTTCATCCCCACAATCACAGAACCCATACATTTCCTCATTTCAAATCCTTCAGCATTTCTGATATAATTTTTTATTTAATTTATTTCCAGCTCCGAATCCGAAAATCCCTAACACCCTTCTTCCGCATTGTTCTTTCTGATTTTTGGTTTGGTTTATCCATGGAGGACTATGAAGGTCGTCACCACCACCTCCACCACTAGAAGGAGACGGCATTGAAAGAGCTTCGCCAGGCCATCGAATGTGGAGACGTCGGAATAAATGAACTTCCTCCGACTCATTTCTTGGCTCGATGCCGCCGTTGCTCAGCTCGATACACAAGCCAAGATGAGCAAATCAACAAATCCATGGGTAATATCATCAAATCTCTGGAATCTTCTTTGGCTACAGGGAATTTACAGAAGCAGTTTGTGAATATGGAGGTTTAAGCTGAGTTTATGGGGAGTGTTGTGGCTGGATCTACTTCGCTTTCTGCTTTTAAAGGTGAAGTTAATAGCTTGATGCACCAGGTTGTTGATGATTATGGCCTCGAGGTCCGTCAGTTTACCTGCTGTCGCATCCCACGCGGTGCCGCCGACGAAAGAGACGGAAAAGGTGGATGAGGATGACTTGTCTAGGAGACTTGCTGAGCTTAGGGCCAGAGGTTAAGATTGAAGTATTATTATTTATTATCATTAGAGTGATTGGTGTCTTTTGAGTTTTTTTCGGGGTGATTGGTATCAATTGAGTTTTTTTCCAGAAGATTGAATGAGAAGGGAGAGAATGAGGGATGATGAGGTGGCATCATGTGCATGACGTGGCCGATGAAGTGGCATGACATGTGGGCAGTTTGACTGATGTAACAGTCAAAATTAACATTGGGTAACTGCGGGGGTGACATTGATACGTTTTGTAAACTTCCGGGGTAAAATTGATCCCAAAAAAACTTCCGGGCACCCAGTGATCCTCAGTGAAAACTTCCGGGATAAATTTGACCCTTATCCCAAGAAGATTCAAACAATTGCCAATGACCAGTGGTATTATTTTTGGCCAAAAATAAAAAATTAAGACCAGTAGTATTATTTAAAGAAGATTACACCATGCAATATTTTAAGATGAACCTGAAAAAATTACAGAAGGTGTTAGATAAGATAAACCTTCACCAAGATAAACCTTCACCCTTTGTTTAAAGACAATGGCAAAGTTGTAATTTAAAGAGGATGAATGAGTAAATTTTACAAACAAAATTCTTTATTAGATGCGCATGACATTATGAAGCTTTTTATGGTTCTTAGATGCACATTAATTTTAGAAAGTGGACCAATTTTAACGCAGCCATTAAATGAAAATAACTGCCGTTACTTTATAATATATGGGATTCACCTTTGAATTTTCCATTCCTTATTTGACCCTCACACCTCTTCTTCAACACCGTCTCATTCCTCACGTTATTACCTGCAAATTCTCTCTCCAGATATTGAGCCACTCTAATCCCTCTCTTGATAAAGCTCTCTCTCCTTTTGATTCTTCCATGTTCTCGCCCAATAAGGAACAACACTGTCTTTGATTAAATTCAAGGCCCTCTCTAAACACCACCAATGCCTTCAGACCTCCCAATACCTCCCCACATGTCAAAACTGCTCCATATACCTTGAAAAAGTTTCACACAACACAAGTTATCCAAATTTTTTTGGCCTAAAACTAAATACTCCCACAGGTTCTAATTATAATATCAATTTGACTTTTTTGTAGAGACTAAAGAAGCAAACTAAACCATTGAATTATTACACATGCTACATGTAATTAGATTATATGTTAGTTTAAAAGTAAAATAAATTAGTTTTGAGGGGAAACGATAAATATAAACAATCTAAAGTGATTTATTTTGCATCTTTAAGTTCTTCAAAAAATTCAACTTAATCTTATAATCAGGAACGGAGAGAATATTCTCTAACAATCAATGATTCCAACAAAGGGAATTGATCTCAAGATGATACCAAGAGATTCCCTCTCATCTAATCAGTGAGTTCACTCCTCCCATAAAGTGCAATTATGATTTTAATCCTCCATTGAACAAAATAAAATCTTAAATTAATAGAGAGATGTTGTTTTTTGGCCAAGCTAAATCCTTTGGAAAAAAAAGAACAAACAAATATGAAACTATGAAAGAATCCAAGGGCCAAGTAAGCAATGGAAAATTTAGAGGTGGGTCCCACATATTATAAAGTAAACGTAGGTATCTTCATTTAACGACTGTGTTAAAAACATTCTACATTTTAAAGTTCATGTATATTTAAAGACCTTTAAAAGTTTTATAGTACCAGACACTCCTAACAAAAAAAACTTGATAATTAAATTTGCTCATTTGCCCTTTAAAAAAAACAAGTGTCTAGAAATAAGTCCTAATAGAAGATATTGATATTCCAACTGTGCTTTTGTGCCACTCTCCCATTAGGCCATCTTGTTTATTTCCTAAATAAATTTTTGACAAGATTTTCAAATAAAAACAACATTATGTCTTGTCGAAAAGAAACATACAACGAAATTAAATATAAAAAAACTCGCACACGTGTATATGCATTTCGTTAATATATTATTCGTTGATGATTTTATTTGAGAAGTAATTGATCTATCATAAGTATTTTATGTGCTATAGTCTCTTTGTGAAATCTTAATATGCAATAATTTATTATTTTAAATAATTAAACATACACTAGTTTTAATGAATTAAAATGAAATAATTTTTAAATTTACTTGAAAAATATTTTTTGTAGAAATTTTACTCTTACCATATTCAAGGAACTATAAATGTGCGTTTTTTTTAATGAATTAATGCTTTTGTAATGTAAACTTATTTATATCTACTAAATTATTTTATTTAACCCAGCCCATACTCTAAAGTCTAAACAACTTCAAATGCTTAGGGGTGAACATTCAGTTATTCAGTTCGGTTTTCGATATAATATAAAATAATCTAAAACCGAATAATGATAATTTTAAACACCGAACCGAAACTCATTCATCAAATAAATGAAACCGAATTAACCGAAATATTGTGGTTCAATTCAATTAATAATTGAAATAACTAAATATGATTTTAATATTATTTACCAAACATAAAATTTTATTATATATAAAATACTAAGTGCATTTTAAGTTTAATATTATCTATATAACATATTATAGTATATATGTGACTTAACGGCCATTTACGATCTTTACCGTAAGCACACAGGTCATAAAAAATGTAATATAGTGAAAAGAGTGTCGTTCCGCAAAATTTGTGATTAGAGTAAGCTAATTAACACTAATCGGTTTCTTAATTGAAATGGAGTACGAAAATTGTTGAAAATTATATTTGAAATAAAACGGAAATTGCAAATGGAGTTAATAAGGGGAAATGATTGAAAGAATACTTAACCAATGGAATAAAAGTCTAAGATTCCTTATTCCCATTTTTACTTCATGAACTAGTTAATTTCCCTTCTTTTTAGCAACGTAATTTAGCTATGTGTGAGTCAAATATTCTTTTGCATTTGAAAAAGCTTTTTCAAGTCAAGTTCAAATTTATACTTGCATTAATTGCACAATCTCTTGTCACAATTAAGGCAAGTCATCATTCCCAACCAATCTCCTATTGACAATGTTATGTTAGTAACTATATCTATATGTTACCAACTAACCATCCATTTAAAACCATAAACTTTAAACCCAATATGATTTCACTCAAGTTCTAAAACAAAATACACTTTCTCAAGCCATATTTCATTTAACAAGTCAAGTAGTGATCAAGCACTTGTAAAATAAAGAGCAAGATGAAAATCCACACATATACTTCATTCATTGTGTAACACCTAAAATTTTCTACTATATTATAACATTTTAATTGAATTATAACCACTATTTCAGTGTCAGAAGCCCAAAAATACGAAAAATTTAAAACATTTTCTTTTCAATCGTTGAACTAATCTTCTTTCTATTAAAATGGGCTTTTCGGACAAATTGAATAATTTAGAAACTTTGTCTAAAGCATAGTGGTTCATAAAACAATTAAAAGTACATTAACCTTCTTAGGGTATCTATCTTTTCTTTCTGGTACTTGAAAAATTTAAATCCCTTTATACATGTGTATATATTTCTATTTTCTATACCTTCTGCTAATAAACTTAATTTAATTTTTATATCATATACAGATAACACTACTAAAATATTTGACTACCATAATAAAGTACTCCCGCAATAATTCTTACTTTATCATATATAATCTTATTTCTTCGTCTTATCTTCCTCTTGCACTCCTGCCTTATCTCAACCATCTTACCATCTACCAGCTTCTCTGAAACAGCAATTTAACACAGTTCATTTCATTCATTACCATGTATAATAACTCATAAATATGTATTTCTGTTACTAATAAACATAAATGAGTCTTTCTGGGTAGGGATGATGCCCCTCTATGGGCCCCCACACTCAACCCGTATTCGATATTTCTATTACTAGTAAACATTAACATTGTATACTAGTGCGCTTAAGGCACTGCTGTGAGGCTCAACCTCCTGAATATAACCTTTCGGTTATACCTAATTTGTACTAGGAGTAGCTAACCCTCTAGTCTTCGACTACTCGGATACACTGAATATTTCTGACAAGGTTAGAGCGGCCTTTTGACCCTGAAGTTTACTGTAACTTTATAAAACATTATATGCAATTATTAATACTCCCTCCGTCCCATAATATAAGGTCCTTTTAACCGAATTGCGGGTTCCTAAAAAATTAGTTAGAGTTAGTTAAAAACAATAAATGTGTAGGAAATATACCATTTTGCCCTTATTTATGAATGAGTAAGAGAGGGGGCAATTATGAAAAGAAGATGAAAGAGAATATGTGAGAAAATTAATGCATGGGTAAAATGGGAAAAAAAACATTTATTACTCAAATAAAGTCAAATAGGACCTTATATTGTGGGACAAGATCATTCAAAAAAATGGACCTTATATTATGGGACGGAGGGAGTACATGATAGATGATATTGAATGAAACTGCTACCTGTACAGCAACTTCAAACCTTAGCTAGCTCTTTCCTTTCCCCCCGATGACCTGAGGATCCACCTCCACTACCTTTCCCTATAATTAGGTGTAACATATATAATTTATTAATATCTATTCTTATTCTTAATAATTCGATGTCTCTCACGTTCCTATAGTATTACCTATATTTCTACCCCTTCCTTTTCTAACATATGTTTCAATCATAATCTCTAATTCAATTGTTAATTATTATTATCAAATAGATAGTTTACAATCAGCAAACAATACACACACATACAACACCCTGGATTACAAGCAAACCTTTAAGAACCTTAAACAAGAAACAATTCAGATTTATCACCATCCATTTCATTAGAAAACTAATATAATCTTTAATACCTTAAGAATTATTTAACATTCTCATTCTAATAGTGACTAGAATTCAAGCATTTTCATCCATATTTTATTAATTACGTTTCCTTATAAATAACTTAACAAAACACCAGCGTATCACATTAAAACAGCTGTCACACATTTGATAATTTGCGAGTACCATACTATATCAAACAATTACACTCACTCTAATCCTTTACGAAGTTTAGCTACCATTTATAAATTCCAATAACAATTTCACTTCTATTATTGATTAACTGCATAATTCCAAAACAAACAGATACCTTAATCTTATATACGCTTAACATATACCATACTTATATTGGACTTAAATACCTTAAATAATAATCAGATTAACACATTACCCATATTTCGAGGCTACACTAGTCATATCATAAGAAAATCATTTCATATTAAATCTTGAAAACCCCGATATAGTTCCAAGTACTATAAGCTTCTCACAACTTTAACTAAACTCACACCGACTTTCGCAAATAATAACAATTCTTCAAGATTCCTTTAATTTCAAGGTTTCTAAACCAAGTTCAATCATCTATTTCCATTACTCATTATTGAAAAGCACAAACCAGTAAGGTTCAAACCAAATTTAAGTTTCCAAAGTTATTATCATTCATAGTCAAAACAACAGCATATAACATCAATATTCAGATACCTTCTCAGTCTTTCAACAAATATAACCTATCAGACTTTCACCATTTATTTTAGCAACTCCATCAATAACAAACTTTCAAGATATTAGCTTCCAGATTTTCAAACACACCAACCAATAATCAAAATCACCACTCAGTCAAGTTATCATCTTCACAGCAATTAAAATAAATTAAATCCTCTAAACTAAGCATCCTTAACAGAGCATGCACTCAAACAAAACACAAGATTCAAACATCAACTTCATTCTTCCTTTTCATCTATTCTTAAATCATAACACTAATTCAATTCAATGAATAGCACCCCCAAACTAACCCTTTCAACATTTCAATTCAAAGTATATTTCAAACTATAACCCAATAAAATCCAAGAATAACTAATTCACCTCACATTCCATTAAATTTCATTCCTATTGAATTAATATCACCATTTCCTCTTTTCCTACTATTAAACCAGTAGCCAGCAACATTAAATAAAAGCAAATAATCACTACTATACTTACTATCATTACCATTATACATTAGGGTCAAAACAAAGCAACGGCACTCAAGTATATAGGGAACATTTAAATTATTTTAACACAAGACAGCCATCTGACTTTGTCCAAACAAGAATTGAACATTTAATAACCTAATATCAATCAACCATAAATAGACAATTTCAATCCATCTCCCAAAGCGAAACAAAATATCAATAACCATTTATTCTCCCTAACCGAACAGAAGCAGAGAGATAGGAAGAAAACCAGAATTCACATTCAATTAGATTTACCTATTCCATCCTCTTTTCCTTATGCTTGAGGCGTTAATACACCAAAGAAAAGAACAAAAATCGAGCAACACTGAGAGAGTGAAGCTCGGCCAGAATAGGGGAAGCAAAGAACAATAATCCAACTTCATCAAATCACATCTCCAGACACTCAACGTACTTATACTTATTCCTAGATATGATTCATCAATCACTTATTCATTAATTGTCCAGAAAGCATCCCAAATTCCCGTCGGCTTGAACGAACAGGGGAGGAGAAGAAATTATTCAGAAATTCCCTAATCTTCAAATTCACCCATGCAATCTGTTTCATGAGCTTAAACTTGCTTCTAATTACCATTAATTAAACTTGAAAACAACAAATTTCTAAAATTTGCTTCGGGTGAACAGTACCAGGAGGGAGCTTCTTGGAGAAATCGGGTCAAACTCAACCTCCTTTCCAAAATTGACACTTAAAACAACAAGAACAATGTTCAAGCATCATTTTCATAAGCTTAGAGGCTTCAAAAACCACCCAAGAAATCAAATCTTCCTTCTTTAATCTCACTCGAAATCGCTCAAAAAGGGAGGAAAATGAAGAGAAATAGCTTACCCAAGCTTGTTCCAAGCTCCTTGAATGTCTTCCGCCTCGTTCCGCCGTCGGTCTAAGCCGTGGCCGCCGCTGTGATTTCGAAGAACAGAGGGAGAAGGATGAGAGGGAGTATTTTGGGTTTTTGGGGAAGCAGAAGAAATGGAAGGGAATAGAATAAATGAGAAGGAACACGTGGAGTATATATGTTAAAAGGTGGAAGTGATATTTTTAATGGGTGTTTTACTATCTTCTCCTTCCTTTTATAATTGAAGATATTTTTAACTAGGGGCAGATATTGTCTTTTTCATTTCCCTTTTTCTATTTTCCTTTAAATGGTAATTTTATTTACCATTCCTACTTACAAATAAACCTGAATTTGTCCCAAAATAATTTCTCTAGATATGCTTTCATTTCCAAATTTATGTATAAGACTTTTTAAATATCAAATAATACCCCAAGATTCCAAATATTTCCTTATTTCTTCTTTTCTAAAATTTGAGGTGTTACACATTGCACAAAAAGAAAGGGAAATACAAGGTTCAATCCATAAAAATGGTTCAAAGCAACCCTAGAATAAAGTTTTAGTTACACATGGAAGGAATTAAAACAAGAACAAAATCAACCCGGGGTGTGTGGTTGAGTGGAAGGGACTCATTCACCCTTAACCAATTGTCGAGGGTTCGATCATTGACGTTAGGTATGGAAAAGCATTAAATCTCCTGGACCAGCTGTCCCACCCTTTGAGGTGCCTACAATTCAGCGGATGATTAGTCTCCACCTGTCGGGTGGGGGATACCTTGATGTTTCATAAAAAAAACAAGAACAAAATCTAGACAAAAGTTCATTGCAGCAGAATTGAAAAGAAGAAGGATCGTAACCAAGAAAGATGAAGTTCAAATCTCTTCAAACTCCTTCAAATCAAAACTCTAAGCCCCAAGCTTTCCCAAGTCTCCCAAACAGCTCTAGAACCAAGGTAACTGCCTCCAAGGGGGTCTGTCTTCGTTTCAGCTCGAAAACCTAGGTTTAATGTCTGAAATCTCGCTGACCAAGCAAAAACTCCTTGTGAATGGAAAAAACTCATTGGCCAGTCTCCTACCGCTTTATGCGCTGACAGTAGGGACGGATGATTAGTCTCATGGTGGCCAGCTGTGGAGATACCTTTGGGAAACCAAAAACCAAAAAAACATACCAGCAATTTCGCATTACTCGTTATGGCAGACACCATTTCTGCCAATGAGGAATGCCACTCGCTGTGGCGAGTTCATGGTACGGCGAGCTCACGGTGAGTGGCCAGTGATTCTGCTCATAATGATCTTCTTCTGGACCTTCTCCCAGCATGTCTCCAATTCCCTTGCTTCCTTTGTGGTTCAGGGTCTTTTTTCAGCTCCAAAAACTTGTCCACCTCTTCTTGCACAAGAGGGAGATGGTTTATGAGTTCTAAAAATCACTCAAGTATAAACTCTTTAGGCTCCAAATTTCATGCTTTTAAGATTTTTATCTTTGTTTTTCTTTTCTTTGCATCTTTGTGTACTTTTCACATCTATAATTCCAAAATCATGTACAAGTATAGGGAAAATGTGATGCAATGTAAGAAATTGTGGAGCTTATCAATATTAATCATAAAAACTGATATAATAATGTAATATATGTTACAATATCTCATAGGCATAATATAAGAGTCAATATTTTATATTAAATATAAATATATTATATAAATTTTGGTTTTAACCGAATTAATTTTTGATCACCGAACCAAAACCGAAAACCAAAATAATTAAAACATAACTGAATCAAATTAATTAAAAGCCAAATTAACCGAATGAAAAAACCGAATTGATAAATTCGCTTTGATTTTCGGTTTTGTTTCTCATTTACTCAACCCTACAAATGCTTATTATGGACATTCCTCAATGGTACAATGATTTTTTTTTTGATATACATATAATGCGCTTTGATATAAGAATATGGTGCAAGAGGCATCGTGTCGTGTCAATTGTTTTTATTAGCATGTCATGTTAATTAAACAGTTGAATTAACAAATGATTGTCTATGATTTTGGCTTCCTTCTATAATCACCGCAAAAATTAAGATTCATGCATCATGTTTAATTCAAAAGTTATGAAAGGTGGCGGAAGCTCAGCCAGGGGACTACTCTTTCTACTTTTCGTCCTGATAATTTCTTTTCACTTACCATCTCATAAATTAAATCACATTGCATGGCTAAATTTCACCACATTTTTTAGGACAACCTTTTTTATTTTGAATTTTGTCACGACTTAATCTATCAGCATCTATATTACCTGTAACATCCTAAAAATTTAATTAAGGATTAGTGGGGTAAACAGGAATTTATTAATGAGAAATGATGGATTATGAGAATATTTGAAGGATTTTGAGGTATTTTTGAAGATTTTAAAGGCCTAGTTTTTCCCTTATTTGGAAGATAATAATTTTTGGGGAAATTATTTTTAGACTCAAAAGAGGTTATTGTGGGAGTAAATAAATAAAAGATATTATAGGGAAAATTTTGAAAGTAAAAAGAAAATTTTTGGTTCAAAAGAAATATCTTATTTGAGGATTTTAGGACCGAGTAGTGCATTATTTCCTAATCTTTTTCCTATTCACTACTTTTTCTTTTCTCTTCCGTAAAACCTGCCGTGTCTCCTCCTCAATTTCCTCTCTCTGCCTTGTCTTATTCTAGTAACTATTTACATATATATTATTATATTATTATTATTATATTATTATTACTATTGAGTTACTATTCATTACTATTGAGTTACTGTGCACCAATTATATATATACTCCCTCCCCGTCCTCTCTCTCGTCTCACTCTCTCTCTCTTCGTTTCTCTCTCTTGCTCTCTCTCTTTCCACCATATATACTCCTATCACTAGACTTATTAGAGTCTGTTAGTATAGGAATAGTAAGCTTTTCGGCCAACTAAGCACATTTTTGGAATCCCGTAAGTCTCCTCTACCTTTCTATGTCATTAGTTTTTCGATTTGTTATAATTGAAAAATTAGACCTTGTCTAAATTGGTAATTTTTGGGAGTCCTAAAATTAATAAATTGAAGCTTTGACCTCGATTATGAGTTTCTCTAAGTAGATTTTTCATTGTGAGAGGATTTTCTTAATTATTGGGAATTTTTGGATTTTTGGATATATGTATAAATGGAGTAGAGATAAATTTTAGAAATAAAAAGGGAGAATAAATGTTAAATAGAAATTTAAAATAAGTAAGGGCAAAGAAATGGTAGTTAGTAATTTAATTTCCAACATATGAAATTGTTGGATAAATAATTAATTGTGGTTGTATGTATGGTTGTGTAGTGCTTGAATTGCACTAAGTTAGCACGGGGGAGCTGCACTATTGTGAGATTGGTGCCAGCTATCAGGTAACCGCTTTCTGCTTGTTTATGTGTGTGTGTAGTGTTAGTAAGAAATTTGAAATATTATTATTTGAAAATTATGATGTTATATGGAGATGAGATTTTGAATCACAAATTGAGATTTGATTAACAATTGATGATTGATGAGATATGGAAATAAGATCTTGGAATATTAATATTTTTATAATAAATGTCCTGTGGAGTATTATTTTGAAATGGCATAAATTTGTGATGTGAAATATTTGAAACAGAAATATATGTGGATTTGGAAATTATTTAATATATGTATATCATGAAAATACTGGAAGGCCTGGTGCCTGATTGTGGTGTTGCATATCTATGTGTTGTATGTGAGAAATTATTTGGGTATGTGACACCGGTGAATTGGAAATTGTGCCATCACGTGATGAGGTACCCTGTTGCGCCACAGGGACTAATTGATATATTATGAGAAATAAAGGAGAGAAAGACGAAAGAGGGGATATCGCCCCTTACGGATTCAGAAAGGACAGAGATCCTTCTAATCTGTGGTACTATTTAGGGAGGGTAGAGAGTCCCTCGTGAACTGTACCGTGGTGATCAGGGGCGGGTGGAAGGTCCCGACTGGTCCCACATGTTTTCCCAACATTTCTAGTAAGATTTGTTTGGGTTATCTGTAATTATCAATGATATATATAATATTCTTGAGGATGAATTGTGATGGGTTATTCCACAATTATAAACGATGAAAAGAGATTTTTGGGAATAAGACGTGCATTATATGTGAATACCTGAGCATGCTTCTGAATTGATATATATATATATATATGTATGTATTCTACTGGACACCTTGCTAGCACACACCACACGTAGATGAGTAGTCAGTGGTTGCGTTTTGGGGCTACCCCCCGTTGATCTCACTTTTGCAGGTCCTAGGAGTGAAGTAGGAGGTCAAGGGAAAGATCCGGGAACTTCTCACTGATATCGTGAGATACTCTGGACCAGAAGGACATGAGGTATTGCCACATTTAGGATCATATTTTGTATGATGCTTCCGCTGAACTTTGTTCCTACTCTGGGGAAAAATTATTGTATAATACTTATTATGGTATGGTATTTTAAGAATGATGTGTGGAGTTTAATCATGCATAATGAAATTCTCTGTTATTGTACTGGGAAAGAAGTTATATTATGATGACAGAGATTGGAGTTGAGGTTGAAATATATATAAATATTATGGAAAGATCTTTTTCTAACTATGTTAGCGAATTTTTGGTAACTTAATTCTTTTTCCTAACATAGTTAGTACTATAAACGTTTTAATATATTATTGTTAGTAGTTAAAAGTGGAATTTGGAGGTAATGTTACAGTTGGTATCAGTTTTATGGTATAAAGACCTGGAAGGTGCTGTGCATGTGATTGTTTATGTTTCCATCATGCATTGCACGTGCATTAGTGGTATTGTGGCAATACATTCCCCGATCCTTTCCCTTTCAATTTTATATTGTATGACTGGTTCTAATGGGTGTAACTTCCATCCGTAGGTGGGTGGGAGAGTATACCTCGTACTGTTAGGGGTTCGTTGATTACATAGTTATTGTTATATTGTTATGTGGTATGTCTTCCGTCCCGTGGTGGGGAGGATAGTAAGGTCAACAATGATCAATGGAAAAGGTAGAATCAGCGTGAGTTGGGAAACAGAAATTATGATGATCTATGATTAGAATTGGTGGACTAATGTTTTAAGGATATGAAAGGTAAATAAAATGACCTTTTGCTACGATTGGGAAGCTGAAAATATTATTCAAATTTTAAATGGTATGGAGTATAATGTTTTGAAGGTTGTTGTTTTGATTTCTGAATCATTCATATTATTTAACCGATTTAAAAATATGTCTTGAGGATACTAAGGAATGACTGATTAATACAAGATAAGTCGATGTTGCTTATATTTATATAGGTTCGAAGAGTTATGAGTGGTTAGGTTCCTGGGAGATTGTTTTGAAGCCTGGTATTAAAGGTGAAATAAATATGTTAAGATGTTCAATCACGGGTAAGCTTTGGTTGGAATGGACGTCATAATGAAGAGAGTGATCAATATAATTGTTTAAAGGATTTAAAGGATTAGACGATGCTGAACTAAAAGGAGATCATGACAGATGAAGGTATGACTAGAATAGGATTTTAAGTTATGTTGGAAGGTTAACAAGCTGATTATTAATGGATACTAACGATTATTAAAAAAAAAAAAACAAATTGCTACTACGAGGTTATGGTATGCCTAGGGTTATTCCTCTTGTTATAGCTCTAGTTAAAGTCTAATACTGAGATAAGATGAGAATTAGTGGGTAATCGAATGATTAATTTCGCTGTCTTGTATAAATGCTAGTTGGTATAGAAATAAATGGTAAATAAGCTGGGTGAAAGGAGTTCTGTTTAGAATTGGAAAATATGCCCAAGCTAAGTGCATGAAAAATGTTCAGGATTGTTCATGTAATGTTATGAAATTGGGTACTATGAAAAGAATTGAGGACTTTCTGGAAAATAGTCAATTTTGGTCTAGCAAGATAAGGAATAATAGTGGTTAAATTCTTGCTTCTTTCAAAAAAAAAAAATATATATATATATGGATGACTATGTACGTGCCTTAGGTATGAGGATTTGGTTAAGTTGTGAATATTTAAAGCTACAGTCTATTGGGACTTCGAAGTCTTGAGGACCTTCTGAAATCAAATAATTGCCTTAGTCCCATAAGTGCTTAGGAAGGTTTCTGCAAAATTTGATTATGGATGTCGACTTAAAAAGGGATTTTAATAGATTCAAGGTCGTGAATATTTGGATTGATATGGATTTTGAAAATTGAGAGGAATTTGAGGCTACTTAATATTGATAAATATATATGTTATTGGTCAAACCACTGGGAAGTGAGACGGATGAAGTTAAAGTCTCGTATGGAGTTTGAGATTTGAAGGAAATGTTGAGGTTTCTTGTCCATTAGAAATGTTGGTTATAACGAGAAGATTCTACTAGTTTAAATTGTTGTGGATTAATATGGATGAAATTGTAGAATTAAGGCATGATCATTGAGGCTAAATCGATTAAGTTGGATTGACTTGAGGTGTAGTCACGATTTTGAATATGTGAAAATTCTTTGATGGATATGAATTAATGGATGATGAACAGAGAATTTACTTAAATTTGAAATGAGAAAATGGTGTAATATGATTGGAGTTTAAGTAAGGTGATTATTTGGGACTATATGGTAGTTTTAATGATTTGGACGCTTTATATTGATCTCAAATTGAGGATGGTTGGATAGAATTTTCTATGTAGATTTGTTATTGGAAGTAGTGCATATGTTAAAAACCTATCTATTAATCTAGATAGGTAGGGAGTGATCCCATGGACTATTACCACTCTAGGCTGGAAGTAACCCCATAGCCTGTCAATGATTAAGTAAATAAATTATGCATATAAATAGGTTATGAAGCAGCCGTAATCGGGATAGAGAGTGATTTAAATGGTCGATTGGCTAAATTTAGTGAATGTAAAATAAGGATGTTTTGTCTTACCTTTAAATTTAAAAGGTTGTGATTATGGTTAAGTGAGATTAATGTGAAGTTAGTTAATTCCGATTTGAAGGTTTGTGATTGAGTTGAAATTTATCTTGGAGGTGTTTAGCTAAATCGGCAGTGAATCAAAATAAGAAATTGATTTTTAGTGGATTTATTGGTAGCTGGGAAGTTAAATAGGAGAATGTAACTAAGGAGCTTCAGGATTCGATAATACGACTGGTAGTTAAATTCGATATGAGGTGATGCTTTTGGACGTGTAGTATTCATTGTGATTAATTTAATTAAAGGTCTAAAGCATGATAAGAATGATTGAGGTGTTATGGATTTCAGGATTGGATTAAGAAAGCTGAAGTATGGACTTATATCTGGGAGATAAATATAGGTTAAATGTTTAGGATTTTCAAAAGAAATGGATTTGTTATTGGAATTGAGGTGTCAGATTCTAGGAAATTGGTCTAAGAGTATTGAGATTGCTTGGTGATATGTAGTTATAGGTGGTATTGGGTCTTGAAAATAGCTAAAAGTGTGATTTTCCTTCACTAAAATTTAGGAGATAATATATCAATGATGTACCAAAATATGATATTTTAAGGATTATAAGAGCAAGATTTGGGTTATCATTTCTAGTAGTGGGTTGCCTTTGAATTAATATAGGTGTCGAGTGGCATCAAGAGGAAGTAATAATGACCAAAAAGAAGCAAATACTTTGATAAATGGTGGTGATTTTCATAGTAATGATAGACTCTTATATTGGTGTTTGAGCAGTATAATAGTATAATTATTGAGGATGATGCAATTGTGGGCAAATAAGACCTTAGGAAAACTAGTGGGTAGCTTAGAGATTTTGAAAAAACCATAGAAATGAGGTTTCGTGGAGTATCATTTTAATTAATTTTGAATTTCCTTGACCAACTAAAGCTCTTATGGGCGTGCCGAATGGGTCATATTATGTATTAATTCTTAGAGTTGTACGATTTAGTGAATTTTTGGGTTTAGTTGAGATTAAATTCAAACCTTAAAATCTGATTATGAAGGAGAAATTGAAGCATGTGTCGTTTAGAATTTAGATTATCCGGAAGCAAAAGCGCAAAAGAGTTGAAATGTTTGAGAATTTTAAAGGAGTAAGTAATTAGTTATTTATGTTGTTTGATTAGGGAAGATGAAGAGTAAAAGAGTATTGGAATGCCTTGGTTGCCAATTGATAAATTTCAGTATAAAGTATAATTAATGGTTGGGGCATTAAATGAGATTATAAGATGGGACAAATGATGTTTGAGAAATTGGAATACATATCAAATAATTAAAGTTTTTAAATGAAATGGAGCATTAGTTAGTGTTGATTTATTTCTAAGCCCTAATAAATGTCCCAAATATGTTCAAGTGGGAAGTATAGCTTAAATTGCTGTTTTAAAATCCAATTAATTTCGAAGTTGAAGTATAACTCTTTCAAGTGAACCAGGCTGAGAATTGTGAAGTTGGTGATTGTTACATTGGGTTAAAGGAACTTAGGGGAGGTATAATGGATGTTGGAGAAGGATATTAAGATGACAAGCCGAAGGGTTATTTGGGAACCTGATGTTATACAGTTAGGTAAAAATTTCATATGTGGGGAATTGTTAGATTGGTAGTCCATTTCAAGTTCTAATAGAGTGTGTTTTGTATTAAGAGAGGTTTTCTGTCGAGTTAAATTTTCAAGATCTTGTGGTCCCAATTGCTAAATAAAGAATGACGGTTATACAGTGTATGCTGAATTGTTAGGCTATGTAAATAAGGGTAAGGAGATGGAAATAAATGAAAGTTTCAGTGGTTTTGAAATTTAAGGTTGGGTTGATAATAATTGGTAAGAAGTTTAGTCAGATAGTGAGATCTAATTATTTTGCGGTGCGGTTACATTTACCTATTATCTGGGTAAGTTTTGATTTTGATTGATTATATAGGTTGTGTTTGTTGTTCTGGGCTTTAGGTAAGTGAATTTTGGGGACAAAATTCCTAAAAGGTGGGGAGAGTTGTAACATCCTAAAAATTTAATTAAGGATTAGTGGGGTAAACAGGAATTTATTAATGAGAAATGATGGATTATGAGAATATTTGAAGGATTTTGAGGTATTTTTGAAGATTTTAAAGGCCTAGTTTTTCCCTTATTTGGAAGATAATAATTTTTGGGGAAATTATTTTTAGACTCAAAAGAGGTTATTGTGGGAGTAAATAAATAAAAGATATTATAGGGAAAATTTTGAAAGTAAAAAGAAAATTTTTGGTTCAAAAGAAATATCTTATTTGAGGATTTTAGGACCGAGTAGTGCATTATTTCCTAATCTTTTTCCTATTCACTACTTTTTCTTTTCTCTTCCGTAAAACCTGCCGTGTCTCCTCCTCAATTTCCTCTCTCTGCCTTGTCTTATTCTAGTAACTATTTACATATATATTATTATATTATTATTATTATATTATTATTACTATTGAGTTACTATTCATTACTATTGAGTTACTGTGCACCAATTATATATATACTCCCTCCCCGTCCTCTCTCTCGTCTCACTCTCTCTCTCTTCGTTTCTCTCTCTTGCTCTCTCTCTTTCCACCATATATACTCCTATCACTAGACTTATTAGAGTCTGTTAGTATAGGAATAGTAAGCTTTTCGGCCAACTAAGCACATTTTTGGAATCCCGTAAGTCTCCTCTACCTTTCTATGTCATTAGTTTTTCGATTTGTTATAATTGAAAAATTAGACCTTGTCTAAATTGGTAATTTTTGGGAGTCCTAAAATTAATAAATTGAAGCTTTGACCTCGATTATGAGTTTCTCTAAGTAGATTTTTCATTGTGAGAGGATTTTCTTAATTATTGGGAATTTTTGGATTTTTGGATATATGTATAAATGGAGTAGAGATAAATTTTAGAAATAAAAAGGGAGAATAAATGTTAAATAGAAATTTAAAATAAGTAAGGGCAAAGAAATGGTAGTTAGTAATTTAATTTCCAACATATGAAATTGTTGGATAAATAATTAATTGTGGTTGTATGTATGGTTGTGTAGTGCTTGAATTGCACTAAGTTAGCACGGGGGAGCTGCACTATTGTGAGATTGGTGCCAGCTATCAGGTAACCGCTTTCTGCTTGTTTATGTGTGTGTGTAGTGTTAGTAAGAAATTTGAAATATTATTATTTGAAAATTATGATGTTATATGGAGATGAGATTTTGAATCACAAATTGAGATTTGATTAACAATTGATGATTGATGAGATATGGAAATAAGATCTTGGAATATTAATATTTTTATAATAAATGTCCTGTGGAGTATTATTTTGAAATGGCATAAATTTGTGATGTGAAATATTTGAAACAGAAATATATGTGGATTTGGAAATTATTTAATATATGTATATCATGAAAATACTGGAAGGCCTGGTGCCTGATTGTGGTGTTGCATATCTATGTGTTGTATGTGAGAAATTATTTGGGTATGTGACACCGGTGAATTGGAAATTGTGCCATCACGTGATGAGGTACCCTGTTGCGCCACAGGGACTAATTGATATATTATGAGAAATAAAGGAGAGAAAGACGAAAGAGGGGATATCGCCCCTTACGGATTCAGAAAGGACAGAGATCCTTCTAATCTGTGGTACTATTCAGGGAGGGTAGAGAGTCCCTCGTGAACTGTACCGTGGTGATCAGGGGCGGGTGGAAGGTCCCGACTGGTCCCACATGTTTTCCCAACATTTCTAGTAAGATTTGTTTGGGTTATCTGTAATTATCAATGATATATATAATATTCTTGAGGATGAATTGTGATGGGTTATTCCACAATTATAAACGATGAAAAGAGATTTTTGGGAATAAGACGTGCATTATATGTGAATACCTGAGCATGCTTCTGAATTGATATATATATATATGTATGTATTCCACTGGACACCTTGCTAGCACACACCACACGTAGATGAGTAGTCAGTGGTTGCGTTTTGGGGCTACCCCCCGTTGATCTCACTTTTGCAGGTCCTAGGAGTGAAGTAGGAGGTCAAGGGAAAGATCCGGGAACTTCTCACTGATATCGTGAGATACTCTGGACCAGAAGGACAGGAGGTATTGCCACATTTAGGATCATATTTTGTATGATGCTTCCGCTGAACTTTGTTCCTACTCTGGGGAAAAATTATTGTATAATACTTATTATGGTATGGTATTTTAAGAATGATGTGTGGAGTTTAATCATGCATAATGAAATTCTCTGTTATTGTACTGGGAATGAAGTTATATTATGATGACAGAGATTGGAGTTGAGGTTGAAATATATATAAATATTATGGAAAGATCTTTTTCTAACTATGTTAGCGAATTTTTGGTAACTTAATTCTTTTTCCTAACATAGTTAGTACTATAAACGTTTTAATATATTATTGTTAGTAGTTAAAAGTGGAATTTGGAGGTAATGTTACATTACCGGTATTTAATAGATTATATGAGCACAATTTCGGTAAAAAAAAAAAAGAGAATATATGAGCACAATGACTAATTCTTATTACTGTATAATAATGACTAATTCTTATTACTGTATAATATATGATATATAGATAATGTTGACTATTTGGCCATAAACAAAGAGATAATAACAACAGTAAAACTAGTTTAAACCACTGATATAGTGATAATGCATGGAGTCTAGTAGCGTGATAGCGAAAGGTTTGTAGTGCTAAACACGATATTCAAATGATGAGATAAGTAGATTATAGTAAAAAATAATGGAGTTGTCACTTAGCTTGTAATTAAACAGCATAAATGATCCAGAAATTGAGTGCATAATTAGTAAAAGGTTATCATCAAGGAAATTAAACCTAGGGCTAGATACCTGGGGAGAAGGGCGAAATTTGAAAGATGAAGGAGATAATGTCATTAGGTAAATTGTGGAATCATGGTAGCCAGCATGTGATGTTGGTGAGAGGGCGACGACGCTTAGATGACGTGCAAACATGAAGGATGTGAAGATAGAAATTCAATTTTTTTAAGCTTGTGATAGCCATTTCACTTGTGTATGTGTTTGGTGGAAGTGGAAATGAAAGTTTTCCTAATTTCTTTGTATCAAACAAATATTTTCATCAAAATAAACTATAATTCCATTTTTATATACCCCAAAATTCCATGACACCTGTGGGGTAGGATACACAATCAAAAGAGCTCCCTTTTCACTTCCTTAATTTATATTGTTTGATATCACTCTGTTCTTTATTATAAGTTAAACTATACAAAATTTTTGTTCCAAAATATAAGTTCAGTTTGAGATCAATTAATGCTACTGTAACTATTTTACCCCTATATTGGAAATAGGGAAGATGAGAGAGAATGTTTATAATGTATAAAATATTATTTTAACACATATTCTTAAATAAGGGTAAAGTTGAAATTTTTTTAAAAAAATAAGACATATTTAATGTTAGAACTTCCACTCTTTAGTATGTAAGTAGTTAATGCGGACTTATAATAAGGAACAGAGTGGTAAAGGTAAAAGTAAAAAGATATTTCCATTTAAGAGATGTTAAGGGAATTCATTGCCACATTTTGATTGCCATAAATTGGGTAAAGATGCAAATTTAATATCTTACAATATTGCAAATCGCACCAAACTAAACTACAGTTTTTTTGTCACTTTATAGTAATCAACAATTTATTTCGTAGCAGATTTAGTAACACCGTTAATTTTCATTAACTTCCATTAAATATTCGCAATGTGGGGCCCGCAATGACGCCATCTTCACTCTTATAATAGGGTAAATGTGCAAATTTAATATCCTACAATATTGCAAATCACACCAAACATAAATAACAATTTTTTTGTCAATATATAGTCATCATGAATTTAATTTTTTTGCGGGCCGGTAGGTCTTATTCCCTCCCTCACCACGTCGGGTTTCACCGACGCCTTCAACCTCGTGTCGAGGCTATCAGTGGAGCGGGCGATGATGGCGTCGCCGATGATATGGAAGGTGAGCAGGCTACCCAACAAAAGGTATACACACCCCTAACTCACCTGCAAATTCCATTTCCATTTCCGCTCTAAGAGAGGGGCGGGGCCTACATCTGGTAAAATCGGCTTCCAGTTATTCGTTTTTTGTGCAGTTGGTCACCTGTAATATCACCGGCAATGCCATCATCTTCCATATCATTGACGACGCCATCATCGCTTGCTCCAACAATAGCCTCGACGTGAGGTCGAAGGTGTCGGTGAAACCCGACGTGAGGAGGGAGGGAATGAGACCTACCGGCCCGTAAAAATAATTAAATTCATGATGACTATATATTGACAAAAAAAATTGTTATTTATGTTTGGTGCGATTTGCAATATTGTAGGATACTAAATTTGTACTTTTACCCTATTATAAGAGTGAAGCTGGCGTCATTGCGGGCCCCACATTTCAAATATTTAAGGGAAGTTAACAAGAATTGACGGTATTACTAAATCTCCTAAGAAATAAATTGTTGATTACTTTAAAATGACAAAAAAATTGTAATATATGTTTGGTGCGATTTGCAATATTGTAAGATACTAAATTTGCACCTTTACCGGCCATAAATTAGATAAAGTGTCATACATATTATTAATACTAAGAGGGAGTAATCTCCCTCCGAACCAAAGGATCATCTTAACAGACAATTTCTAGATGGCGTGAAGGGAGATGAGATAGAATTTCTTAAAACAAAAGTTAATCACCAAAGTAAACAATAAAGAAAAATTTGCCAAAAGTTTTAGTGTGATTGGGAATAAAAAAGCAATTGATTGAGGTTCCCGACTCGCCCAAAGAAAGCATATGAAGCAGATAATGTTTGGTGGATTGGGAGCAAGGGTGCAATATGATTGGAGAAGAAGGGGAAGGGCATCACTACTCCGAGCCATTATCTATGAATTAATCACTACTTCATGTAAGTGAATGAAGGCAATTACTATGGAGAGTGGTTGAGCGGGGTGGGGCCCACAACGTGGGAGTCACTTGTCAGGAAAAGGGACAAATGGAAGGAGGAGGTTGCAAATCATTGTCTAAAAAGTTATTTATTTTTAATGACTTATATATAAGTAAGATTTGATATAAATCAGACTGTGTAATGAGATTTATATTTAGATTGATAGTGATCGAAATGAATTTTTACAAAATAAAATTTGTTTGGATTAGCGGTTGTAAAAGTAGCTTTTATATACTCCCTTTATCCCATAATATGATGTCCATTTTTTGGAATGATTTTATCCCAAAATATAAAATACTATTTGAGTTGGTGGGAATAATAAATGTGTTATTTCTAATATTGCCCTCAATCAATAATGCATTTATATTTCATTCCCTCTCGGTACTTTTTTCTCTTGCATCATTTATTATCCCCATACATTCTCTTGCCCCCTTTTTTGTTATTGCTCTCTTTTTTATTCTTTGATAAATAAACAAGGGCATTTTTGGAAACACAATTATATTTCCTTCACATTTATTGTTATTTAACTAACTTTAACTGTTTTTTGGGAAACCGTAATTCATTTAAAAAGACCTTATATTATCATTTATTATCGCATACATTCTCTTTCTCCCTTTTTTATTCTTTCATAAATAAATAAGGGCATTTTTGGAAACACAATCATATTTCCTTCCTATTTATTGCTTTTTAACTAACTTTAACTGTTTTTTGAGAAACCGTAATTCAGTTAAAAAGACCTTATATTATGGGACAGAGGGAATATATTGTAACAGTATTTTTTATTATTAAAAAATTCAAAATATTTTTCCAGTTTTATTTATAAGTTACTTTACTATGTTAATATAATACAAGAAAATAATTCTTCTAACACGATTATTTTACAAATATATGTAACGTGTATATACTATAATTAAATAATTTATTTAACTTTTTAATCTCTACAAATTAGCCAACTAGTTCTTATATTAAGGATTAAAAGTAATATATTTTCTCTCTCTTTCATAGCCAAAAAGCATAAATCATAGGTCATAAGTCGTAAGCTTTTTTTTAAGCTTGTACTTATGATTGACTTATAAGCCATAAGCACAATTAAAAATAAGTCAAACTAAACACACAAAAATGTCAAACCCATTTTAACTGCTTTTTAATAAAAGCTAAAAAATGCCATTTTCTGTCCGGAAGTTTTAGTTTTAGAGCAATTTTGGATTAGAAGTTTTTTTTGGACTAATTTTGACCTGAAAGTTTATAAAACGTAGCAATATAGACCAGTTTTACAATATAAAGAGGCCTCAAAAGGTCTATATTACTACTTTTTGTAAACTTTCGGGTCAAAATTGGTTAAAAAAAAATTCCAAACCCAAATTGCTTATAAACTAAAATTTTCGGACCAAAACCCTTTCCTTTAATAAAATAAGTACTTATTTCCCTATTTTAAGTGAGTTTAGACACAGCCATATGTCAAAGTACTAAGGTTTGGTTTGTTTGCCATATCTTCTTTTGTTCACCTACGGGGGACCACTCACTATCCCCTGCTCCATTCTTCTCTCATTTCATCCAACGGCTCCTAACTCTCCATCGGGAAGCGTTCGATTGTGAGTTGTGACCTTATTTGCAGCTTTTCTTACTCCTCCTTGTCCCTAAAATGTACATCTTTCAGATCTCAAATTCTGGCCCACTCTTTTTTGTTCTAATGGAATCTGGATGCATTTAACATAATTTAATACTAATCAGATCAAATTAACCCTTTTTTTTAGTTAATAAAGTAAATTAAACCACTAAATTATAACATATGCTGTATGTAATTAGATTATAGATTAGTTTAAGTAAAATAAATTAGCTTTAAAGAAAAAAGATTAAATATAAACATTTTAATGTGGTTTATTTTGTATCCTTAATTTCTCCGAAAAAATCAACTTGATCTTATGATTAGGACCGGAATGAGGGATTAGTACTACAAAGATACTTAGTGTCTCTAACCAAGGTCATAGTTGCTTTATTAGTATTTTTGATGCACCTCTTCTACCGTAGATGGGGGTGCTCAAAAGTACTAAAACAAAGCCATGACCTGAGTAAAGGATAACTTAATTAAAAAGTCCGCTCATACAAGAGTTTCTCTAAAATTATGCGTAATTGAGACTTACCAATCCATGTGGAATCACATTCTCGCATTGTTCACACTATCACTAAAAGGATGGGAGATATGACATTATCTTAGGACCATATCAATGACCTCCATCGAGTCTATGGGAATGATATTTCTTTCTGTAGTTTATATTCCAACACATCTCAAGACCTTGTATAAACTAACAAAAATTTAAATCTTGATATACCATGTGATAAAATAACTCAACTTTGAGGAGGTTGAGGTTTTCTATAAACAATAGGATCTCTTGCAGATTTTTAAGAAGCCACTTTTTTACTTTGAATTTTAAATTAAACATTAACCCAAAAGGAGAGGTGAGTTAAGAAGTCCTCAACATTTACCCAGGTTTTTGAATTGATCCTTTGATTTTTTTGGTTTTTGCTCCCGAAACTAGAATGGGTAGTGATTTCTTATGAGATAATTGCATCGATTTTATGATGACGCGGCTGATAAAATAATGACAGCTTCCACATGGGAATATGATGTGGCATCAACCAGACACATCAGATTGGCTAAAACGAAACATTGGCTCTCATATATTTTTGGATTAATACAACTTTTAGCCCTTACATTTTTTATCAATTTTGATTTTAATTCCTGAACTTACTTTAAAATCGGTAGTTTTGGTCCTTAAACTTTCGGTCAAATTTGGTCTTGGTCCCTGTACTTTAAAATCGGTGGTTTTGATCATTGAACTTTCGAACAATTTTGGTCTTAATCCCTAAACTTTAAGTTAATTTTGGTCTTGGTCCCCGAACTTTTATCAATTTTGGTCTTGGTCCTTGGACTTTAAAAAGAAAACTTGAAAAATCAGAGATCAATGATTATAAATGACAAAGTTCAGGGACCAAGACCAAAATTGACTGAAAGTTCAAGAACCAAAATCACCAATTTTAAAGTTCAGGGACCAAAATCAAAATCTAATAAAAGTTCTGGACTAAGTTGTATTATCCATATATTTTTTCTCTTCAAGATTTGCTAATCCTTTATCAGCTATTTTCTCATTTTCTCATCATCGAACTTGTGCAGCCAACATCTCTCTGCCTCTACTTGTCTCACACACAAAAATATACATACACGTTTTATTCATCTGGTGCTATTTATCAGCTCATGAGAGCAATAATTTTTTGATCCTAGCTGTAAGGCATGTCATTGATTTTTTCTTATAAGTTTTACTCATTACACAAGTGTGCTTTGTAAACAAGAAGCTCCATCTGCATCATCTCAACTGGTTGCATGGAAGCATAATATAGGAAATCCAAGAACAAAAATAAGTTGAAAAAGATCTCCAAACAAAAATTAAAATCTTTAATTCAATAGGATTCTGTCTCTGTACTCTATCATGAATTTTTCATAATTTTCATAATGTTTACAACCTTGAGTGTATTTTCAGTATTTGTTACAAACATAGAATTTACAAGTCATTTCAGATTACAATAACCTCAAATGAATCATGAAAATCCTAATGCAAGATGCTATATCAGATCATTTTGATTACAAAACCCAGACAAAACAAAAACTCAGTTAAACTGACCCACCAAAGAAAATCATTGGAACCAAATAATTGAGACTTTAAGTACTTCATCAGGGCAAGGTTATAAAAAGAGGCCCTTGAACCCCATGTATTAGACAATTACAAGAAACTTCCTACCCTAGTCCCTTTTGAAGACATGCCAAAAAAGACAAGAAAATATTCAATGATACCTATTCCCCATCATATTATCTCCTCTTGTTCGTCTGTACAACTTAACAAGTGTTTAAGTTGCAGATGAGGTATAAAAAGAGCTATCAGCAGCGGATTTCTTTTGAGGCACGAAAGAAAATCATCCTTGCTTACTTTACCATCATTGTCAGTATCGAATACGACAAACAGATCATGAACCTGCACATAACCAGTCATGATAAATCAAACCAGATGAATAGCTAGATGAATCTGAGTTACATCATCCTGAGAAATAAAGATAAACACAAGTGTGAGTTACCTCGTCCTCTTCCAAACTGGGGATAGCAGGTCGGATGATATCCAGTAACTGATTATAAAAGGGGAAAAAGAAGAACAAGTTAGGATTATTTTGACATTTACTTAAAAGCAAACTGAATAACAGGAGAAAGTAGAATACTTGTTGTTCTACAATATAATCGCTAATGCCACCTCCACATTCAGCAAAAGCTGATTGGCATGCTTGGCGAAATAATGGCTGCTTCATGACATGGGCAGATTTAAACAGGAACTGGCAGAAAATCGTAAACAAATAACTGTCACTAAGAGCTGAATATTATAAGAAATATCAAATCAAACCCAAATCTTCTGTTAGAGACTTTCAGCCCACAAATCAGTGCAAATGTCAGCCAGTGTAGTACCACCTTTGTAATATTCTAAACTAACATATTAAATTCGAGAGTTACCTGTTTGAATGTAATTGCTCCATTCTTCTCTACATCAATGAATGAAAAAATCTGCAATCAAATATAACCATCTTCAGAAAATAAAAGCAGAAAAAAGAAATATTAAATCAAACAAAGAAAACAGTTTAAAACAGCAGAGAAAAGAAACTTAGTATTCCAAGCAAAAAAGGTATGAATAGGCTGGCATATAAAGGGGGAGAGGAAAGATAGAGAAAAGTGAACATAAGATATATGCCTATCCTTTCTTTATGTACCACAGCAGCTTCCTAATGGTCCTTCAATTATGAACTTTTCCAACAACCTTGTTCAAAAACCCAATTCAACTGGACCTCTCCAAAGATAAGGAGTTTACCCGTTCCATGATCTTAAAGTTTATCGTTGTTTAGAATCTTAGCTATCATTTATCATTATCTATAAGTAGAGCCGGGAATTTGGGCATGCCCCCGTCATTTATCATTATCTATAAGTAGAGCTGCGAATTCGGGCCGAGCCCGTTTAAGCCCCAGCCCGAGGAGGGTCGAGCTTTGATTTTGGAGCTTCGAAAAGGAAGCGGGCCAAACCGGCCAGCCCGTCGGGCTGCGAGCTTTGATGGGCCGACTAAGCCCTTTTTTTGCCCTTTTTTTTTTTAAAATTATTTTATTTTCATTTACATAAAGAGTTAAATGGGTATGCTATTTTTGTAGATATGCATATAGATGAAAATAATCTAAATGCTCATTAGGTTAAATTCAAGTCCCGTACGTCCCACTTTTATACTTTAATTCCTTATTACTAATAAGGTCCATTAGAATTCTATCACGTGTATTGCAGGCGGAAAATGACAACATTATCCAGTGTGACTTGCTAATTTTGAAACTAATTAGTGCAATTACTGTGTCTATGGTGTTTGTGGCTTTCTAGTTTATGACTTTATGTTTATGTTATTATATAGTGGTTTATTTTGTGGTGTGAACCAGTTTATTTAAATGTGTTGTGTCATATGGACCTTATGGAACATTCTATGTAATTGTGGTCTGACTTTTAGTTCTAGACTTAGTACTTAATTTATGAATTGTTGAATTGGTATATGGCAATGCACTAATGCTTGGTAAGTTGGTATTTAAATATAATTTGGATCATATTTATATTTTTTATTATAGGTCTATTGTTTTCGTTAGCAATACATGATCAAAATTAGGAAAAAAGCATTTAAAAAGTCGAAGCCCGCGGGCCGACCCAAGGCCCCACGACTCAAGGGTTGGGCTTTCACAAAATGGGGGTTTTTTGTTCGCGGGTCTAAACGGGCCAACGTGATGGGCTGGCCCGATGTCCCAACTCTATCTATAAGAAGGCTTTTGATACAAGGAATTTTTTTAACATTCCAGGCAATTCAAGGTCTGAAATAATAAATTCTCATATTTTGTATGCAAGCGAAAAAGAAATTTTGTTCCCAACAATGGGGCAGGGGTTAATTATTTTTTGGGGGCAACCCATTTATTAGTACCTATACTTTTATTCAATTTTAATTTTGGTACCTATGGTTTTTAATTTCCTAATTAAACTACTACTGGTAGCTCACCTATCTTTATTCTATTAGCATGGCTAGCCTTTGTATAGAAGCCAATGGTGTTTAAAAATTAAAATTAAAGTATTTAATTATGATAAAAATACACAGGTACCAAAATCAAAACTAAATAAAAGTATAGGTACCAACAAATGTATTTTCCCTTATTTTTGAGAATATTGAGGTTTGAATAAAACTGTTTTTGAGTAAACCACAGTTTTAGTTTCTATCTTCAAAGTGTCAAAAAGAAAAGGAGACGACATGCCACATGAAAGTCCCATAAGTGCAAAATCTTATCCACCATACTAATTGTCCTGAATTTTATAAAGCCCGTGTGACTTGCGGACTTGAAACATATTGATTAAAACTTTACATGAGCAATGTGACAAATAGTTCCATGGAACAATAAATAAATTATGAAGATAAAAAACGAGGTAAAGATGAGTTATTACTCAGGATGGGTTTTGCTTCAACATTAAAAGCAATAGTATGAGTAAAAGGAAGAAGGAGCTGAGGGATTAAAACGGAGGTAAGATAAAAAACCTATTATGAAGATAAAAAACAAGGTAAAGATGAGTTACTCAGGATGGGTTTTACTTCAACATTAAAAGCAATAGTATGAGTAAAAGAAAGAAGGAGCTGAGGGATTAAAAGCAATAGTTACTCAGAATAGGCTTGTACTTTGGAATTAAAAGGGAGGTTGCACTTAACCAAGTACTAGCTTCAATCAATTACATAATAGCAAAATACCTAATCACATAAAGCAATGAGCTGTAATTTTGCTGGTTTAAAACATTCAAATTACAACTTTACATGGCATGGCAAACCACACAAAGAAACTACAACAAATCCAAACAATTAGTATTGTTGAGAAAGAAATCAGCCATATGTTAACTAACCTCATCAGCTAGAAGGCAAGCCTTAAGTCCTAAAACCCTCAAGAAGTCATGATATTGAACACGACCACTGCAAGTAGAATAAAAAATTTCATAATTACATCCACATATTTATGGAACAGTTACACCAACATACAACATTATGTAGGTCACTGTAACTACGTAAAACGGGACAGAACACAAAGGAATGCATGAAAGGAATGCCAATGATCATATGTGGTGTGAGCACAATCTGTAAAAGAAGTGCCCTCGTGCAGCATAGAAGTTATACATAATCATATATACTGTATTATCACCAACAACGCCTATATGGACAGGGGTTCATTCACTAGATCACTTTCATATCACATCAAAGCAAGAGATTCAGGTCAGTATAAAAATCCCAGTGATGCTATAGTCGAAGCACAGATCCTCAATCCTGCTGCACTTGCCCCTTGCCCCACTTAGTTAAGACAAACATTTATTCAAGGAAACAACTAGTTAGGCTTAAAAACTTGGGACAATTGCATATAGGTCCCAAGCAAGAGAATTAATTTCAGATAGGTCCCAAGGAGTTGTTAATGACGGCTATTAACAACTGCAATAGCCTTGGTTAACAAGTGAAGGAGTTGTTAATGGACCTGTCTGAAATTAATTCTCTTGCTTGGGACTTATTTGCAATTCTCCCTAAAAACTTCAAGTAAAGGGATAGAAGTACCAATGCTTTTGACGAAAAAATGGGATAGAAGCACTAATGCATTGTTGACCACTCGAGAAATCTTCCAGAGTTATGAAATACTTCAACCTTTCACCCACCCAACCCCCCCCCCCCCAAAAAAAAAAGAAAAATAAAAGAAACCTAACACAATCAACTGAGGAAAAAGTAATACCAACTGTTGCCAGTAAATAGTGCTTTACTGCAGAATTTATTTTTCCCCAAGAAAGAAAATACCGAGTCTCCACAAAGACTGAATAATCAATTGCTTACCATCAAAATACAGAGTCAGTCAATAACAAATGTTTTCCTTGTACATGATCAAGAAAAGATTTCCACGTTGATTACATGTAAGGGGTCTAATATTACCTGAGATCAGGATTCATGGCAAGGAATCTATCCAGGAATTCCACAGCTTCCAGGCTGCTTACACGTATGAACTGAAAAGAAACACAACTTTACTTTATCCTTCGACCAAATGTGACAAGAAACATTCCATAATTTAAAAAGAACACAGGCTAGTTATCTTAAATCAAAATTGAATATGGAAAACAACTGAAGTTTGAGAATCTCGGATTACAAAGATACAGGTGGCTGTTAATCAGAGAGACACAAGTGTCATACAGGCCTACATTAGTGATGAAAAAAATGAACAAGAATCTGATCTTTGCCTACTTTTACCACTACAAATTGAAAGATAAATCAAACGTATAATTATTAATGACCACTTCAACTCAAAAGATTAAACTATTAAGTAAAGGTTTATTAGTAAAATCATAATCTCTAACACATCCTTTCCTGTGAAAGCCTTTTGAGTTCCAGTGTGAACAAAGCGCTACCCATGAGCTGAGACTTAATTTTGATTAATATATGGGGGATGGAAAAGATCAAATTTCTAATCAGCAACCACTCTGTCATGGAGTCTTTGGTACTGGTTGTTTACTAATGAAATACTCCCTTCGTTCCTTTTTATTAGATAGGAATAACCGAAGTGTGTTGCTTGAAGAGGTAGTTAAAATTAGTTAGATGCAACAAATACGTTTAAAATGAATTTGTTTTCCCAAAATGCCCTCATTTATGTGGGAGAGAGAGAATATGTAGTGTAGGGAGAATTTGTGGTGGAGAGAGCAATAAATGCAATAAGTGATTTTTGCAATTAAGTAGAGTATAATGAAAGTTTACAAAAAACTTTTCAAACATCCGCTAATCCTATCTCATAAAAAGGAACATGGCATATCCAACAATCATATCTTATCAAAAGGAACGGAGGGAGTAATATATAACAGGAATTTTACTTTTTCTTAATAAATAAATAAATTATTGATGAGAAGAGAGAATAAAAAAACATAAACAAAGAGGACAAGAAAGTAACATAGAACAACAAACCAGAAAAAATGACAGAAAGAAACAAAAATCAAAGTGAGAGCAATTCTATTTTTGCAAATTCATCAAGCAACTACAAAGGATTGCTACTGGGAACAATTAAATTCATGACACCCTCAATTTGTAGGCCCACAAGGGTCTAAAGTCAGCTGCAAGTGTAGCATAAACTGAGTAATACTGTTGTACGTGCCAATTTGAAAGGGAAAACAAAAGGGAAGGTTTTTGTTTAACCACCTACAAATTCAAGTGAACTGGTTGAAGAAAAATAATTTAACAGGAACTTGACCACATCATGAAATAACAGAAGTTAGTTCTAATTTACCATAAAATGATTAAAGCACATTAATTTTGAAGGACTCACTGATTCCATTATAGCCAGTTCAACCATAAAAACCGAAGGATTCTCCTGAAAAGTCCAATAAGGAGAAATATTAGCAGAAAAGACAGGATTGCAAAGCTGCACAGATAACAGGTATAGCACTTCGCTTGTAACAAAGAAACCACACGCTATGATGCACCAAGGATGCTTAAAAATTTTCAGCAGTGTGATAACCAATGATCATTGCGGCCCTATTTCCAGCGCATTGTTTCAGAAAAAAAAAATTATCAATTTAATTCAGCAAAAAAAAAGATTATCGATTCAATTCAGAAAAAATATTTTATAAAAGGAATAAGGAGGGAGGAGTAGAATTTGCATTGGCCTGAAGAAACAATATATGGATTTTACATAAGTTTAGGCATAATGGAAAAAAAAATGATCAGCTAATTGTCAATAACCAAAAAAAAGCAACAAATAATAACATTAATGCAGATTGACATATTGAACCATCGAAAAGAATAAACAGTCATTTATTAATGCAAAACAAAACACATTTTAAGAACTCTAAAGCAACTAAGACGAAGATAAAATTGCTTCAGTATTAAGAAATGCACCTGTTTAGCCTCCAGGGCTTTCATATAAAGCATTAAGTCTCCAAAAGAATGTCCTGTTTGCACAGTATTTAATGAAGTTGCCATAAGACGGCTGGTCTGCATGTGTCCATGTTTATTAGTGATCATTTAACCACACAAGGTATGAAAGATGGATAAACAGAACAAGAAAAACATAAGTTCAAACATCAAAGCCAACACAATGATAGTCCAATCCAAACTCAGATATAACATAATTTTTTTTTATAAAAAAATGTATGATAAATAAATTCATAATTAGAGGCAAACTCACCCTCTCTGCAAATTGTGAAGCAGTCTCCTTTTTATCATCCAGGGCTGTAATGACAGGAAGGTACTCTACCTGTGTCATTTAAGTGAAACTCGAAATTAGGCAGCACACAACCCCTTCTACCAAACGGTGGCTCAATTAAAAACTAAGAAAGAGAAAGAGAGTGGATAGAAAAGAAAAGCAACTCGAAAGGGGAGTATACCTCAAAAAAATTATGGAACTGAGTGAACATCCTGAACATGAGCCTTGCTAAAGAAACATTACCCCTATAAAAAGTTGCATGCCAAAAAACAAAATGATCAGACACCAATTGAAACAACAAAAATGATAGCACAATCATAAAGAATTCCTACCATGACTGGTCAAAGTGTACATGAGGATAGCGAACTACTACAGGCTGAATTGGGTAACCATGAATAAATGCACCAAGTTGAAAGGAAATAAGATTTCTCCCGTTAGTTGTGGTTCCCTCTGGAAACAAAAGTACTCGAGGAAATCTATCGCTAGAAGCCCTTCTCTGTTATTCACATCCTTGAAAGCAGATTTCTGTATCAGATAGCTTATAAATTGATAAAATAATAAAGTATATGAAGCAAAATAATACCCAGAATATGATAATCAAAATTGTATGATTCACAATGTCAATCTTATAGTTTCCAATGAGCCACAAAGATAGAATAAAAGTACATTGCAGTGTTGTACAGTGGTTAAATGTTGTCTGAAACTTTAAATAATAATAAAAAAAAGAGACATAAACTGAAATTATTTCAAAAATTAGTTACTTACAAATTTATGTTAATGAGCTTATCAGCTTATATTTACGTACTTTCTTCACAATGGAAACAGATTTATCATACCTTTACACATACCATACAGATATCTATATGCCATGTTTTATGTTTCAAGCTATATCTTACTTGCTACTAAATCTTAAGATTCATATTCAAAAGGTTTTTACAATTCAGATTCAGAAACAAGCTTTCAAATTCATGATATCAGCAATAATAATATAGAAACTATGACCCATACGAATCTATCACTTGGTCTTCATAACTTAGGATCCTTTCATTTTTCTGTTGCATTCCAAACTTTAAATATCTGAAACTTTAGAAGTTGAACAGTATGCATTATTCTTCATAAAATTTTAATGTGGCACACTCTATCCTTTATCAGTATTATTTTCTTGCAATAACTGAGAGTGGGCCTTAATAAAAGTACAGAGAATATTTTTTTTTTTTTATTTTGAAAGATTGCTGATCAAATGAGGACAAAGAGACTAACAGAAACCTTCTACCTTTATTTCTTGGACAGCCTGCTTCCTTGATGACGGAGAGAACCTATTGACGTAAACAACCTAAAAACATGAAATGGAGAGGAAATATCAAATTTCCCAGAATTTCACCTGCCATTTAACTAGTGGGAGGTTGGTTTTACGGTTTCATAGTTCAACCATGCTTAAAATGAGAGTCTCTCTCTCTCTCTCTCTCTCTGTGTATATATGAAGTCTATTATACACACAGTTATTTTCTAGATTGATATGTGATATGTGACAGAGAGGACCCATCCCAGCTTGAGCAGCCAATTCTCAAAAGACTAGAAAAAGCAGACCACTGCACGTTATCTTATATATGAATCAGATAGCAGAAACCAGAAAGTATATATAGGAAATCAAAATACCTGCATTGCTCTAATGATGGTGCCAACAAAAGGTAAGGAGTCATGGGACTCAGATGCCACAATGGTAGGAAATAATTCATAGAAGAAAAAGATAGGCTCAATATAAGATACATGATTAGATACAATTATTGGAGCAATTTCCCTTGGTGCAGGTCTTCCCTTCCGTCTTATCCAGTGATAACTGCAATGGACAGAAGAATGCAACATTAGAGAAGCCTTTAGCTCCAGAACGAAAGAATATAGTTAAGCTAAGCTACGCACCACAAACATTCGCATATGCATAGCAAGCAAGTTGTAGTTAGTGGGCAGTCAATTAAAAGTTCATATATTGTACACTTCCTCAATTTATTCACGGCATGAGGGCATTCTCTACAGTAAACTTAGTTCCGTATGAAAAATAAGATTTAAAAAATTGGAGGACAAAACTTTTGATGAATCGGTAAATCATTTAGGTTTCAAAAACCAAACATTGCAGGTACAAAAAAAAAAAAAAACGTAACGTCCTTGTACGCTTTTTAGTTTTTTTCCCTTCACCCAATAGCTTCTCTGTTTCGCTTCTCAAGTAAACAGTAGCTGTGCATGCCGTTCATTATTGTTTTTGCGTGATTTGACCAAGGCTTGATAAATTAAACAAGTATATTCCTTGCTTGTAGCACGGTATTATAGCTTCACAGATACATACAAGGTAAGTAAGAAAGGCCATTAAATGTTATCCGCCATCACGTAATCTGAGGCCAAAGCGCAGCCAGCCTTACTACGGCCCTACTTGCAAGTACTGAGTAGGTAATTTGGCATAAGAAGAAACAGTAATTGAAAGTACCCAAAAGAGAAAAGTATGCAGCGGCCGCAGAGTCTGGTGATCCACATAAGCCTGGATCTCCATCTGGGCATGGGATTGTGCCTATCCTTCCAACCCTCAAGGGCCAATCTGGTGGCGACATAGCCGATAGACAGAGCGAGGGCAAAGAGAAGAAGGCGGAGGAAGGCAATGGGGAAAATAAGGATGATCTTGAAGCACTCGTAGAAGCCGTCAATGTAGGGGGTTTTGTTGCGGAAGGGGTCCACCGTGGTGGGCTGGGACACATAGAGGTCATCGCAGCCGAGAGATCGGAAGGGATTGGGGGAAGCGACTAGGGTTTGGGCGTTGTTGGAGGGGTGGTGAGGCTGGAAATTGCTGTTGTCACTTGCGGAGTGGGATTGATTGGAAGAACGTTCGGAGTCGTCGTCGGGGACAGTAAGGACAAGATGATCGGAGGAGAGGAGGGGGCAGGAGATGCCATGCTCCGCCATTGTTGAACAAGAGGAAGAGGAAGCAGCAGCAAGGCAACTGCTTATATATACAATAGTACAAAAGTGGGGAAAGGCGAAGGAAAGTTAGGTGGAAATCCGAATGTTACCGCCGAACTGGATTGCGTCCACCATATGCTTTGGCTCGCGCCCACACAAACCGATAAAGCAAAATTACACATTTTCACTCATTTTTTATTAAATTAAGAATGCTAATAATTAGTATGGTATGTTTTTCTTAAAACACCCCAATCATCTTTCTTTATTCCCTCCCTCATCTCTAATGTTATTATTATTTGAGGAGCATTAATGGGGATAAATTAGGAAAAAATTAACAAAAATTATAATTAGATCCTATATTTAATATCAATATCAACTCATTTAGTCGTACATTAGGACATGAAGATTATTAAACTTAAACCAAAGTATTAATAAATTTAATCTATTGGCGTTGGGGTTATGATATAAGAAAAATAAAAGGACATATTTTTATTTTTTAAGGTTGAAGTTAATATTGGTCATTAATATTTGAATCAAATCTCCTTTTTTTTTTTTTTTTAAGGTTGAAAAGTGCATTTTCTATGTCCCTTTTAGTTAATGAAGTTAGTTTCATTAAATGGAAAATGCTAGTTCAACAAATATAAACCGTGATTTTAAAATTTAGCCATTTTAGTTGTGTTAATTAAAGAAAAGACTATAACTGCATTTTTTCAGATTTAATGATTAAAATGAGACTTAATGTAAATATAAAGGATCAGACACATGCTTTAGTTTTTTTTTTAAAGTATTTTCTTATCTTTTTTATAACTCTTTTTCAAAATATCACATATGGTAATTTATTTATTGTTGAAAAGTTAGATTAATTTGTTTAGGAAATTCTTTAAAATGAAAATATATTATTAAAAAACACACACATGTACACGTGGAAAGTTTATGTGACTTGGTTTTTAAAAAAGGACTTCATTTATGACTGCCTATGCCTATGATCCCGGCATGTCGCACGTGGATCATAATATTAAATAAACATCATAATGTTGCCGACTACGTGCTTCCAATGGGGGGCTGCATATGATTGCTGCTCATAAGTACTATTTTTGAGTTAATATAATATTTTATTCTTATACTCCTCTGATCCTATTTATAAAGCACTTCCAGCACATTTCACACAGATCAAAAAAAGCCATAAAATTCATTAAATTTCCACTAAAATATAACAAATTTACAACTTTACCCATATTTTGGTCAACACATAATAAATGAAGGGTAAACTTGTATATATACACTAAATATTTAATGAGGTGACTTATATATAGGACCAAATAAAACAATCTCTCTCTGCCTTATAAATAGGACCAGATGAGTAGTTTGCTCTTATTTGAGTTTTAATCCCTATAATTTGAAACAAGAGGTTTTAGTCCTACAAATTTCTTTCCGTATATAAGGTTAGTCTCTACAATTTAATAAGGACATCGACGGTGTTAAAACATGATGATGTGGCACTAACACTGTCAATTATGCTGACGTGACTTGATGACTGGACAAGTTAAGTGTGATTCTTGTAGGTGACATGGCTAAGTAATAAAATAAAAAATAACCTAGGAAAGAAACGTAGTTTGACTATTAATCTTCCTCTTCATCAAATTTTTTTTTTGCTAGACTCTTCATCGAATTGATCCAAGATGAATAAAGGAGAAGATAGCGCAAGAAGAGAAGAGAGCACAGTACAGGCAAAAGCTAACATTCCGTTCCAGGCATAAAGATCACAAAACCCAGAATTTGGAAAATTTTATATATGCACGGCAGAAACAAAACCCATAATTTGATACATAATCTAACATAATCAAATATATGCACAGCAGAAACAAAACCCAGAATTTGGAAAATCATAATTCGCTGAAAATAGAGAGTATTTGAGCAGTTTACAACTAATCCCAAATCAGCATACATGAAGCGACCGGATGAGGCGGCTATTCTTCAGAAGGACAGCAAAAAAATCTTTCCCGAGTCAGATATTAAAGAAATTAACCGAAAAAGACACATCGTTGTCAAGTGGGGACCCTAAAATTTTCTTTTCTTGCGTATTTTTGAGGAGAGGAGGAGAGAAAAATGGCCAATGGCAGAAGGGAAAAAATAGATGTCTGTAAGATCCAAGGAAAAAATATAAGTATTTGTGAAGATCTTAGATGTATAACAAAAACAAATTTCCATCTTTGAGAAAAAAGGAATCCACTGTGAAGATGTCACTGAGCGACCATGGGTTATATGTTCAGGAATTTCCATACTCCTCGAGATTCTGATAACCGGTGCCAGAATTTGGGTAATGAATGGGCCCACAAATGCGTTTGTGAAGACCCTCTAATGTGTGTGACTGAGTGTGCGCCGAAATCTGGTTATATGTTCAGGACACACTCTCTCGATGAAGAAGATGATGAACACTAGAACGACATCTTTCTTCCAGATTTTTGTTTAAAATTTTACAATCATACTCACTTTGTCCAATGATCAGGCCACGTCAGCATAATTAACGGTGTTAGTGCCTCATTATCATATTTAACACCGTCAATATCCTTATTAAATTTTAGGGACTAACCTTATAGATTGAAAGAACCTTGAGGACCAAAACCTCTTGTTTCAAATTACAGGAATTAAAACCCAAATAAGAGTAAAGTGTGATGACGGATCATTATATTAACCAACTTTTTCGGAAAGTGAGAGAGTTGCCAATATAAACACAGATTATTAGAGTGTCTGCTCTCTTACTTTTTTAAAAAAAATATAAATTTATAAACAAAAGAACTCTGTTTAATGAGAGCAATTGGCTCTGGGGCCTTAGAGCATAGCTGCATTATTGATGTGTTTTGCTTATACCCTTGCTTTGTTCGGTAGTGGGAATAGCATCGGTGGAAATCTTTTTTAAGTTCAGTGGAAATCGTTGATGCAAAGAAATCGCAATATTTTAAATAGAAATTGATCAGCAGAGTGTTGTTTAGTGCTTTATTCTGGAGATAAGAGTGGACGCTGCAGATCCCAACCAATTCTTTAATTATTTCTTATGATTAATAGATCTGGCCCTTTCTGAAATATATAAATTTATTATTCGTATTATAGATGGAATAATTCTGGAGATTAGGTTGCCGTAAATATAATAAAAAGGATGTGGTATTCTTTTGGACAGATTGATAGGGCGTATGTGAAATGTTTAAAAAGTATGAAGACTTTTTTTCGAAAGGAAATTTCTCTTCCTCCTCCTCTCAAGATTGAAGATGATAAGGATTCCCTCAGAAAAGACATGAACAATTCAAGAAATGGTTCGCATTTGTGAAAGGTAATTCAGACAGACTATGAAATAATGAAGGATAGATGGAAAGGAGAGTGGTAAAATGGTAGGAAGATGAGAGTAAGAGATGATGATAAGAGATGTGCAGTTGGGGGCGGTGGAAGCATAATGAATGAATGGATGAAAATAAAAGTCATGAGATAGCCAAAACCGACGTGTGGGCGTTTATGACAGCGAGGTCACATGACCACAACTTTTAAATCTGGCTCCGTCAAATTAAAAATATCAACTCAAAGGAGTGAGAACAGATTAAATGAATTAAAAAAAAGCTTATAACATGTTCAATATACAATTATTTTCGTCACCCTGAATTTAATAGCATTCATCATTCATGATTAGATAGTACATACACGATGCTGGCAAAAAAAAAAAAAAAAAAAATACACGATACTTTGGAATAAATTTTTTTAAAAAATAAAAAGAAAATTAGAAACTGTTACAATTTAAATGTAAATACTATAGAAGCATGGCCCATCAAGGAATTGACAAGAGTGACAAATGGGGATGTGAGGCGTGCCCACTGCCAACACATTTGGCAAGGAAGAGCGCTGACAACCACATTTTTAATTCTTCCTTAATAGTAATAACTAAGAGGTGTACATATATACCCTTCCGATTTTAGCAGCGAGATGGACGTCGTGTAGTGATGGAAACCCTGGCCGAAGGTTTTAATTTACAGCTGCCGCAAGTACTTCTAGGTGAGTTTATTGGGAAGAAATCGGAAATTGTGGGCTACCCAGAAAAAAGGAGTTTCATTGTTGTTGCAGGGTAGGGCTAATCGGGTAAAGAAAAAGACTAATGTAAGAGTGTTGTGGATGAATTTAAGTGTTGGAATTTTGCCATCTTTGTTTCGCCGGACCTTCCTTTCCTCACCTACGTTTCGCAACTGGGTTAGAGATGGGTTTCTTGATTCTTCTTCCAGATGGTTCCTTCATCTCTCATGTTGGGTTAGAGATGGAGTTTTGTAGCTTTGTGTTTTTTTAAGATGTTTTTTTCAATAGATTGTTTTGTAGAATTGTGAAGAAATTTTGAGGCTGATGTGTCAACAAATAAATGATGATGTGTCAAGTGTGAATCATCCACCTGGCCAACATGGG
Organism: Mimosa bimucronata; assembly: GCA_037074515.1. Lineage (NCBI taxonomy): Eukaryota > Viridiplantae > Streptophyta > Magnoliopsida > Fabales > Fabaceae > Mimosa > Mimosa bimucronata. The sequence goes on from CM073446.1 coordinate 40,650,616, forward strand.
AGCCCTAATGTTGAAAACAAACTGCCGTTTAGGGATTTTAACCACGTAGGCACTTTTGTTTCATTTTACTAACCACGTGGGCACTTTTGTGCCTTAAAAAAAAACTATACAGTTTTGGTTATATTCTGAACCAAATTATACGATCATTTTTGTACTTTTACCCGTTATTTTTTACCTAAACTTTCTTCTTCGTACTATTATGTGCTTTTTGGTCACTGAAAATAACGGTAGAAGCGGGATCAATCAACCTCTTAGGATCCGAATTCCAGCAGGACCACAAATACACACGATATTAATAATTTAATCTCACATCTTTCGAAGGTGTTGCTTTCTTTCTTTTTTTTATAAAAGAAAACCTCCACTACATCTTTTAGCCATTATCAGTCATCAGAATCCGAGGGTGTTGCTTTCTAGTTTCTACGTCATGCGACTTTGTATATCAAAAGATAATATATGAGCATATTCCTGAGCATCTGTACAATATATCGCATTTACCATTTTATCCGTATCTTCCATATTGCATGTCAACCACCAGCAGGACCAAATAGATCAGGCGCAGAAATAGAAGTCTGAACAAATAGAGGCATCAACGCGGGTTTCCTTGAAAGTTCCTCTTTCTATCATTCACGGCTGTCATTTGCATCAACAAAAATGGAACGTCACCAACAATGCAAACAGCAGTATTGATGTCATAAACTGCTTCTTCCATCAAACTTATCATATGCCTCCTCTCCACCCGCTAAGTTATCATCAGAATCATTAAACAATTCTCTGTGTGTAAATGAGTATCCATCCTCAGAGGGTTTGTAATCGACTCCCCTCCAAACTACAATCTGTTCTTTGTCAAATGTCACCAGAATACAAGGCACCAGGTCCTGCGTTTATAAAATAAGATACTCAACCGAGGCCCAGAACTTAAGGAAACATACTTGCAAGCCAGAAACTAAATCTTCTATGCAAACAGTTTAAAAGGCAGGTGAAAGAGCGACTTCTTCTTCTTCCTCTTGTTTTTTTTTTTTTTGGAAAAGCATGAAAGGGTGACTTCACCCTTCGGAAAATAAAGTAAAAACTGAAGATGAATAATTCCCATGGTAAAGGGCAAGCAAGAACAACCATAGTGAGTATCTAGCCTCTTGCACATGCTTTCAGTAGTCAAAAAAGCACCAGATATCCAAATTAATCAGTTTACAGCAAGAAGCCAGTAAATATAACATGGAAGAATTTTTTTAAAATAATAACATCTTGCTTCTCTACAGGTAGTGTTTGAAATGTGTGTGTGCGCGTGTGGACGCACGCGGGGATTAAGTTAACAATGACAGTGGTAATATCACCTCCTAGATTTATAAGCACCTAGAAAGAAGATTGTAGTTAGATTATAAGAGTAAGGTGATAAGTAAATGAAAAAATCTGTTGTCCACATTTTTTATCGATTTAATAATTTAGTGATGTTAGTATATTCAATCCCAAATTCATGAATATTAATCAACTCACTACTAGCACAAGAAACTACTTAATCAAAGCTAGGAAAGAAGCTTTGTACCTCAATTATGCGGCACAAGACTGTTGCCAACAACATCCACAATAACTCGTATTATTAAAGCGTGGACAGAATTTAAAGAAAACGCATGGTCGTTTTACGGTGGATAACTTCACATGGCATTCACTTCAGGAAAGTGATCCCCATAGATGAAGTCCACCATGGTGAGGCATAGAAATTCAATGCAGGATAAATGGTTTCAGTCAATTGTTGGACAGCCCTAGGAGGCTAGGACATACAAGTTGCTTATTGGCACGTTTTATTAGATAAAGTGATGAAATATTTGCTTGAAATTTTTCTTAGTGAGACTGTTTTCTCAGTTCTTTAATTCAATTTTTACAAGGAGGCCACCACATCATCCACTATGGTGGTAAAGTGATTTTTAGCTTTCTGCAATTTGGTAATCTATGCTACTGACAAAATCACCCTAGATAACAAATATGAAAAAAGGAAACATATATCTCCTCAGAATAACGACCTAAAATAGAACTGTAAAATTAAATTATCTTCACCCGAAGTTTGCAGCCAATTTTCTTGTAATCACTCCTCTCAAGGCCTTGGCAGTCAATCCGAACCAACTCACATGAGAGAAAAGCGTCTCTCACCATGGGTACTAAACTACCATAATAACCATTCTTGGCTGCAATAAACTTGATAGTCAGCAAACTATGCAGGCACAAATCAGATACTGAAAATATAAAACACAACTAAGAACATACCAAGCTTTGTTAAAGCAGGGACAGCTAATCCTTTCTTCCTCATTTCCTTAGTTTCCTCAATACTTAAGCCTTCAATTGTTGTCTTAATCAGTCTTGGATATATGGGTTCATGTGGTCTCCACAACATGAGAGGTATCACAGGCCTCCTTTTGGGATTGTAGTTCCTGCCTCTATATAATACAAGGGTACCCCCATGTCTATGAATAATCTTTCCAAATGTTTTATCCTGCAAAAAGAAAATGAAATTTGCTTCAGTGCTTGCATGAGCAGTTGAATTTAAAGATAAGAATTACAACAGCAGCTAACATAGACTTCGGCCGCCAAAATAAAAGCCTGAGGAATATAATTATCCCGTAGAAAGGGCAAAGCATCATAAAAGCTTCAAGCTGAACAGAAGAGGATTCATTCAATCCCAAATACAACCTTGATCAAAATTAAAAACCCCAAACACAACATTCCTAGAAGAAAAATGCAAATTTCTTTAAAGAAACGTATACCTCCAGCTGGGCGCAAACATTTTTCATGTCCACAGTAGGCACACCCATACATTTAATCCTAACTGCTTCTGCGTGCTTCCAATGATTATGAATATCGTTCAGCATATTGTGTGTTAAACCATCCCTCCCTGCAACCGAAGAAGCAACAAACAGACAGAGAAACAGGTAAGGAGGGCAAAACATGGTTCAGAGTGTTGTTTAAAGTTGAAGTCTTAGTTATAATCTACCAATAGAATTGTTCAGAACCACAATTTTAAACCCCATAACTACAACTTCATACCCGACCCTACTAAAATTTAAAGTTTCTAGTTCAAAGCTGAAATTCAAATTCATGACCTATTGCTCAGTAACGTGCCTTGTAGCCAAACACAAACGATAATCCACAAGATAGCGATCATATTACCTTAATGAAACCAAGAAGGGCACTTACCCAAGTTAATTTGCCTCTTAGTTTTGATCCTTTCGCACTTCAAGACGAGGACCTTCCTCTCAGGTGCAGTGAGTGGCTTACCCTGAATGAACTCTCTCTTTCTCGTCCTGTGTTCCGTCAAGTTGGTATCCTCCTCTACCTCTAAAGTCTTGACCTTTGGGTCCACGGCGGGAGCACAGACACCTGTCCATGGCCGATCAAGCCTGTGGGGTCCAAAAGGCGAGTACTTGGGCTCCCTGAGGCCAATCGGCCTCACAGAGGGGCTGCTTTCAGTGTAGCTAAATCGAAAATCAAAGGGCAAATCGGAATGAAGGGGCTTCCGCCCAGTTCGATCGAGCGATGAAGGGGGACGATATTGGGGCTTCTGCTTTTTCTTGGGTTTATAGGTGGGGTCTTGGGATGAGGGGGAAAGTGACGGTGGAGGTTCGAAGGAGTAACGGTCGTGTAGTTTGGCGGCGGCGGAGGAGAGGTGGCGTGTGAGGAGTGACAGAGCAGATGAATATTGGCGGGCGAGAGGGTTTATGAGGGACATTACTCATTAGGGTTTAAGCTTGGCTGCATAGGAGAAGGAGAGGATGATTCATTGCTTGCTTTACCCCTGCTGCTGCATTTTCAAATGGGATGGCGAGTAACGAGTGAATTGACACACATAAATTTTTGTTTACTATACTATATGTTGAAATTTCTCTCAATAAATTGGATTTATGAACAATTTTTTTACCCCCTCCTCTGTTGATATGTATCTTGGTCCTAAAGTAAAGTAACAGGTATTTTTAATTTCTGTCCATTCCTTCCTTAATTATTTTTGTTGATACCCTTATGTATGACAATAGCAAATAAGAGATAAAGGGAGGGAGTAAAAGAAGATTATTCGAATGTTTAAGAAAAACATATCATGATCATTAACATCTAAATCTGATCAAATTAATTTAATATGTGATAAAAAAAAAAGTATTATAAAATATTTACCATTCATTCATGTTCAATAAACATAGAGATTATGAAAAGTGATCTATACGTTGGCCAAAAAAAACTGATACAATATTTTTTTCTGAAGAATAAAATCTATGAAAGTGAATCAGAGAATTAAAAACCCTTTCTGTTTTGCATTTCATTCTAATGATAAACACCAAGAACCTGCAGACTCACCAGTTTGCCTAAGAAATCCTGCTACTTATTGCTTTTGCTCCCAAACCTCATAATTTATTGGGTTTAATAAAAAGAAAAACTAGAGAAGGCTTGTCACTGTATATTGCATCGTGTTTCTTTCACTATACTCCATTCAAAATTGTAACATTTTTACTAAATAATGTGCATACATCCTATTATTGTAAGGGGAAGAACCAAAAAGTGGGTACATTAATATAATATGTGAATATCAAAGATGACATTCTATTATAAACTGTACTCTCTCCGGTCTTAATTATAAGATCATTTTGATTGTTTTTAAAAAATTAAGGATGTAAAATTAATCACTTTAAATTGTCTATAGTTATCTTTTTTGAGATAATGTCCAATTTCACCCCGGAAATAACCCAGTAGGAGTTGATTTACCCCGGAAGTAACAAATGGAGCTTATTTATCCCGGAAGTAGTAAAAGCGGAGCGTATTGGCCCCAGAGGACTACTTCCGGGGTAAATAAGCTCCCTTTGTTATTGGGCAAAAGTCCAATTTTGCCCATTTGTTATTGGGCAAAAGTCCAATTTTGCGCCGCTGTTACTACTTCCAGGATAAATAAGCTCCATTTGTTACTTCCGAGGCAAATATGCTCTTACTGGGTTACTTCCGGGGTAAAATTGGACCTTTGCCCTATCTTTTTTCCTCAAAACTAATTTATTCTACTTATAAATTAACCTATAATCTAATTACACTAGTACGGAACCCGCGCGATGCGCGGGGCATTCTATGTTTATTTACAAATCGAATATGATATCACATCATTTAGCCAATGACAATATACAATTATATGAACAATGAGATAACTAAACAAACTCTGTGTGATGTAGGGGTTGATGAGTTAAAATAACGTAAGAGTATAAAATTTAAAATTATATTCACCAATATGATTTACAAATTAAATTAACAAAAAAAAGATCGTTATCTTCTCATTAGGGTAAAATATACTTTTAGTGCTTTATGTTTGCATTAGATGGTTAGGTAACACGTTGTTCCCTTAAATTTTAATAGTACACTTTTGGTCTTTTTTTACTAAAAGTGTTAGTTTCACTTAACGGATAATGCCGACTCAATAAATTTAAATGGTGATTCTATGATTAATGTCGGAAAAATGTGCTTAAATGTTTATTTTTTATTATAATATTTTTGCAGTTTATAAACTAACAATCTTATCCAAATTTAATTATAGAATCAACTTTTATATCTATTTCCATTAAGTCAAACAAACACTGTTAGTTAAAAAGGACCAAAAATGCACATTTCAAACTTAAGGGATCAAAATGATATTTGATACAAACATAAAGAACCAAAATCATACTTTAACCCTTCTTATGAATCAATATCCCTATTTAGAAGAAGAAAAAAACCCCAAAATTAGGGTGATAAAAAATAACCCTACTTCCTACTAAAACTACTAATATCTAGAGCCAAGAATTCAGGCAAACTCCATTTGAACCTATTAAAGTGAAGGGTTGGACTTTGATTTTAGAGTCCTAGAAGGAGTTAGACTTACACAGATCAGCCTATCGGGCCGCAGGCTTATACGGGCCGGCCCATTCAGGCCCACCTTTTCTTTGTGTTTTTTTTTTGCCTTTTCTTGCATTTTGTTCATTCACTTAATAATTAACAAAGTATTGGAATTCCATTCTTCCATCAAATGTTCATGCTCTTATTTGTAATTGGTTCCATGGATTCACATATGATAATGTTTTAGTCATTTATGTTTATATATATATATATTCTATCAGATTTAATTTATCTATGCTTTTTAATTACACAAACATAATAATAACTATGCATTGAGTTAATTGTCTTAGTATAATTGCATATGTGTTAAATATTTAAAGGTTAAAGGTCATAGTTGTCCCTGAAGTGTGTAATATGTATCATATCTACCCCTAAAGTATTTTTGAGTCGAAAATGGATCAATTTTGCCCTTTAACCATTAAAATATTAATGGTTAACGTCCACTTTGTAACGGCCAACTGGAGTTTTTTAATGGTAAATAGTGAAATTGATTAATTTTCATACTTTGAAGGCACATTTGGACCCAAAAATACTTTAGGGGTAGATATGATACACCTTGCACATTTCAAGGGTAACTATGATCTTTAACCCAATATTTAATTGTTAAGGTGATAATGCTTGGTATTTAAATATAATTTAGAACATTTTTATGTTTTTTTATCAAATTTTTCATTGTTTTAGTTAGTAACACATATTTGACAATGTAAAAAGCCATTTAGAAAAGTGAGGTCCGCATGGCTCACCAACTCAAGGGCCAGGCTTGTAAAAATCGCCTATTTTTAGAAAGCAGCCTCAACGATCTTATCCCGTTTAGGCCCGGCATGTGACGAGCTGGCCTGAATTTCAAGCTTTACTAATATCTAATGAGAAAAATAACACATTAAATAGTAACTTCCCACAACATGAAATTTTAAAAGTTATTTATTTTGAAATATTGTTGAGGGCGGAAAATACAAGAGATGGGGATGGGTGAAGGAGCGATGGGTTAATTGATGAACACATGACGCGAGATGCCCGCTTAACACGTGACAGAATATATACGTTGGCTATTCTAATTTCCCATTAAATTGTCATGAAATTTTTAAATTATTTATTTTAAAATAGTGTTGAGGGCGGAAAATATGGAAGGTGGGGTTGATTGAAAGGCGTGAAGGGCTAATTGATAGACACTTGATTCGAGATTCCCGCTGGACACGTGATAGAATATGCCCGCTAACTATTGTAACTTTCCATTAAATTGTAACTTAACACTACATGAAAAATTTTAAAATTTTTATTTAACATAGTGTTGGGGCGGAAAATACGGGAGGTGGAGATGAATGAAAGGCACGATGGGTTAATTGATGGACACTTGGCGCAACATTACTTGAAAATTTTAGAATTATTTATTTTAGAATAGTGTTAAGGGCGGAAAATAAGAGATGTGGGGATAGGTGAAAGGTGCCATGGGTTAATTGATAAATACTTGGCGCGAGATGCCCGCTGGACGTGTGGCAGAATATGAGCGTTGGCTGTTGTAACTTCCCACTACATGAAAATTTTAAAATTATTTATTTTAAAATAGTGTTGATTGCAAAAAATATAGGAGGTGGGGATAGGTGAAAAGACTGATGGGTTAATTGACGGAGACTTGGCTCGAGATGCCTGCTGGACACATAGCAGAATATACTCACTAGCTATTGTAACTTCCTATTAAATTTTAACTTCCCTTAACATAAAAATTTTAAAATTATTTATCTTGAAATAATGTTGATGTTGGAAAATACGGGAGGTTGGGTTAGGTGAAAGGTATGATGGGTTGATTGTATACTGTAAACTCCATAACACGTGACAGTAGATGGGGTGTGCTAGATGACATGCAACATGATTCCAAGGTTTCTGTTTTTACTTTTTATATAATAGATAGATATTGAAATATTTTGACTTGATAGTTAATGTATAAAAGAATTATTATTCTATTATTTTAGTATCTTAAATTGATTTTATTCTATATATTTTATACATACATATAGATATATATATGTACGTATAATACAAAAACTTCTTGGAGGCATTAAAGCAAAATGCAAAGTATTCAGCTAAAACAACAAATGTAAGATGCATTAGTCATCCAATAATGAACCATTAACTCATAAACTCATTTGTCTTGCACCATTGAAGAATGAGGACAACATGCCTAGATTCATGTTGATTCATGTAGTCAAGGATCTCATCTAAAAATAGTCCCCGTAAGGCGCATTCAAGTCCCTTTATGCTGCATAATAGGAAGAACATTAATGAGAGAATCAAATAGATGTGACAACATAAAACTAAGCACGTTGAATCAACAAAAGTGAACTAAACATGGAGTTAGACAACTTCTTCTTATCTTTGTAAAAGATAAGTTAGGAATCATGAAATAATGCAAAATATTAAACTAAAACAACCAATGTGAAATGATTTAGTTGTCCAGTGATGAACCATTAACTCATAAACTCTTTAGCTTGCACTATTGAAGAATAAGGACAACATGGCCAGATTCATGTTTATTTATATAGTCAAGTATCTCATATGTAACAAATCCCCATAAGGTGCATTGAAGTCGCTCCATGATGCATAATAAAGAGTTAATTATATAGATGTCACTATATATGAGGGCAAATGGTTGAGAAAATTAATGTAAACATTGTAAATAATCTACCTTTTGTCCATTAATTCAATGTTCACTCAGATCTGATTTCTGCCACCAATAATATACTTCTCTTGATGCCCAGCAGTAACATTCCCGACAACATATGTTATAAATTTGAAACACAATATCACAAAACACATTCAAGCTATGCAACATCTACCATAAAAAAAGGCAAACAAAAAGATCACCCACCCACAAGAAACCTATCATCAAATGCGTTAGACTGTATATGAGCAAAAGACTTGAACGAAATTCCATAAATAGGAATGTGACCACCATTTGTCCACGGCTTAATCACAATAGAATATTGGAAGTTAACTCGATATAAATTTCAGTAGAACGATAATCACCAGTATGGGGAACAACATCAAAATGGCTTATCTGACAAGTTGCACCCTCATATAGAATCTTCTTATGTCGCAGGAAAAATCCACCACGCACAGTTTCGTGAATTCTATCACCCTGTTTTGATGACTACAACAACAAAAAGAACATTAAGATGATCAAAAAATTTTATTAGATGCTAAGAAACATACAGAAAAAAAACATAGACCCACACCCACATCTTGCATCACAAATTCAATAGGGGAAACATCCTGGTTTTCAAAGCATGTTGGAATTGTCCATAATCGAATGATGAGGACATAAAGACGCCAATTGTAATGGCCAAGTTTCAGCACACACACAAGATCATAAAAGCTTGTCATGTTTGTGAAAGGAAAGACATAGTAAGTAATAAAAGAATTGAGTACACAAGAATGGAATACGACATCCTAAATGTATAGGCCACATATGACATGAGAAGTTAGTATGCATGATAGAATTTAGTGTGCATGATTGAGTTAGTGGGCATAAGTAGTTAGTCGACATGGTACAGTTAGTGGGTATGATGCAGTTAGTGAGCATGAGCAGTTATCGAGCATGATGGAGTTAGTGGGCATGATAGAGTTAGTGGGTATGATGGATGGACACTTAGCGCGATATGGCAAGGGGATACGTGTCAGAAGGGCATGCTGACTACTCTACTTTTATATATATAAGATGTGACATAAGTTATAATTTAGTGGACTAATTTGCTTTCTTAATTTCCACAAAAAAAGTCAAAGTGATCTTATATTTAAGACCAGAGCAGGTAGCATGCTCATTCTTTAGATTTTTTGCAATAATCAAGGAGCCACCCGAGGAATCAAATGGTTAGATTCTCTTGCATGGCAAGGAATGATCCAACTATTATGCACCCCTCATCGGGATTTCTTCATCGCCAGGAAGGGACCTTACCTTACCATTTTAATCAACATGAATTGGATACTTGAGAGGGTGCCCTCTCATCTCTCTTATCTCATTCGCTGCGACTTGCTTCCACTTAATTTCACCCATAGTTCTAATCCATCTTACACATTCAAGGTTCTCTGGCCGTAAGAATTACTCTCTAAGTGTTGTGTGTTCAGTACAAAGTGACATCCTATAGCCATGCTACACAGAGCCTAGTTAGGCAAGGAGAATAATGGGTGTGCATAATTCATTTCCAAGTTTATTAACATGAATTTCTTAGTGTCCCTTGACCTATTAATAATATAGAAGTCTTACCTCACCACGAGGATTAGAACGTTGTCTTGCCCAAGTATAATTAGATTGGAAGGCTCCCATTGCAATCTCAGTGTCACTTGTTCCCTCCATGCAGCGTTGATTGATGTTTGCAGACCCCAATATTACCCCAATATTACGTATTCATCATCAACTATCATGCCTATCGAATGAATATAAATCATGAAAACCGCGGCTATTCAGACTAAATGCCTGTGAATATAATTTTTTTTTTGCCCAGAAAATGCCTGTGAATATTACACCAACACAAAAGAAATATGGATGTTCGTAGTGATTGCATGCAATCGAGAACATAGTTAAGCGTCAAACTCTGATTCAAGTGTTGAGTTAAGCCACAAGTTCAAGGAAACAAAAGGGCATAAAAAAACTATGACATACGACAACAAGAATGTAGAATCATCAGATTTTTAATAATTTGACACCCGATGAATGCAAAATTTCATTACTGCTTACGCACAAGTTCATGGAATGTGCATTTTCTTAAAAATTATTTCTGTACAAATTTAAACTGCCTTTTATTAATCTTGTATGTAAGAAGGATAATTGAAGATTGATGATTATTTTTCCTTAGAACTGTTAGCAGAAATTCAAGCAATATTAAATCAATTTTGTTAGTTGTAACTGTAAGCAGTAATTTTGTTGCACGAAGTCTCAAGGTGTAATTCTCCACTATAAAAAACGATCTTACCTTGGCAAACACATGACTTATTTTATGATTTTATCTGTTTGCCAGCCATGCCTTCTGTTTTTTGTTAATTATTAAAGATCAAGGTATTCACTGGATTATTTGATATTTGATAGATGAGACCCAAATTTAGTTTTTTGTTTTGTTTAAAATATTAATAATAATGATACTACTATTACAAAATAAATATGTAAATTTAAAAGAAAGAAACTTGACATGTTGACAATGTCAAGAAATTTTCAATTGGCTGGTCTAGTATGAATATTTGGGGGAAGGAAAGAGCAGTATCTTGAATCCTTGCTTAGCTGGTATCGCCGTTTTGTGTTCAGGAAGGTAGTCAATTATTCTTTCCCTTTTCCGACCTTGGCGATTTCGGTCGTGATAGAAATCTGAACACCTTCTGATTATTGTTTCCCCTTTTCTGTTTCGATGGAATTTCCGGGTTACTTCTTCAACTCACGCCTCCATTTCATTTGACCCGATCTTTTCTTCCAAAAACTTTGCAGTGATCGCTTGGATTCAAGCTCGATTTGGAAGATCGATTTGACTGCCAATGGTGATAAATCCATATCATTTCACACGACATTCTATTGTATTCCAAGATTTCGTTTTTTTACGTGTTTTTGTACTTCGAATTTCCAGATCCGGTTCATACTCTTGCAAAACAGACAGGGGAAGACCCGTCTGGCCAAATACTATGTTCCTCTTGAGGACTCAGAGAAGCACAAGGTTGAATATGAGGTGGGATCGTGTTTTGGTCTTCCTGTCAGATTAAAATAGTTGTTTGGCTGACTCTTCCTTTTGGGTCTTCCTCGGTTCTCATGGTAGATGATCATTTTGCAGGTTCATCGATTGGTGGTAAACCGTGACCCCAAATTTACGAATTTCGTTGAGGTAACAACTTTTAGCTAGTGGTCTTGTATCTACTGTTTTGAACTACACGTTCAGAAGTTAGTATAAGATGAAAAATCAGATTATGTTTATTCTCCATAAATGTTCTTTGTTTTATCTCTAGTCTGAATTCATGGGGATGAGGATTATTTTCTCGTACAAAGCATGTATCATGGTTTTTTTTAAGCTGACCTCATAGCATGTTAATGGGATATAATCATGGGAAAATGCACATTGAAAATTTCGTGATGAAACCAATTATACTGAAGTGTGGGTTTTGGAGGGTTTTTTACATCTTCATCGTCAGGAAAGTGCCCTCCTCTCCTTTCAGATTTTAACAAACTATTAATTTATCTGAGACTAGTTCTAACTTTTGGCATATGCTGATTATGTTTTGACGATGTGATTATAACATTTCTCTCAGTTTCGTACACACAAGATAATCTACAGGCGATATGCTGGGCTCTTCTTCTCTCTCTGTGTTGACATCACTGACAACGAGCTGGCATACTTAGAGTGCATTCATTTATTTGTGGAAATACTGGATCATTTTTTCAGCAATGTTTGTGAACTGGATTTGGTTTTTAACTTCCACAAGGTTTGTTTATTTTCCAAATTTTTTCTAATACAATTGTTCTGTTGTGTACCTAAACTTGCATGAAGGAGATCTTTGTTGTCAGTGACATTTGTTCCTTGCCTCCTTCTACAACACCATCACCTGTATAACTGTTTTGGCCACCAAGCTGGAAGAAAAGTTATGCCTATGTTTATGCAAATCTTTTATGACTAAAACAATGGCATTTGATTGTGGATGTAGATATATGTGTCCTCTAAGTCTCTGTTTACGATAGCTTCTTAAATTTTGAATGTGGATCCGAATTGTGCAGCATTTCCTTTTGAACTTGTAGGAACATAACTGAATATGGGCTAAACATGTTGCCTGGAATGATCTATTTAGTACAACAACGACAACCAAGCCTTATCCCACTAAGTGGGGTCGGCTAAATGATCTATTTAGTACTTCATTTATTTTGCTGTAGCATTCTGCTTTTTTTTTTTTTTTTTTAATGCCAATTCTTAATGTGATCTATTTATTTGGTTTGCTACAGGGTTGAAATGTTACCCTGACATGTTGAACTATTGTTACTAATCAGTGTTGATTGGATCCTCGAGATCATTTTCATTATGTTCTCACATAGTTGCTTGCCTACTTTGAAGGTGTATCTTATACTTGACGAATTCATTCTAGCGGGTGAACTGCAAGAAACAAGCAAGAGGGTATGCATTATTTTGGAGTTACTTTTTATGTTATCGTCTTCAAATATTTTTTTTTTTCTGGTGTCTGAATTATCGTTTTCAAATATGATTGTATACATTTTGTTATTTTATCTGTTATGAACTTTTCCTCTTTGCAGCAGAGTCCTAGTCTTTAAGCTCTTAGCCCCGGTTCTTCCTGCAAGTTTGATGCAAATACTCGGTTAAAATTACACCTATCTTTGTGTTTGCAGGCAATCATAGAGAGAATGGGGGAACTGGAAAAACTTGAGTGAGAGATAACTGTTGTAGGATGATGTGGGAAGATTGAAGATTCGTTACTGGTGCTTCTTCCAGCACTTTTAAATGCAACTTTATTATTTTGTGAACTTTTTCTTGGCTTCTAATTAGCTGTGTGTTTATATAATGAATTTCGCAAGCCTAAAATCTCTTACGGGTCCGGTTATGTCATTACTTCTTATAGGGTTGTACATGGAGTATCGTTTGTTTGTGTCTGTGTTCTTCAGCAGCGATTACAGTCTGTTTCCCGGGGTCAGTCTTGTGGGAGGACACAAAATTAGGGCTTTTTGGTTTTGGTATGGATTTTGACTACTGTAGCACGTAGGTACATATTTTCAACAAAATTTACATCAAAATTTGTGATATTCTTATAATTTTATTTCTTAAACAGTTATTCTACCAAATTTGTGAACAATTTTAAAAAGCAAAAAGCCACCCAACGAACATGAATACATTTTATCAAAGCACAGCGCAATCTTCGAACACTTGGTCGGTAAAGTCATGAGTAAAAGTTGGAATAATCCGAATTATATTATTATACACGCTTGGAGATACGTTCCAAACAAGCTTGAATAATCCAAGTTATACAATATTATTTTATAATCTCAATTATTATCAATACCTTTTTTATAAAAAAAAAAAACTTATATCCAGTGTATTATAACAAATTCACAATAAGGAATTAACACGTGGTCATTTTTAACACACATCAATAACACAGTTACTTTCCTTCCTTCATCTCTGTTCAAGGTTTACGCTATAAGATGGATTCAGTCTGCGCTTTTTTTTTCCCGGTTCCATCTTCATCTATGACTCTAACCTCTTCTTGAACTTGAACAAAAAGTTATTCTTTTGTGGAACCTTCCCGTATCTCCATGTTTATTTTCATCTCCTCCTTGAATTCTCCTTCATTTTTTCAGCCTACACTTTCCTGCAAAAGTATTTAATCAATTGCAGTTCCGAATTTGAAGTAAACGATGGCGACGATCAGGTTTATTCCTTTGGCTCTTCTTCCTCTTGTCTACTTTCTGATGAGTAGTTCCGCCCATAATGAAACTTAATAAATTATCGATTACACTCCTATGTATAAAACAACGAGAGTTTTTCACGTTCCTCCTGGTTACAACTTCACAATTGGCAAAAACGAAGGTAGTTATTATTCAAGTTCAAGAAGAGGTTAGAGCTAGCGATGAAGATGGAATCTGAACAAGAAAAGGTGGACTGAAAGCGCAAACCTTCAGCGGGGATGGGGGGAGGAAAGTAACAGCGTTATTGTTAATTTGTTAAAAATGGTTGCGTATCAATTCCTTATTGGTGAAACGGAGAACTTGTTATAATGCATTGGATGTAATTTTTGTCATTTTTATAAAGCATCAATTGAAATATTATCTTGTGATGAAAACTACATTGTTCATTATAAATATTAGCAGATATATATTGTGTACAAACTTATACGGCCCTGTGTTGGACCCCCATTTCAAACTGCACTAGGAAAAGAATCCCATTCCTCGATATATACTACTATACACTATATAGAAGCTTATAAGGAGAACAAAAGAGTTCTTTGATAACATTACTTCACTATAAACCGAAATTAAAATACTTACTATAAATTAAGAACACTTTGCGGCAACTAAACCATCAAGACTGCATAACAAGGTCCCTCAGGATAACTATTCATTGAAGGGACCAAAAGCTTTATCAGGTCTTATAAACATTGCCCAGGTAAGGACGCTGAACATGAGTTGAATGTTTTAGAGATAGAACGAACTACAATACTTTTAGCTAAAGAATCAGAACATAACTCGTGCAGTTGATGCTCAGAACTACGTGGAAGTCGTTGTGGTGGATAGGAACAAAAGCTCTCCAGAGACATCCATTGAAGAAAAAGGCCCACACCTGATCCACAACCTTAAAATCTGGGAATGTTAAGCCAGAGAAAGGGGCAGTTGAAACTTCCAGTTTTTTGATGCTCAAATAGGAGATTAAACCATCTTCTCTGCATAAATTTGGAACAAGAAACCTGGAATAGACATAAATCTTGGAGGATAGGGAGACCTTATTTTCTGGCTATTACTTTCATGATCCTGATGTGTAAGTGTATCGTGTTTGAGCTCCAATCATAATTTCAATGACTTTTGCTGTGAGCATAAGAAGAAACAAAGGATCAGATGTTTGAAGAGGGGTTAGAGTTTGATTAAGATAAAGATATCTTGAAGCAGAGAATCAAGTAGAAAATTGAAAAATCATACCTGTAAGAAATCCTATAATGGGTACCGGTTCCATAGTTTTCTCGGTTCTTTCCAGTTTTAGCCTGAGAGATTAGGAAGATATATTTTATTGTCACTTTTTCCTACTGTTCAGAGCACAACCATTGAATTTTTTTTCCCTAAAAACTGAAGATAGGACTAAAAAAAATATGAAATCGATCCTACCTGGTATACTTGCTGAAGAATGGATCTCTCACCAAGTAAAGCACAAATAAAATCTTCCGTCTTCTAACCTGAAGTAAAACTATTTTAGCATCAATCAATTTTTAGTGCTAACCAGTATTACTGGCACATTAGACCCTCTAATGAACAAAGACTCGTGCAAAGGAGTGAAGATTGAAGACTAATAAGCCCAGTGCACTGTACATGTCAACAAGGCATAGCTCTAAAGAAGCTCTAACCTCATCCTTCTCCGAGGCCGAATGATGAAACACATGCTCCTTCCCTCCAACCACAGAAGTAGTAACTAATGAAAGGATGCATGTCCCTAGGCAGTCAATAGCTAATGACAGGAACCAAGGGGTCCATGACCGAATACCATACTTCCGAATACAAAGAACATAAATAAGTGGTCTGGTGATAAACAAAACTTCTCCGATTAGAAACATAACCCCACGAAGACCCTTCTTGGACATTACAGTAAGAAGTGTAGGTCTCTCTACAACTGAATAAGTGACAGAAACAGTGGCAAGTATTAGCTGATTCAGTGGTGAGCAATAATCAATCGCAGTACTGTTAAAAGAAGTAATTAAAGATTACCAGGAGGCTTCATGATTCCATGCTGGTGTTTAACACGGCGCAACCATGTTGGATCTGACACAACCCTAGCATTTTCTCCAAATCTACTTAAAGCAGAGAGCGCTCTTCCTTCAAGATTCCAAGGGTTTTGAACAAGATTATTATTCATGTAACCAGATCCAAGATGACCTCTAGGTTGTGGCAAATGGCCTATTTGATGTTGAGAAGTCAAATTATCTGAATTCTTATCATCATTAGGCATTTCCCCTCCCTGTAGCAGCATCTTATATCCACTCTTCCGAAATAATGATAACCGGACAAGCACTCTGAGTTAGGTTGACACAAGGCAAGAGACATGGATAAATGGTTATATAACTATGCCATCCTATGGATAATATGAAAGTACATATACTTAAATACACTACGTGCTTACTTGATTGCTTCTGTAACAGCAAGGAAATTCCATTTCTTATCATCACCATAGTATTGTTGTGCCACAACTTCAACTAGTGTTTCCAAATCCTTTATCGCAGACAAACATAATGGATAAGGAAATGAATTAGGCTCAACTGAGCCTGTGGTAGCTTGTGCAGGTTCTGTATCAATTATATGATCATTTATAGCTGTGACAATCCCTAAAATGGTTGTTACTGCATAAAATTAAAAATTCCTCGGTGAGCTCAGAACAGGAACATAGTAAGAGACAAATTTAATACAAGTAAATGAAAAGACGATCAGAAATTTTTCGAATTCAGAGGGAACAAATGTCATCACATAAAATTAATGTGACTCCAAAAATTTTCATGTTTAAAGAATCTGTATGACTATTCTCTGCAAGGTAAACAACCACTGTTATTCGATTTCTTTAATGTCTCGTTGTCAAAACCCACATGACATGAATATGTACTATAGGAGATAGCTAATACTTATTGCTAGGCCCGCCTAAACTTGTTTGTTTCAAATTTATCATCACCAGAAGATATCCATCCTTGGAGCAAGAGAGAAGAAGCTGATGTGCCTCTATAATTCTGACAGGAGACCGAAAGGGGGGAAAAGAGAAGAGAGAGAGATATGCAGAGAAAGAGTTGGAGAGAGACAGAAGAAATAGAGAGTTACATTTCCATCAACTAGAAGCCTATTACAATTAGTCCATAATCCATCTATTTATAGTCAACAGTTGCTAACGGTCATCACTCCAAAAACTTACTATTACCCAAACTCACCCTTAACCAACTTCTTTTATCTATTACAGTCTCACATCAAAATCATATATAATTATAAACTCAAAAGTAGCCAAATGTTACCAAAACTTCAAAAAACCTGCTTCTGGTGCAATCTCTGAATCAGAGAACCGTTCTGGAAGAAGCCATGTCATCCCCTGACCATAATTCAAACAGAAAGAGAATAATTACAGGTACAAGATCTTAATAAAGGGGGCAAAAGAACTCTTCCAATACAGTGTCTTCGTTTGATTTATACCCCCACAGCTAAGACTCAATACTGCTCAAGTATATGAATGCATAACAGTCTGCAGGTCTTGCATATTTAAAAAGTAAATTGACTGGAAACATAGATTTTCTTCTACTGACAACAGCATCAAAACGAAGTGCACTTTAAAGTGAAATAACAAATACAGCATATTTTCCTCTCCCGACCTCCGTTCCCCAATCCATAATCCATGAGAAATAAATAATGAAAAGGCGCCATAAACTGTTCTATCATTGTGTAAACTAACAACCTCAATATACAAGTATCAAACCCATATAATATCAATCCTATCCTTTTTGAGCCAAATTCACTGCCCGGTAACCTCAGAGAGTAGATTAATGGAAGAATTAGTAAAGGGGCATAACGTTCAGGAAAAAATGTCGATCAAAATGATAGCTTACATTGGCCAAAGACTCCAAAGAGTGGACAAACTCTTTATTTTGCCTGACCCATCTTTTATAAGTCTCCATAACTTTGAGTGATTAGCCTCCTTAAGCAAGTACGTCTCCTACAAAAGCCCTAACTTCATATCCAATATTTGAGCTATGCCTATTGGTGACGGCAGGAAGAAGGGGAAATTTGGAGAAAAATGGAAGTAATATAAACAATGATAGTGAAAGTAAGATCGGTGGAGTGATGAAGTGTGGCTATTGATCCGATCCTGAGCGTTGGTTCGCTAAACTCGCACGATTGAGCTGGCCAGACCAGTTTATCTGTCTAAGCAGGAGACTATGGGAAATCAGGATGGTCATGAACCCGAAACAAACGGAGCGACCTACTTAGTATGAGCTCGCCTAATCCCAACCCTTTAGATTTGATTTGAATTACCCCCTCCCTCCAGTCCTAATTATAAGATCACTTTAAGTTTTTTGATTTTTTTTTCAATCCAAGAAAAATAGTTTCCGTCCCAGAAAAAATATTTTTTCCTCAAAATTAATTTATTCTACTTATAAACTAACCATAATCTAATTTCATGTGACATATGTTATAATTTAGTGGTTTAATTTGCTTCTTTAACTTCCAAAAAAAAAGTCAAAGTGGTCTTATATTTAGGACCGGAGGGAGTATTATACTTTATAATATATATATATATCTTTTTAATCATAATAATCTAACCCTATAGGCCTGGCCAGACCATCTAGGAACCCAACGACCTGACCGCGGAGCCTGAGCAGGCCACTAACACAAGGTGGCAGCGTCTTGGTGCAACCCGGCTCAACCCTAGTAATTGTAAAAATTATTGGTCATAGTCAATGATAGCTTTGAAGTTAATAACTATTAGTTTAAAGATTAAATGACGGTAGGTATAAATATTTTGTTACAATTTATCTATTTTGTCAATGGTGTTACTAGATTGTGGATTGATATTATAATTCAATATATTAAAAAAATTATAAAGAATGCTGAATAAACAAATGATTATTTTGTTAGTGATTGATGACTCCCGTATTTAGGAGACTTTTAGATATATTTTATGGTATTTGAGGAGTTATCAATTAAAAATTGAGATAAGTTCCA
Source organism: Mimosa bimucronata (assembly GCA_037074515.1). Lineage (NCBI taxonomy): Eukaryota > Viridiplantae > Streptophyta > Magnoliopsida > Fabales > Fabaceae > Mimosa > Mimosa bimucronata. The sequence continues at coordinate 40,669,922 of CM073446.1, forward strand.
TTTTTGCCCCGAAAGTAATTGCAAAGGAGTATTAAGTATCTGAAAGTAACTTTTGGAGTATATTTGCCCCGGAAGTGTCCAAACCGTAGCAAATTCACCACCACCGTTTAAAATGTTAACTTTGATCGTTAAATCCTACTTTTTGACCAATCGATGCTGACGTGGCTCTATCACTTTGTGCATGTCATCATTTTAAAGTCTATTTTTACCCCAGAAGTAACCACCAAGGAGCATTTTTACTCCTCAAGTATCCAAATAGTAGAAAATTTGTCCAAACTGTTATTCAAAGTGATGATTACTCCTGGGGCAAAAGCGTTTTTTTGTTGTTACTTCTGAGGCAAAAATAGACATTAAAATGATGACATGTAAATGGTGGCTAGCCACGTCAGCATTAGTTAGTCAAAGATAAAGGTCAAAGTTAATTGTTAAACGATGGGATAAATTTGCTACGATTTGGACACTTTCCAGGTTAATATGCTTCTCAAGTTACTTCCGGATACTCAATACTAATTTGTGGTTACTTCCAGGACAAAAATAGACCTTTACCCTTAAAAAAGTAATAGATTTTGTTGTGATTTTTCAAGATACCGATTTAAAACATTATTTGGATATTTCTTTTGGAATATCTTATATTTATTAAAATAGGAAAGTAAGAACGAATATTTGAATATTTAAAAAAAAGAAAGAGAAAATGTTGCAAATTAATTGAATTAGATTATAACATGAAATTGACCTAATTATTTTTTACAAATTTAAAGGAAATGTCACAAATAGCCATGGATTAAAATTTTATTTTTTTAATAAAGGGCCCACCACCACCGACCAGCGGGCCTACCTATCATGTGGCGGGTAGCAAGTGGTGGGGGGCAATCACGTGGCAGGGGGTTTAAAGGCTTGGTGGTAAGGCTTACCACTAAGCCACCATGCTCCTTTGTTATATATATATATATATATTGTAAAAAATATATATATTCTATCTTTCATTCTTTCTCAATATTTTACTAGAATTGTATAAATGATTACCAAATTCTTATAATAGATTACCAAATTTGTATAAAAGATTATCAACATGTCGCTATCCATTAACCAACATGTCTCTATCCATTTACCAACATCAACCAGTATGTCCCTATCAATTTACCAACATTAAGTGTCTCTATCCATTTACCAACATTATTCTTAATGTTGGTAAATTGATAGAGACATGCTGGTAATCCTTTATATAAATTTAGTAATCTGTCATATGAATTTGATATTCCTTTATACAATTCTGGTAATAAACCAAAAAAGTTGGTAAAGTTGTGATGTTAGTAAATTGATAGAGACATGTTGCTAATTCTTTATACAAATTTAGTAATCCGTCATAAGAATTCCATAATACTTTATACAATTATGATAATAAACAAAAATAGTTGGTAAAGTTGTGATGTTAGTAAATGAATAGAGATATGTTAGTAATTTGTTGTAAGAATTTGATAATCCTTTATACAATTTTGGTAATAAATAAAAAAAAGTTGGTAAAGTTGTAATGTTGGTAAATGGATAAAGACATGTTGATAATCCGTTATAAGAATTTAGTGATCCTTTATACACTTATGGTAATAAACAAATAGAAGTCGGTAAAATTAGGAAATTGATAGATAAATGTTGGTAAATTATTATCCAAAGTTAGTAATCCGTTATCCAAAGTAAGTAATCCATTATGCGACATTGGTAAACCATTATATAATTTTGGTAAAAAACAAAAAGAAGTTGGTAAAGTTGTGATATTAGTAAATGAATTGAGACATGTTGGTAATTCTTTATACGAATTTGGTAATCCTTTATACAATTCTGGTAAAATATTAAGAAAGAATTAAAGATAGAATCCCACTCCTCACTTTATCCCATTATTTTTAAAACCCCCTTCTACGTGGCGGTACCTCACCTATGGCACTATGAGCTTATATATGACTTAAAAATTTTATTTTCACTTATTAGTTATGCTCACTTTTAATTCAGCTTACTTAATATTGTTATTATTAATAATTGTTTAGTGATTGACAACAATTGAATATGTTTTGGGAATTTAGAATTGAACTTGACGAAGGGAATTTTAAATTGACCATAAAATTAAATAGTGTGGAATTAGATTTTAATCTAATTTGCTATAGGATAGACATATATCTAGAAGTTCCACATATGAGCTGTATCTAGTTTATTTGTGAGATGCTACATAATTAATCTAGGTAAGGATATAAATAGATCGACAGACATTTGTAGCATTAAAATTTTAGATTAGCTGATTGAGTTAAGGCATAATTAATATAGTGGGAATAGTGACTCTAGGTTGTTCATTTAACCGTTGAATTTGATTTGTGCAATAGATTGTGGTTTTCATTAGATACTAGTTAATTTTTTCTTCACTCATTTGAAATCACTTTGTCTTGCTCAATCTAAATAAAAAGAGGAGATTTAATGCCTAATAATCAATTACTTTGAGTTTCTGTGGGATCAACTTTGATTAGCCAAATTACTATTTCTGCGGTCAATATACTTGTGTAGCTTATTCAAATTTTGGTAGCACCAGTGATTCAATGTATAAGTTATTTTTTCAATTTTGTATTCCCTTTCGGTCTAACCCTTGGTTGACTTTGAACTAAGCAATTGACCCTTAATCTAGTTCAAGTGTTCAACCCATTCAGTGGCCCGTTCGGGTTTTATAATATTGCTTTTAATAGATTTAAATGTAAAATGAAGTAAATCTGATTTTGGTGGAAAAAAGTTTAGGCGAGTTAATTTTTGGTGTTCACTAGGGTAGGCCTCCAACTCATTGAGCGCACCAACAAAGTCCTCTGATAAGTGAGAACCAAACCCACAACATATGGTCATTAACCAACCACTATATCAAGAGTAACCAATGATATTTTTTTTATATATATATATATACCCCTCCGTTTCTAAATATAAGACATAATTGAGTTTTTTTGAGAATCTTAAGCAAGCTAAATATGTTACTTAAAAATTGATTTTCCTGAATTTTTTGTCTAAACTAGTTTTATTTGACTTATAAACTAACATATGATCTAATAGTATACTCCATGTGGTCCTAAATATAAGATCACTTTGACCTCTTTTTTTGTGAAAGTTAAGGAAACACATTAGACCACTAAATTATAACATATGTCACATGTAATTAGATTATATGTTTATAAGTAGAATATAGTAGTTTTGAGGGGGAAAAAGATAACTATAGTCAATTTAAAGTAATTAATTTTGTGTTCTTACTTTTTTAAAAAAATTCAAAATAATCTTATAATTAGGATTGGAGGGAGTATAATATACGTAATGATTAAGTTATTCATTTTATTTCTTTAATTTCTAAAAAAAAAAATCAATTGAATGTTATATTTAGAAAGTATATATCAATGACAATCTTTTAATTATAATTATTTCAACCAATAATTTTGTATGTGGAAACTATTTAAACGCGGATTTTCATGCTTGAAGCTTGACGCCTCCACCCTGCACCCGAGAGCCCCAAACCGACGTCTTCCAGATCACCGTCGAGGAAGAAGACAGTTCAACAAGTAAGCTTCCTTCGTTTCTCTCCGCCTATTTCATGGCCTTTGTTCGGATTTCCTTTCATGACATAATGGATGCCGATGTTGCGTAGGAATCATATTTTAACCTTTTCTTTTTCAGTCTCTGACATAGCAATATAATGCAGCTCACGCTCGAATTCGGGTATTTTTTTATTTTTTTTTCCGTTTTCCCTCTGAATTCTCTATCTCTTTCTTCATTGCATAAACTGTACATATTCTGTTTGCTTGGTTTCTCATGATCGTAGAATCTAAAGCCCTCGCAAACCAATATGTTCCCTTTTTATTCTCTTCTCTTGCCGTGTTCGATGACAATTTTACCAACAAATTATGAGGAGCTTGCTTTAGCTAAACTATAATTACAAGTTCATCCCTGAAGTTTTAATTTTTGAACACACAAGAAAAAACCCGCTTTTTAACCCAACAATTTATATGCCCAATCTAGCTAAACTATTTGGCTTTTGGAGTTTGGAGAAGTCTCTTGTCCCATTTGATACAACCACCATGTTGAAATAGAATTCTCTTTTGGGATTATAAATAACTTGTGGGAAGTGGGATAGGAAGGGCAAATTGCCGCCAGGATTGAGTTAGATTGACATTTTTATGGATATTTGAGTCCACGAAAGAAAATAGGCAGTATATTGATTGGAACTGTGGAAGTATCAAGTATGCTATTCTAGTTTATCTTTATGTCAATATTAGTATCTGGAAATTTCTAATGGAAATCTCTAATGTGAGGTTCTGCGCATCATAGTGCCTGTTTGGATACAGTTTTTGAAACTCAGGTTTGGGTCAAAAGCTAGATTATAAAATTAGGCAGACAAACACCCTCAGCTTTTTCAAAATAGCTTTTAAACCTAGGTTTCAGTTAAGCCAGACAAACACTTACAACTTTTCCAGAATAGTTTTTTAGCCTAAAAACCTAGTTTTGGAGTAGAAAACCTAGGTTGTGCTAGAAGCTATTTTTTTCTACAATTTCAGAAACTATTTCTTAGAATCTATTATTTAAAAGCAATTTTTCAACTTTTTTTCAGAAGCTATTCTCCAAAAACTAATCCAAACATGCCCGTAGAATCCCTAATTATTGCTCAAGTTATTGGTAATTGTGTCGTTGTTCTGTTTCTTTATCTTACACTTGCGGCTTGTGGTTAGAACCCTATGATTTTGGTCTGATCTAAGTGCATGTTAAAATGGCTGAAATGTTCTTGGTTCAACACAGTGGGGGATTGGAGCTTCTTTGTGAGTCCAAGAAGATTCATAATGTCTCTGTTGAGCCACAAAATGGATCAGATAAGGTAGTCTATGACATAGAAGTTGATCGAATTGAACTCTCTTTTGTTTTGCCTTATAATCTTACAATATTTTAACCTTGCTTCTCAGTTAATTATGAAAGATTTGCTTTCTTGGGTGCGCACAAACTTGATCAAGGAGAGGCCTGAAATGTTCATGAAGGGGGACACTGTGTAAGTTGTGCTGTTGATCTTTCTCAACTTAAGCTTGAACATGAACGGCAAATACTGCTTCTGGATTTTGTAATAGCTATTATAAGTCAGGCTTTTCAACTACAACTAGAAAGAAAACTACGAACTAGGGAAGGGACATGGGTTTAAAGGTTTAATCATAGAGTGAACTAATAGTATGGTTTATCATGGATTGTGTTGCAGGAGACCTGGAGTTCTGGTGCTTGTGAATGATTGTGATTGGGAGCTGAGTGGCCAACTGAACACATCATTAGAAGACAAGGATGTGGTGGTTTTTATTTCAACCTTGCATGGTGGTTAGTTTGTAATTGGAACAAATTTGACTGATAGATTGATTACCAGTGCTCAATAATACAAGAGATGTTGGTATTGGAGTTACTATTACATTTAACAATCCATGTTGACAATGTGCACTATGGCTGGTATTAACGATTTTATGTATTATTTGTTGACAGTCGGAGTGGATTGGGTTTAGTTTGTTGATCAGATTGGCTTAGCATATGAAAGTTTTAGTTTTGAATGATAAATATAATTTTTAGAAAGGTTCTTATCCAACACATTCATCAACCTGACTTGATGAGCGTATTTCAATGTGAAAGTTATGTAAAATTGCAATGGGCATTGAATGAAGCCAAAGTCTGCCGGGACTTGCTATTTGCTTACTTGTGCCAGGTACTTGTGGTGGTAAAAAAATGGTAAAGATGAAATCTAAAATATTTTTATATAGTTTTGATTCTTTGACCTTACAAGAATAAAATAAGGGGTCACCAACAACCATTAATTAAATAAAAGGATTAAGAGATGATCATGAGATGATAAAAATTACAGGGAATTCAATGGAAATATAGGGAAATCAGAGGAAATATATTAAAACATTTATAATAGAGAAATATAGAGAGAATGAGAGGAGGGGTTTTATTGGACAAGTGCAAATACAGGAGCTGTGAACCGGGAGTTGGGATTGGGAGCGTGGCGTGGCTGTGACAGGAGTATCCTTTGGTGATAGCTTAGGAATCAGATGTTGGAGTGATAGGAGCCGGGAGGCTTTTTTAGGGAGTTGTCCCTCTTGTGAGAGGGCATTTTCATCCTGGATGAAGAACCCAGAACTTTAGAAAGTTGTTGGAGTGAATTTTTAGAGATTCTCTGTGTGTTTCAGAATGGATCCCCTCTCTAGGCGTCTTGATCGTCCTCTTTTATAAGTTGCAAAATTGTTGAGAGTAGCCTATCGTGTGTGTCCGCTCTTTCCTTGTTTCACGGGGTTGGAGAAGTAATGGAGGGAGTAATGGCTTTTATGATAATTGATGATTGATGATAACTTATGATGATTGATGGAGTAATCGTTGAAGAATCTGGACTATTAATGCATATGGAAGAGGTCATGGGAATTTGTTGGTTGCGATCTGATATCTTCTTTTACCTGTTGGAGTGTGGTCGAGATTCATGGAACATGGCTTAATTGCCTCTTTCCGGTGCCACGTGGTAGGGATTTGATTGGAGGTGATTGTTTGACCTGGTCTCACCTCATGGATTTGAAGCGAATTTTTTTTGGACATATAAAAGAGGACGATCAAGACGTTTGAAGGGGGGATCCATTCTGAAACACAAAGAGAATCTCTAAAAAATCACTCCAACAACTTTCTAAAGTTCTGGGTTCTTCATCCAGGATGAAAATGCCCTCTCACAAGAGGGATAACTCCCGTAAAAAAGCCTCCCGGCTCCTGTATTGTCTTCGGCTTCTATCACTCCAACATCTGATTCCTGTGCTATTACCAAAGGATACTCATATCAAAGCCACGCCACACTCCCAATCCCGGCTCCCGGTTTACAGCTCCTGTATTTGCACTCGTCCAATAAAACTCCTCCTCTCATTCTCTCTATATTTCTCTGTTATAAATGTTTTAATTTATTTCCTCTGATTTCCCTATATTTCCATTGAATTCCCTGTAATTTTCATCATCTCAAGATCATCTCTTAATCCTTTTATTTAATTAATGGTTGTTGGTGACTCATTGTTTAATTTTTGTAAGGTAAAAGAATCAAAACTATATAAAAATATCTTAGATTTCATCTTTACTATTTTTTGACCATCACAATAGTATCATCTTCTAACACTAATGTAAGGTAATGTTAACTATCTTTTACGGATTAAAAATTTCTGTTGAAATTAATTTACGACTTACCAAAACTATCCATTGGACATTGGATATTGGGAAAGAGAGGGGATGAGAAAACTATTATTTAAATCAAGAATAAAAGAGATAAGGGCTTTTTTAAAAGTTTGTTACAAGTATTTCATTTAATTTTTGTGAAATTGTCATAGTAAAAACTAATTAGTAAGGACTTATAAATAGAATTAAAACTTAAAACATACAGATCATCATCATCAAAACACATCTCATTTTGTCGTCCAGTAAAACTAGCTGGTTCTGAACCTCCCATAACCTTTCTTGTTTATGCTTTCTGCCATCTTTCTTCAATTTTGACTGATTCTGGTTCTGAAGCTCCCATCTGGGAGCAGATTCTCTCAGCATCGTCCTTCTCATAATCCCTCAGAATCTTTATATCCTGACTGTCCGATTAATCCAAAGTGCTAAAATGCAACACGTCATTAAATTATACTCTCACCAGCACTTCTCTCCTCCCAAGCCCCTTCTCTTCTTGTTTACGAGTGCCTCCCTATATGTATGAGCGATTATTCTTCTTTAATCCTTAATTATTCTTCGCTATTACCATCTCTACCAGTCATCATTTCCCAAATAATAAGCAAAGAAAAATCTGTGAGTTCGTCTTCTTTATGAACTGACTGGTGAGAAGAATATGAGAGGTGTTACCTTACCATAATTAATGAAACAAATGCAGGAACTTGTTCTTTATAGCTTTATGAAAATTTTCACTTCATTTCTTTGAAATCTGAACCAATTTCATCAGTTAGATATGAGGCCAACCAACGGCTAGCTCTTACTTGGATATTTCTCCACTTGACTGTTGCTTTCTTCTTCCGTAGAAGGTGGAAGATTGAGATAAAAAAAATTCTGATTTTCTGAACTGGTTTCTCAAGTAATAAGTGACCCTTTAGCTGCAAAATGAGATCTCTTGCGAGCACCCAAAGATTTCCCAGATGGAAAAATCTTGCGGCGAATTGGACACTCACGCAATTTGTTCATTTTGTGTTTCATTGTAATTATCCCTTCCTTGTTCACAAAATTAACATTTCAAATAAGCTCTTCTCTGTTTGACCAATCCCTTGATGAAAGCCATTGCTTTGATCGCTTTGAACCTATTCAACACAGACCCAGCTGCTAGACTCTCCTATTTCTCCGTTTCAAGTTCAAATTCGCTTAGTTGGAGCTGCCATCAATTGACAATTTTATTGTATGGTAGTCGTTTTAGTTTTGCTACTCAGATTGGTTCAAACCACAACAAAAAGTTTAGATTAGTAGGAGGAGGATGTTAGGTGGTGACAAACAGAGGTGGAAGATTGAGGATCACCCATGGAGACAACCGAAGCTTGGGAGCCTGACGAAGAAAGTCGGGAAGAGGGGAGAAATGCCTACAGAGAAAATAGCTTGATGACGTGTTGCATTTTTAGCTTTCAGATTGATCTAACGGTTAAAATATAAGCTTATGAGGGATCTGAGAAAAAAGACGCAGAGAGAATCCGAACCCCATCTGTCTATAGTAGTTTGCTTCTGCTTTCTGTATTTGGAGTTAGCATTCACTGTAATACTAAGTTTATTTTACCTTTTCCATCGAAAAATACTAAACCTTTGTCAATGCCATTGCTTTGTTAAGGTTGGGGTTTGAATTAGACCCCAAAAAATTAACTTTTGTGTTGAGAGTGGGATTTGAACCCACGCCCTTTCGGACCAGAACCTTAATCTGGCGCCTTAGACCAACTCGGCCATCTCAACCAAGGCTGTAATCATTTCTTACAACTAATTATTTATTTAATAATACTTCCAAGCATATCCACCAACATTCCTTAAAATAATAAATTGAAAAAATTACAACTAGATCCCAAATAAAAAAATAATCACAATCAGGTTCCAAAAAGTCATTAAATTACATTAAAATCCCTAAAGACCTAGATGATATTACATGACTTATTATTGCTTGAGTTGTCAATGATAATTAATTTTTTAAAGAGTTGTCAATAACAACTCATTGAACAGCATTGAGTTGTTAATAACAAACCATTTAATATCTCCTAAATCTCTAGGCACTTTAATATAATTTAATGACTTTTTGGAACCTGATTATGATTAATTCTTTTATTTGGGAACTAATTATAATCCTCCCTAATAAATTTGTTTACACTTTCTGGAAGTTTTCTTTTTAATATACTTTTCCCTCCAACCATATAATTATAATGTGAAAGAGATACTCACTGAGTTGTCATCTGTGCCCATGGCAAGACGTGTTTTCTTAAAAGACATTCTTATGACAAAAAAGTTAAAAAATCTGCTTAGAGTTAACTTATGAAATATTAGCTCTGATTCTTAAATGTAAATGCTAGTTGTATTTGACTTTTGATCCAAAATAGAATTTTTTATCTCTTATATTAGTAAATTTTTTCAAACTATGATAATTTATACAATCTAATGATACAAACAAGTTTTTCACAAAAATCATATACCATGTTATAATTATTAAGTAAATTCTTTTAATTTCATTTTACTTTTTAATGAAGTTCTTACAAAATTTAATCAAAACCACCATGTTTACTGCCTCTCCTCCATCTTCCTCCTTTCCTCCCTACCGACCTCTCTTCTCTTTCACTCACTCCTTCACCATGTCAGTCCAGTGAATTACACTCATACTTCTGCGACTTGAGAGTTGCCATGCCGGTAACACTTTATGCTAACTTAACCTTGAAACCCATTTTCCAATGCAAGTGAATTATGAGAATCGCTTGCTATGCTAAATGAAGAATTTTAGGTTCTCCGGTGCCGTACACCAGAAAAAAGGATAGGTATAACCACTCAGCGGAAAAATAAGGCAGCAAAACTCTAAAGGCAAGGTCCCCCCCCCCCCCCCCCCTCCCCGAACAAGGCATTTTAGAGTTGGAAGAAGTAATTTCGGAAATAAAAAATCAAGAGTTGCTATAATTTGGACAAAAATTTATAAGCATGGGTTTATGAAATTCCCCAATAAAAGGATGACATATAAGTTATAACATAGAAAACCATTTTAGAAAAGGAGTCATGGAATGCTGAAAAGTATTTCTTGCCTCACAAAATTCAAGCGCAGTAAATAACAGCAACATCCCATTCAGGTTACTGACATATGACATTGTACTCAATGAACCAGAAACCCGTGTGGATTCAACTTATGGAAGATAAAAAGAACAAAAGAACTAAACATGCTTACACTATGCTTTTTATAATTATCTTGGACTATCTAAGAATAAATCCTCAATTAACATTAAGATGTGTTCTATCATCTTGGGAAAAAATATCTGGAAGTTACAAAGTAAGAATACTTTCATAAAAAATAAGGCTAACATCAATACCATTTGGATTTGCTTCTTTTTTTTTCGGAGGCTGGGGGCTTAATTGAACAGAAATTAAAAGCAAAATAGAAGATTAAACTTATCTTGGCAGCCCAAAGCAGAACTAGATGCTTTATATGATAAAAAAAAGGGGGAAAATGTGAACCAAAAACGGCAATATCGATAAAAGGGACAATCAGCTTGCCTTCAGTCTCTCCAGTTCTGCTTCGGCCTCATTTAACTGCTTCCTTAATGTCGATATCCTGCGCTTTAACCGTTCTACTGGATCTCCACTTGATGCAGGTTGATATGGCGTCAAAAAATGGGATGAAAATGCTTTCAAAGCTTCAACCCCAGTAACCTGTCATATTAGAAATGGATTAAATAAAGGCTGCCAAAAATAAGCAAATAATAATAACTGATAAAGTTCAGATTGTCAATACTACTTTGGCGCAGGAATGTAGATTTTGATTTTGGCCAGAGTTCAAAAAATTGGCAACCGTGTTAGAAAGAGAACAAGGAAAAACTAGATTCAATGGTTCAATGTAAGAATTAAAGATCCCAACTGGAATTGCAGGAAACATTGTTTTTCTTTCAATCCTTTATGGCTGAATTACAATTCTGCGATTAAAAAAAAAAAAAAAAAAAAAAAAAAATGCTGCTAACAACAACATTATTAGTGCATATGCACCCCAAGTAGGCGCAGAAGCACATCTTAAGGAGAAGTTTTGGGCAGATATTGAAGGGTTGATTCAAGGTATACCGGCAACCGAAAAAATTTTTATTGGAGGGGATCTTAATGGACATGTTGGGAAAGAGGCGGGATCATATGCAAGGGCGCATGGTGGTTTTGGTTATGGGGAGTTGAATAATGAAGGACAAACAATTATCGATTTTTCTTTAGCATACAATCTTAAGATTGTTAACACATGCTTTAAGAAGCGGGAAGAACATTTAATTACATATAAAAGTGGAACTCACAAGTTACAAATTGATTTCTTCTTGGTAAGAAACCCTGATAGAAGGTTATGTACTAATTGCAAAGTGATTCCTGGGCATGGGGAGACCGCTCAACATAGACTTCTAGTTCTTGATGTGAGAATTAAATGTATAAGACAAAGGCGCCGGGCAGTTTTGAACCGAAAGATCAAGTGGTGGCAGTTAAAGGGGGAGAAGCGAGAGATTTTTAAGAGAAATTTATTGGATGAAGGGGTATGGGAGCCACAAGGAAATGCTAACAGCATGTGGAAGAATATGGCCACGAAGATTGAAATGGTTGCTAAAGCTACTTTAGGAGAATCAAAAGGTTTTGGACCACGAGATAAGGAGACTTGGTGGTGGGATAAGGATGTCCAATAAAAGGTGCGGAATAAAAAGAATTGTTTTAAGGCTATACACTTGTGTAATAATACTGAAAATTGGGAAAAGTACCGCTTAGCTAAAAAGGAGACTAAGAAGGCAGTGAGTGAAGCTCGTGCTAAAGCATACGAGGGGTTTTATAAGGAGTTAGGGACAAAGGCTGGGGAACAAAAGATTTACAAGATCGCAAAGAGTAGGGAGAGGAATTCAAGAGATTTGGATCAAGTAAGATGTATAAAGGATGAAGAAGGTAAAGTTTTGATTACTGATGAAGATATTAAGAATAGATGGGAGGCCTACTTTTCTAAGTTATTCAATGATGGAGGTGAAGGTCTATCTTGTGAGTTGGGGGATTTGACAATTAGTGAAGATGGACTTAATAGGTCATTTTATCGTAGAATTAGAGTTTGGGAGGTTAGAGAAGCTCTTAAGAAAATGGAAAATGGTAAAGCAGTTGGACCTGATGGTATACCGATTGAAGTTTGGAAATGTTTAGGGGAAGAGGGTGTGTTATGGTTATCTGAATTGTTTAACGAGATTTTACGGTCGAAGAAGATGCCTGATGATTGGAGAAAAAGTACTTTAGTTCCGATTTATAAAAACAAAGGCGATATACAAAATTGTGCAAATTATAGGGGAATTAAACTTATGAGTCATACAATGAAACTATGGGAAAAGGTGATTGAGCATAGGTTAAGACTAGAAACTAGTATTTCTGAGAGACAGTTTGGGTTCATGCCAGGGAGATCCACAACGGAGGCGATATATCTATTAAGGGGGACAATGGAAAAGTATCGAAGTAGAAAGAGAGACTTACATATGGTTTTTATTGACTTAGAAAAGGCGTATGATCGCGTGCCGAGAGATTTACTTTGGAAAGCCTTGGAAAAGAAAGGTGTATGTGTTGCTTATATTAAAGTTATACAGGATATGTATGATGGGGTGTTGACTAAGGTTAGAACGCCGGGAGGTGAGACAAAAGACTTCTCTATAAGAATTGGCCTACATCAGGGATCAGCTTTGAGCCCATATTTGTTTAACTTAGTAGTAGATGCTCTAACTGAGCCTATAGAAGAAGAGGTCCCTAAGTGCATGCTTTTTGCTGATGATATAGTCCTTCTGGCCGAATCAAGAGAGGAGATTAATGATAAATTAGAAATATGGAGAAACACACTGGAGTCGAAGGGTTTCCGTTTAAGTAGGAGTAAGACAGAATATATGCATTGCAATTTTGCAAATAGACAATTTAGAGGTGATTTGGAGGTTAAACTGGGAGAGCAAACAATCCCTCAAGTAACGAAGTTTAGGTACTTGGGATCAATTATAAGACAAGATGGTGAGATTGATGACGATGTCAATCATAGAATTCAAGCTGGGTGGTGTAAATGGAGGAAAGCTACTGGAGTTCTCTGCGATAGAAAAGTACCCCATAAGGTAAAAAGGAAGTTTTATCGCACTGCTATAAGACCAGCAGTATTATATGGTAGTGAATGTTGGGCTTTGAAGGGTCAACATGAACATAAGATGGGGGTAGCTGAAATGAGGATGTTGAGATGGATGTGTGGTCACACAAGAAAGGATAAGATTCGGAATGATCATATACGCGAACGAGTTGGAGTGGCACCTATCAGTGAGAAAATGGTAGAAAATCGTTTGAGGTGGTTTGGACATGTACAAAGGAGGCCATTAGATGCGCCAGTGAGGAGGGTAGATCAAACAGTCTGGAGTCCGATTAAGAGAGGAAGAGGGAGACCGAGGCTTACTCTCAATGAAGTTGTAGAGGGCGATCTTTTAATAAATAATATATCTAAAGATTTGGTTACCGATAGAGCACAATGGCGTCGTGCGATCCATGTAACCGACCCCACTTAGTGGGATAAGGCTTTGTTGTTGTTGTTGTTGTTGTTTGCTGCTAACAACAACAGCCAAACAGTCATATCCAATGCAACCTAGAGCCAAAAAGCCAAAATTTAAGAACCATAAAAAAACTCTTTCAATTGAAGAAACCAAAGGATACAATCCAGGGGCGACAAGTTTTGGTAGGTTACAAGAGGTATTAGGTCTGGACCATTCAAATTCATGAGGATGGTTAGAAGAAAGCAATCAAGCGCAGAGCATATCCACCTGTCCACCTACAGAATAAAGTCTGGAGGAAGATGGAAGGTTTGGTGAAAAAATAAAAAGAAGATGCAAAATCACTGATTTACAGAAGCCTTGAGCATCATCTAAGATCCCACACAATAATATATTATACAGAGTTATAGTAGAAAGGCATCGTGAGATTTAAGAATCGTAAAAGTTTCATAACTCTCAGTTTTGTTGGAACCTACAGTCCTACACAATAATCCGCACATGTAGGAATATGGGAAAAAGTCAAAATTCAAGGGAGGTCCAAACAGCATTTCAGGAGTCTGAGCAGAGTCCTAAGGTTTCACTGAAGGGACATACACGTTTCCAAAAATTGCAAATTCATATAAGAAAGCAAGAAAAATGCAGGGGCGGTCGATTCAAATTCTACTATTTAAGCCATATTTTACAATATCCTATGATATAATATACAATTTATGGTTTTGAATGCAATAGCTTACCTCTTCTGGGAGTAATGGCAGCTTGGTGATGTTAAATCCTTCATACAACATGTAAAACTGGTCTAGGTACTTCTGTTGCATTTTCATTCTTGCTTTAAGTAACTTGGATTCCACATCTGCAAGAATTAATGGATCAAGAAATAACATAAATTAGGTGAGACAAAGAAAAAGAACATATATGAAATATAAAGTATATGTCAAGCATACTACCTTCGTCATCATAGAGCACTTGATTGATGATGATATTATGTGTGTCAATCTCAAATTTTGTTAATTCCTGAACCAATCTCTCCGTTTCATATAAAGAGAGGAACTCTGGAATGCAGACACAGACAAAAGTCGTCATGTCCTGTAAACAAAGGTGCCCAAGAGTGATTAAAAGGACATTGGCATAGTCGGGACTCAGGAGGAGCACCTGTTCAAAATCCTTGTAAATCAAATTATAGCATGGGACAGAAGTTTTCTTTAATCTCTTGTAAAGTTTCCTCCTAATTTATGATTCTCCCCGACAGTCCACCATTGTGAACCCCCAACTTGCCTACCACTGTTCCTCTCGCCATACTCTGCAGCCCATGCCCAACTGTCTCTGCCAAGACAATCGTCTCCTCTAGCTGGGACTAATCTGGTTTACAGTACAAATCTTATTCCTATTTATCACTGCAACTGTCTTGCCCTTGTTTCTTTCTTATTCTATGTTCCATCCGATTCTCTGTAATTTGGAACTCGTAACCAATGGACAGCGCTTAATTTCCCTAGCTTTGCTTCAGAGATGATTAGATAGCCATTGTTTACATTATGTGCGAAATTCAAATTGGGTTTCTTGCTATGGCTTCGATTTCTTTATATTCTTATGCTTTTCGATGTCATGCTGACTTTGATCATTGCCACTTCTGATGTAGTTAACAACTTGGTCGGAATCTAATATTATCTTAATCTAATCTTCCAGCATGTTGTCATTCATTTCTTGGATAATTTACATGCCTTTTCGTGTGATATTATCCTAATCTAATCTTCTTTGAGTTTGAATATTATGGAATTTATTATTATTCAATTTCATCATCTTCTATAATATTTTATATAACATAAAATTTAGTAATTTAATCACAACTGAGTTGACCACAGTTTGACCCTTATTCAACCAATGAATCTTAGATTAGCGCCTTAGAAATTCAATAGCTGGTCCAGTTTTGATTAACTTGATTCTATGATCTCTTAGAATACATAATATTTCAGAGAAAGATGAAAATCAATTGACAGTTTCAAAACAGAACACAAAAGAGATTAGGAGAACTTCTTGGCTTACAGGATCCTTGAATTGCATGTTAACTCGTTCGATTACATCTTTCATGCCTTCAAGCTTCCCAAGTAACGCATCCTCGGCAAACTCATCACCCATGCCAAACATGCTTGACATCTGCAGTGAGAGTACACAAATTTTTGTATTACACTGCAGATAATGAAGGATGAAGCAAACGCACACCACCTTATCAACTAAGTTTCAAAGCAAGGAAATAGGTTAAACAAAACCACAAGAATGCATAGGGAAGATTGTATGTTTCTGTTTTCCAAATGTGGATTCAAAAGGATGTGAGATGGACAGCAGCACACAATGTAATTCGGAAGGCATCAAGGTAGCTACTTTATTACAAATATCATGAAGATACTCTTATAGTTTCTCAAAACACCACAAAGATGTTCTAAAGTTTCAGGTCTACAATAATGAAACAATACAAGCATTCCATCTTGAAAAGCAGAGCGCAGAAAAAAAAGAAGAAGCATTTTGACAGTAGGATCAATACACAAACAGCATACATCTTAAACTGTGGCAGAGAAAAAAAAAAGCTCAATTGCGTTGATCTCAAATCTTCTACAAGGGAGATATTATGAAAAATAAGGTTAATAAATTTTGAAAAGAGTTGCCCAGTGCACAATGATCCCACAAGAGGGTCAGATGTATGCAGTCATACCCTCGTGCGGATTGAAAATTGCATTATAATAATTTATAAAAACATTGACCCTCTTCCACTTTCAACCGAAGAAAGTATACCTGACTAAACAAACCGCCAAATTTGTTTTTCAAAGACATCACTTTTGCAAGACCCTTCTCTAAAATTGATGGAAATTGCAGAAGTCTGAGGGTATGACCAGTTGGAGCAGTATCGAATACTATAACAGAATAATCCATCGTTTGCACCAATCTGTAGAAGTTGTCATCAATTAAACCAAAAACTCAGTTAATAAATTTTAAATGAATAGAGTATTAAGAACAAATTCTGCAGATCAATGACTTGAAAGCAAAAAAAAAAAAAAAAACTCCACATGCCCTCACATCATTATAGAAATGAGTAAATCGCAAAACATGCACCAAATTCAGATTTTGACATTATTATACACGCGTTTTGTTTGCATATAACTGACCCATGCACAGCACCTGTCTAGACCAATAAAACCAACTTTATTGTGTCTAGCAGGTCTAAAAACATGTTACAGAGATTGGCAACGTATCACATTAGTGTTGATGTCCAATATGGCTGAAAATATATGTTTGTGCATTATAGGTCACATACCATACATGGTAATCTTATTTACGATAGCAAACAATTTCCCAGATTTAATTTCTCCAAAAGTTCCTAGATAATCTCCACATCAAACACATTAAATTTTATCTTCTCTTATCAGTTGGACATTTGAGGGATTCCTGTCCTCAAAAATCCTGAAAGTTGAAATCAGTCCAGTCTGTAATGTTTTAACTGCTAGTTTGTTCAAGGTCAACAGATGATTCTCATATCAACATTTGGGAGAATGTTAGAGCCCACACTGGGTAGCTTTAGTTATACTTTTCATATATTTAATTGGCATGATTTGTCCTCCACACAAGCCAATTTCAAAGGGCAGGTTCCTCATGCTTGCCTAGATTTCATCAATAGGCATGAAACCTAGAACAACCTCCACAGAATACACTACCTGCAGATGGTGCAACCAAGAGGTCGCCATAGAGCAAAGCCACCAGGGTCATTAGCTCTTCAATGGTGGTTCCAAAATGGAGTCACACATTGGACGGCAACATAATTACTGTGCAACTTAAGTGACAAGCTTCTTTCTGAATAGCCATACCTGATTCTTGCGATACTTAAGAAACATATTTCTTTCCTCTTACCAGCCAAATTTTAAAGTTAAATTCCTCATAATTGCTTAAGTCTCTGGCAAAAAACATTTGAGTGCAACAAATTCCTTAAATGACTACTTTCCATCATCGCCTTTCTCTTTTCAATAATTCCCTTCCAAATCTAATATTGTTACTCATCCAAAAAATGCAGTACATCAATTGTACACATAACAATCCTTAAACCACTGCAAAACTTATGTTAAAAATATTCAGAAAAATTTCAAGTCACTGTGGAATCACAAAGACATTTATTATTTTCTTACTTGAGCATCTCAGCAAAGCTCATTGCCTCATCAATTCCAGGTATAGCACCAGCTAGTTCTGAGAACATGCTGTCCATTCCATCAGAACCGCCAACGTCCTCATGTTCAACGGTAGGATCGACCTCCTATTAACCAATCATAAGGACGTGATTAGGGATCTAAAAAACAAAAAGGCCCAAAAGGACAAAGAAAATGAAAAGAAGATTGACCATGGCATAGAGATTTGAGAAGCCATGAACCAAAGAAGGGGTCTTGGTGAAGCGTTGGTGGAAAGCATCACTGAGGTTGTGGGCGGGGTCGGTGGAAATGATAAGAACAGAGGATCGAACCCTGGAGAGAAGGATGGAGAGAATGGAGCTACAGGTGGTCTTGCCGACGCCGCCTTTGCCTCCGACGAAGACCCACTTCAGACTCTCTTGATCCAATAAGTTCTGCACCGTTCCATCCACCCACTCTTCCTGATCCCCCATCTGATCTCTCCTTCAATTCAATTGTCAATCGACTCCCCACTGACCCACACAACACAATACACCGTCTTTCTTGCGTTGCGATTTCTGGAAATAAATAGACCTACTCAGAAAGCAAAGCACATTCCTTCATGTCTTTCCATTTTAACAAAGTAATACTACATCATATTATCCATAATAATTTATGATTTGCAAATTTGTATATATTAGTTTAATGTAATATATATAGATTTACACAATATTATTTACCTAATCTGATTTGATGTGATTAAACATGTTAATTAAATTAGTTTAAATCACATGATATTACTAAAACATGTTAATCACCTACCTTTATTTCAAACCTACCTCACCTATTTGTTTTCTATCCAGGAGTATCAATAAAGATTATTCAAGGAAAAATTGAGAAAAATTAGAAATAACTCATATATTTAACAACAAATATACCTCCCAAAATAGCTCTTATATTTACCAACTCTTATATTTACCAAATGAGGAGTAGTCTAATATTAATGGCATAGATAATGGTAATGCTTTCTTTACTAGCTAGTTAGTTAGGTAGAGTATAAATTTTCAGACCAAAAAAAAAAAAGGTAGAGTATAAATTTAGTTTTACATTATATATAATCAGAACTACAATCTTGGCTTTACTTGTTTTAAAAACCCCGGATGGATTGACGATTGCTGAACATGCTTTTATGCAATTGTGTTTATATATGCAATTTTCAAATCTTTTTTCTATGTTAGGGTAGATTTGAAAAAAAAAAAAAAAAAACTACATTGGTAAGAGCATTATTTAGTTTTCACTCAAGATGGATTGCCCAATTTGTACATGATTATGGTGCATCATGGATGGCTGATAAAGGAGTCCTAGAGAGGATGTCTTAATTCCTAAATATATGTTCTTGTATGAATTGAGTTCGGCTTCATGATTTTGATTATGAGTCTTAATGTGACCTCGTGTGGTACTTTGATTCTTAAGTACGTTAAAGGCTAAAATCATGTTAAGATAGGATTACTGAACTTCTTTGGAAAAACATCACAACAAAACAAATTATTTTTAACATTTTATTGTCAAGAAGACCCATTTGTTGGTGTTTTATATTTTTATTGATTATTGATTTTGATACTTGTGGTTTTTAATCTCCTAATTAAACCATTAATTTTTTTCAATTACTACTATTAGCTCATCTATCTATCTTTATTCTATTAGCATGATTAGCATTTATATAGAAGTTAATGGTATTTAAAAATTAAAATTAAAACATTTAATTATGATAAAAATACACATAGTATCAAAATCAAAACTAAATAAAAGTATTTTCACACCAAACTTAAACATATTTATAAGAAAGCCAATTGGCTTGTTCTATCCACGGTGTGACTAAATAAGAATAAAGCATTGTGTATAAAACATTAGGGACTTCATTAATTACAATTGACTTTCACGGATCAAGTCAATATAGCTGAGATAAACTTGATGAGCCCAAAGTTTTATTATTCCTTGAGGAAACATCAAAACTTTCAAGCTGCCAAACCACCTAATATTTCATGCCTCTACCGGTGGAACTGGCTAATGCAAATCGTTCTTCTTTCCTACGGATTAAAACAAGATCACACTAGCAATATATACAGCCCATATTGTAGGGAGGCACCGAAAGAAGAGGCTTAAAGACTAGTTAATAGAGTGAGTTGTAGGTATAGCAGGTTGCAACAACGGATGAGATAGAGATGAGAAGAGCTGGAAGTAAGGTGGCGTTCAAGAGATTGCTCTCTCCCAAATACCCAGACATTGTTATTGTTGCATCTGCAACTACTCGGGCCAGAGTTCCGGCTTCGGTTGACAGCAATCCCCCGTTGAATGTTCCCCTCGAAAGCCTCGATGACATCATCCTTGATAGAAGTGACAGGTTCACTCCTGAATTTGATCATGTCAAAAACATATATGAGCTATGTTCAAGGTAGAGATTTCTCCTTCAGGAGTTGGTATAATATGCTGTACAACTTACCCGTCACAACAACTTGTTATCTAACAGAATATGATATGACTTTTTGGACACTTATGTCCAATAGCTAACTCATGAAGTTGGATATCACAAAATTTATATGAATCTCATGATAGAATCCCAATCCTAGACTATCAGTGTTGAAATTGGATCTTTACATTTTAAATTTGTCATATTGGGAAACAGAGTGACACACAAAAATTTGTGGCACCATATCTCATCATCATTACGCTCTTCATTACACGAAAAGAAAACCATTCAACTGAAACCAAACATGCTATCATAGTCAGATAAGGCAAACTTGCAGTCAACTTGTGCCATTAGTTCTTTTTAGACAACGAACGTTTTTGTGACATAGAATGGAAGCAAACTAACTACCTTCAAGGACTTCAGCAGAGACAAACGTGATAAGGGCTGAGCCAACATATTGCATCACTGAGTAAGGGATGAAAATATGGAAGCTTAGGATTAGTCCAATGGAAACCATAATTTCTGATGCCAGTAGAACCTGTCTGCAAGTAAAAACCAACCAGAAAAGAAAAAAATTAAAGATTTATCAGATTGAGATAGTAGACTTCTCATGTATGTTGTTACAGAACAGAATACTTAATTTTTGAAGTACCACCTTTCTTCAAATATATTGCTGATATAGCTTCCAACAACTATGTTGACAGGAAGTACAGTAAGGCCAAGGCATGCAAGGAAAATGGCGACACTGCTGGTTGACCAGACAAAGTAGTAACCGGTGATAACACTTGATTCAGCTAGTACAATCTCCATTGCATATTTGAGCATAAAATAAACAAATAATTGAACCTGATAATAAGTTTCACAGTTAGAGAAGAAGACTGAGTAAAGAGTTCATTTTAATATAGCTGAGATGAATGCAACTTTTGGAAACAAGGTTACTATTAATGAATCCTTACCTTAACCGATGGTGTGAGTAACCTATACGCAGCCACAATAGAAGTAACAGGTTTCTGAACTTCAGAAGCAACATTTTCTTCCTCTTCTCTGACTTCATCTTGCTCCGTAGCTTCTGAATTCATTAGTAATGGCTGTGTATCAACTGCAACATGTATTACTGGAACTGTTCCAATAGAAAGAATATCGTAGAATCAATTGATTAAGAATGATACATAAAATAATATAAAACAAAAGCGTGTAATCACAAAAAAAAAAAAAAGTACGAAAAAAGTTTATTGATACACACACACACACACACATATTTAACTGATGTTGGCCCATGGCAAGATCAACCTTTCAATAGTCAGAAATAGCACCATATTTTCTATTGTTAGCAATCGATATTGTAGAGACAAAAACTGAGAAAATGTATCAATGATGAGATTTTCAACATGAAGGTAGTTAACATAACACAAATAATCTTCATTTTTGAAAGAGAAATAATTAACATAACTGAGGTTTTACATTGCTAAAGTGTCCTGAAGTATATATCTCGCTAAACATAATCTTTATTTTTTAGTTGATTTTCTTATAAAATAAAACAGCAGCACTCCAGGAACTTCACAAAAATGATCTTCAAAATATCAGTCTTGAACACTACACTGCTCTTGAAATAACAATGCAGAATATAACAAATGAACTGAAATACCAGAATTGGCTTGATATGCCTCATGCTTGTCTTTCTCATGGTGTGGGGGTTCCTTGAAACAAATCCACAACCACAAAAGATAGACAAGCCACGCAAGAGCCATAAACCACCCTGGCAGAGTCTCCTCATTCATTGTGAACCTGTAAATTCTAAAATTAGTCTGCAGTAAAGAGGCAAGAGCTGGACCACATGCCATTCCCAGAGCGCTTGCACTAACAAAACCTGCGGATGCTTGCATCCTAAGTTTCGATGGTACACAATCACTGATATAACGCCTGTTAACAGCTCTTGCAGATCCTAACCTGAAATGACAATATACCAATCACATTGATATGATTAAACCCAATTTTTTTGCTGCATCTTTTACTATAAAAGCACAATCCATACATTTATGAGTTTTTGAATGATAGGAAATACTTACCCACAGAAAAGACGTCCGATCAGAAGAATTGATATTGAGTTAAGATCATAAGCCAATGCGTACAAGATGTTTCCCACAAGAAGTACAATGCTACTCATCAAGAGAGGTCTCCGATATGATCTGTTAGACCACGCACTGAAATAAACAGAAGAAAACATTTGTGCCATAGCCATTGAGCCAATGACAATACCACAAACGGTTGCTGCAGCTCCAAGGCTCAGAGAGTAGTTGTCTGCTGTGGGGACAATTATGTATGTGTTGACCATATACAAAAACGTGTTTGCCAAGTTTAGAAGAAGTGACATGAAGTGGTATCTTTGACTCTCATCTACAATATTGTCTTCAGATGGTAATGGCAGCTCCTCTTGCATGATAAAAGCATGTCTTCCCAAATACTGAAGGAAAGTTGTTGAGTTTGATAATCTTTCTACAGCCACTTTTATAGAATCAAGGACAGGATCCTATAGAAGTCAAAAGGATGTTGTGGTTAAAGGGATATGTTCTTCAATGTTCCAAGAGTTAAAGATACCCCTTCTTGTTGTTTGTTTTAGGTCCAGTCTTATTATGCTTTTTTATTTTCTAGTTGTTTTCTTCATGTTTAGGTTTGTTCTTTCTTTTTTCAGTATGCACTATAATATCAGACTCTCTTATTTTGTTGTATAAATGAGTCTTAGTCTTAGTCTGTAATTATTTTACTTATAATAAAATTGTCTTTTTATCAAAAAAAAAAAAGATACCCCCTATGGTCCTCAATATAAAACTAGTTAACCATTTTTTTGAAGATATTAAAGAAGCTAAAAAAGCTACTTAATCATAAATATATGTATATTATTAGATTTTATATTAGTTATTAGTCAAACAGATTAATCTAGAGAAAGAACTCAGGCTAATCAGTTTATAAGTAACTTATTTAGTTTTCTTAATCTATTAAAAAAGAGCCAATTAGAATTTATCATAAGGACCAGTGAGAGAAATAAAATGATGTAATAGACATGAGGGAAAACCGGGTGAGAATAAGAAGGCTGATCATATATTGATATGTAGCGTCCTTGACACTGTTGTAAGTCCCGGAGATCTGCAAGATTGTGGGATAAGACTCCAACTACGGCCCCAAGACCCTGCAAAAAAGTTATTACATGGATGAAAGGGGAAAATGATTCTGTTTCATTTATTGGGGCACAAAATGGAGCAGAGAAAATGCAATAATAGTAACCACACTGAATTAAGCTTAGAAAATATATGTATTTTAAGGGTTAAGAGCATTACCACATGCCTGAAAACCTGTCGCAGTTGAGAGTAGGGATGATTTGCTCGTGTCTTGACATAATAGTCAGTGAATTTATAGCCAAACCGCTTATCAAATTTTTTTAAGATCTTTCTCAAGCCAATAGCATTCATTTCTACAAAGAAGAGAAGCTTTAAAAGATCCCGTCCGACCTCTCTGTACAATTCTTGGAGGTGGTATACGTTCAAATTATTTTGCGGCTGTACAAGAGCATGATGCTGATGTGCAATATCAGACAGCCTATGCGCAAGTAGACCTTGTTGTTCAAGCAGAAACAGAACTATTTTTTCAATCTGAAATTTAGCAAGAAGAGATTAATCAAATTTAACAGTCATACTAGAAAAGGAATTTTTAAGTATAGACTTTGGTATTGACTAGTTTTTCCTTCCCTCGACATAAAAACGAAGTCTCTCCCCTTGCTTATTATAGAATCACTGTGAAGCTTAGGGACAATAGAATAGGTGCAATATATGTTAATGGATATATTCATTATTTTCCGTCTTACCTCCGATCCTAAATATAAAATCACTTTAACTTTTTTTATAGAGATTAAGAAAACCGAATAGACCACTTAATTTTAACATATCTTCAATGTAATTGTATTATAGGATAGTTTATAAGTCACTATAGACATTTTAAAATGATTAATTTTGCATCCTTAATTTCTCTAAAAAAGTCAAAGTGATCTTATAATTAAGAGCGGAGGGAGTATATAAGAATGATTTTTAAAAAAATGGATGGTTGCTTACTACATCACCATGCTAGCCTTAAAAATGTCTACTTTGTGATGACAATAATGGACTAACTATTAAGATCTTCTTTCCAAACATTAGTCCTACAAATGGGGGTAATGTTTATTCAGAATAGTTGCCTGAGTGTCTAGCATCCTTGAGAAGTCTCTGAGAACGTTATGGCGATTTTGTGCTCCAACCTCAATTTGTTCCACATATCCCTTGACTTTCTTCTTCATCAACTTATAGTTGATGTACTGTCTGAAAGTAGTTAAAATCATTTTGTTAGAAAATAGTTTTCAATTGGGTATAGGAACTGCTACTGTCAACCGTAGACAAACGGAAAACACAACATCACGTGCCAAAGAAATAGAAATCATTAAGATCAAGAGTTTCATATAGTTGTAAAATATAGCAGAATCAATAGGAGCACCAATATTATGAGTACCCCTTCTTTAAAGGCTCAGACAAGAAGGTATTTTCGAATATATCACCAATAAATTCTATTAAGATGGACCAAACTGATGTTAGAAGTTGATAGTTCATCCGTTTTAAAAGTGACTTGCTGAATTTTTTTTTCTTTTGGGAACTGAGACTTGCTGAAGAAAGTTAAGAATCTCTCAAATAAAGTAATTGATAGTATATTTTCATGCTTATATCCTTATCGCATAGAAACCTTTTAACAATGAATCCAGCCAAGTTGACAGCCCTAGAATGACTATGGTGACTTTTAAAGAAAGAATCGGAGAACGTGAATTGAAATGACAATTCTCATGGAAAATTTATGGAGCAATGGCAAACTTTCCATGAATACGGCATGCAAAAGAGAAGAAAATGAAACTTATTGGGTAAATGAAAATATGTTTAAACACCTGAAGCCATGGAAAATAACACACACACACACTATCAGGGTTTCGTAATTGGTAGTCATATATGTGTACCCTTTCCATTCTTGAACTTGTGATTCTCTCAACTTCTTTCCGAAGGCAACCATATTCTGAAAGATGCTCTGTATCATGAAGTGGAAAAAGAGGAAGGGGTGAGATATGTAGAAAAGTTATC
Organism: Mimosa bimucronata; assembly: GCA_037074515.1. NCBI lineage: Eukaryota > Viridiplantae > Streptophyta > Magnoliopsida > Fabales > Fabaceae > Mimosa > Mimosa bimucronata. Next base: position 40,695,438 of record CM073446.1, read on the forward strand.
GACATGTACCTCAAACTATTGAAGCTGTATATATTGGTTGAAACAGAACGAGAAACCTGGTAACAATAGTTGTTTACTCTTGTAAGAAGTCAATACGTCAATCTGCTGGCCAGAAAAGGATGGAAGATTTTCAACTGAACAATATCATGGATTACAGCTGAAACAAGAACATTTGTCTCAGTTACCATATCTGTAGAACCGAACTGAAAGCACGGCTTTTTTTAATCTAGTGTTTCGTCCTAAAAAAAATAATGGTAAAAAAGTGAAAATTGAGGGGGGAAAAGAGGACCGCGCTGTAGAACACATGTACTGCCAACTCTATATTTGTGTGATACTTTTATTTTCATGGAAAGCAACCATGTATCACTTAATCCGGATGGAGAAAAAGGAAAGAACTAAATTGAGAGGAAACATGCGGTGAAACACGCATTTATGTTGAATACATTCCGAGAACGGCAATCATAATGTCACGTAAAACATGACGCCCAATCTCTAACTTTCAAGAACAAATATAACTCATCATTGTGAGTAAGAAAAACAGGGGTAAGTTGCAGAGAGGTGAAGTTCATCTTTTCCATGCTTTGAACCTTAAACACTTCAAAGTTGAGCTCAACGCTATGAAAGAAAAGCAGGACAAAGCAATTGCAGGAGAAACAAAAAGCCCGGGTTTTGTAGCGAATGCAAGAATAGACTCCACAATATTGATGCATCCATATGTATATGTAGATGAATGTTATGTTTGGAGTGTAAGATAGAGAAGAAGAATGAAAGAAGATGGGGGTAACAACTACCAGGTGGTGATTGATGAAGATTGTGAAGATACAGAGACAAGAGGAGTGGCGGCGGCGGCGGCGGCGGCATGAGAGACTAAAAGGGAGTACTATTATTATAGCATTCATTCAGTCAGTCCATGTGAGGAGGGAGGAGAAGGGTTAAGAATCAAAAGCATTGGAATGGGAAGCAGAGAGAGTGAGAGAGTGGAGGAAGGAAGGAAGCGAGAATATGGGAGAAGGGGAAGGGGGAGGGATATATATATATATATATACACATATAAAAGGGGCAATAGGCACGTGATCCCTGCTCTTCTGCCTCACTGTCCATGGCTAATGGCTTCACCACCTGCCACGCATGCATCCCCTTCCTAAAATTCCTTACCCTTCTCCTCTGCTTTTTCCCACCAATTTTGTCCCCTACAAGCAGCTGCCCCCATAGTTTTTTAATAGCAATGTCATCATGTTAGTTTTCAAAAACGTCATCATTCCCCCTTGATTTGGTACTATGGTACATAAAGTTTTACCATTAATTGACCGGATATGTTGAGTTGAGCTAGTAAGATTATATGAGATATTCCTCTCCCTATTTTTGTTAAGGATTTGAGTTTTTCAATGACATAAAAGATAGATTACAGCAATCACGCAATGAGTGCACGATGCAGTTAAAAAAACTAAAAGAAGGAATAGGAGTTTAACAAGATGCTAACATGAATTAGACACTTCAAAGAGCAAGAAAAAGTTAAAACCTTTTTCCTCTACTGTATAGAAGTCTATGAAATGAATTATATTATTTTATGTTTTATGTTTTTTATCTGAAACTTACTCACAGTACGATTTCTTTATCAAATTTTGAGTAATATATGGGAATCTTTCTTACTTTTTATATATGTATATATATATTAACCGACAATTAGCGTCTTTTCAAAATCTTATCACTAGATATCCGAGCAATCGAATACTCAAGTTTCGGGGGTTGGGATTGTGGCTTCCTCTTTCTGATACAAATGTCTCTTTTAATACTCGAATTCAATACCTTAAGAGATATAAATGTGTTTTACACTACTAGACTAACTATGTGTTGATAATCTTTCTTACTTTTATATATTTTTCATGAAAAATATGCCCTTATTAATCTATTCGCGGTGTATTTGTGCATTATATCATAACTCATAAGATCTGATTTAGCCTTATATATAAATATTTTCCCAATTTTTTGCCATTATAATCATCATAAAAGTAGATTACCCCTCATAGCAATTAATAATGTGATGTTATGTATATGATTTGAATCCAAACAAAGAGAATGTATACTTGGTGTTGCAATGTGTTATCAATCTCTCGTTGAGAAGCTTATCTCAAAGTAAACAGCCTTGGACTTTTTGTACTGTAATCCTAATAACTAACTTTTTAAAGTGTAATTTTTATGGGAACTTGTGCTCATTACGCAATGATTTAAGAAGACCAAGCATGGATCAATACTGCTCCCATGGAAACAAATAGCATAGTGAGGGTCACTAATTCTTCATCACAACACGAACTTGAGAGAAAAGCAAGGTAGAGGTCGAGTCTACAGTCTCTTGGCTTTTAAAACAATAAAGGGCCACACATATACACCTACCCATATCCAAAGCCCCCCCCCCCCCCCTCTCTCTGTACACACACACACATACATATTCCTGTTTATATATTGATAACCATATTATGGTAAACACCTTTATCATCATTTCTTTATAGAAACACTTTACCTGCAGCTTTTGGGTGAGTGGCCACCTTGGGTTTTTGTCTACTTTGATATAATGTAGCTTGTATGTGGTATATGTCCAAACTGAATATTCAATTATGTTAAATTTTACTTCCTCCTCTTTCATTCTTATAAATATAGGATTTATTTGTAAAGGAGAACTTGTTCTTAAATATAATATATCTTTCTAATTTTTTTTTAACATTTTACCAAATTATCCTTATTGATACTCCTAAAAAATAAACAAGATAGGGATGGTGGGAATAAATGTAAATAGTTATGATGTTTTGGTAATATCATGTGATTTTTACTAACTTAACTAACATCCTTAATCTAATTAAATTAGGTAAATAGGTCTTCTATTTAGGAACGGATGCAGTAATGTTTTCATCATTAGTGAAGCATGCATGAAGCAACATTATATACATGTATATGGATCTTCTAACTATTCAATTGCAAGGAAGAAAATAATTAGTTGACTTAAGAATATAGACAAGATAAATTACGAAATCAAAAATGTCCAAGTTTTATTTGAACGTGGTCCATCCTCAACTATGGCGCACTAAATTAAGACTCGACAAAGTGGAGGGTGGGATTTATCTACAATATAAATCTATTTTAGATTTACAATCATACTTGTTTAATTATTTATGTGCTATTTTTTATTATTATTTTCAAGGTCAAAGCAATTCTGTACAAAATTTTTGTTATTACTTTTTATCATGTGAGTAAAATAAACCGTTACATTTCATAAAAGGAGAGGTGGCTTATCTTAATTAATTCTTGGAAGTTAATATATGTCATTGTAGAAAATACATTTTGACATGTTTTCTTATTTATTTGTTTTGAAAATGTATGCAGAAAATTATATTAACCTGAAATTGTTGTCCAAACATATGAGTATATACATTTGTGTCACATGAAAGTTCAAATACATATTTCATTACTTATAAGCCTGATTAAGTCATACAAGTTCTGCTTCTGCGCTGCCAGAGATTATTTGTCTCAAAAATAAACATTGCTATTATAAGAAAAATAAAAATTGCTCAAAAGTAAGAGGGGCATATTCTTTGAGTCAGAGAATATAATCTGCACAAGACCCTAATTCTGATGAATGAGCATGCCTAGCAATCCCTAGACACTACTAGTTATCATGCATAATGATAAGCTACTCACGAAATCCTATGTTTTGTTGCGGGTATCTTTGCATGTGGCAACATTTGGTTCTTAGATTCTTCTGAGAGTTTATATGTAACCATTTCAGGCCTGTGACTTTTTTATTTTCTAATTGAAAAGATTCCATCCACTTCTAATCTGTATCTGCATCTCACCCGTTCTTTTCAAAGCCATGAATATTAAAATATTACGACTTTCTAATTTTGTGCAATATACAGTCTTATTATCTATGGTTCGTGTCAAAAAATGATAGGATATTGCCTTAAAGCACTACGATTTACTGAAAACACGAAGATCAATTTTTCAAAAAAAGAAAAAAATACAATATAGTACTCCCTCATTTCCTAAACATAAGATCTAATTGATTTTTTAAAAAATCTTAAGAAAACTAAATAAGTTATTTATAAATTGATTTGTTTAAATTTTTCTCTAAACTAATTTATTTGACTTATAAGCTAACATATAATATAATAATATATAAAATATGTCATAATTAAGTCACTCACTTAACTTCATTAATTTCTCTAAAAAATAAATAAATATTATATTTAATAACTGATAAGTATTACCTTTTCTTCATGGCATTGAGTCCGGATGATATTGGCAAACTTGTTTTCAAAATATCCAATTTTATTTAGTTTATAAAATGCTCCATCTTAACTAGGTCATTGAAAGTTGGAACATGATATTAGCTGGGTCTACTGCAAAAACGTTTGTAATTTATTTGTGTAATATGGTTTCATAAAATTTGATCTTAATATTATCAATTTTCATGCAAAGTAAACTATTTTTGGCCAATTATTGCATAAAGTAAACTTAGTTGAAAAAGATTTGTCCTTTGCTCTCCATCGTCCGAGAAAAATTGGTCTTTGCAGTGAGAGGAAGATCCTCTTGATCTCGAAAAAACCATAAAGCACGTTCAGTTTCAGCCACGTAGGGTAGCACTCGAATCCACTGTTCATAAAGTATTTTTTTTATATGTCAATCGGATGGATTGGATTGGATGTGACGCTATTAATAATAATCGATCGATTAATTTGTTTTTTGTGGAAATATAAACCCATAATAAGTGTAACATCACATCTTTGAGTAATTATTGTGGCCGCATGCATAAAGCTCGAATTTGAGACCATTAATTAAAAGTAATTATCATTAGCCCATGGAAAAACTAGATACTCTTCAAAAGTTTTGAACTCTGATTGGAAGCAAACCAACCCTATATTCTATACTTCTATGATAGTTATTTTGTAAGCTGCTTAATATATAACATATTTTGAAAGTTGATATTGATTTTAAATATGATATTTATATCTAATTTTTGTTAATTTGTTTTAAGATAAACCTTATTTGATATTTTCTCAATAATAATCAAGTAATGACAGAGAATTAATTAATATAAATGGGGTGTTTTAAAAAAACTATGATATATTAGTCAACTTAACTAGCACCTATAATCTAATTAAATTAATTAAGTAAATTGGTGTTATATTTAATTATTTCATATCATTAAAAAGTTTGGGTGGCCCAATGATTATATATGTTTTTTAACCAAAAGATGGTGAGGTTGCATCTCGCATTCACCAATTTTAGCCTAAAAATTCTCCGATTCCGAGAACTAAAGAAGTAAAGCACAAGTGACCGACAATCTCGGTTTTTGTTTTTTTTTTTAATGTGAGATCAATTAAATGATTTCACAAGAACTTAATTCTAAAGCGATACTGAAAACTCCATAAACATTACGAGATTTCAGGAAAAAAAAGGAATAGAATTTACATAAAGTTTATAGGTCTTCAAAAGTTTTTCTCCCACAACCGGTGGAAGGTTGAGGCTTATAGGCTGTATTTAAAATAATGTAGAATAAATTTTTAAAAACCTTTTACTTAAAATAAGCTCTACACCCGTCCCACTTAAAGACCATGAGATAATTTTTGAAGTGAACACATCATTGATATGGTCCACATCAAATAATGTACTATCTGGGCGAAGTTATCCGAATCTGAGTTTCAAAAATAATAAAAATGCATATGGTCTCACTTTCTCCCACAATTTTGTTTGTTTAGAGAATCTTTGGGGTGTATTGTGTATGTGGCCACTAAGGCCATTCATGATGCTGCGACGCGATTAGTGAATGTAAAAGTGTGTCACCCGATTACCCAATTTGTGTTCATAAAAGAGACCATTAATTATTATGAATGTAAATAAAGCCATGTGATGCGTACAGTATAATATTCCCTTAAGTGGATTACAGTCTTCATTGAGTAATTATAAAATTTATTAGGGGTATTTGAACATAGGATGAGAATGGGACACCCCTATCCCAAGTCTAAGTACTAGAAGAAGGCCGGGACCCAATTTGTATTCCGGTTCCGGCCCAAATACCAAGGGTGTCCCAGTACCACTGAGATGGGACTGAGACTAGGACCAGAAGTAGGAAGTCCCAATTTTCTCGAATACAATCCCATTAACTAAGAAACATTAATAATTAATAATTGAGCGTATGTGTATTTTAATGCCTAATTTACTAATAATATAATATAACTAATTTTTTTGATACCTTAAATATACTTTCGTGTAAACAAAAGATTAATCGTTGTACAATTTTTTCATCCAATAAACATTTCTATCTCCTTTCGAAATCCTCAAAATATTAATCGTTGAACAAGACAACAGCCATAATAATTTTAAAAGGTAAAGAAAGAAATGAATATTTTGGCAAAAATTAATAAAAAATTTTAATAGGATAAATAAATATTTAGGTTGGGAAAAAATTTAACAAAGTAATTATAATTATGGTAATAGGACCAGGACTGCGAATTATAGAGGTGTGACCTTATCTCGGTACCGTCCATTTTCAATTTGACCCCGATACTGTTAATCCCAATATAAGATCCAGTTGGTCTTGAGAAATTCCAATCCTAACAGGTACAAGATGTGACTGGGATGGTTGAGACCGGCACATGTTGATCAGCCCTAAAATATATCATGTTTCAACTCACAATAACTATCATAAGAAATAAATAAGATTATTTCATTGACAAGTTAAGTAAAAATAATATAATACTTAATTAACTGATTAGACAGTGCTAGATATTAATAAAAAAGTTCAATTACACAAAACTCCCTTGAATTTTGATCCATCCCTTCAACTCCAAAAACATAGTAATAAACTCCATTAGCGTTTTAAATCTGCGCAAATAACCCTCAACTATCTATTATATACCAAGTAAAACTTAATTTTTGGGTGTGCATATAATCCCCTTATATTTTGATTGATATACAAATAACCCTTTAATCTTTAAGTTGTGTAGGGATAAGTGATGTATAAAGTTAATGAGATAAATTTTTTTTCATCAATATAAGTTTAGGGTCCAATGTAAAGTTGTGAGGGTACCTACATGTTGTTCAAAGTTCATGAACATTAGGTATAACTTAGTCTAAAAATTATAAAATGGTGAACTAGAAAATTAATTAACTAGAAAAAGTTAATCAAATGTCAGTGAAAGTCATACATATGCATGTATATTAACTTTTTTGTTTGTTTCTTTTCTTCTCCTAGAACACCTATTTTAATTTAGACTATTTGGCAAATAGATTATAAGGTTAAGTATGAAGAACAAAACAGATGAGGATAAAAATGGGGAATTGAATTTACTCTTGTTTGATTGATTTTGGAACTTTTAACTGTAAATTGTAACGTCATTTCCAAAAATTACTTATAACTTAATAGTTCTGAAACTATTTTCGAGAAATTCCTTTATGAAAAGCAACCGTGATAATTTAGAAACAAATTATTGTTCATATGCAATAACTCATTGTACCCAAAGTCATACTACTTAGAAATATAATATAATAGACTCTAGTCTCTTTATTAATTTATAAATAAGAAATAAATTATACTAAATGCATGAAATGTCCTAATTGTGGCAATATGCAGAAAACAACAACTGAGAGTATAAGCCTAGTTAGCGTAATCTTAATCCTCCATAGCCTTCCCTGATGTCCCTTTTCTATATCTTTCACCTAAAAAAATGGTAATGTAAAGGGATGAGACCACTGCCTTAGTAACCAGCTATCCTACCCACCGTACACACCAGCACATGCTTGTGAGGTGTCAGGCGGGATAGTTATAAAACATGTATATATATAATCATACACATAAATATTTATCAATAAGCCAAAAGTAACATTCATGTTCACAACTAATCCAAGATCATAGAATTTAGGGAAAAACATGATTGTAGTACCTAATGATAAGCATACTCATAGTACCAATAACCTCCCCATCGTTAATCTCTTTTATATCCTCCTTATTCCCGCTGACTGAACCCATGGGTTAAGTTAATTACCTATGTCACTGGTTACTCTAAAAGCTCACCGATTATGTGGAGTTAATGGCCAAATCCACAGATCACACAACCGGACCATGGGTTTTCCCTCATAGAACAGGTGGGGTGTCGCAGGCTCGTAGCCGCTCATAGAACAAGTGGGGCGATCCCTCATAGAACAAGTGGGACAGCCCCTCATAGAACATGTGGGACATAGTAACCCCTCATAGAACAAGTGGGGTGCCGTACCCTCGTAAAACATGTGGGTTACGACTAGGCCAGCCAAAGAGCTCTGAATGGCGGCCTCATCAAGTGGTAAAGTATTATTCTCCCCCACTACATCCTTGTTATCTCTAACGTTATCATAGAATGCAAATTTCACAACTATAACTCATAAATGAGAGGACAATATTCATGAACATAATCATTAAAACTCAAATCTTTAACTATCATATAATATAATCATAACAATTCGATAAACTTCACAGATTCATAACAATCAATCAATACACCAAGACAATATCATAATAATTATCACATAATACATTAAAACTTTCAAAGGTAATGTCCCACAAGACGGTTTTCGTAGAAGAAATTCATTAGTAACTTATAATACAAAAAGATAGCAATTTCATATAGCAATATACTTTTCAAAAACTCACAAACACATACTGATATGCACGATAGATAAGAAAACTAGTTACCTGATTTACCGCTTAGGATTTCATGCATTTAATTCAGACTTAATAACTCAAACTATATAACATTTATCAACGATCCAACCGTTGAAAATGACGTGATGGATGTCTCGAACATGGTGACCAAATTTTGCTTCGATCCAACGATTAACGAATTTACAACCAATATTTTAATGAGATTGCCTCATAATTGGACGAAAATATTTTAATGTGTTTAATTTCAATCTATCACCTCCTATATATAAGCTCCTAGAGTTTGCTCCTCCTCTCATTTAGTCGATGTGTGACTTCTTACTATTCTTATTTTATTAAATATTTATTTGTGTATGTATGGGATATATCTTGAATAATATAATTTAATATCTACAACTTGTTTTATCCTTATCTTTCTCTTTAAAAAAAATCAATATAAATAATATCTAAGAATGTTATTTCTTAATATCCTTAAGATTTGATATCTTTTTCCTTTTCGAATATCATCACTTGATATTACAACTCTCTCCTTGATATATTATTTTAGATATATTTTTCCTACTTAAATATTATTTCCTAAATTTCGTTTAGGGTAAGATATTTATTCATAAATATCTCTTTAAGTCTTATGAACATAAATTGGGATGTTACATAAATAAACCATGGCACATAAAGTAACAAGAAAGAAATGAAGAGGAAATAGTGAAAGTGCATTAACTTTTTTTTTTAAAGAAAAAGAATCCCATCCATTCACATTTGTTTATATCACTCACTGTAAAACACTTATGATCTCCTTTATCTGGGTAAAGTACCAAACAATAGCATTAGAGTATTGTTTTAAATGTGAATTTGGAAGTAGGAAGGTCATCTATTGGAGCCTAAATCAAGGCCTAACATCTGCAATTTTAAATCCAAATAAGACACACTTTCAGGCCTAACTCTCACTGATGTTTTCCCCCACTTTATTCCTGATTTGTTCTCAAGAGATTTACACTTCAGACATTGAGTTAAGTAAGCATGTAAGTGGGCTAGTGGGAAAGTTAAAGAAACTCTTTTCATATAAAAAAAGGGGTTAATGAGAAAGTTTCGTCAAATAAGCTAAAATATAGTGGCTATGAGATTTCATAACATTTTTTTAAAGAACTTTTCGAGAGGCGTGGTAGTGCAAAGATATTGTCGCTACAAGCAGTGGGAGTGCGATTTTCTCAGATTTGGGATTTCCACGTAGTAGTTAGCATAGTTATAAATAATACATCAAAGTGAAGTTCTTACTTTTAGTACTTTGTGATAAGATCATAAGATTGAATTTCATGCTGCATGTGATCAATTAGCTATGGTAGAATAAAACAAAATGTATATATGATTATGCATGTGATTTGATCCATCCTTCTATATTCAGTTTTTCTTCTATAAAAATTTTAACAAGTCATACTGTTCATAATTTATGAACAATATAGCTCATTTCTTAAATCTATCAACCCGAGTGCTGGCATGATTTTGTTTGATTTCCTTTTGTGTTGTCTAGTAAATGAAAACATTCTCTTGTGACCAATTTCAGTCACTTGAAAGTTTTTTTTTTTTTTTTTGAGCTGTAAGTCACTTAAAAGTTAAAACCATAAGAGGATTTATGTTTTCATTGTACATTAATATTTCTAATATAAGTTTTTAGAGCCAACCTCTATAACACAATTTTATCACATAAAAAATGTCAAAAAAAAAAAAAAACACATTCGGCCAGTATTTTGGACAAAATAAAAAGTATAATAGCCAATGGCAATGGAATGATATATAATTTATGAAAATGAGCCTACATATAGTGTATATCTCTACTCATCAAATCAATGGAATATGAATGCAACTTGGTCATGTAAGGCAAGCCTCAAACGCTAGAGCCTAGAAGAGGAAAAATGGAGGTGTTGTATGTTGTATCTAAAGAAAATGTTGGCAAAATTTGGAGGGGCTCAGCCTCCCTATACTTGATGATTGTCAGAGCCTAGCAACTTATCATCATCTCTTGGGGCTTCCGTAAGTTGGATACCAGATCGAGTCATTTTATTCCACTCATTTTCAACGCGGAAAAACACCCACTGGAAGCGCCGAAACATCTCCAGACCAGTAACTGCAAACAATGTCAGGTAGTTATGGCGGAGATGGGCAGACAGTTTATATGTCCAGGAGCAGCGCAGGAGGAAGTTGCTTCCAATTACCCAAAAGTATATCTGCAAGTTAAATCACAACAAAACTTGTGAGAACTCGGGGTGTCTCCAAAGCTATACAGATTGCAAGCAAGGACAAACCCTACGAAACTTGGGTATAAGGATTAAGGAGTTCGGCTTTTCTTCATTTATGATAGAAAAACGGCTTTTTTTATTCAATTCTTAGTCTTGCCATCTAGCCAATGTAAATGGACTAAATTTCTTCTTTCATTGAAAATAACAATTATTCTTCATAGATATGAACCGCCCATATCAACTAAACGGTCAAAATATAAAAGTGATGATGATTTTCCCACCTAAATGGATCTGATTCTTACCCATTTTCTCCCATAAAACAGGTTGGAAACCAGACTTGGTTTGTTGAACTTGAATATGCGAGAGAAGTTACTGTAAAACAAGGAAAATACATCTCAATATAGATTGTGAACCAACTAGAGTGAAATTAACACGAAATGACATGTTATATATTCAGGTGCAATTTTCAAGTGAGTTTTTTTTTTTTTTTTGGACTGAATTTTTTCAAGTGATTTCAATCTAGTCCGTTGATGTAATCATGGCACATGGCAAAACTTCGTTCAAGAAATCAATAGAGCACAACTAAACTGTAAAACATGAATGTATCTGACATTTCAAACAAAGAACTTATTCCACTAGGTGAGGTGGGCTGCATCAATCACATTACACCACTATGCTTTATCAACAACCCACTCTTTCGGTATACAGAGAAATTTTTTTGAAGACTTGCGGAGTAGATAAACAAACACAGGAAAAATTAAGCAAATTAAGTGAAAGCAAGAGTTTAAAACAGGGGGGCATCAGACCATCAACTTTAACGGCTAACATAAGTGTTATCTTAAAAGTCAAGAAAGTTGAAATTCTTTAAAAGTTTATATAGAATTATAGCATGTGTGGTATTTATAAATCTTTGAAAATAGCAAGGTGTACTGCTCTTAGTTTGAAAGAAAAGATTATACGTGAGGTACCTCAAATCCCAATCTCGAGTAATATCCCAGTAGAATGAATAGAGAGAATTAATAACACTTGAGAGAAGCCAAAGTGGCCTATAAAGTGATGTCCACTTCTCAGGGAACACATGATATTTAAGGGCTGAGAGAAAAATCACTGGGAATGCCGTTGAATATTTCAATGCTGAAAAAAAAAAAGTGGGAATTAGAGGAATAGTATGATGGGGACACCAAAGTTATAACCATTATTCTGGATGGAAACTGAAAGATTGAAGATGTGCAATGCAATAAAGTATTGTTGCAGGAAAAGAAATTTTTTTGCTTATAATGATATAATTCTATAGAAAACAGTAGAGAATATAATAAATGAGTAAAATACCTCACTCAATGAATATAACATAAAGTTCCCTGTCTGGAAGCCTTGGCAAGAAAATAGCCATTAAAAACCAGCATTAAATATAGAAGTGACTTCAAAATATATAAGGAGCTAGGAGGATAGGGGACATACCAAAAATTTTCCATTAAAAACTAGTTTATGCACACAAAAATAATTTTTTTCATCTCTGATTACAAGAGAGTTGTAAAAGACAAGGTAAGTCTTCAGTCTTGTTTTGAACCCAATCCTTACAGCTTTAAAAAATCCAAGGTAAATTGAACAATGAAAGTATAGCCAGGAAAAATTATGCTAATGAGTAGTTATAGGCACAAGGGGAAAAGTTGCCAAGAGCTATTACCATTAAAAAGGCATGTTCTTTCCTTAGTATCTCTGTACTGTCGAAGACATTGCAATAAACGCCAGAGATAAGGGAGCACAAGAACCATAGGTATCGCAATTGAGTGGCTACCACACACAGAATCAGCTTCAAGCCATGCAATTGTGGCAACCTGAATATCAATAATAAAAAAAAAAGTTCATATTCAAGGAATTAAGTACTTCCTGAGGGTAAGAAATACCATTGTATTAACAGTACGATTCTAATAACAGTAACATACAGAAAGACATTGCATGTCAATAGTAAATATTATAAATGAAATAACAACCATTGAGATGAACAAAAAAAATCAATTTTTAACTTTCAAGCTCTCTAATTATTGTACTTTCCCAAATTTCATGCCACTTTTATTGGCAGATTTGCATTAGGCCCACCAGACTCGGGAGTTTCTTGCTACACTCATGTCTTATCCACTCTTAAAGTTCAAGCCATTGAGCAAGTGAATTGTATTAGATATTTAAATAAAACCATCCAAAGGATTTAATAGCTTAAGCTTCATGAACAGTATGATTGACAAGCCAATAATTATATACCACTCAGCTTACCCCTGATTATATTGGGATCATAGATGCTCGTACAAAGAGAGGGAGGATAAATGATAAATTGAAAATTCACATGCAAGATGTGAATTTATGCTCGTAAAATGACATTAGATGTGTTCAAATTTCAGATTACTACAATCAAATAAAGTGGTGGATATACCATAGATGCTGTGTAGATGTGGGATAGATACTCGAACTAAAAACAGTAAACAATTAAATCAACCTAACAGACAGATTCAACTCAAGAGAACGAGAATAGAGATAGAATAACTTATTCAGTTTAGAGTAAATATTAATTACCTGTTTGTTAACCATTCTACAAACCGAGCGTTCCAAATCTGAAAATACCTGTAAGTGAAGAAGGTTATCCTCCCATTCGTTAACATAAAAGGCATCAGGATAGACCAACAAAAAGTAAATTTACAATCTCTAAGTACTTACATCAAAGAGCAGTGACATTTAAGAGATAACATACTTTAAGAGCAGGAAAGGGAAAAGCACTAAGAAAGGAACTATGTTATTCATTGTACCTTTGACATGGAAGTGAATATATCAGCCAGGAAAAAGTCAGGAAACGTTATTGGCTGCATGGAGAAATTGAAAAAAACATTATCTGTGAAGATTAAATTATGCATTGTAAAAATGACATTCACAGGAAAATGAAATAAAAAATACATTGCAAACAAGTAGTATTGGAAATTAGTTACAATGTAAAATATCAAACCATTAAACAATTTATAGGACATCTGAATGAGAAATTCACATTAAGAAACTAAGAAATTAGAATCCTAGCATTGGATCTCGCAGGTGATTTATAAAAAGAACAAAGAGCATATAAAAACTCAAAATTCCATATTCTACCAACATGGACAAAAGCAATGACCTCCCATGAAAGTTGATTACTTATTTGGAAGGTCTCATAGCCAGGTAGGCTGTGACAAAATCTATGCTTCTAACTGTAGAAGTAAAAATTAGAACAAAAGCTTGCCTGAAGAGGGAATGCTATCCGCCACATTGTCCTTAAGAAGAAGAAACGAGATGACAAATAGAAAATATCGAAGGGAAAGACTAACACTATTGCAACAAAGATGTAAAGAAGCACCTGCAAATGTGCATAAGATAGTCAGAACATGTCATAGAAAAACAAAATTTCTTAAAACTAAATCAATCAATTTGCTGTCATCTTAGAAAACTTACTTCTGGCTCCTTCAAAAATGAATTAACAAGCTTATTTTTCTTTTTTCAAATTTATAATTAATAAGTGCCCAAAATCAGTAAAGAGTTCTAAAAAAAGAGCATTTATATCCTGTCATTCTATGAAATAGAAATAAAATGTAGACTAAAATAAGTAAATAAAACAGATCCTGTTTCAAGTAAGCCTGATAACTTCACCAAATCAAAAAGGAATTAATACAATATCTAAGTAAAAATCTAATCCAATTGGTTGAGAGAGTAAAGAGAGAAAGCTACAAGAGAAGCAAAAGACAGAGCAGATATTACACTGGTTGTGAAGCAGCCAATGATACTTCACCATGAGAATATAGATAGAGATAAGCAGTCATGCTAGTTGGGACAATGATTGTCATCCATGTACTACACTGCAAATAACACAACAGCAAAGGTCAAAACAAGAAAGTATGTCCATAGAGGTAGCGTTTCAATGGGGTTACAAAAATATCGTACTATTATCATAACAACAGAATCTCAGTTTTTTTTTTTAAATAAATATTTCAAACGAACATATCACTGCCCTTTAAAATTCATTTCAAGAATGTCACTTCCATAATGTTTATAACAGTCTTTAAAGCAGTCATGATGAAAGAAATTTGAGATATTGCTATCAAGAAGCGA
Organism: Mimosa bimucronata; assembly: GCA_037074515.1. Lineage (NCBI taxonomy): Eukaryota > Viridiplantae > Streptophyta > Magnoliopsida > Fabales > Fabaceae > Mimosa > Mimosa bimucronata. Next base: position 40,710,471 of record CM073446.1, read on the forward strand.
CCAGAATAATATTGTCAGATGATAGCTAAAAATTATTGCTTATAGCTAAACCTAAAGATAAGAATATTGCAGAAAGAACATGCAGAGGAAAAATGTAAGGCTGTACTATCCCAATTGTACATACATAGCTGTGAGGCAATATCCACCTACAAGATATATTAGCATCTGATGGTGTTATGAAAAAGGATGCTATGCTGAAAATGGAACATAAGATAAGAATTATCTGATTTCTTAAATGGTTCAGATCTAATAATAATTACAGAAACAGACCCAAATAAAACAATCTTATCTTATCAGGAACTTCTATCTCTAGAGAATAGGAAAATGCTACCATGTATAATTGTGATCAGTGACCATGTTAATGCTGAATTTCACTTCTTCTCCAAAGCCATGGTTACACCACAAATTATATAGTAAGCTTAGCAATCAGCAACTTCAGAAATATACAAACCAACATCCAAATGCACATGCATATGCCGATGTAATTTTAAATATTCATATGATTAGATCATCATAGCATATTTTTGTACTATAATATATTGACAGTCTTCAAACTGAAGAAAAGAGTACCTTCCATATTTCTTTGTGAGTAAGATGATTTTGATCAAGATCAAAAACTTTTGCATAGCTTACACTGGACTGTGAAAAAACCCACAAGTTCACCCCCCAAAGCCAGACCATCATAGTCTGTAATAATAACAATTAAATTTATTAGACACAGTATTTGGAATAAACAACATACACAGGATAATAAACTTCAACTCACCACAAGAAGAAGAGGGTTATAATACAAAAATGCCTCATATATAAAAAGATTTTGCAAATTTGCATCCATTCTCATGACAGAATCCCATCCAACCTGATGCAAAGGGTGACCAATAATAGGTCATAATTTTTCACAATGGTAACTCATTGGCATCCATGGAGACCAATAATATTTCAAAAGCAAAAAGGGCAAACTCTAACCTTGCAACAAATACAGCCCCACACCAGAAAGAGTAACACCTGAGAAAATCAATCAGGCAGCTTTAGAAACCATAAGAGTTAGCAAACTACAAATTTTTTTAACAAATTAACATAATTAACATCAGTCTAAAAGGGAGTTGCTTATACATCTCTTCCATAAAATCGAGATTGAGCCCATCTAAAATGACCAAGGAATACTAGAGTCAAACAGATGTTGCAAGAAATGCAAATTTGGAGATTGAATAAATATAAAGCAGAAAGTCCCTATCAATAAGATATTATAGAATATGCTGCTCTAACGATGCCATTTTAAGTAAGGAAGACCCTTAAATAAAATTCTATATATAGCTGAACCTAGTAAACGTGTAACTTAAGTTTTATATGGTAACAGAGAGATATACGAGGTCTGAACCAAAGGCAGATGAATTAATGAACATGTTTACAAACCTTAAACCGCCATAGAAAAAGAGGAGACGGCATAGCATTTTGAATTGGTGACGTTAAACTCTTCATTCTATGAGAACTTTGTTATACGACAATCTTATTAGACAAAATTGTTGAGCTTGCTCTTATCTGAAACAAAATGAACAGATATTGAAATACATTAAAGCTCATCAAAGACTGTTTGAATGGCAAATGATTGACAATTATAAAGCATTATATTATGCACATAAAAATGTTAAATTGGCAATAAATATAACACTTGAACATCTACAAGCAAAGCTCACATTTTCAGCCAAACTTGAAGTAGACCGACAAAACTTACCAAGGTCTTCCTTTCAATGTATCCTCAAAATCATTGATTGCTCTAAGGAATATTTGTTCTCCTTAAGGCCAAAGAGGCCAGGATTACAATACATATGAGGGGAAGTTAATATGGAGACTGAAGTGTGCTGTAAGGCAATATGTGAAGTCAAAGTTGTATTCACTAAGAAAACAAAAACAAGTGAATTCAAGAACGTTGGCTTACCAAAAGGATAAGGAACGAATTTACCAATTTCCCAAGACTAAACCACACAGTTCTAGTACTAGGGAGGGAATCTTTAGTATGCTTTTTGTCGTTGCTCGGCACAAGAAGTTGAGAGACACAGAAATTAAGATGGCTCAAAATATTGAACATAGAAAAAGGTGAAGATTCCCTTCATATGACTCCTTTAAGTGAGTTGATTTGCTTTAAATTTCCTAGAAATCCGGAGCTCAAATAAATGGAAACAGAGAAATCATTAAATATAAATCCAACAACCTCAACCCATTTTGTGTTCCCTCGACAGAATATAAAACACGAAAAAAGTTGAGATTTTGAAATGCCACATGATCGGAGCCAATTTATTGCCAAATCTTCAAAAATTTTCCAATCCACACGATTCCGGCAGAAAGAACAACAACAGAAACATAAAAGCCCATGCATCAGAAGGCATCAAGATTAGAATTTGTCAATCACCCAACATGCAAATTGCTAGCTCTCCCACCTATTGACATACGTTAAAAAAACCAACAGGAAAACACAGTGCATCAAGAACAATCCAGGAAAAGAGAAGTTACCAGGGATCAGCCCCTACAAGAAGGAGCAATGAAGCTAGAGTTCTGATCGATCACCGGTTGATGCGCTTAAATGATTGGGGATATGAGAGTGTTTGTCGTGTCCTGGCCCGCAAGTCAGATCTGAGGCCAGAATTATGGGAATAAGGTTGGGCGCGAAGGAGGCTTCATGGTATTACAATTAGGAGGGAATGTCAAAGGTAACGTCAATGATAAAGCATGTTGCTTGCATTGACGTTAACGAGAAATCCGATGTTCGAACTGTGAAGAAGACTTGATTACCCGCTTCTCCGTCGTTTGTCTTAGACAAGAATCAAAGGAGTTCAGAGCTTTGCAGGGACTGGGGAACTTTCATTTTTCACTGCAAAGAGGCTACTAAGAAGGGCTGTTAAATTGAAGGGTGACAAACCAATGTTGTAAAGAATTAGTGCCGATTAACTCCAATTTCCATAAAAAAAAAAAAAAAAAGGAATTTTGATTTATCTCCTTATGAAAAATCTTATTTTGTTTAAATTCTTGTGTTTGTAGATACTAGATAGTAAATAAAATCAAATTGATTTTCCGTCTTTCTATGATAATCTAAGATGAAGGTGACTTTAAAAAAAAAAATTAAGAAAGTAAAATATACTATTAAATGTTAATATAAGGTACATCTAATTACATTATACTTTAATTTATAAGTTAAACAAAAGGTTGATTCAATTAGTTAAGGGGTTGAATTAAAAACATAAGGTTGTGGGTTTGAATCCGACTGATGTGAGATCTTATTGTTGGGTGATTTGTAAGTATCTTTATAAGCGCTCTTTGAGTTGGGAGGCTAGCCCTGGTGAGCCATTGGGACTCATCTCACCTACAATTTTAGTTAAAAAAATGGTTTATTTTGCATCTTTAGTTTCTTTAAAAAATCAATTTGATCCTATAATTAGGACATGAGTGAGAGATATATAGTCCATCAAAACAAATATTGGTATATAGTATTAGTAATACAATACTCCCTCCATTCCTAAATATATGACCTACTTGAGAAGGTGAATTTGTTCATAAATGTAAGATCTATATCTAATTTTCCTCAATATTTTCCTATATTATCTCTATTATACCCCTAATAATAAATAAGTAAGAGAGAGGGCTAGGAAAAAGGTAAGTGCTTTGGGTGTTTTAGTAATATAACGTGATTTTAACTAATTCATTTAAAAACATTAATATGATCAAATTAGATAAATATGATAATTAAAATTACAAGTGGAACGAAAAGATACGGTATAATGATAGTAATTCTTGCCTTCCTGGTGTGCATTTTTTATTTTTTTACTAGGGTTAAACATCATTTTGGCCAATAAACAATTGCACAAGTATCAACTTGGCCAACAAACAATAAAAAGTATCCGTTATGCCAAGAAACATTTAAAATCACACTTATTGGCCAACACCGTCAGACCATGCCTAACACCCATTAGATGGTAGCCACATCATTAAGTGTGTTTTGTTGGCAATCTAGGTCATTGCCAAGTGTATCTTTGACCAGGGGGCTTTTTTTTCACTCCATTTTTTGAATTTACAAAAATCTATTTTCATCAAAAGTCTAATATGAACCATAGATATAATCCAACAGCTGTAACTTTATCCAGTCAAATCCAGTTCTTATTAATATCAAAGTTAAGAGATAAAAACAAAAGTTCTTGCTCATATTAATGCTTTCCAGTTCTTATTCATAAAAAAAGTTCAGAGATCCGCCATCCCCAAATCCATCTTCTTCTCTAGATAAAAGAAAAAAGAAACCATCTTCTTCATATGAAAAAAAATCCATCTTCTTCTTCACTTCGTTGCTGTGTGTGTCGACTTTCTTTGTTCTTCCCTCCTTCGATTGTAAGCCACGGAGGAGATCCCAAACCCAAAAACGCTGACCAAGTGCTTGCATCAGTCGCAATTTCATTAGCCCTGCCACAAAATTCCAGCTACACTTGCATTTCCCCTGCTTCAATTTTTACAATTCATTCAAGAGTAGCTTTCGATCAACTTTTTCTTACAGCGATTGGCCATGGCTACTTTTCAAAAACCTTCCTTAATTCAACCCTCATGTGTGCTTTTCTAAGAGCAGCCAACACCTCATTACATACAAGGGAGTTAGTACCAAAACCAATACCACCACAACCATTAGATTCATCATCCATAAGCTTGAAAAATATGAACAGAGCCAAACGCACCTGATTATTCCTCACCAAAGCAACAATAACAGAATTAAACATCTGGGGATTCAAGGTAGCCCCTAATTCCTCCATACAATCCAAAATTTCAAGTGCAGAATCAAACTTACCAGACTGAATGAAACAATCAAGGACAACCTTAAACGCTGAAGAATCAGCAACAACACCATCGTACTTCATCGATTTTAAAAGATTGGGCACTTCATTTTTGAAGATGTAAGAGTAAGGGGCGGAGGAAAGGGCGAAATGGGGTCGAAGGGAACGACAAATCCATCTTCTTCTCCAGATAAAAGAAAAAAGAAACCATCTTCTTCTTCATATGAAAAAAAATCCATCTTCTTCTTCACTTCGTTGCTATGCGTGTTGACTTTCTTTGTTCTTCCCTCCTTCGATTGTAAGCCACGGAGGAGATCCCAAACCCAAAAACGCTGACCAAGTGCTTGCATTAGTCGCAATTTCATTAGCCCTGCCACAAAATTCCAGCTACACTTGCATTTCCCCTGCTTCAATTTTTACAATTCATTCAAGAGTAGCTTTCGATCAACTTTTTCTTACAGCGATTGGCCATGGCTACTTTTCAAAAACCTTCCTTAATTCAACCCTCATGTGTGCTTTTCTAAGAGCAGCCAACACCTCATTACATACAAGGGAGTTAGTACCAAAACCAACACCACCACAACCATTAGATTCATCATCCATAAGCTTGAAAAATATGAACAGAGCCAAACGCACCTGATTATTCCTCACTAAAGCAACAATAACAGAATTAAACATCTGGAGATTCAAGGTAGCCCCTAATTCCTCCATACAATCCAAAATTTCAAGTGCAGAATCAAACTTACCAGACTGAATGAAACAATCAAGGACAACCTTAAACGCTGAAGAATCAGCAACAATATCATCGTACTTCATCGATTTTAAAAGATTGGGCACTTCATTTTTGAAGATGTAAGAGTAAGGGGCGGAGGAAAGGGCGAAATGGGGTCGAAGGGAACGATACCAAAGAAAGAAATCGAGTTTCTTTGAAGGATGGAGTGATGGGTTTGTAAGGATTTTGGGAAACGAGGAATGTTAAGATCTGCAGATTGGCTTAAATCATGAAGAAAAACAAGAGGGCGTGAATCATCTTCGGCCACCCTCAACCACCATAGCCGTAGGATGCACCATCCAGATCTGCAGATCGGCGGAATAATGAAGAGAAAGAATGGGTTTATGTTGTTAAAGCCATTGAATGGGTTTAAGAGTCTAATCATTCAACGGTTTATGTCATCAATTTGAACTTTCTTTTTTTTTTATGACAAGAACTTTTTTTTTCCTTTTTGAATAAGAACTGGATTTGACTGGATAAAGTTATAGCCGTTGGATCAGATCTATGGTTCAGATTAGACTATTAATAAAAATAGATTTTTGTAATTTCAAAAAATTGATTGAAAAAAAAAAGCCCCCAGTCAAAGATACACATGGCAATGACCTAGATCACAAACAGAGCACACTTAATGTCTTGGCTACGCGTGGCTACCATCCAACGGACGTTAGGCATGGTCTGACGATGTTGGCCAATACGTGCGATTTAAAATGTTTCTTGGCAAAACAGATACTTTTTATTATTCGTTGGTAAGTTGATACTTGCGCAATTGCTCATTGGTTAAAGTGATGTTTAACCCTTTTTACTACCGGTAAAGGTGGGGCGCAAGTGGTGGTGGTAGAACAATGATAATAATTAATAAGTTAATAACAGTATTAATGATAAAAAAAAAAACTAATGATAATAGCAGGCATCCCTAACAAAAAAAAAAAAAAAAAGAAAGAAAGAAAGAAAGAAATATTGCATTGTCTTATTGTTATTGTTTTTGTTGAACCCTTCCGACGTGTGACGCGGCTGTTTTTACAACTCGTACACACGCCACAAGCCTCATTCCCACTTTCGGTCGCCATGACGAGCTCAGAAGAAGCAAACCTCCAACAGTTCCTCCTGTGGTTACAGGTTACTTGACACATTTTCAGTCAGTAATAATGGAAACTGAGATATTTTGTTGCGTCTGTCAATTAGTTATTTTAAATTTGTTGGGTTTTGAATATAGGCTAATGGAGTTCAACTACAAGGCTGCAACATCAAGTATTGTGATTCCAGAAAAGGGTTTGGCATCTTTTCAACTAAAGATTTTTCCGATGGTAATCTGAATCTTCCGAACACTTAATCAAGTATATTAATAGATCATTTTAAGTTTATGTGGCAATGGTCATCTTGCGATTGCTTTGCTTGTTCTTCCCCCAGTAGCTGAGAAAATGTAAATTTAGCGTTCATTGATGGAGTTGAGCTCTAAACTTGTAACTTTGTCATTGCTGGCTAAACCCAGAAAATGTAGCACTGGGTATAAAATTCTGTTAGTGTGCCTTTTTCGGAATTTTGAATGTACATGCGCTTCTTTTGGGCCAAAATAAGCAATCTTTAAAGTATATGCCTGGCGTTTGGAGCATAAAGAATCAGTCTTTCTAGCTGGCGGTAACGATAACAAGCTTGCATCATATTTTAACAAGCCATGAAAAGCAAATCAGTGAACCTGATTGTTTCAATTTAAGTTTTCTGGAAAAAGTATTCGTTGCCTGATAAGATGATTTTTAGTTGTAGCTATACACATCTAATGACCAGAATGATATAAGTTGCATTTGGTTGCAGGCATCTTTATTTAAAGGGATTTGGATGTGAAATTTCAAATTTTGGTGGTAAAAAAAGTATCAGATCAGTAAATTCTTGACATGATTCAATAAGTTTAGATAGATAACAAATGTTATATTTAAAAGCAACAATCTCTAGGTTGAGTAATGCCTATTAAGTGCATATAGTTTAATGCTATCATACACAGCTCAGTGTTTAATTATTTAAGTCTATACTGTGCTGTAAAAAAATAAGAGAAAAAGATTGTAAGTACTTTTCCACCTCAAATATATATCCTCTCTTTAAGCTCTTGAAAATCAAGAAAGTAATGTTGAATACTCCACGAAGCAGGGGTTCTACTGGTTGTTCCGCTAGATTTAGCTATAACTCCAATGAGGGTATTGCAAGATCCCCTTCTTGGTCCTGAATGCAGGGCAATGTTCGAAGAAGGAGAAGTAGATGACAGGTTCTTGATGATTTTGTTCTTGACTGTGGAGCGCTTGCGCCATAATTCTTCGTGGAAGCCGTATGTTTGGTTGATTATGTTAGACTTTTTGTTGATAATTTTGTCTTATTCTTTGTTGTGAGTTTTGCTGGTGGAAAATGAAATTAGGTACCTTGATATGCTTCCAGCCAATTTCAGAAATCCACTTTGGTTTAGTGATGATGATCTTCAAGAGCTAAGGGGAACATCATTATTACGTGCTACTGAATTGCAGGTGATTTATCTTGTGATTGATGATTAGATAACAATTAACCATTTTAATAGAGGGCGAAGGTGCAGAAATAGTTATGGTAAATTGGCAAATGTGCATTTGGCATCATAATAAAACCTCGGGTGCAAAAATATTTATCTTAAATTTAAAAGGGTGCAAAATTGTTTTTCCTTCTATAATGAGTTAACTGCTGTTAACTTGGAGTTGTGGGCCCGCAAATGTTGTCCATACCATCATGTTGACTGTCCTATGTGGCCTCCACTGTTCTTTTCTCTTCCCTCCTGCTTCTTTCTCCCCGACCTTTGAAAATGCGGTAGATACATGAAATGTAAGTCCTTAACAAACCAATACCAAAGGTCATTTGCTGGATAAGGGTAATTTTCAAAGAAAGAAAAAGACTTGTAGAGATTGATTTGGGTGATTTCGTAAGAGACGTCAGTCCAATGAGTCTTGGCCATGCGGTATCTGATTCCGCAATTAGGAAAGAACTGAGCGACCTCGAACAAGTTCTTCTTCTTTATTCTCTTGGATTTCTTAGGGGTGGTAGGTTTTTGAGAAGCAAAAGACGAAGCACAACTCTCCTCCTGGCGAGAGCAATCCCCATTCCGATGCTTCACTTTCAGACCAACTGAAAGCACAACTCTCCTCCTGTTGGCGGCTGCTACCTAGTCTCTCACAACCCAACCATAACCCTTTGTTGCTACCCAGTCCCAGTAAAAACCTGCATATTAAAAAAAGAGAAAAAGAAAAACATACAAAAACACCATGTGGTGTTCAGTTTTTCACTCTTTGGATTATGGAGGAAACCCATATGTAGACGCTCCACTTAAATTTTCTGACACGGTGAAGCAGGAATACACACATATATCTGAACTTGGTTGAGTAAAAAAAGCAAGACTCTCAACAAGCCTATATTTTTCACATAGAAAAAAGCTCACCCAATAACTCTTACAAAATATGGGACCACACAATGAAAGAAGTGGAATCAGGTTGCTTGGGGTTGCCAGAGATGAAAGAAGCAGGAGGGAATGGAAAAGAACAGTGGAGGCCACATAGGACAGTCAACACAATGATATGGACAACATTTGTGGGGCCCATAACTCAAGTTAACGGTAGTTAACTCATTATAGGTGGAAAAACAATTTTGCACCAATTTAAATTTAAGATAAGTATTTTATACCTGATGTTTAATTATGGTGTCAGATGCATATTTACCAATTTACCATTACTATTTTTGTATCTTCACCCTTTAATAAAACTAATGCTTCTCTTGCCAATCTATTTATAGACATATCGTGATATAGAAAATGGATGATTATGAACTCTTGAGTCTTGACATATAGGCAGGAGGTAGCTGGTGTCCATGTTTAATTTTCAAACTTCTTAAAGCACTCTTGTGTTTTTCCTGTGCTGAATGTTACTAATTAGAGTCTGCATTTTGTTTGTCAATTGAGTAGTTGAAAGACACGGGGGATCTGTAGTTAATTTGTGTATTGGTATTTTAAGATTTTCAGGTTATTTAGAGCTTGAATTCATTCTTAATGCACTAAGGGATAGCACACAGAGTGCACTATAACAATCAATCAATGACTTCACAGAAGTAGGGAGCAAAAGGAAAATGAAATGAGTGCATAGCAAAATCTAATAACTTAGGAAACCCAGAAAAAGGAAGAAATCAGCATTGAATTTGCTCCACAAAGACAGACAAATACATAATACTGATGGACCATAGTTCCTGTCACACCATATGCAGAAGGATTAGATTTAATTACCTGAAGTCACCTTTGAAGAAACTATATTTGTATAGCAATCTCAACTGGTATATAGAAATTATGATCAGTATGGGAATGGGAAGAGGTTGGACAGAAATTATGACATCTATGGTTACGAGAGACAGAGATAGGCAAACAGATTCTGCACATCAACAGAGGTGGCAGAGCGCCAGTTCTAGATGAGTAGCAGCTGGGTTTTGGCCTATTAAAGCCTTTCGAGAGTAGTGAAAACTGTAGATTCCAAAATTTGGAATTCTTGTGCTATTTTTGCTTTGTTTGAAGGTATGAATCAGGCCACAGTGGGCTCTTATGACATGAAGGTTTTCAGACTGCTTAATGTTTGAAGTCTTACTTATGTAAAGATGAGATTATATATGTATAAGTAGAGTAAGCTACAAGAATCAGCTGATCACTCTGCATAACTAAGGAGCAGAAGACAGCAAAATAAATGCCTAATAAAGATTTATAGAGCATGTAATAATAAAAAACAAAAAATTAACACAGCAGATAATAACAAGGAAGAAGTAAGCATTGCCATCTGCTCCATAAAGGCAAATAAAAACAAAATGTTATGGGGATAATCAATAATGTGCGATAAACACAGGATTCCAACTGTCTTTATGAAGTTCTGAATTTTAAGTAGGAATGTGTGACTGTAGTACTGATACAAGAACCAATATGATCCTTCCAATCTCAAATGCCGAACCTAGTTTTCTGGTGCTGATTTCTGTGATGTGATGGGGATCTGTACGATTTAAATTTTGGTTGATTCAACGTTTGAGGTAAATATATTTAGTATGTCTAATGTGGTATGGGGAAGAACCAGATGACAATTCTGTTTCAAGCCTTTTCCTATCTCACTTAATAGCATATGTGTATTGGCTCATCTTGCAGAAGAAAAACTTGCTGTCGTTGTATGATACAAAAGTAAAGGCTTTGGTGAAGAAGCTCTTGACTCTTGGTGGATATTCAGAGACGTATGTACTGGGTGACTCGATCTAGTCTGTCGTTTTTAACAAGTTATTTATATTTGACACAATTAGATACTTGTTGAAATTTTCAGTTTTATAATCAGTGGGGGGTAAGTATTGGCTTTTTATTAATAGTATTAGTTTTGTTGTAGGGGCTATGATTTTGACATTCCTATTGTTCTACAAAGTTGTCTTTAGTTCTATTTTTTTATCAATTTACCTGATATGAGAACCATGGTACTGATTAGCACTTTGTAAGATATGTTTTGAAATAGTCTTTATTAGCTAAATTATAATCTTATACTAAAACTGCTGCTTTTCTGTCTAATCTGCTTCACTAGTGAGGTGTGCTTTGAAGATTTCCTATGGTACGTACTTTTCATGAACCTTTATCATTACATTAAGCAATTAACCTTTATAGATTCATGCGAACTACTAGAAGTTCAACCCTTGGAGGCTGACAGCAGATTCACCTCAATGCTAGGGCAAATTCAGTATTCTGGAGTCGTGCTTTGAACATCCCTTTTCCTCGTTCTTCAGTATTTCCAAAAATGCAAACATCTGACAGCCGCAGTTCAGTCAACGGAAGTGTCCAGACTTCAATTAATGGTGAATATCATGACAAAACTAGTTCACCATTTTCTTATTTTTTTTTAATTATATTCTGATTTGTATTCAATTAATTTGATTGATCCTCTTTTAGCCTTTGCTGAATATTAGTCAATTATCACGTTAATAGGGACGGGTTTCGTTTCAGAAAGCCAGGTTGAAAAATCTGATGATGAAGTCAATGAGGCCTGTAACAAAATACAAGGAGACCCAGTTTGGGTGGAGGGTCTTGTCCCGGGCATCGACTTTTGCAACCATGGTAGGCTGTTAAATGAAACCTACACATTTTAATTTTTTAAATGTTTTTGGAGTTCCTTTCTTTTTGTTTCTCCATTTGTTGGGTTCTCTTGATTTCCGCCTTTTATATTTAGGATTTAGATGTAGCTAAAAGAAGACAATTCCGTTCTCAGAAACAAGTCATTCCTAGACTTTAATCTTTTTCTCGGGTTGTTGATTGGCTTCCTGATGAACATCTGCAAACTTATACAACTATCGTTGATTAGACTTCTTTATTACTCTTATTATACACCAAAACAGGAGCGTTTGCTGTTTTTCTTTCTCTACTTTCTCAGATCCCTTTCCTTTTAGACCTTATCTAAATGGTTTGACATTATTGGTTATATTCTTCTTTTTTTCATGGTAATAGTGGTGTCATATGTTACTTATCCATTGGATCCTAATCCAGAAGGAAAGATGACATTTAGAAAGATGCCTAAAAATTGTCAGCTATTCCTTCTGTTTGACTTTTTAGCTAAACAAGATTGTATCTGCATATGCATATATGCGCATATATGCGTGGCTATTTGCAGCATGATTTGAGTTATAGCGACATATATAATATATTAGGACAATTTTAAAACTTTTAGTTCAAATGTCTCATGGGACTTACCTTAATTGGGCTTTCAGATCTGAAGCCAATAGCAACTTGGGAAATAGATGGAACTGGATCGATCACACATGTTCCTTCTTCCATGTACCTTATCTCTGGTAATGATGTACTCTTTTTTTTATTCAGTAAGGCAACTATTCCTTTGTTAAGTGTTAACTTCTGAATTTTTTTCTTTTTATTGCTTGTAACATATGCCATTTTATTGTACGTCTCTGTCACTCCATTTAAGTAGCTTCATGATTCAATAAAATTACTCATCTTTGTTTTCTCAACTGTTAAGCCACGCAAAGTCCCTTGGAGATTGGTCAAGAAATTTCCATTAGTTATGGCAACAAAGGAAATGAGGTACTGTTGTTCCATCCCAAGGTTAAAAACAGAAGGAAAAAATGTTTCTGATTTCATGTATTATTGTGTAGATTTGAAAGTTTACTTTTGTCTTGCGTATGATGAAGTTTTGTATTCATTGCCTTCACATCCTTATTCCATAAAAGACTTTTTGCCTTTTTTGACATGTAAGACCGTTTTTTCTCTCTGTTTTTTTAAATCATTTGCAAGCCATTCTTTTACATACAATTAGTTATATATTCGCAGATATACCTTCATATATATCCAATTGCATGGATTTAGTTAGAGGACCTTCTTTTTGGTTTAATGCTGATTAAAATTTACTCTTAAATTCATTGCAACTGCTGAATGGTCTATGTTTTCTTTTATTTGATGCAGGAACTTCTCTATCTTTATGGTTTTGTGATCGATGATAACCCAGATGACTATCTCATGGTAACAGTTTCCACTTAGTATGTACCTTGTACACCCTTAGCAAAATTTTTCGTCAGCACTTGTACAATGCTACTAACCCACCCAGACAGACAGACATCACAAAAATGACAAATCATAACAAGAACATTAAACGCACTTCTCACAAATAAGGAAAAAAAAACTATTTTTCCTAAAAACAAATATCAAATATCATATGCTTTTTGTTGGGTGAAAAACCAAATTATTATACAGAAGTTAGGGCAAATTTTAGATTTTGGTAAAAGTGCAAGTTTTAAGTTGACAAGTGTTGAAGATCAGGAAATATTATTTATTTATTATAGATATTGTTCAATCATAATGTTTCGAGTCATGATGACTGATGAGTGATTATGGAAGTTCTGCAACTGTAGCATATCATAACTTAATTCAAAGGGCAGTTCTGCCACTATAGTTGCGCTTTGAATTTGCCCCTAGCCCTTGATATTGTCTGTGGTTGTTACTTCTGTTATTTGCTCTGCTGCAATCCGTGATTAAACTTTTATTTTATTACAGTTTATAGAGTATGACGTATATATCATAGCTTATCAAAGATGTTGTATCCTTTTAGGTCCACTATCCAGCAGAAGCAATTGCTTCAATATCTTGCTCAGAATCCAAGAGTCAGCTTCTTGAAGCGCAGGTACACAAGTAATATATCTCCTGTACGACATGTTATTTCTGCAAGTAGAATACCTTAAGTCTGGAAACGTTCTAGTAATTATTGTTCTTGGTGTGTTTTTGGCTATTGTAAATCAATTGCTTTCTCTTATTTATATTTACAGAAGGCTGAGATGAGATGTCTTTTACCGAAGACTTTGCTGGATGATGGATTTTTTCCAGTAGGCACCAAAAAGGGTGGGGAAAATGACAAGTGCAAGGCGAACCAATCTTGCAATTATAGTTGGAGCGGTCAACGGAAGACACCATCTTATGCACATAAGCTGGTTTTTCCCGAGAAGTTTATGACAGCATTGAGGACCATTGCCATGCAGGAGAACGAGATCTTCAAAGTTTCCTCAATGCTCGAAGAGGTGCATTTTTTATTTGCAGCATACACCCCCCCCCCCCCCCAAAGGGGCAGAAGCCCATGATCAAAACTCTACTTATTTACTTGGTGCATAATCATTACCAACCTGATTTAGTTTCTTCCAATGCCAGTCTCTATGGAAATGGCAACGCATGTTCAGGCTAAATTTCTTGGCCTGAGCGAAATCTATTTATATATGGGATTAAAAACACTATATTACTTCTCCCACAAGAAAATATATCAGCATTTTATTTAAAGTACTCCCTCTGGTCTTTATTATAAGGCACCAGCAATTCTCACATACCACTAAAGTTGGTTAAAAGTATTAAATTTGTCCTAAAATTCAAGTAATTTCCAATAGTACCCCCAGTAATAACACTGAACTCTATATCATATTAACTATTACTCTCTCCCATTGCCTCTATTAAATATGGGCATGTAAGGAAAAAAATAATTAATTTGCCTTGGAAACCAATTAATGCCTTATAGAAAGGACCAAGAAAACGTGCTAGTTGATGCCTTATAATAAGGATCAAAGGGAGTATTAATTTATATCTGAATCCACCGTATTAACTTTATCCCCCTTGAAGCTTCTTGGATCTGGAGGGGTGAAGGAACTATCAGATACAGACGTTCAATCAGCAGTATGGGAGGTTTGTGGTGATTCTGGAGCCTACCAATTGCTCGTTGATCTTCTTCGAGTTAAGTAAGTACCAGAATATGCTTCAATTCTGAATGCTTTACGTGAAGTATAAGCCATATACTGATGCTTCTTGAATTTGCTTTTTGCGAATGGTATTCATTGTTCTGTGTGGCATAGCCCATAGTAAAATGGATCTCTCTTAGTTTGGAACAGAGGTATATCCAGTGAGTAATACTTTAACCAATGTCACTGCATGTAAGGTTAATGGATCTTGAAGAGGGCTCAGGAACGGAGGAGAGCGACACTGATTTGCTGAACAAGGCCCTTATTATTGATAGCTGGGATGATAACCAACAGTTGAAGAGTAGTTCAAGGTAGGAATTAGTTTCCTTGATTGGATTATTTTGACTTATACCTATGAATTTTCTATGTAGAAAGGGTTGCACGAGATTCACTATCTTCTGAAAAAGAAGAAAAATTTCGGTGCATCTCAGGAATATAAATGAGAAGATGGGCTCTGGTGTATAAAGAGGGCATCACACTTGAGTTTTTATAACTGTATATCCTTTACTCATACGATTTCTTTCTTTTAATTACTAAAACATTTTATCAAACATCATATTATGCACCAATGATCTTCATTCAATGCATTCAAAGAGAAATAGAGAGTAGAGAGAACAGGAAAGAAGACTTGAATTTACATTTTGTTATTATATTGAACTTACATTGTTGTCCTATTCCTTGCTACCTTTATCTTGCTAATGTTTTTTAAACCTGCAGCACCACCAATGAGACTGAGGAGCATAAGTTTATGAGCAGAAACAAATGGTCTTCTATAGTATATCGGCGAGGGCAAAAGCAACTCACTCGCTTATTCTTGAAAGAAGCAGAACAAGCTCTGCAATTATCCATAGAGGAGGAAGAGAGATAGATAACTTTTCCCTTTAAAAAACTGTTACTTTAGTATACTGTGGTCTGACTCCTACCGGAAGAGATCAATAAGTTAAACATTTCTAGTTAACTTGCATCTGAAGTTTTAGCTTGCCCTTCCCCATTTTCTGATGTTTAATAGTTCATTCTCCGTTCCTATTTTGGCGGCTTTTGTTTTGTCTCTGCAATTTTGGCTTTAGAAGAACTCTGAACGGGGAATGAAATCTGGTTCTGATTCCTTCATGGTTCTAAATCGCGGATTGGAATCTGCTTTTGACTCCCCCTTCCCCCCTTTTGGGCCTCTTTCGCGTGATGGTCTGTATATATTGTTTGAATGGTTTTTTTCCCCCGAATGAAAGGATAATATATTGACTCATATCAAAAGCCGTACAAGGGTAGCCCGATATTACAAAAATTGCTTTATTAGATTAAAGCTCCTTTGTGTTCCTTGTGCTATGACTCTAATTTTTGCCACCATACTGTGGTGGTAAAAAATGGATAAGATGAATTAAATGATATTTTTATATGATTTTGATTCTTAAGATTTACAAGAGATAATTAAATGGTCACCAACAATTACGAATTAAATATGAAGACAAACGGAAGGTCCTGGGATATCAAAAATTATAGGGAAATCAGTGGGAATATATTGTAGAATGCAAAATAGAGATATACAAAGAAGAGAAGGGGAATTTCATTGGACAACAGGAATAGAGGAAATATGAGAGCCATGAACCGGGAGTCTGGACCAGGAGCTTGATGTGACGTGACAGGAGTATCATGTGGTGATGATATAGGAGTCAGGATGTTGGAGCGACAAGAGGAGAGATAATACGGGATCCAGGAGGTTTGTACAGGAGTTGTCTTGCACAGGGACGATGTTTCTAGGCCAAATGAGGAGCCGAGAAAGCTTTGAAGTTGCCGTGCCTTTTTTTGAATGGATTCCCCCCTTTTAAAGTCTTGCTCGTCGTCTTTATATAGATTGTAGGTGTGTAGAGTGGTTGATCGTGCATCAGAGAGTTCCTTCCAAGATTCCAGCACAATATCTCCTCTTTTTGTGGGTTTTACATTAGTGGAGGGAGTTGTGGTTTGGACTTGGTAAACGGATTTGAAATGGAGGAAGTTAAGAGATAATGAGAATTATGGTCCCTTGATTTAAGGAGCTTCTCTTAACCTTATTTCTGACCGCCACATGACCTATTTTTGGCTGAAAAATTGGTGCTCGCGCATACTTTTAGTAGAGTACTTGCTCATTTTCAAAAATCCTATGGTTTCTAACTTTTCAGAGCTTCCAAAAAGTGATGCAAATACCAATCTTTCAGGAAACATCTAAGTCAAAATTTGTGAGAATGGCCTCCAGCCAAGATGAGGTGGCTACGTTTTCCCCACAAATATTGTTGTATTAATATATAGGCAAAGAAATCAATAAATATAAGGACAGCTATTTCTTTTCTTTTTTTCCTCACATATGGCTGTAGTGATGTGTAAGCAAAGAACTACATAGATATTGCATCTGCCACAAGGTTTGCAAACCCCAGAACCAGAACATCCACTGTCAATACATTATTGCAGCATCCAAGTTAGTAATTTGATCAAATTTGCACAGGATGAGCTGCAAATTTTATATTACTTGAACATAAATGAGTTGATTATGAATAGCAATTTTTTTTTTTTTGCTGAACTAAATTATAATAGCAGTTTTTAGGATCCTTTGAGAGAAACTTGAAAAGTTCTGACTTGTCTTTTTATTTATTTTGTATTTAAATCATTTTTAGTTTGTACATTGATAGTTAGAATATTAATAACATCTTGCATCTTGTTTTATTTAATATAATAGATATGAAAATTTAATGCAACAGCGTTTCCACTACGTGGCCTGGAGATAGCACGTTATAAGGCCAATTAATTACTCCTTGTGCATATGGCCATTTCCTTGTGTATATGGCCATTTCCTTGTGCGTGGCCTGGACATAGCACGTTATAAGGCCAATTAATTACTCCTTATGCATATGGTGATTTCCTTGTGCATATGGTCATTTCCAGGCCACGCACAAGGAAATGACCATATGCACAAGAAAATCGCCATATGCACAAGGAGTAATTAATTGGCCTTATAACGTGCTATGTCCAGGCCACGCATAAGGAAATGACCATATGCACAAGGAAATGGCCATATGCACAAGGAGTAATTAATTGGCCTTATAACGTGCTATGTCCAGGCCACGCACAAGGAAATGACCATATGCACAAGGAAATCGCCATATGCACAAGGAAATCGCCATATGCACGAGGAAGTACGTTGTCAGCCAAGGAAGTACGTTGTCAGTATCAGCGTGTCAGCGTCAACGGTCAACGTCAGAAGACTTTTGCACAGGTCCCTATCTGAAATTAATTCACAAAGGCTTTTAGGTCTTTTCACACAACAATTTTTTTTCATTTAAGGACCTTGGTCTTGCAGTGAAATTTCAGATTTTTTTGGTCCTTCTTTTACATTAATTTTCTACAGTGATCCTTTAATGAAATTTTCCCATTGAGAAATGGAGCGTGTGAATAGGAAGAAGAGATAGCAGAAATGGACGAAACGAGAGAGAAGGAAGAGATAATAGCCTCAAAGCCTCCATATATATACATATTCTCCTCTCCATCCCTCTTTTGGCCGCCTCTCACCACCGCCATTCTCCGCCGTCACCACCAGTAAGAGCTAGTATCTACGTTACTAAATATAAGACACATTTACGTTATTTAATTTAATTATATTAAGAATGTTAATTAAGTTAGTTAAAATTATATGATATTAATAAAACACCCAAACTATATATTTTTACTACCACACTCCATCTGTTATTTGTTTATTACTCCATCCGGTCTTTATTATAAGAGCTCGAAATTTGAATTGATTTGGTCCAAAATATAAGAGTTCACATTGCATTCTCTCATCATTTAATGCATTTTTTCCTATTATACCCCTAATTCTCTTTCATATTTATTAATGCTCATATATTTCCTTCTCTTGATAGACTTATCATAAATAAGGGTACTATTAGAAAAAGATGCATATTTCAGACATATTAAATCACTTTCACATGTTTTCTTAATAAGCGTGTTTTAGCGGCCGAGCTCTTATAAATAGGACCGGAATGAGTAATAAGGAACATCAATAGGGATGATTTGAGAAAATATTGTGAAAAATTATAAAGATGTTTTATATTTATGACCAAACTAATATCAAAATAGGTCCTATATCTAATATGAGAGAGAGAGAGAGAGTACATTGTATCTCATGATGAATGTCACCCATTTTGGGGGGCATTGATCACAGTAAGTTACCACTCTGTTCCTATTTATAAATCCACCTTACTTAATTCACGCATATTAAAGAAAGATAGTTAAATCATTAGAAATATCTACAATTGAGGAATCTTTCCAATTCTACCCCCATTTAAAAATGAATATTACATTCTTTTTCTATATTTATCAACCTCCTCTCTCACATTAATAAGGGGTAAAATAGTATCGCCCACATTTATTACTCCTAAATGGGCTTATAATAAAGAACAAATTTTTTTTTACAAACTAAACTTACAAATAATAACAGAGTGGTATTTGTTCATACTTACTTGATCACCTCTTAGCTTTTACAGGGTGGTGGGAGAGGGATAGGGATAGGGATAGGGAGGGTTGAGACTCGAGGGGACAAAAGGTATGCGTGTGTGTAATGGTTGCATGCAGATGCATCAACACGTGGCCTGTCACGTAATAGTACTACGACCAGCTTTTATCTTTTGTTTTTGGTCAAAAACGTACCAGCTTTTATTACCGAATGAATTTGGTGGCTTCCTTCTCGGAGACCATGAACTATGCATTTTTTGTCGGGATACTTATAATACAATCCCTCTCATAAAAAGTATGATGTTTTATTCTAACTCGTAGTATGATGTTTTTTCTAACTCCCAAATCATATTTCATTATTCTCTGCTCCACTTCTTATTTGATTAGTATTGGGGTTGGGAGGAGTATCAACAAGGATAATTTAAAAATAATTTTATAAAAATTAAAATTGGGTCATATATTTAAGACCAATACTAACACTCTCAATAAATCTTATATTTAAGATTAGAATGAGTACTTTATATAGTTTTAAAAAATAGTTAAAAATATCTTTTTTCTAAAATGTCCCTAATAAATGATTAAGATTCACCTGTTCAGTAAAAGTTTTTACATGAGAAAATGGTTATGAAGTAAAAAAAATTACAACATCAACTAATTAAGCTTCATAATTTTCTTAGTACTTTTATTTTTGGTGATTGATTATGTTCTTGGTACTTGTAATTACCGAAATTGTGCCTTATGCGTAAGAAAGGGGTGTAATTTTTAAAATTAAAACGTGTGTGCACGTGACATCTCCAATAACATGACAGATTGTAATTATCAATAAATAAATATGTTGAAAACTACTATAAATAAACAAATCGTGCGCTCCAAGACATACCATATACATCAAATTTGATCTTTATTAATGAGCCACTTATATAATGATTGATGGGAATCTCCAACATTAGTAAATTAATTTATCAGAACATAATTTTGGTAAGTTTCTAAAAATAAACAAAGACTCGAAAAAAAACCTACCAATTTAAGATTTTTGAAGCAAGAGGATGTAATGTATAATTATATACTTGTATATCAACAAACATGTGATATAATCGATAAAATTGTTAAAAAAAAAAAAGAATTGATGAAGATTATAAATTAAGGTGCTACGCCGTACCTATCGCAATATGCATTTAACACCACACCAAAAGAAAAGAAAGGTGAAGTATATATTAATTGACTCCCCTGTTTTTCATTTATCTTAATTATTTTATTTCTTTTAAAAAAATTCAAAATGCATTATATGGTCCTTGCTGAATAGTAAGTGCAGAGAATTAATATTCAAAGATGGCACAGGTAAAAATGAAATAGCACTTAAACTAAGGGCCTCCTTTCTTGTTCATCTTGCGCATGTTCTGTGTGAGTGGCCCTCAACTCTTGATTATTACCAGTAGGAGAAGAGGGTAAAGCCTTTTTAGTGTTGGCAGGCTTATTTTCAGGCGACATCTTCAGTATGATTCCCATTGCTATGAGCAGAAGTCCAGTCCCATGCTGTTCTGTCAATGGCTTCGTAAATATCAAGTATGACAGCATTAATGTCACTCCCTTTCTTGCAGTTGTTATCTGTCACACAGTGCAAAATGCTTAGATTGGCATGAAAATTGGATGTAACTCTCCCTCCAAATGCATGAATCTATAGAAGTTATAATAGTAAAATGATAGTACATTTTACAAAGTCAACATTCGAATGTATGGTGGGGACAAAATGCTGATCATTTAATGCCGTTCAGGTTTTATTGGGTTGGTAACATTTTCCATCCCCCATACCATTCTTTGGCCAAAGAAACATCATAACACAAACAAGTCAGCTTTCAGATGATATTCAAAATTACTGATGTAAAACGAGCTAATGTTGGTCATTTAATACCATTTGAGCCTTATGACATCTTGCAGTTTCACATGGAAACGCCAGAGGACTTGAATGTTTGGCGCATGAATTCAAACACATCAGTGGTCCAAACTAGCATAATGGAAGCAGGAGAAGCTTGTGACAGAGAGGCTTACCATTGCTGTTGTGGCCGCACCAAAAATGGCAATGAGGGAGAGGACAGAGACTTGGCCAACAAAAGTGGCAATTGCTTCAAACACTAACACGCCATACACATAGGGATGCTGCAGGTAATGGAAATGCCTATTCTCTTTAGAAATCAATCAGTGAAGTTTACGTGAATCATTTGAAGCAAATACTAATTGCAAGACCTTTGTGGTGAATAAACCTCTACATTTACCTGTGAACATGAAGTCCAAGCTTTAAATAACTCTCCGGTTAAGATCATAGGTGGGATTAAGAGAGGCAAACCCACTACAGTAGAGCAGAAGAGCATCTCCATCTGTGATTTGAGAATAAACAAGTATTTAAAATGCTGCTAACATATTACATGAACGCCTTTTTGTTCTCCTGGAAAAGAAAAGCAAACGGAGAAGTAAGAAGACTTGAAAAATAACCTGTGTGGTCTCAGGATTCATTTTGAAGATTGCTTCTTGCAGATTTCCCAGAAAGGAGTCCATGACCAAAGCACCGGATATCATTATAACACCGATGACACTGAAATTGGGTGATGCTTGTGCATCTGCTAAAGTGAATAGAATCAAGCCTCCCACTAAAAGTACTGCTGACACATATTCATGACATGGATATTTCCTTCTCAGACCCGGTATGAAGGCGCCCATTATCATCACAGGTAGCACCTAAGTACAAGAGTTGAATCTGATTATAATCAAATGTTTCACATTCTAATATTCAACCAGCCTCATGATCCCAAAAAAAAAAAAAAAAGGGTTTAATTAGCTTCAACTTGACGGCCAGAGATAATTTTGACACGCTAAGCCCATAAGTAAGAGTTTAAACGGGAGAATCTGATTCCTAGTAACTAACTAAGGAATAAAATTAAACACATTCAAAGTGTTTGACTCTCATTAGAATCAATAGCTTTCAAAGGGATGTTTGCAATTTACCTTTGTGGACTTGAACATTATCTGTGCCGGGTAGTTCAGGAAAGCCAAAGATCCCTTTGTTAGACCATGGGAACTCATGAGGACAGCAGAGAGCTTCACATATGTCTTCCATGGGTTCACCATTTGCTTGCTTGTGAAGCCTTGGAGGTAAATCAGGAACAGATAAACAAATCCTTGAACAAACGTGAAGTACCATCCGTAGCTGGAATAAGAAATCAAGTCGCCCATTTCATTATCAATTGACAAGCCCTCAAGAAAATAAATATACAAAACAGTAACAAGATGAAGAAGCTTGCCTGAAGTGGAGCCTGTTATAGACATACTCCTGAAAAATGAGACAACATAACTCAAAATTAAAAACGCCTGGTCATAGAGCAGGGGAGTGTCATTTATGAAGCATTGCAATTATTGAATTCTCCGAAAGAATGAGAGGAAAATGTCAAGAGGAGGCCCAACTTCCCAGTGGAAGGTACAAAAGCAGAGAAGACAAAAGGCAGAAAAATCAGCGACCAAAACAGTACCGTATAAAGAACCAAATTGCTGAAAAAGTGCAGTATAGCAACGGTCGATGAAATTTCAAAGTATAAGAAAAGAAAATAGAAATTTGAGGGTAACTTGAGAGAGGAAAAAGGTCGAAAAAGATGAGTAAGGCAAAATGCGGAAGTTGTAGTCGAAAGGAGAGAAAGTATGTGTGACATGTACCTCACAGATGCCGTTAACGAGGTATCCAAAGAAGAAGCCAGAAGAACAAAAGAGGAATTGCTGCCATTTGGGTCTGTCTGAGAGCGAAATTCCAAAAAGAGTACGAGGTTGCTCGTCGTTCTTCATCACTCACATATATTCGTACACCGGTCCTTTAATATGCCTGTTGAGAAATAAATGGCAAAGGCACAGTAAGTGATAATGGAAAGCTTGAAAGTCGAAATGCGGTCAAAGGAAGAGGAGACGGTGAGTGAGAGGGATTTGCATGTGGATTTTGGTTCAGAGAATGGGAACAGTTGTTAAACAAAGGTGTAGCCGTAGGCATGTAGATGTGGGGAATGGAAGGAAGGTAGAATGAAAAGCACGGATTTTGACGAAGCAGAGACGCTCCTCTGTGTCTGTGAGTGAGTGTGAGGAAGGAGGGAAGGGGTGCTTGCTGCGCAGAGAGAGCGGTTATATCATGCGGCCCTCGTGCAAGCTTGACGATGCACCTCTTTCATATTTTCATGGATTTATTTATTTTTTTATTTATTTCAATGCTGATGAAAAAAAAAAAAAAGGGAATCTAGAGCCACGTCAGCCGGATGCACCACACCTCGTACGGAGAGCCACCCCTCCTTGTATTTTGTCGGTGAGGTCTTGTTATCCGGGTAAGGCTAGTGCAAGTGCAACCCCTCCTTTTCTCCACTCTCCTACGTATTCTTATCCTCTTCCCTAATCTTCACCCTTCACCGCTACAATCATTAGGTCTTTCTCTATGTGTTTAAAGCGTTACATATACACATGTTTAAAATCTGTGTATTGATTGATATACGCGAGGTAGCTGGCGACACTGGAGAACCTAAATGAGACAAATTTTTAGGAGACTAGCTTGTACCTACCTCTATGTATCTGGTCAAAGACTCCAAGGCAACCGATCGCCAATATCTTTATTCAACTTTTGAGAGATCCTTTTGAAAATAATTTACTTATATTAACTTCTAACACAACAGCGTAACTTCCACTGCTAAACCTGATTTATCGCGTCAAGATTTTACTGTAGCAAAAGCAACAATTGTTTAGATTTATTCTTGTTATTATTCATTTATTTTTTTAATTTCATAATATCTTTAAATATCTATGTTTTTATGAGTGTGATCTAACGTATTTAATTGTTCCCAAAATCAATTTTCAAAACAATCAAAATTATATTTGTTTCTCACTATTTTTTTGAAAAATCAAAGAAATATTATAAAATTTTTCAAAAATGACAAGGAAGTATAATTTCCTTTTACATGAATATTTGAACAATTGGTCAATAATTAAATTATAAGATAATTACTACTATGTTCCTTATTATAAGTCCACCCTAACTACTTCTCACATACCAAGGAGTGGAAGTTATAGTATTAAATATATTCTATTTTTTTAACTTTACCCTTATTTAATAATAGGTGTTAAAATATTATTTTATGCATTATAACTATTCTCTCTTATCTTTCCTATTTCCAATACAGAGGTAAAATAGCCACAGTATCATTAATTGATTCTAAACTAGACTTATATTTTGGAACAAAAAATTTGTGATATTTAGACTTATAATAAGAAGTATAAAAGACAACTAAGCTAAGCCTAGCGCAAACTCGCTCACAAAGTTCAGGGGCGCATGTGCTGTCTTTACAAAATATAGCGTAGTTTCTTGCATTCCATGATTTTTAGCAGCGTATGTCTTTATAATTCTTTAGGTCTAAATATATTACTATAACCTGATGAGGCCCGCCCCTGCCCAAGTGAAACAAATCGTATTTTATAAGTTGTAATTTTCATAAATTGGAAATATAAAATTATTGTTTTATATTTTGTTTCCCACCAAACATAAAAAATATTGCATATTGTCGCATTAATTCTTTTAACAGGATGTTGACGGTAGATGGTTTAAATAAAGTATATGAAATTCTTGTTTATATAAATTAAACGATGTGTGTTGGGAATATTGATCAAGCCTTGAAGTTTTAAGCTTGGATATATTTTTTCAAAAAAGGTTCCAAAACAACAATGATAATGGAATGGAAGGAGTAAAAGTTGAGGCATTTAAAATTGCTTGTTGATACGGAGAAAGTTAAGGAAAACTTTAGAAATCATTTGAATATTATTGAACCTTTGACATATTTCCAAATCCAATCTCTTTTGAAGGAATTGAATAAGAAGTAAGAAATTAAAACAACTGAAACATAATAGGCATAAGGCAAGGCCGTTGAGGTAGGCGGGGCGTGGGGCCGTGACTGGTGTGGGGCTAACAACATTATCTCCCAGTCCTAATTATAATTATAAGATTAAGTTAATTTTTTTGGAGAAATTAGGAATGTAAAATAAACCACTTTAAATTGTTTATTATATCTTTTTTTTTTCAAAACTAATTTATTTTATTTATAAACTAACATATAATCTACTTACATGTAGTGTATGTTATAATTTAATGGTATAATTTGCCTCCTTAATCTTCACAAAAAAAGTCAACTTAATCTTATAATTATAATTAGGAGTTGAGGGAGTACTTTTTAAGAAAATATCACAATCCATAATCCTATCATACCTACTCATCATTAATGCTACTTCCTTAAAAGGAAACTTAAAAGTCGTAACAGTTTTTATATATAAGCAAAAAATTTGAATAGTTTTGTCTATTTTTATAAGAGCATGGCTAAATTTTTCAAAGTATTTAATGCGTTTTTTTTTCATTTTACCCATCATTATTCTCTCTATTTATGTTATTTTTCATACTCATTTATAACACAATTATCACATTTCTCTTTCTTATTTACTCAATCATAAATAAGGGCAAACTTAAAGAAACAAAATTATTTCAAACATATTTATTATTTTCAACTACTTCCTTAATTTATGTGATTTTACCTCCTTAACTCTTAAAAAAAGTAACGGAGGGAGGATAAATATGGCGTAAAATAGGTCTCAACACAGCAAAATGGAAAGAGAATCGCTTCTCTTGATATATTTAGTATTAATTATTTTAATTGACAAAAAGTCAATTGAAATTTACTTCCCCATAATACACGAAAACATAAAAAGAAGTTAACAAGAGCACTATTTATTTAATTAATAATAGGTATATGACCAAAAGACTAAAATTTATCACAAAGTTATGTTAGCAATGAATAAAATTTCGCTTCAATGCCCTTGACTGCACAATGTAAGGGCAGATTGACTAATTGAGATTAAAGTTGTTTCAAAGGAAACATAAATACCAATCCTGTTGAGGAAAGTTGTTGCATGAATTCATTAGAATTAATGCCGCTCATGTAAAAGAAACCGGACTCATTCTCATGCAAATTAAAGTTGCTTCCAGCTAAAAATGAAAGGCTGTTGTCAATTTTATCAACTTCTTAACTATTAGACTAGTACATATATAAAGCTTTGGAAGTGGTGATATAGATGCCAAATGTAACACAGATTTTACGCCAAATGTTGTATTCCACCACCAAATGTTGTAACATAGGTTTAACGTATGTCTATCTCGGCGCTTAAACTTTAAACGCCAGGATTGTGACGTTGTGATAGACTATTTTTGTAGTAGTGTGATGTCGACAGCATGTTAAACATCCATCAACAAGCTGGTTGTGGCGGGGTAATACATGACAACATGGGGGGCTTGATGGTGGAATTCCAATAGAAACCAGACTTTTACTGATCCATAACAACATAAGTCCTTGCTATTAAAGTTGGGTACGTAATATGTGTGTAAGAATCTTGGCATCATGAATGTTAAACTTTACTCTGATTATACTAAGGCTTTTTAATTATTGATAATGAATTCAATAGATATCACCTTTTGTCCAGTGCTAGGGTTAGATCCTTGGTTTTCTTTGATTGGAATTTTGAGTTATTCCATTCACTCAAGAGAATATTATGCGGTGCAAACTATCTAGTTAGAATGGCACATGCTCATTGTCCGAGTCTAAAGTTATGCTGATTTAGACTGATATTAGATTATATTACGTAATATTATTTTTTGTTTTACTGACTCTGTTATGGGTTGTATTTACCAGTTTGCATGGCAAAAAAAGTGTTTACTAGTTTGATGTATTATTGGTCATGCAAGCTCTCAATGTAATGCTTGTCTTCTTTGTTGAAATGAAAAAAGAAATGGTGGTTAGAAAGTTCTTGGAGCTTTAGGCTGAAGGTAATTAATTTTACTTATTTATTAAATATGCGTGCATTTTTTTATGTACGTGCTTGTTAAAAACAATTTATAGATTTTTTCACATGTTAAAAATGGCCGAAAGATTTTTTTTTAAGCACTAAAATAGCTCCTATACTCACATGGATTTGTTTAGTGAAAATGAAATTTATTAAAATAAATAGAAACAATATAAAAGACACATGTATCTCATATTTTTTTCCACCCACACTTATCTCATGTTGATGACTATACTAATGACAAATTATGTTTCGGCAAAGGAAAGGGCAAATGTGTAATTTTGTTAAATGACTTTTACCTAAAGAACGTTAGAAACAAAAAAGAGTTGGAAGATGGTTAATTAAGCATAAAGTTTTAAAAGTGGTGCGAATTTACTAACGACATTATCTGCTTTCAAGCGGCCGTTAAATGGAGACACCTGACGCTTACGCGGTATCCGACATGTGGTGAAGCTAACAAAAATAAAGGGCAAATATGCAATTTTACCAAAATTTTTTGTACTAGTTGCTCCTCGCGTAAAATTTATTTGGCAAAATTGCACTCTTATCCTTTATTTTTCTTCATCTTCACCACAAGTTGGATGTCATGTAAGCGTCAGTTGTCTCCA
The DNA here is from genome assembly GCA_037074515.1 of Mimosa bimucronata. Taxonomy (NCBI): domain Eukaryota; kingdom Viridiplantae; phylum Streptophyta; class Magnoliopsida; order Fabales; family Fabaceae; genus Mimosa; species Mimosa bimucronata. Next base: position 40,738,301 of record CM073446.1, read on the forward strand.
TTTAACGGCCGTTTGGAGGCAGATGATGTTATTAGTAAATTCACAGAACTTTTAAAACCTTATATCTAACTAAGCATCTTCCAACTTTTTTTGTTTTTGTGCCTAACACTTTTTGGGTAAAAGTCATTTGACAAATTTCACCTTTAAAAAAAAAAAACGGATGACAAATTATGTAGGACAGAGCCACAGAGGCAGCTCCCAGTTTTATGGGTGGGCTTGGGCTGTAATAGCGGATTTTGCAATTGGGCTTAAACATTCATGGCTACGATAATACTAGCTATATTCACACAAAAAAGAAAAAAAGAACTGCAACGGCTAGAAGCCTGAACAGCCGAAATAAATGAAAGATCATATCAAACGGAAAAAGCCACGCTCGTCTTCCTCCAAGTATTAACTTTCAAGAGGTAACCTAACACAGGCGTCGGATAGTTGCAGAAAGCTTCCATCTTTCACTCGTTTTTCTCTTGTCGATGGATGTTTACTCAGACCCATTTTGCAGTTGAGGGAAATTAATGGGGGTGGGAGGAAAATTCTGGGATTTGCTAAAGCCTTATGCGCGAGCCGAAGGGTTCGATTTCTTAAGGGACAAGCGAGTCGCTGTGGACCTCTCCTTCTGGATTATCCAGCATCAGACTGCCATCAAGGAACATGCTCGTAAACCCCATCTACGCCTTATTTTCTTCCGCACCATCAATCTCTTCTCCAAGGTGCATTTCATGTCTTCCTTTCTTTTTTTCTCCTTTCTCACTTTCACCAGGTTGGCTTCTACCTTTTTGAGGAAAAGTGTTTGAAAGTGATGTCTCCTCCTCCTTCTGTTGTTGTTTTAAATTAACCGAGTTCTTGTCAGATAATTATTGATAAAAGTAGCTAACAGGGTTGTCGTAATGATGAGATAAACAGAAATTAGTATTCTTTTGTCTCGTAGCTTTATGAGCAAGAAGGCGAAGTAGAGAAGTAAGTTTGATATGGGAGGGTTTGACTGTGATTTTATGAATTTTGCAGTTTGGAGCATACCCAGTCTTCGTGGTAGATGGGACCCCATCGCCGTTGAAATCACAAGCTAGAATTTCAAGATTTTCCCATTTTTCTGGCATTGAAGTAAAAGACTTTCCGGTGGCTGAAGAATCTGTCCCCGTTGAGAGGAACCGTGAATTTTCAAGACATGTTCAAGAATGTGTGGTGTGTCACTTCGTAAACCTTGATCCCTGTCATCAGTTTGCATTTCTGCAGATCCTGCTTTCTCTCAATTTTTGGTTTGTGATTATCTGCTATTTTGATCTAAACTGACATTTCATCCTTAAATACATGTTGGATTCGTGGTCTATTTGTTAAAAAGAGTAAAGGTCATGGATTCATGGTCTATCCCCGAAAACTAAAAATCTTAATTAGCGCGCTGGATATGCAAACTTCATGTATTTTTTGTATTAATAATGTCTTTTGGACCTGTGCAGTTTCTTTTGGCTTCTCGATAATCTTTAAGGGCATGTTTGGATGCCACTTCTGGCACCCAGAATCCTAGAAGTAAAAGCAAAATTTCAAGAATTAAACATGTTTGGTTTGCCTTATTTTCAGAATGACTTTTGGTCCAAAATGACTTCTGCAACGTGAAAAGTCAGAAGTAAAAAAAAGTTACTTCTGACTTCTGACTTCTGGTGGGTCCCACACCTTTTGTTATGTATTATTTAATAAAGTGGGTAGGAAAATTAGACTGTTAGACCCCTAAAATTCTCAAATAAGATAATTTCTTTTAATATAAAATTTTCTTTTTATCTCCAAAAATTTACCATAACAATTTCTAACTACTTTCTCCCACAATATACTCCATTGAGCGAAAAATATTATTTTTTAAAATTATTTTCCTGAAGATAAGGGAGAAACTAAGCCTTTAATAAAAATATATGCATATTATATATGTATTATTTAATGAAAATAATGCTATTTTTAGTAATTTTTCATCTAAACGTGCTTTTCAATATTATCATCTAAACATGTTTCTAAAAGTCATATTGAAAAAAAGTTACTTCTATCATCACAAATCCAAACATAAATCACTTCACACAAATGACTTTTATCCAAAAGTCACTTCTAAAAAAAGTCATTCTAAAAAAAGTCACTTCTCCAACGGTAATCCAAACACACCCTAAACCCTTTTCCCATTATATATATAGGGTATTCAATGAATTATGGGTGCATAATTTCAGCAGCTTTTATATGTCTGTACTTTACTGAGAATGATTCAAGGATAATTCTTGCAAATTTAGAGAGGATTTTGGTTTAAGAGTATCTTATTATCTAGGAGTCTTAGTAGTTAATTGTGTATAGGGGTGTTCATCCTTCTGAAGGATTACCTTTTGTATTTAGATTCATCTAGTTTAGCTTGAATATAGGAGATGTGTACACTGCAAGTGAACAAGCTGATGCATTTCACCACTCCTTTGCTTCAACCCTAAAGTTCAACTGATTCATCCAGCATAGTTTCCAATTCCATTAATTTGTTTTGTATCTTGTAACATTAACATTTGTTGGCTTACTATAAATGGATGGAGTTCTCTCTTTTATTGGTTTATACTTGTTTATTCTTTTCTATATAGTTATAAGTTGTTTTGTGTTAGGAACTTGTGGAGCTACTTGGAATGCCTGTACTATACGCTAAAGGAGAGGCAGAAGCACTCTGTGCCCAATTAAATTGTGAAGGTTATGTAGATGCTTGCATCACATCTGACAGTGATGCATTGCTATTTGGTGCGAAATGCGTTATAAAAAGCTTCTGCACTAATGCCAAAGTAAGTGGCCTTGAGAATACAGTGCTGGGTTCCTTCTTCCTACTTTTCCTTAAGTTTTCTTGTGTATTTTGGATTATTGCCAAAAAATTATCATGATTTAAATTTGTCTGGTTGAATTGAGTAGTAAACATGCTTATTTAGTTTGCATGACCTGAGAAATAGTTGAAAGATAAATCTATTATAATCACTTCTGTCAAGCCCTTAGTTCTACTTACATTGTCACATAGGAAACTTCTTGTTATGTCATTCATGGTGGTTATTAAAAGTTAATATTTACTCCTTTTATGATAGTATGTACGAGGGAGTGTATTATCTCCCAAAATATAGCAGTTTGTAAGCTGAATCTTTGACATGGAAATCTATTTTTGTCTGAAAATTTCTTTTTATCAGCCTTTAAAAAAATAGAGAAGTGCATTTTCTATCCCAGCGGGAATTTCTTGAGTGTACATTCATCCTGCAATCTTGTGCACTCTTTTTTAATTTTATAAGAATCTCTTGTCTTTTTGTCTACTTTAAGATTTAAGACGTATATTGCATGCAGGAAGCTTTTGAATGCTACAATATGGAAGATATTGAAGACGGTCTTGGGTTGAAGAGGAAACACCTCATAGCTATTTCTCTTCTCGTCGGAAATGATTATGATTTAACAGGTGTAAAGGGGATTGGGCTTGATACAGCTCTTCGTTTTGTTAGATGTTTTAGCGAAGAAGATGTATTGAATAGGTGTAAATTTATTATTTATCATACTTTTTTATTTCTGGGTAAGAAATGATTATTATAAAGTGAAAATTAAGTAGTCTGGATTGAGAATGTCTTTTTGCAGATTGCAAGATATTGGCAAAGGGAAAGCTTCATCAGCTCCCAACAGCATTAAATCTGCTGAAAATTGTGTTGACATGGATGGGAGCTTTCTAAGCCGAAAACAACTTCATTGTTCCTTTTGTGGGCATCCAGGCAGCAAAAGAGATCATATGAAATCTTCTTGTGAATTTTGCTTTACAAATGATGATGATGAAGGTTGCTTGAGAAAACCAGAAGGTTTTATTTGTGGTTGCCCTTCCTGTGATATGGTATGCTCTCTCATCCAACTCAGTTAGAGTATGTGCTAAGCCATTCCAGTTCTACTAGTTTGTTTTTAAAGTTAAACTTTGTATTGGTAGATTAGGAAACAAAAGGGGCAGAGAAGGATGGAAAATTGGTACACAAAAGTTTGTCTCAAGATTGTGGAGGACATCAAATTTTCCAGAGATGAAATCATTGAATTGTATTTATGCAATGACAATGGGAGCCATCCTGGTATGTTGAAGTCTCCAGCTGTAATTGGCAATGTATGTTTATCAGATGGCATTTTTTAATTATAACCGCCTTTAGTTATATTTTTATAATATGTGCTAAGGATATGAGTGTATATGATATTTATGTTGATTTTCTTCGAGTTCTGCTAATACATCTGTAAGTATGGAAGTTTATTATTATCGTAGCCATTCATTTATTCTATATTTTGTCCTTCAATTGTTGTAGCAAGTGGCGGTCCTTGCATTTCATGGAGTAGCCCCAAGATTGAGATGTTGATAGATTTTTTAAAATTTCATCAGCATTGGGATCCATCTTACATTCGACGACAGATTTTTCCTATGATGTCCACTATCCTTTTGAGAGACATGGCTAATAATCCAGTAGATAGTCTGGTATTTGGGACATTTGAGTTTGATTCAATACAACGTGTGAAGATAAGATATGGACATCAATTTTATGTTGTCAAGTGGGAACGCGCAGTTGGTAACATTAGTTGTACAGTTCCATCACATGAATCTAGCACACAACAAGAAGATGATAGTGAGCTTGATGAATTTGTGGATCTACTAGATGATTCTGGTGTTTCTGATATGGGTGATGGGCGTAGCTTCCTGTTGACAGATGAAAATACAGATCTTGTGAGGGCTGCTTTTCCAGAAGAAGTTGAAAGCTTTTGTCGAGAGCAGGTGCTTACTCTATACCTTTACGATCCCCCTCCCAACTATTAAAATAATAAAAAAAAAGAATCTTTTAAACTTGTCAATCATCTGCCCGTTGTGAATTTATTTTGGTTGATTGTGGGAGTTGGAAATTGAATTATAAATTTAGGATGTCTACTTGTTTGATGTGTATTAGTTTACTTTAGTTTTCCATTGAATTATAAGGGTCAAATACACATTAGTTGGCAAAAGAAATATGGCTTCAGTTGGAAATAGTAACTTATGGAGACTAATTGTGGTAAAGAATAAAGATAGGATGTCAATGGGCCCATAATTGATGGCCTAAGGAGTGAGGGGCCAGTGAGAGAGGTATTGAGCATTGTGGAATAGACTGGAGGGAGTTGTTTTGTGCGTGTTGCATATTGTTTGTGATTTCTTATGCTTATTATACTGTTATACCTACCTTTTTTTAGATCATACTCCAGTGAATATATTTCCTTTAATTTCCATCTTTGGGATAGTTGCTCAAATTTCCTTTATATTCAGTGTTGACGCCAATTTAAAATTTGAAGTTCTCTATGTTTTAACAAACTGTTGGGAGGACTTGGCATCTTGAATACATGATCAATGATGGGTTTTGTACGTACCACTCTGCTGCTACAAGAGCACGAATGAGTTATAATATATTGCAACCAACATATGCTACCTTGATTTGCTTCATATATGTGACCCTTGGTTTTGAAGAGGATAGCCACGTTTGAAGTATATGAGAATGACTCTTGGGCATAATCTCCTATCTCCGCCTTTTGGTTTATAATATCAACTTTGTTATTGGAAGTTTGTTTCATACGTGTTCTTGAAAAATGCAGGAATTAAAGGGTTCGAAGAAAAGAAAGACTTCTACCCCACGATCTCTAGAGAATGAGAGTTCGTCATCATTAAACACGAGAAGTATTCAACCAAGCATTACAAAGTTTTACCGCTCAGTGAAAATGAAAAACCATTCAAAACAGGAAGTGGCATATGATAGCTTTGATAACATTGACAGTGGGAAAAGACCCATGTCCAGTCCAAATTTCACGAAATCAGCAAGGCGTCGCCTTTTATTTAAGTAGGATGGGTTAAACTTATAGATTGCCTCACCTATGTTTAATATCAGGTTTCTTTTTGCATGTCTAGGGTGGGTTTTCAGAGGTGAGATGACGTTTTGTTGTTAGCGTGCTTCTGTGTCTTTTCCATCATGTATAGATCTCATTTTCCTTTATGTAAACTAGTTGGACCTCCCTACATTGTACGGGTGATCTTCTTTCAAGTGATAAGGTCATTTGTGCTTCTCATTTTAAGAGATTTGGGATATAAATCTTTAAACCATCTATACTCTTTACCTAGAAGCAATTAATTAATTCCTCTATTATATATACAGTATCAAGGGAAAGCATAAATGAGTCGAAGAGTATGGATGGTTTCCATGTAAGTTTTGTCTATGAAATTAAGTAACTTAGGGTGGCTTTGTGAAATTTAAAATTCTATGCAATTAATATTCAAACAATCCATGCTCTTCACATTAGGAGCAATTAATTATTTCATCCATTATATTATATATAAAGCTTTTATAAAATCGGGTTGTAAACAATGAAATCGAAAAAAAAAAAGATATTTTTATTTCCGTTTTTTTCTTCATTAACTACTTCTTTTAAAAAAGAAATCATTACTTTTTTTTAAAAAAAAAAATGAAATATAGTATTTACAACTCAATATTATCATTAAAGAGTTTAATTTAGGTTAGATTAAAAGATTTTAAAGAATATTTTGAAAAATAAATACAGACCATCTAAATGAGAACTTAATAATTTAAATATATTTAGCTTGTCTTACTTTTTGATTAGTAGAAAAACCTACACCCTTTAAAATAGTTCACTTTCTATAGATTTTTTTTTAAAACAATGACATCTAAAAGATTATTATTTTTTCAGATTTTATATCCATTAAAAAAATTAAAAAATCATTACTTTTAATTGCAAGGGGAGTTGATAAATCTAGAGTGATTACACTAATTTAAGCTACTTATAATCATTCAGTGATTTGAAATGGAATGAGCTGAACTATATATAGGTTTTTCTAAAATACATGACAATATAAAAAATCAGTGATTTGAATGGCATTATTCTTTAGAGCGACAAATGACACTGCAAAGTGAAGAAAGAAATCAAAAGGAGAATAGAGGATGTGCATGCGAAACAGATAAAACAAAATGAAAAATAGAGCACAAGGGAAGCGAACATATAATGGACAAAAGCAGGTACATGTTGTTGGACTACAATAATGACATAAAAACATATATAAATATATACAATAAGCGTATCAACTGACGAGCAAAAACATATATCCTGTATAAGAAATAGATGAAGTTGATTGAAGCCTAAGAAAGTATGGTGATGTGGAAGAGAATGAGGTGAGTGTACATAAAGAATACAAGAAGCAACCCATAGATTGTCTCACCACAAAACTTCGTCACCCAAATGTTCTTGGACGGCTACTAACCTAAAATATGCTTTGTTAGGATAGTCCGAGGGAAAATTTAAATTCGAATTTTTAAATCAAGTCACCCACACAAGGCAATGTCCCGCCCTCTTTGTCCTAGTTGCACGGAGCCAGAGTAGTTTATCAGACTATGAATAGTATTTTAGGTCAGTAGCCAAGACGGCTTCCCGTGAAAAAGAAATGGTAAAGGATTTGGCGAGAATGAAGACTTTTTAATGTATAATAGATAGATTGTTGTCTTTCTTAGTTGTTATGTTCTAACGTTTGGTGGCCAGAATTGCAATATAGATTATGTTGTCTTATAGCCTAAACTAATGTTTTCTCTCCCATAGTAATACTGATGATTGAAATTACTCCATCCTTTTTTTAATTATAAGATCAAATTAACTTTTTTGGAGAAATTAATGATGCAAAATAAATAACTTTAAATTGTTTATATTTATTTTTTTTTCTCAAAACTAATTTTTTATTATAATTATAAACTAACCTATAATATAATTACATGTAGCATATGTTATATTTTAGGAGGAATTCTTGCGTGAACCCGATGCACCACGTCATTTGTGACTAATCATAAGAAGGCACACGAGGTCTGGAGTGAAATTTTCAATTTAACTTGGAACCCTAAAAAAATTATCTAGCACATAAAAACATTATATCTCATGTTTTCAATTTTTTTATTTTACAAAATAAAAAAAATATTTTTATTAGTTAATTGAATTTTTTATGGTACCAAGTCAGATTGAAAATTCCACATTAGATCCTATATATGCACTTGTGATTAGTCAGACCATAAATGACGTGGTGTACCGGGTTTATGCAAGAATTTATCATAATTTAGTGGTCTTATTTGCTTATTTAACTTTTGAAAATAGACAACTTGATCTTATAATTATGGCAAGAAGGGGTATAAAACATGGGGGACAAGTTGGGAATTTTACTGATTTTGGCCAACAAGTCCATGTCCTTTTTCTTGCCTTCTTTCCACCCAAGTCTTTCTCGATAAATTGGTAATGATTTTACTTATTTAGGCTTTTGGAATATTTATGAATGGTACTCCCTCCTCCGGTCCTAAATATAAGACCACTTTGACTTTTTTTTGTGGAAGTTAAGGAAGCAAATTAGACCACTAAATTATAACATATGTCATATGTAATTAGATTATATGTTAATTTATAAATAGAATAAAGTAGTTTTGAGGAAAAAAGATAACTATTGATAATTTAAAGTGATTAATTTTGTAATCTAAAATTTTTTCGAAAAAGTTAAAATGATCTTATATTTAGGACCGGAGGGAGTATCATTTTGGGTGGAAGTCAAAGGGTAGAAATAATTATACGCATGCCGCGCATAACGCCACTCACTGAATCCATATCTCAAAAAGTCGGAGTGTTACCCCAATTATCATTACTACCTAATAATTCTTTTTCTTAGAGCTGGTAATACGGGTTGGAGCCTGTGGATCAACTAGAAACCTATATGTTAGTTTATAAATAGAATAAAGTAGTTTTGAGGAAAAAAGATAACTATTGATAATTTAAAGTGATTAATTTTGTATTCTAAAATTTTTTTGAAAAAGTTAAAATGATCTTATATTTAGGACCGGAGGGAGTATCATTTTGGGTGGAAGTCAAAGGGTAGAAATAATTATACGCACGCCGCTCATAACGCCACTCACTGAATCCATATCTCAAAAAGTCGGAGTGTTACCCCAATTATCATTACTACCTAATAATTCTTTTTCTTAGAGCTGGTAATACGGGTTGGAACCTGTGGATCAACTAGAAACCCATAAAATAATTATGGTTATGGATTCGGAAAAACAGACCCATATTAAAATGTGTCTTTTGGTCCTAAACCCATGAAGGACTACTCTGTCAGACCCTGTGGGCCAACCCGAACTCGTTTCCCCCCATTTTTCTTCTTCTTTTAAACAGAAACAAACCCTATTCCTAATTAACATTGATTGAATGTTGATCATTGATGTTGGACTTGAAAGTTGAAAATTGGAAACTTGGAATCTTGGTCTTTTGGATTTTAGATTTAGTTCAGGGTTTTGTTGTATTTTGGAATATCTGAAGTTGAGCATTGTGTTCTATATTTTACTATCATCTTTGTTATTTGTAATGTGTTTAACACTTGAACTTAAATTTATAATCTTGTGTTGTATACTCGTATTATAATTATATTGTAAAAAACAACAAGTCAACAACAATAGTAAAGTCTTTATCCTATTAGGTTTGGTCAGCTATATTGAAAAAAGAAAAAAGAAAAAAGAGGGAAATTAATTAAAAAATGGGTTTAATAGGGGCCTCCTCGAAACCCGAATAATATGGTCCGGTCTTAAAAATCAAGACTGTATTCAAAACAGACTTTTTTGGACCCGACCTGTATTACCAGCTCTACTCTCCATTATCCCAATGTTTTTATTTGACAAAAAAAATTATCCCAATGTTCTTTCTAAAAAAAAATGAAGGGATAAAAGGACAATTTTTCTATACTAATGCGCCTTTTTCTTTCCTTTCCATTTTGAACTCAATGCCTTCATTAATGAACATGCCACGTTGCAAATAAAAAGCGATTTACTAATATTTCATTTAGAATACCTTGTTTCAACTTCAATTCATTGCTTTTTATATGACTATCTATTTTGATCATATTAAAATTTTATTGGTCTAATTGGGCGTAGTTCCTTTAAGACGTTTTATGCATTCAGACTTACTCAAATTTAACATATTTTACTTAAACAATCATAACTATTTAACTTGATCATATCAGAGTTTTGGTCTAATTGTAATTAAAAGTGATTTAACTCTTTAATCAATAAATTGAGAATCTGAAATTATTTTGTCTTTTTTCCAAAAATAAATGTTTTTATAATCAATTCACGGTATACAACTAATTAATGAATTTTTGCATTGAAAATAATGAAAATTCTGTGTGTAAATTAATACATCAACTTCAAGAATTTAAATCAAAACAAAAGGCCTTTAGACTTCGGACTAATAAGAAAATATTAAGATTTGTTTAAAACTAACGGCAAGTGGTGAAGTGATTTTATGTATGATGGTGGCTTTTCAGTAAACCTGTAAAAGGTTTACTTCTAATTACGAAAATTGACTAAAAATGAAGTGTTTATATGTTTATCAATAAGTTTTGGGAACTTTGTTGCATTCCAAAGTGTGTTTTTCTATTTTATAAGGTAAAAATGTGGTCTCTATTGAAAAAAAAATTAAAAAGAATGTTATTACTTCTTCACATTTTTTGAGGAATGTGGTTATACCAATTAACTTGGTACAATGAATCTACAAAAGAAGGATGATGTTTCAAATGCTTCATATGAAAGGTATTAAATGCATTACTTTACTCTTTTTTTCCTCCACCCGGCCTTTCAATTTTTGCAATAAATCAACTCAATATAGTGATAATCGTAGTTGTTACTCGCTCGGTAGACGAATCGGCTCATAATATCTTACCGATTCATAATATCAAAATGTTGGGTGTGGATGGCGATTCATCCTATCTTACAGTAATATCTGAAAATTTTCATACCTTTGGATATGAAGGTAAATTACATTGAGATACTTTTGAAGAAAATTATTATTTTATGTTTATATCAAGTGAAGCATGATTAACTAGGATGATAGTTGTTCAAAATTTTGAATTGTCCAAATTGAAGAACAAATTATTGACTAGAAGGGGTATTTTTCATAGCATTCTTTGATGCTTATTTACTGTAATATATACGGTTATATGAAAATATCAATAGAATAGGTTGAAAGTGTCTACTCTAAACTTTTGTAAACACGAATAATTTGTGGCTAATGTTTATTAAAATTTTCAAATCTTGTTGCCATTTATTTTATATTTTCTACCCTAAATCGCTGAAAATGAAAAGATGGCTAGTTGTAATAATTCAAGCCCTTTCATCACAAATACAGTTTGAACATAGAGTACTAGTGTTTATTAGGAGCAATTTGATGTATATCATGCGTGTTCCAAATTTGGAATGACACTAGATATGATATATCAGATATTTTACAAGTATTGGCTGTTCCTAGTACTGTTTAAAGTTAATGGACTAAATTTATCAAAAACTTGTTCTAAAATGAAGGATTAAGTATTTGAAGATATATTTCCAAACAAGTAATTAAGTGCAAGCCCAAAATTATCATTTTATTAAGACCAACCCATTTGTAAGCAACTAAAATAGATGGAACTAATGAAACATAATTCATGCTTCAAATTGGATCATCCAACCAAATTCTCAGAAATCATATATAATAAGCATAAAGATAAGTGCCATATGATGGGTGAAAGTGTTACTTGGAAGGATAGTTAGACCAAGCCATATTTCAAGTGAATGGACCATGGCTCTCCTCTTCTCTGATCTCCAGCTGCATACCTAGAGTGATCTAATTCCTTCCAAATCACCTCTTTCTTTGGGCCAAAGATATATAAATATCTAGTGACTATATATGCTCTAATAAGGCCTATGAGAGAAGCCTGCAAATTGCCATTTCTCAATATAGATTACATTGACCTTGACTGTTCATTTCATATGCAGCTATGTCACCTGAAGAGGCTGAACAATATTGCCCAATGCCACTTATGGTTGCTGATATAAGATTCCAACCGTGCTTGGAAGCATGGAATCGGAGCCTCCAGAGTGCAAAAAGGAAAGAGCCAGAACCTTTTGTTAATGCTGAAGTGGAAGAACCCAATCAACAGAAAAGGATGAAGTTCACGTGGAATTTCGATTTCCATAACATGTTCATGGAATCCATCAGATTATCATCAGGACTCCCTGGTAAGTCTCAAGTTTTTCTGTTAGTTAGTTATATACTGTCATTATACGGCTTGTTGTTGACTGCTTTTTTTCTTATGAGTAGCTAGTTCAAATAACATACCGGGCCTCATGAACGTGCCTCAGACAAATTACCTGAAAGTTCCAGATCAACAATCACATTCCAGCAGAAACTGTCCAAAGGATCTTGCCAGTTTCATGTACATGCATTACCCCGGTCCTTCAACTTTTATTTCATCACAGGAAATTTGGATCTGCCCAGAGAGCAATCATCCCCCAAGTGAAACCATAATGATTGAAGATACTAATGAGAATGAATATTCAGGTTCTAACTGTGTTGGGAATGATACTGGTGAAGTAATTTTCGGAAGTGACCCATTTATCTTCCATTTTGATTATATTGACGAAGGGAATGAAATGTTTTGCTCAACAATGCTAGCTAGTTACAAGGATGAACTTATCCCATTTCCTATGGTTAAAGAATATGGGATGCTCGAGGACATCATCAGTGGCCTTATAGATTTTCCGAAAGGGACTGGCATGTTTCTTGATGATGATGATGATGATGATGATGATGTCTTCAATCTCTGGTTATCAACTTTATAATTGAGGTAAAATTTAAGAATAATGCACGGTAGTTACATTTCTCGAGGGATTCCTTCTGTGATTTTTGATTTTGCTGCCCCTTCTTTATCATATATACTCTAATCTCAGAAAATCAGCCTTTGATTTTTGTTATTTTGCTGTATTTGTAGTGAAGGAGGTTGAAAAGAGGTGGCGCCAGTGTTAGCTGAATTGGGCGCTGAGATAGCTGTGTTTGTGGCAACCTTATACAAGGAATAAAAAATGGATTTTATTTGTTGGATGAATTCCTTGTACTGCTTTTGTTAACTTGAATACTTTTAGCGGTTGGTTGAAGTGAACGCTAGTAAACTAATGATTTGTTGCATGAATGAAATAGAATAAGCAACAAATATAAAACCCATGTTGTTACTATATCATGAGTTCATGACTATTTCCCATGGTATATTTGCTTTGACATATTATGCCTTCTCTCTGAGCAAGAGCCATCAAGAAAATATATAATTTAGCAGTTTGCTTCTCTGAATTCATGATAGCTAGTTAGGCATGACTGAAGAAAATGAGACCAGGGAAGGCAATCAAGAAAAACCCTAATATTCTCTCAACTGTATCTCCCCTTTATTATATTTAATAACTAGGGACATGATTTTTTTTTCCTTTCGTGTTTCTGATATTTGTTTTCAAAACACCGGGGGGGGGGGGGGTAATATATGGTCTCATTTTAGCCTCCGTTCCTTCTTTACCTAAAGTAAGGGGCATGATTATATTTCCCTCCTGGCTTTGATTTCAAAACCAGAGTGCATGATTTTTGGCAGGCAAATGAGGCGGGGAATCCCCCCAAATATTATTCATCGAGATAGGCTAATCAATCACTTGGGCATGCATATTGTGGCGCATTCATTATGATATTAAATAATCTATACAATTGATTTATATATATATATGTGTGTGTGTGTGTATAACATTAGAATCACCTTTAATTTGCATATCATCTCCATTTCTAGCCACTCTAGTTAGTGATGGATTGCATGGCTACTAGGGACGTACCTGTAATGTGCCTGTCGTCAGAAGTCAGAACCATCTCCTTCGTCCGCACTCGACGCCTTCTAATAAAAGTCTCTCGTGTTGAAATTTATGAGAATGGTGAATGCCTTCCCATCCATGCAAAGAGGTCTCCAAGGAGAAAGGAATTGAGCTAGTTGTAGAAAGTAGAAACCATAATAAGGATCTCCAAGCCACTTTTTAATTATAGAGTATAATACTTCACCTTTTCTTTTTAACTTGAAATAAATTTATATAACCAGAATTTGGATTATTAGATAAATTCACTATCCTCCCTTCGAAGTTCGAACTCTCCTCACTTTTTCAAGGGAAAAGTGGATCCTTTTCCGGATTATTAAATTCACTATCCTCCTTGTCCTTTTTTTCCTTAAAAATAGAAAGAATATTATATAGCCCTTCTGGAATGACGCAATGGACACCGCAGAAGGTTTGCTCCATCGTCGGCCGCTAGATCTTCACTTGTTGGTCTTCGGCTTTCCAACTCTGTCCGGCCTCTGTTGGGATTCTCTCTTCCTTCTCCGTCTCATTAAGTAGCATTGTTGGGCATGTGTGCGGATTATATCATTTCTCTTTATCTACTTGAGTAAAGTCATATCTTTTCTTCTTTTTCCTTGCTTTCCCTCTCATACTTGAATGAACATGAACAACTCAGGAATCTAATTAAGACACAGTAGATAACTTTCCAATCATTAAAGCGCATTGAATTGTTATATACATATATGTATGAAGCCAGGTTGTGAATGAGCCATAAAACGTTATTCTTTTAGCATAATGAAAATCAGACCAGACCTCACTTTGTTTGCTTGCTTGCTTTTTCCCCCAGATTGGTTTGGTTCCATTTGTTACTGTTCAATATGTATTGTTTGTTGTTGATCACCCTTTAGTCGCTGGCCTGATGCATTCCTAGTAGATCCAGAAGCTGCGGCTAGGATTTAAGTCCTCTTCAGGATTTAGGAGCCTCTGAAAAACAGAGGCTGCTACAAGTAAATTAAATGGAGATAGATTTGGGCAAACTTGCAAGTAGATGTCATAAATGGCCTACAAGTAAATGCTTGTCACGTCTGATGCCTTTAAATTAATGGTTCTGTTCAGTAAAGTGCTAATTTTTTTTTTTTGTTGCCAAAATGACTGTTAGGAGATATGGTATATGATTATTTGGAGGTTATTTCTTATATTTCATTTTAGGGCGAATGTGCGGATTTAACAACAAAGTTTTTTGTCAGGAGCATCTGGCACCACAAAGTTTTTTTAGGACCTTGTATACACATGATGTTTAAAAAACGTAGCATTTTCAACACAGGTGTTAAGTCCTACTTAACACCGTTACTTTTTATTATGTGTGACCCACCTGACGGACACGTGTCCCCTCCTTTATCTCCAATTGACCGTTGCCTATGACACATCAGCCATTTTCCTCCTGCCTCTCCATTAAAGCCCGACTAGACCACACCAAACCTCTTGAACGGATTAAATCATCTCCATTAAAGATTCACCAAGAAATAAAGATAAGGCTCGCCGCAGAGACAGAGAAGGACGGAGACTTAAATGTGCAGAGGATGAAGAGGCAAGAACGAAGAAGAAGATTACTTAACAGGGCTCGCCGCAGGTATCGTTTTTTTGGCTTGTTCATCTTCGAAGAAGAAAGTACGGACTGAAGAGGGAATCCAGAATATTGGGTGTCACTGCAAACCCAGTCGTGATTGATGGCTTCTTCTTCTTCATCGTCTTCTAATACGGCCAGCGGCAAATGGTGTCACGCTGGACGGAGGGTGTCCCAACTCAAACATCCCAGCCGTGAGGATAAATACGAAGGTTACTTGAGGTATTGCCTTTGTAGGTTGCCGGCGCCCCGCTGGACGGCATGGACGAAAGGAAACTCTGGAAGGAGGTTTTATGGATGCCGAAACTATTACAAGGTAATACGTGAAACTCTGAAATTTGATTGGCCGTGGGTGTTGATTTCTAACATGTTGGTGAACATTTATAGGATGATGGGTGTGGCTACTTCGCTTGGCATGACAATGAATTTGATGAGAGGGCAAATACAGTGATCATAGAGCTCCTTGATGATATTGATAGACTTTATGATGAGAATAACATGCTTCGAAGAGTAAAAGATGGTCGAAGGTTCCTTGAAGAAGTTGATGCAATCCATGGAGAAGTGAGAAACCTCAAATATAAACATGAGAAGAATAACATTCAGCCTAGATGGGTGCAAATGAAGTTCAAGATAGCCATGGGATTGCTGTAGATTACATGGTGCTTATTATTTATTTGTTGTGTAATGTGAAGCAGATGTTTAGTGAAAGTAAAGGAAAGGGTTATTTTGTGAGTGCTTTTATTTTTCATCCCATGTACCTGACTGTGTGACTGTATATATATGTGTGTGTCGTTGTGACTGCATAATCCCTTGCTGGAGGCTTTGGCTTAAAGATTTGATTAATGTGTAGGATGCTTTGGCTTACATGTGCAGTGCTTATCATTTTTACTGAGCCCAACGCATGGCTTATCATTTTGTGACAAGGAAATGTAAAAAAAAATTTCGAGCAGCAAGAAAAGAGAAAGCAAATGACCAAAAATACTTATAAATGTGTAGCAAAATACATAAGCAGTCACAAGGGCTTATAATCCCTTTCACAAAATACATAAGCAGTAACAAGGGCTCATAATCCCTTTCATAAAAAACATATGCAGTCACAAGGGCTCATAATGCCTTACAAAATAGCTAATTCGTTACAAGGCCTCTATTTGTTAGACTTGCTTGAAGATACAGACTTCTCTCTAATCATGCCCCTGATTCTTGCTTAGAGTTGGGATGTGGTCACACATGGTTGGCCCTTCCAATTCAATCCCGGTTGGAATGGTAGCGTTTCTGGGTTCAGGCCTTCTTGAATCCTCCTCAAACCATGTGGTATACTTGAACTTGCAGCTCTTGATAGCATCATTGCTTTCTCATTTGGTATTGCAAATCTGGTTTGAGGGTCAGAACAAGGTTGTGCACTACCCTCTGCAATGACAGTCTCAGATGCCATTCCACTATAAACAGTCCTCCCCGTCTCTTCATCAATTAGAATTCCCATTCCCCATTGAGCTCTCAACTTGTACACACAATTAGTTCTTCTTTGTTGTTTGGATGGTCTTGTGGGTTGTTGGGTGACTTGAGGCTCTTGGAAAGGTTGGGTGACTTAAGGTGCCTGGGATGGTTGGGTCACTTGAGTCTGTTGCGAAGGTTGGGTGACGTGAGAATTTGTTTATTCAGTCGTTGACCCTTTACGAATAGATTTCCCAGATGATGGTACCTGATTAACATGTGCCAATCATTAAACACCAAGCAAGAAATTGAATTTTACAGTAATCAAAACTAATTTAGTTTGACAGTAATACATCAAAATCTGTCACAAGTTGGGGCTTGGGATGGATTTTTTTTCTTTCAAAATCTCAAGCTTTGAGGAGAAAATTTTTGTCTCATTTCTCATTCATGGCAAACAGCAAATTACAACAGAAGAATTAAACAGGTTCTGCCGAAAGTTATTTAATTTTATACTCATTTTTTATGGCTGTAATTTGATTTATTCAACTTTTCCTTGTTTCCACGCAGAATCTCAATTTTATACCTATTTAATTTACCCTGTTATTTAACTTTTCCCTGCATTTACTTTTCAAATACATTATATAATCAAACTTCCAAAATTAAGCTATTTGACAAGTTGGTATGGTCTAAGTTGAATAAATCAAATTACAGCCATAACATGCAAGTTTACACAACAACCCAAAGCATCATTACAGGACATTCTCCTTCCTGTATACACCAGAGTCTAGAGAGCAGAACACACAATATTTTACAACCAATATTACAATAACAGGGCACTTCCAATGAATTAAGTAATATAACTCGATTTTTTTTCTTAAACTAAGTAGTTATACAATCCATATTATATTATTTTTGCTTAAACTAATTGATTTGGTGAGACAAAAAAGGGTTTTACAGTTATGAAATATATGGCAGATCCAGAAATATATGGCATGCATCATTTAATTGTCAAAAGAACTATTGCATAATACTCTCAAAGTAAGAACTGCTCTGCTTACTAATAATGATAAACCCTACAAATTAAATCAGTGACAGATTGTTAAGTTCAAACCTCTTTACAAGTGGCCTTGTTGTGTCCTTCTTTTCTACGAACACTGCATCTGTTAATGGATCCTTTCTTTGAGATCCTCTCCAGTCCATTTTGTGCAGAGTGGTTACTTTGCTTGTTTTGGATGGCAGTCTCAATTTTCTTTCTTCTAGTAGCTTCATTCGTCCTCTTTCTTTTGGTTGGTGGTCTTCCTGGCATGGAACAAATTGGTGGGGGCTGCATCGGTAGAAAATTATCTATGTCCCAAAATTGCTGACCCCGGACTGGTTGATATTTGGTCCTATAGGCTGCAATATAAGCGTCCTTATGGTACCATCGTGAAATTTGGGTTGTAGGATCTATTTTCGCGTGGTCCATTGCACAAATACTGTGTTTGCATAGGATTCCATTTAATTCCTATGCCCTACATGTGCAATGCTTCTTGGTAATGTCAACCGTGTGCCTATCATTATTGTCAATCACTTCATATCCATTATCACCATTAAAGTGTATGCTACAGTTAGGAGCAAGTAACTTGTTGATTTCAAACAACTCCAAACACTTATGACTGAAATCACCTTTCCAACTCTTAACAAAGTTATCACTGTTGGCCCATTTTTCCATCAACTTAGTCCTAATTCCATCAAACATCCTAATAACTGGAAGATATCTGTACTCCCCAATCCAAGAATTAAAGCATTCACTAATATTGTTATCTACCACCCAAGATTGACATCTATTAGTGAAGTAGGTTCTTACCCAAGCTCTTGGATTGTATTTCATTGCTGCCTCAGCTGCTTGCCTGCTCTTACGTCCAAGAGCCTTCAAATTATCCCTAAATTGTTCCTCAAACCATGCACATGCCCAAAATAGATCCCTCATCGGTGTGCCCCTCCATTGTTTGCTCCAATTGGCATAAATGTGTCTTGCACATAGCCGATGCTCAGCCTTAGGGAGAACGTCACGCACATCATTTGTCAAGCCCTACAAATTAACAATACATTAGCTCAAAATTTAAAAATGAACTTAAACTTATAAAAATGAACTTATATGAACTTGAACTTATAAAAATAATTAACTACCTTCTGCATGTCTGACATTATAGTCACATGAGCACCAACACCAAGTTCAAGAGAGTCTCGAAGCCATTGAATGAACCAACTCCAACTTAAACCATTCTCCTTTTGACAAAGACCTAATGCCAAAGGATACAAAGAATCGTTTGCATCAATACCCACAGCTGTTAGCAAAATGCCTCTAGCTTTCCCTTTTAGAAAAGTACCAATTACCCCGATAAGAGGTCTACAACCTTGTTTCCATCCAACCTTTGAAGCATTGAAACATACATACATCCTTTTAAAGACCTCATTCCTTGTTCGAATGCCTCATTGCTTATCTCAACACTCACATATGAGCCTGGATTTGATTTGCGAAGTTCGTTACAATATGCTTATAACTTTCCAAACTCATCTACAAAGCTTCCATTCATTTCTTGTATTATTCTCCTCTTAGCCCTCTTGCACTTATAAATACTCACATGTACCTTCAAGTCACGCTCAAGTTCCCTTTTCATGTCACTAACACTAAAATCCGGCTTCTCTTACACTTTGTCCTTGAAGTGTTCAGCCAGCCAGTTTACACTTGCTCTACGGTTCTTATAAACTCTACCACAGGTGTGCTCATCCCAAACATACTTCACCTTATATCCTATATTTAACCCATCTCTGGATATGTACAGCACGAATGGGCAGCCCTCATCACAAGCAGCTCTTACTAGCCTTTTCTTACTTCTTTCTATTTTGGACATTTACACCTTTTACAATGGCATACCTATCAATAGCCCTCCTTATCTCCCCTTTGTCCCCAAAGCTCATGCCTACCATGAAAAAGGGCTATCTCTCAGATACATCTTGTCCAACAAGACCAACTCCCTCTTCTGGAGGCCCATCATAACTTTCCTCCTCATCATCTTCACTTCCATCAATTTCTTCACTCAATTGAAGATCGTCAACCACACTTTCTTCTACGCCTGAACTTGTAGGTTCTACCACATAGCTTCCATCATCACTATCAAGGGCACTACCATCATCTATGGCACTACCATTATATACAACAACATCATTCTTTTCTTTTTCATACGCAGCGTTAGAAAAAGCAGCCTTATCAGTTTGGACGTTTTCTTTCTTGTACACATTTTTCATCCATTTTTCTGAAAGTTCAATGATCGCATCATCTAACTCAATATCATATATTTCTTCAGGAACATCTACCCCAATTATATCTTGTTCTACGACACTCTCAGACACTTCATTTACAGACAGTTCACTTACCCGATTCAGTGACTTTTCATGAGGTTGTCTCCTCAGCTGAGTCCTCTATTTGAAGGTACATATTGGCCTTTGTATTGTCATGCGTATTTCCGAATGTAGCCATCCCCGTATTTGTATTGGTCTTCGTCATTCTACATACACCAAGAAAATACACAAATAAACAAGGGGCTTTGATGCCATTCCACAATAGTAACTACAAAACAAGAACTTTCTGCACAAATCAAAGCTTACAGTGAAGATTCTCCTCTCTTTGTCGCTTCTTCCTTTACTCAAAATATTCCTTCGTTCGACCCCACCAAACCCTAGAATAGTCTCACATTGCTTTCTATCTCCATCGATTACACATTCGCACCGTCCGATTCACCTCTCCATCGATTTTCTTCTTCAATCACTTTTCGGATTTCAGAGCTGGACCGAGGGGTTTTTTTTTTCATTGAAGAAGGATCGAGATTTTATGTGATTTAGCTTTTAATTTTTGGTCAACCCATATATTTTGTGTTGAAAATTCCAGTCAACGTTAACAGATTTAACACCTGTGTTGAAAATGCTACGTTTTTTAAACATCATGTGTATATAAGGTCCTAAAAAAACTTTGTGGTGCCAGATGCTCCTGGCCAAAAACTTTGTTGTTAAATCCGCACCTTCGCCCTTCATTTTATATTGCCACCTTTGCAGGGACCAAGAGAAAGAATGCAAGTAATGGCCTTGCTATAGGTGGCTCCAATGATTTTTTTAGCAGATTTGTATATTGCTGGAACAGATCATTGCTATCTAACTGTGTTGATTGTCGGAGAAAAGAAAACTTTCTAGTGTCCGCTTGCACAAGTCAAGGTTGTCACCTCCCAGAGAAGCTCTTCAGGTTGGATAATTTTGGTAGATAAACAAGACATATAGATACGTAAATGGTGTTTATTTGTGATTCTGATTTCCAATGGTTGGAAAAGAAAAGACCGTTATTTATTGTTTGATAGTATGCCATCTTTTCCGGGAATACACTATGATGATAGTGTTATACATGCCAAAGTTTGAAACTTTTAATCACACTTCATTGTCAATGATTTAACTTTTTTCCTTGTATTGCACCAAGCTTAAGTGGGGATTCAATACGTTCAGAGAATTCATAATATGTGCAGAGATGGCTAATGCTCCTTCCGAATACCTTCACTTCCTTTTGGAAGACATTAACAGCATTATTTAGGCTGTTTTATTTTGTCTGTTTTATCTCAAGCCTAGGCTTACCTCTGAGCACCAAAAAAAATTAGTACATGAGCATGTTTATTTAGGGTCTGTTTGGTATGAGGGGAGGGGAGGGAAAATGGGCAGAGGAAAAATTTTTTTCAATTGAATTTAAGAAAATTAACGATGTATGGTTAAAATTTTGTAATCATTTTCTCTTACTCTTTTATCTTACATATAATATTTATTTAATAATTACAACCCCACTTCTTCAATTTTTTTAAATTCGGTTCACAACAATTTTCCCTCCCCTCCCCTCCCCTCTAAATCCCTCATACCAAACAAGCCCTTAAGCTTCACAAAAAAAAAAAGGATAAATTGTGAAAATGTCATTGAAATTTTTTTAAACTTGAACAGTTTGAAAATAGTTTGTTTCCAACTTATTTTGATCAGCTAATCAAAATGAGCTGAAAACATATTTTTTTAAACCAACTCTCGTGCTTAGATAATTTATTTTGATCAGCCAATCAAAATGAAACAAAATCACTGTTTTTATGTTAAATTTAAATAAAGGGCTCTTGATATTGAACAATGTATATCATGTCATATTACTCATTCATGAAACAATGGAATATTAATTAATATACATATATGTATAAATGTTCTTCTATGTTCTATGTGTATATTATATTTGTTTTTACATGTTTTTTAGCGTATACAGAACTAATTTAAGTTTCAAACTGAGAGAAATCCATTCCGTAGATTCGCCCATGTGTGGTATATAGCGGTGGGTAGACAAAGGCGTGAGAAGCAGATGTGGTGTGGTGGTGAAATAAGACAGAAGAGATGCAGATTTAAAAAGAAGAAAGAAAAGAAGGGAAAATTTCAGTAAAAGGACCACCGTAGACAATTAATATAAAAGAAGGATCAAAACTTCCTGAAATTTCACTGCAGGACCTAGGTCCTTAAATGAAAAAAAATTGCTGTGTGAAAAGACCTAAAAGCCCTCCTGGAAAAGAGGAATTAATTTCATATAGGGACCACTGTGCAAAAGTCTTCCTTGGCTGACATTGAGCTGACAACATACTTACATGAGCTGACACAACGTACTTCCTTGGCTGACAACATACTTCCTTGTGCATATGACGATTTCCTTGTGCATATGGTCATTTCCTTGTACGTGACCTAGACAAAGTAGGTTATAAGGGACTTTATTACTGCTTGTTCATATCACGATTTTCTTGTGCATATTGACATTTCCTTGTGCATATTCATATTTCCTTGTGCGAGGCCTGAACATAATGTTATAAAGTGACTTTATTACTGCTTGTTCATATGATGATTTCCTTGTGCATATTGACATTTCCTTGTACATATTCATATTTCCTTGTGTGAGGCCTGGACATAGCACGTTATAAGGCCAATTTATTACTCCTTATTCATATGACGATTTCCTTATGCATATTGACATTTCCTTGTGCATATTCATATTTCCTTGTGCGAGGCCTGAACATAACATGTTATAAGGTCAATTTATTACTCCTTATTCATATGACGATTTCCTTGTGCATATGGCCATTTCCTTGTGCATATAGTCATTTCCTTGTGCGTGGCATGGACATAGCAGGTTATAAGGGACTTTATTACTGCTTGTTTATATCACGATTTCCTTATGCATATTGACATTTCCTTGTGTGTGGCGTGGACATAATGTTATAAGGTGACTTTATTACTGCTTGTTCATATGACGATTTCCTTGTGCATATTCATATTTTCTTGTGCGTAGCCTAGACATAATGTTATAAGGTGACTTTATTACTGCTTGTTCATATGACGATTTCCTTGTGCATATTGACATTTCCTTGTGCATATTCATATTTTCTTGTGCGTAGCCTAGACATAATGTTATAAGGTGACTTTATTACTGCTTATTCATATGACGATTTCCTTGTGCATATTAACATTTCCTTGTACATATTCATATTTCTTTGTGCGTGGCCTTAAGAAAGGGAATTGAACAATTAGCAACAAACCAACATCTTGTTAATTTCATATACCATAACTCGGCAGCCAGCAAGAAAACAGAGGAAGAAATTCAAAGGAACAATAGAGAACAAGAACAAGAAATTCAACGGCAGAGGCAGGGAAGCAAGAAAAATTATCCAAAGTTCCTAACTTGTAAAATTAAGCATGCAAGGCATTCATTAACTCTTTCTACTCTTGGTTGCATTGTTTCCCAAAATTTTGGTCTTTTGACCAATCGAAAACGAATGAAGCAGAGGAGGGAAAAAGAAAATTCAACAAAATTCTAACTTCAAAAATCCCCAGGCACAACACATTCATAGCCTTAATCTTACTCCTATGAAAGATTAATTAGTCATTCAAGCAATATTTGCACATAAATCAGCCATATTAGCGTCGGATGAATAGTAGCAAGAGGAAGAAAATTTGAGAAATCTGACAACCCGAGCTTCCCAACTCAAATCCACTTCGAGATTATTGTTATTCAAGTCGTAAACTTCATTTTCATGGGTTTAGAAGCTCCAAAACCCCCCAAATTTTAGAATCTCTCTCCCCCATTCAAGCTTGAAATCGGACAAAAAGAGAAGATGATTGAAGAATAAAAGCTTACCCAATGTTCTTTGATGCTTTTTGAACGTTTTCCTCTCCTTGCCGTCGCCGATCGCCGTCGTTGGTGGCCGGATTCGCATCTGGAGCTCGAAGGAACCAGAGAAAACGAGAGAGCAGAGAGAAAGCGTGTGTAGAGAGTGAGAGAACTCGAATGTTCATTTATTTAAGCAATATGGCTGATTTCAATATTTGCACAAGGAAATGTCAATATGCACAAGGAAATCGTCATATGAACAAGCAGTAATAAAGTCACCTTATAACATTATGTCTAGGGCACGCACAAGAAAATATGAATATGCACAAGGAAATCGTCATATGAACAAGCAGTAATAAAGTCACCTTATAACATTATGTCCACGTCAAGCACAAGGAAATGACCATATGCACAAGGAAATGTTAATATGCACAAGGAAATCGTGATATGAAGAAGCAGTAATAAAGTCCCTTATAACCTACTATGTCCAGGTCACACACAAGGAAATGACCATATGCACAAGGAAATCGCCATATACACAAGGAAGTACATTGTCAGCCAAGGAAGTACGTTGTGTCAGCTCATGTAAGTACGTTGTCAGCTCAATGTCAACCAAGGAAGACTTTTGCACAGTGGTCCCTATATGAAATTAATTCCTCTTTTTTATAAGGGCTTTTAGGTCTTTTCATACAACAATTTTTTTTTTCATTTAAGGACCTAGATCCTGCAGTGAAATTTCAAAAAATTTTAGTCCTTCTTTTACATTAATTGTTTACTGTGGTTTTTACTGAAATTTTCCCAAGAAAGAAAAGCATTGGATTTATACATGAGTGAGTGTAGCGATATTAATGAGAGGAAGCAAAGCAATAACTAACGGATAATAAAAAAGTATGTCTCCTACGGCGATGTGCAGTGTTCACCATCTCCCGCCAATATCTCATCATACAACTTTCCTTTTCCGCTGCCGGAAGACTCGTGTAGCCGCCTCTTGTGGTGGTGAAAGAAGTGGGAGGTCAGACAACTACCACGCCACCCTCAAAGCTCTCAACTCCAAAGGTCGATTCCCCAGAAAATCCCTCGGCCAGGTTCTCTCCTTTCCCCATCTGTTTCTTTCCGCACAAAATTCTGCTTTTGGGCATTTTATCGAACACACACAGGGTAGGGGTGCCTGGTGTTAGTTGCAAGTAGCTTCTCAAGTTTTTCTCTTTTTTCTCCCTGCAGCATTATATGCTCAACTCTGACATCAACCAGCAGCTGGCTCGAGCGGCTGCTGTTGAAGAAGGCGATTTAGTGTTGGAAATTGGGCCAGGAACGGGTTCTTTGACCAGTGTTCTTTTAAACGCTGGAGCCTTTGTTCTTGCAGTTGAAAAGGTTTGTGCGGCAATTTTCCTTCTATACAAACATTCTTTCTTTTCTCCATTCCAGCCTGTTTAATTTCTTCATGGTTTCCCTGTTTGTAGACGTGTCGTTATGTATGGGCATTCCTGGAAAAATGGCTCTCTTTGTGTCTGCTTTGTTGTACAAACATGTTAAAACATTTACTTTTGGCTTTTTTTCTTGGTTTCTAAACGCTATCTAACTAATGGCAACTGAAATTCGCTGATAACATATCAGCGAGGTAAGATAGTATGCTGCTATATTTTACTTGTGCCCAAAATTTATAACTTTTTACTTCTGTTCGGATTCAGGATAAACACATGGCTGATCTCGTGAGTGAAAGGTTTTCAGACACGGAGAAGTTGAAGGTACGATTCATGGAGATACTTTCAACTTTATGTTCCATATCAACAATCTATTTTTTCATAATGCGCAAATCAAGTTTTTATTTTCAGTCCATGGCTCGCCTTGCTTATTGTTTCTCTGTTAAAATTTCATCTATCAAGGACCTTGTTGGATGTACAGGTTATCAATAACGTTGATATTGTAATTCCTGTAGGTATTGACTGAGGATATTGTAAAATGCCATGTCCGCTCTCATATATTGTCGCTGTTTGGTGGCACAAGGCAAATAGATCCAGAAACTAGACATGCAAAAGTAAGGGTTGTTCTTCTTATGCATATAGAAAATTGTTTAAGAGACTGCACATTAGTAATGCCGGAAATTCTAGTTTTAGAACATAGCGGACAAAGCATCTCTGAACTGATGCAGTCATCTTCATTTTCAATAATTATTTTGGCGATATATTGTGTCAGATGACTTGGTCATTTTAACCAAAATTCTTATGCGTTGGGCATACTTGTCCTATGTGATAGAAGAAATAAGCTTTGTAGATTGCAGGTTCTAAAAACAGTCTTTAAATTTTGAATATATAATATTCCTTGTTGTACTTACAAACATATTATTATATAAGTTTGTTCAGGCTTATTATCCCTAGTTAAATGGATTTCACTTCAATCAATTATAAAGATCTAGCATAATGCTTTCATTTTTACTCGTATATGTCCTTCCGATTTACCGTGTGACACTCACTGTAGTCGTTCCATCTTGTATATATTGTCATTAGTGATTTAATGTCTGACTAACATCATAACTGAATTAAGTGATGTATTGAATTGGCAGTCGTTGAAATGGATAAAAATTAATTTACTTTAAACTTCAGCATTCGGCTCTAGCAGTAAACTATCTGAAACTGCCGGAAAATGTATTATTTCCTTTCTTACTTCTTCAGTAGTCTGTTGTGGGTATTCTTGCAGGTGGTTTCCAACCTTCCCTTTAATGTTAGTACAGACGTGATCAAGCTTCTTCTTCCAATGGGTGATATTATCTCAGAAGTAGCTCTATTACTCCAGGTTAGCATTGATAGCTTTCTCATTTATATTCTATTGGAGGTTCAAATTGTTGGCAAACCTATATTTATCAGCTCTTTCAATAGTTACTCTTTGACATGGTATCAAAGCTTTCATGACCATTAGTGTCCATTCCTTCCAGTCTCCATTTGTCACAACTCAGTTAAATTTTGGTATAGAGTAACAAAGCTTGTGCTTTGTGTACACTGGAGCCTTAAGAACTTTCTGTATGATGGAATATGCTAGATAGATGAATCACTTCTTGACCTACACTAAGGGGTTGCATTTTTTAGGATTATTGGTCTGCGACATGTTAATAAATTTAACTTTCCAAGATATATTCGCTCATTTATTTCCACTTATTGTTCTTTATTCTTCTGTCCCCCATGTTGACCTAGAATTTCTGATATTCTCACCCAAATTCACCATGCCATTGCCACCCCTGACTTGATCCCAAAGTTCAAGGATATCTGAGATTCTATTGTCGGGTTGAAGAATCACCAACTTATTAGAATGAGAGAAAAACATTAATGAAACATAAAGCCATGTGCAAACTCATTTTTAAAAGGCAGTTAAATCATCCAGAAAACAGAGTGTTGAACAAAGCTTTTTTTAAACAAAAACATTTTAGAAACTTATATACGAGCACTCTGGGTATTGGAGATATGTAATGATTTTTTTACTTTTTATTCTGTCATCATCATCATAATTTTGAAGATTTAACATAATGGCATTAGACTATGGAGGCTTCTCCCAATGTTAAAACCAAAAGGGACTCATAAATATAGCAACAAGTATTAAAACTGAATGTATATGCAGGAGGAGACAGCTTTGCGCTTGGTAGAATCATCTCTAAGGACCTCTGAGTATCGCCCCATCAATATTTTTGTCAACTTTTACTCAGGTACTTCTGTAGTAATCAAATAAATTGTGTTATTAGTCAACATATGCTATTTTTCTAAAAGCGAACAACATAAGTCTTTTATTGTTCAGCAGCACGAACCTCGTTAATCAATTATTTTATCGCATAGAGTTAATGATTGAACATTTCGTGCACATGACCAATGTGCATATGAAACTTGAGCGAAACAAAACTTGGCATGCAATTGTGTACCATGCCTGCAAAGAATCAAAGTAAATGTGATGTGGAAGATGACTATTATGTTTACACTTGGCTTGCATTACGAATTTTCATTAATTATTTTCAAAGCGATATATTTGAAGTTTTAACTTAATTTTTATAGTATTAATGTATAATATGTGTTATCTATTTCAAAATAATTTAATTATTTATTTTTATGACGTCACCTATATCAACTGTCAGATTGAATTGAATCAATTGGCCTGTGACCCAATAGGGGTTCAATATCTAATCTAGTTTTAGAGACATTGCAAGCAGTCATAGTTCTGGCTCACCAAGTATTACTTATATGTCAAGCTGAACTGCGAGAATTTGATACCTATCATCAGAATTAGTTTTAATTGAATTCTAAAGCTGTTGTTTCTCAATTTTTCTTTGCAGACCCAGAATACAAAATGAAAGTCCCGAGGACAAACTTTTTCCCTCAGCCTAATGTAAGTGATTATAGCCCACAAATATGACTACTATATGGCGTTGGTGCTGGCGTCTTCTTAGTCCATGTGGGCAAATGGACCTTTTCTTTGGTTCTTCTTTTGCACTTTTGGTTAAGCTTTTCCAACCTTCTTTTTTGATTAGGAAGTCCAGCAAATATTAGTGGAGCCCTTGCTTGTCTGTATGATAGTTTTGAAATAAGTCATATATCAAGGACTTCTGTCATGAGAAATAAGTATACAAGTAATTAAAGTAAAAGTCATGTTTATGCCTAGCTAGAAAATAATACCATGTTTATTGTGACAACTTGTTTAGAACTATCGGCTGTCCTTTGCCAAACATCTATGATGGAAGAAATAGCCTCTTTTTTATAGGGTTTCTATAGTGGTTCATTTGAATCTATTGCCGAGTGGCAGCATAATCTCTGGGTTGGACCATTAGTCAGTTATTCAATTTTCATGTTTGAGTAGGTTGACGCAGCCATTGTCACATTCAAGCTGAAGCAAGCAAGAGAATATCCCCAAGTTTTGTCCACCAAAAGCTTCTTCTCAATGGTAGCTCTTTTACAAATAATCTTCTTAATTTAGGAGCCTTATTTTGAACTGATAAGATTAAAATATTGATATCCTTTTGTCCTACTTCTCGCTATTGTATATCAAGATATTGTTATATACTACCTCCGGTCCTAATTATAAGAGCCAGTTGACTTTTTTTTGGGAGATTAAGGAAGCAAATTAGACCTCTAAATCTTAATATATGTGACATGTAATTAGATTATATGATAATTTATAAATAAAATAACTTAGTTTTGAGGAAAAAAGACAAATATAAACAATTTAAAGTGGTGTATTTTGTATCCTTAATTTTTCCAAAAAAGTCAACCGGCTCTTATAATTAGGACCGGAGGGAGTACTACTTTTCTTAATAACATAACTCATTTCTGCACGTTTGTAGGTTAACTCAGCATTCAACGGGAAACGCAAAATGCTTCGGAAGTCACTTCAGCACATATGCTCATCTGTAGAAATCGAAGAAGCTTTAAAAAGGATAGACCTTCCAACTACTGTGAGTGATCAATTCAAGTGTTTTCAACAAACGTTCATTGGTTATGTATGATGTTTTAGATGTTAATGATTATGCTCTTTTTGCCTGTACCCGCGGTGTTTGCAGTCAAGACCTGAAGAACTCACGTTGGATGATTTTGTTAAGTTGCATAACTTGATTGTGAAAGGATAGAAATCTTGATTTCTTTTTGAATTTCTTACACAAGAACCTTGCAAAAGGCCCAAGAGTCTCAGACATAAGTAAGGCCCCTTTTCATGCGCAAGTAACGACATGCAGGTTTGTATTTATGATCTTGTGTAAACCACAGCTTCTCAAAGTTTTCACCACTAGACTGCACATAACGTTGTGGCTTACCATGGGCTTCTTTGTTGCAACAGATTTGAAAGTTGAGACCAAGCACTGAACTGAAAGATGAAAGAGCGCACATGACTTCTCCAGTCCAGGGATGAATTAGGGAACTAGATTGGGAACTTTTTTTCCTGATTATTTTTTAGTATGATTATAGAATGCTCACAACTGAAGCAGAAATGCACTTTCAAACCATATATATCTATTCACATTTGTTTTATCATTCTCACTAAACACAAATGTATATATGTAGAAGATCCAAATTAATGTCAAGTCAGTACTTAAAAGTCCATCACGTTGTACATTTTGTGATGTTGTAATTCTCTAACTTCAGTTGCAATTCTCTAGCTTCATTCCCCCCCCCCCCCCCCCCCCAAATATACGATTCTGTACATCTTTTTTTTTTATGAAAAACACATTCTATACAGCTTTTTTAAGGGAAAAATAAAATCTATACAGATAAAACAGCGTGAGCATATTCATCGGCTCTAAGCAATTTTTGAGTATCTTTATAGTCAATGGAAAATTGAGTGGAACCACCTTCCTAATTTTAAATATTTTAAAGAATAAATTTGATTTACTAGTATAATGATATTACTATTATTACTATTAGAACATTTACTTTTGTTGTAATTTGTTTACTATTATTATTAGAACATTTATTATTATTGTGGGAGACTTCAAGAAGTAATTACAGAAAAATATGTTAAAAAAAGTGTGGTGTATGTCTGAAGAGTTAATCTATACAAAGAATTATAACTACTAAATAAGATAAATTTTACACTGATTGGACACAAATGGAATGGATCTATACATGCTAGCTTATTATAAAAAATGTACTAATTACGCTTTGAGCATGGACAGGTAATCATCTATTATGGGCATGGCAGATGATCGGTAGCCAGAACCAAAGAGATTATAATGATTTAAGTAGTGATACAGCATGTACAGATCTCTCCTCCTCTCGAATCCTGGCTGTTTAGGCATCACCTGAATACACAACATACAAGGAAATCAACTTAACATACTCGCTAAACCAGATATTAAGTAGAGGAAGAAGACTATATTCCGCTATTTCAGGTTAGAATGTTACATTATATGCTCAATAAATCCTTTGCACCAAAAAGCAGATAGCATCATTACCTCAAAATATGAACTATAGAATGATCCTCCAAAGCCAGCACACCAGGACATTCCAAATTCCGCCTCATTGTGTCCATCTACGAAATAAGGTAGCAAAGAACATAGTGGGAGTCATTTCTACAAATAGTTTGCAAAATCACAAATTCAGTAAAGTCAAATTTGTCTAGTATTGGCAGGCAACTCTTCTGCATGACAGATGGAATCATGTATAAACTATCAGGGCCTTGTTTGAATTTTTTTTATTTTTGTTTAAAGGAAAAACTTTTTCATCATCTCCAAGATTCAACCTTTCCAATTGAGTTTTAATCATCTTGGCAGTCAATCAGTTGGCCTACATTAGTCGATGATCAGTTAATATCAGGCTAATTTACTTTTTTCTTTTTTTGGGGTGTGGGGGGGTTTCAATTCCATAAGTTGTTGAATTTGTTCCTGCTCCGTTCAATTAGTGCAAGTCCAAAAACTTAAAAGTTACCATGGCATATCTTTTTTAAAAAAACAACAACAACAACAATCCACCTTGCCTTTTTGGCCAAACTTGGCCTTTAGACGAAAGATGACTTACAATAGCATGCTGGGTCTAATATAACAGGCTCCCCGTTCCTGTCAGAGCAGATATTTCCACTCCAGAGGTCTCCATGTAGCAAGCATGGTTCTATCTCCACATTGTCAAACAAGGGCCCCATACTTTTTACCAATCGTTGCCCTGCTAAGTTTAGCCAGCACGAGAAGCATTGTCACATGAAAAGTTAATTACATCTAGAGAAAAATTCTTCAAAATAAATCTCCATGCCCTTAGCTCAGGAGAATTCAAGTTGTACTGACTGAAAATCTGCATTATAATATGAGCATGAGAACACCTATAGTTCTCAGTTTATCACTGTGAGAATACTAAATTCTTCAGCACCTAAAACATTTTTTTCCATAGAAATTATTTAGCGAATGTACTATGAACTCCACGCTTAGTTGGATCACTCCACAAGGAAGACAGATAAAATTGAGAAATTCCAAATCAAAAAGCTGCTACAATGGTCTTGATTAAATTTTAGATTGGACCAAAAAGAGAGTTGCAGTTAATTTAGCGCCAGAGAATAAATTTTACGTCAGGAGGTATTCATTAATAGAAGTGTTGTTCAAAATTTGTCCAAGCATTTTCAACTAATCTACCACAACTTCTATTAATCTGGATATACTAGATAAGATTTCTGACTAAACACTAATCACTGGGAAGAAAAACAGTACTCCCTCCGGTCCTAATTATAAGACCACTTTGACTTTTTTGACTTTTTTTTCCAGTCCAAAAAAAAAGTAGTTTCAATCCAAAAGAAAATCTTTTTTCCTTAAAATTAATTTATTCTACTTATAAACTAACCTATAATCTAATTTTATGTGACATATGTTATAATTTAGTGGTCTAATTTGCTTCCTTAACTTCCACAAAAAAAGTCAAAGTGGTCTTATATTTAGGACCGGAGGGAGTAATTATTAAAAAAAGATTACCCTTGTCATATATAGTTTTGTCACCGTACTGGTCCAGTGCTAACTTCAGTTGATAACCCAATCTATGCTCACCATAAAACTGAATCCAATCTGATGACCATGTATTTATCTGTGGGGTGCTACAAATAATATTTATAATGTCATTAGAACCCATATAGTACAATTATCTCCATTCAGGGATTTTCAAAGGCCCAACTTGCTGCACACATAAAGATAGGAAAGATATTCACTCAATAACAAGCAATCATTATGATGATAATGGCAATTAAGGACTTCATAACAGAGATAAAGAATACCTGCCAATGGTGTTATCAACATCAAAACCAAAACCTTTACTGGATTTTCCTACTTTATGCATTTCCGCAAGCTTCCTCCCTAGATCAGACTGGGGAACAAGAACTGATATAAGAAGAAGAATAACAGGTTTTTCTCTCACCAAAAAAAAAAAAAAAAAAAAAAAAAGAACTGGTTTTACTCCTCAGAAATAATTTCTAAGTAGCTTACCTGATTTCCTCTAGAAGATCCAAATTCAATGAATTCCATGATTATGAAAGAACCGCCAGTGGGCAATGATCCAACCTTCAATACATAAAAAAGATAACTTAAGTTCCATTGGACAATTGGACTTATGCTGGTATCAAAGATGATGGGAAATAAGAAGCTTCCATCACATTCAAGTTTTTCCACACCTTATATGGTTGAGGCACTCGAATGGTCTTGGTTTCATACATTGCTCCTAAACCAAGAGCCTCTCCTTCAAACATTGATGGTCCAATACTCCTAACACAGTGTTCCAATCAGACAAATGTCTTAATATAGCACAGGATCTAAGGACTTGAATGAGATACATATGCCGCATACAGTAAATGACATTTCAAAGACAAGGATCATCAATGTTTGAAGGAGGGAGAGGGGGCAGAAAGAGAGAGTCAGCATGTCTTTTACCTGTTTGTCTTGACAAAAAAAGAGCCAGCATCAGTGTCATAGCGACTAGCAAGATTGATACAACCTCCACCAATAGGACTGATTTTGATTATCTGTGTAGCTTTTCCTCCAGAAAGAATCCACTCGCGTATTGGATCATTGCTCATACTAGCCACTGGGAAAGAATGATAAAGTTATGAAGCACATTTTTCCCTCTGAGAAACACAATATTTATGACCTCAAATAACTGAAACAGGATAAACAATTTTAGCAGAAAGTCACCACTTGGCAATGCAGCAAATTCTTGTCTTTAACTTGTCACACTAAAATTGCATGTTACCAGTGACCACACACAATATATGGTTATGCCACCTCAACTCAACCAATTTGCTTCAACAAACCTTCAATTGACCGCAAGCTATTGAAACATCACATGTATAGGAAAACAAAAGGCATAAAGTTTCTTACACCTCAGAATTATGCCCTCAAGTCTAAAAGAACTCCAAGAAAAGGAAACCATAACACATTGAGAACATTGTCCAGCCATATTTCAAGCCCAACAAGCAATTTCAAAATAGTAATTTTCTTGTACCTAGATATCCGAAAAGAAAAGAAAAGTGTGGTAATTGTGTAATAATTATTGTTTATTGTTAAAAGACATTAGATGCCAGATATTAGGGAGACTTTGTTACAGTTTGTTAGAGAGAGTTCACATTGTACTCTATTTAATCATTGGGATAGCCCTGATAATATCTAGGATTATTCATGCTCAGAATTCCACAAAAAGGTTAAAAAGCATGGAACAAAAATGCTTACAATGACTCCATGGAACTCAATGTAGAAGTTATTGAAGATGGAAATGAAGGATTTCATTCGTGCCATTACTTACGAATAGAAGGTTTGGTTTTGCTTAAATTATGATGAGGACGGCAGCGGAGTGAAGGGAAGAATGTAGAAGGGGAAATGACTCCAATGTGTGCAGCCATTAACCCGACCTCAAAGCAATTGAACACAGAATTCTGCCAATTATCCCTAAGAACAACAGAACATGACAGCAATTGTGATTCACACTGTTAAGTCAACTTAAACTCTAACAGCACTAGCTTTAGCTGATATAAAACTTCTCTCACTTTGTCATAACATCTATTCTAAAGGACATAAAAAGAGTGCTAAAAGAGAAGGCAACAAAAATTGAAATATTATTATTAAAACTAACTACTCAGACTTCGCTAACTTTCTTGAGATAAACAAATTGACTCTGAATCCCAACTAAAAGCAACCATTTAAAGAACTATGCAGTATCCTATAGAGTTATTGCCATGTTTACCCTCAAAGCTGAAGGTTTACTTCAAAGAACTACCGAGAGTAAAAGACTTCATATACTGCCATTTCTAGACTCCATGCAATGCACGGGGCTCACATATAGTTAGAATTAAATTTAGAGTATAATAAGACAAGCTCCTGCAAAATATTGGGTTGAGAGGAACTCAATATGTCAAGCAACAAGCATACGAGCATTGGGGTGTATATAAGAATATGAAGCCAGGTCCACAGAATTCACATGATATCATCGGGATAAATTAATGAGAACACATACACACAAAATCAGAGCAGGCGAAGAGTGGCTCACAAGAATTATAATGAGTAGTGAAAGATATAAAATCCAAATACAGAAGAATAGGCAGGAGGGATCAAATTATAAAAAAAAAAAAAAAAAAAAAAATTATAACCAACAAATCAATTTGTGTTGTCTTGGGTACGTTTGGCCACAAGCAGAAGGATTAAAATCCCAAAACCCGAAAGAGCAAGCTTCTGGCTGTAAGACAGAGCAGCGAGAAGGAGGGAGGGAAACAGAGAGAGATTACTCACTTGCAGAGAGGAGATTCTTGAGTGGAGATTACTCACTCGAGAAGGAGATATGATTCCATCCACTTCACCACAAGCGAACTTGCGCGAAGTCTTACTGCTAAAAGAGAGGATTGATTACTGTTTACTTTGCTCTCTAACTCACACGTAAGCTCTCAGTCTCAAGTTCAACTTAACGTTGTCCCCACCTCCTGCGGTTGTCAAGTTTCATTACTTAATGAGCTGGACCTCCCGTGCGATGTACAGAGAGCTTTCCCTAATAAATATTGTGTAATTGAGCTGATTTATTCCAATAAATTGTATTCATTTTTCTTAATCTTACAAAAGTAATCCCATAAGTTTTATATTTGAAAAATAGTATCAATTCTTAACAAAAGATTTTTTTTTTGTAATAGAACGATATTTTAGTGATTAAGTGATTAGTGCCTCGAATCTTGCATTAGAAATTGTCTTTTGAAAATGACATCTTTAATTTTCTTTGTCGGAAAATTAAGTTAAAGGGTATTTTTTAAAAAAATTATGATAACTGAACTCTTGAATGGCAGTAAAATTAATCATTTACTTTGTACGAATAAAGAATTATTCGTTTACCGTTGTAATTGATTTTAACATCACAATTCGATGTGAAAAAAATTGGAAAACTTGATGACTTTCGAAAATCTTGCATTCATTTAATGTTATCTCTGACATTATTATGATTTTTGTAAGATTTGATTTAGATTAAAGATATTAGATAGATAAATATTATTTTTTGGGTAAAAGATATGCCTAGTGGGTAACATAATACTTTTAAAATACTCTATACACATTGAGACGGCAACTATGAAAATATTATTGAGTAACAAACATGGAAGTGATGAGAAAATTTAGAAACGTTAAATAAAAATCAAATTTATGTCATAAACATTCTAAAATGTGATTTCTTCAGCCCTCAATTTATTTTGTTTGTTCTGAATACATTAGAGTTATAAAGAAAGCAATGTAAAAGAATTTATTTAATAAGATGTTTGCAAATAGGCAAGGGCTTGATGAATGAATGGAAAATGTAAAAAAAAATACATATGGTTAATGGTTAACCATCTATTGAGGGCTGCACACCGAAAAGCAGTAACATTACAAAATTAGCCATGGAAAAGTAATAATAACTAAATAAGCCTTGGTTGAGTAAGAGAAATCAGTCTTTTAAAATATGTCTATTACAATCAAATGGAGAAAATGAAGTGTGAAAATCAGTTTAAATCAAATAGAAGTATATCTACATCAGTAAATACCAGTTGAACTGGGGAAAATACAGTGTGAAAAACCCTACGTCTTTGGCTATGACAAGATATTGTAACACTGTTGTAAATGGCTGCTCCCAAAGTAGGGTCCTATGAATGAAAAGATTCTCAGCAACATGTAAGTATTGCATCATTTATCTTATCATGCCTTCTTCTCTAAGGGCCTTCAACTGGAAGAAAATAAAAGAGGACAGAGCCAAGTCATTAAAAACCATGAAATCTACAATCAGAGCTTCCCTTTTTTTGTCCCAAGGCAACTTTTAAGATGCTTTTATTGTTGTCCCTGAAATGTGAGTCATTGCAGAACAAAAAGCAAGCTAGTATGAGTAGATATTTAAAAGAGGAGTACTGTGAAAATAGGGTGGAAAGTAAATACAACAAACTCATGCAAGAAGCTAAAGTAGGGACTGTGATTGACAAAGAAAGATCACACTTTTATTGAAGCCTAAAACAAATATTTTAGTCTTAAGGGAATTTGAATCATTAGCAATAACAGCTTGCAAAAGTATATGAAAACCTAAAACAACAGTACATATTTTTCATACCCCACGGCCAAATATCGAAACAAAAGTGGTCTTAGTGGACTACGAATGTTTTTCAACATAGAAATTGTTTTGTAGTTATTAAGGTATCTGTTTTCTAAATAGGATCTAGTAGTTACACAAAAGTTACTTGAAGTATATATAATGACCTCCACATTAATTATCCATGTGAGACCTAACTAAAAGACACAGAGTGAGGATAGTTTAACATGATCTTAAAATGCTTTGCAGAGGTTACACTAGCTTAACCTATTATATAGAGATCTACATTTTGCATAAAAAGTAAAATTTAACATGAATTGGTTAATACTGCGTTAACCTCAAATGACCTGACAGAAAAGGTGAGAAGCAGTAGGAATTCCTCAAAATTATCATTGAAAATTGATAAAGTTGGTTAGAGCATGCAGCTTGATGGTAAATCTTTTGCAGAATCGACATTATTGACATGGTAAGAATTTGATATTTAACAAACCCGAAAGATATACTTTTAATTTGCTTCTTAGTTCTTACTCTGCGTGACATACTGTTTAAAGATTTGTTCTTCACCATATTAACTTTAACTTCATATATACATATTATATATATATATATATAGATTTTGCCCCTCTTACAACTAAGTTTTTCTTTTCGAGAGAGAAATACAATTGGAACATTGTTGCTGATGAGACAAAGAGTAACATCCTACCTCAACCAATAATACTGCACATACTAAAGAACATTGTTGCTGATGGAGTTGAACTGATTTAATATTAGCATCCTATATCAACCAATAATACCAGAGTAGTAAAAACTGCACTTACTAAAGAACTTAATGCTAATTTTACTTTGTAAAAGCAATAAACGTTATGGCAAGTACCTGACATAAATAAGGGGATATCTTACTAAGTGATAAGACCTTGTTGGGTCTTTGAGTTTGAAGTTGAAAATTTGTAGTTGAAAGTATTTGTGACATAAAATTGGCATAAAAAATAAAATTAAAAAAGTAAAATAATTAGATGAGACGTCCTGCAATGATTCAGAACAACCTCCAAGCAAATTAAAAATTGAAATGATTTGATGTGGAGGGAAAAGAAAGCTGCCAATTTATGGTGGTTGCTTCTTGCTCTTACAAATACTGTGCACATATACCGTGAACGGCTCTGCAAAGTAGGGGAACAGATCACGAGACAAAGTTGAAACCAAACAAACATGGTATGATTTGTTCAAAATTATCATTGATTTTTAAGCAATGTTGAGAACAATTTAAACAATAAGTTATATGTCCTGATATCAGGTGCATACCTTGGCCTGCTTCTTCTCCTCTTCACTGAAGGTGGAGCCATACTCTGTAGTTGACAGCCTACAGCCCGGTTACAGTATCATAAATGATTTAGAATTTAGAAGTTTATGAATAGCATTAATAAAATGGAAGCCAGAATATATAATGTATTATTGTAGATTAATATCGGAGCAGAAGCATTAAAATCGGATAACAGGCCAAAGAAAAACATTACTCGTTTTACCAAACAGAGATAGAGCTTAGAAGATTCTGATAAGAAGCAACCTTTAAATGCAGAGAAAGGTAATGCAGGCTTCAAACTGGTGAATCAGGCAACCTTTGAATTGCGCCCCCCGCCACAACCTCATTTTGAAATTCAAATTGGGCAAAGTGGATGGAGAGAAAAATATTTCTCACAGCGTGCCATGGGGCGTTGGCGCAAGCCTTCATCATGAAGATGAAGGAAAAAAGCTCCCACACAAGCCAGCTGAAATTTCATGGTCAAGGTTAGAAAGCTAAAATTTATAACTTTTTGAAATCACACACAAGTAGGCATACAGAAGTAAGCATACATTCTGACATATAAAACAAAGGTTTGCAAAGAACTGACAATCTTATAAGGGGAAGAGCAAAAAGATTATTTACCACAGAAATCATTCTCCACGAATTTTTCCCGCGCTATTTCAGAAGAGGTAACAATCTTATAAGACATGGGAGGGAAAAGAGCACTGGAATCAAGCATTTGCATGTCTGGGTCAAATATTTGCTTCTTGCAGATCGCCCATTTCAACAGCAGCAATGTATCGTGGTATCGTTGAATGGGAAGGCCGACTGAGCATATGTAATGTGTGTGTGTGTCTGACCTATCTATCTAGCATAAAAGTACACTGCTAGGCGGGAAAGGTGGGATTTGAATTTCAAAATTTGAATAAGATTACTGACAAAGATACACATGTCCCACTTACCTCCTTAAACCTCTTTCACGGAGCCCCATGTGTACTAAAACGGCTCTATGAACAGTAAAAACAGTCAAGAGCTGTCCACCTTAGGTGAAGCCGATCAGATTTAGAGAGGAAAGGATATTGGCGGGAAGGCACAGTAATTATTGTATAATAGATAGATAGATAGATAGATATTGCATAATTTCTTATAACAAATCACACTATTTATATGTATTATAAATTATACAGAGGTATTTAACTAGTTTCATTACATTAAATATATTAGTTAAATTAATTAAGATTGTATGATATTATCATAATCATCTATTTTTATTTTTACTATCCATCTATTGCTTGTTTACTATTAGAAGCATCAATTGGGATAATTTATGGATAATATGGAAAAAAAAATAAAAAGATGTCTTATATTCAATAATAAGCACACCTCGTTCTATCTCGTTCTATATTTAGAAAGAATAATTTAGTTGTTACACACGTATGCGTTTAAATGCAATGGTTTCCCTTAAGTTGTAAGAGACTCTTGAAACAAGCAGGTTTTGCCGAAGTTTAAAGATGCCATCTTCCAAAGTTGAACCCAGTAATCAATTTCAATGCTCATTGTCATGAGATGTGTCGTCCATACTCCAAATACACAACTATGCTTGTTTAAAATATTTCATTGATGGTTTTCTATAAAGATTTTATTTGAAAAATTGGCTGTCATAAAATCATCTTTATTTTAGTCTAGGTTACATATTAAAATAATTATTTAAAAAATCAAAACGTAAATCTAAGCCATTGAAATTTAATCAGGACAGTTCAAATTTCGGTGGTCACAATGAGAGAGAAAGACTCAAAACGTTGTACGCAGGGCTTGCAGTATACAAGTTTATCTTAATGAGAACAAACCCATGGCCATTAGAGACATTTATGCTTTATGATTATTATATGTTGCAAGACAATGCATTTTCCTATTTCTTTTTTGGGAAACACTTTTGCAAGTACTAAATATGGTCTTAGGATTGGGTTCATTCATTTCGGTGAATGAATCCATTTTCTTAATGAGACAACTGTCATGAGTTAATTTTACAGTACATACACTACTGAGGTAGGTTGATGTTGATGCAGTGGTTGTAAGATAGGGCCATTCTTGGCTATATTTATTCTAATCATTCTAAACGATACATTACAATCAATCCTTTCATACAGACAACGGAGTGCGCAGACATAGCACGTCTTCAGAGAATGGTTTCTGGTTGTAGCAACAGAAATGAAAGCCAAGATAAATGATGATTCAGGAATAATCTTCGCAGGTTCATAGCACTGATGGCATCCATGTCAGCAACAGGTGCCTGAACATCTGGTAACGAGACTCCTGTATCCAACACAGCTCCGCCTGGAAGCAGTTCAAAACAATTTAAATTGCTAGTAATATCAATTGCATCAAATTGTAGAGTATCAAATCCCAAATATGAGAATCACCCGGAGAGAAATTTATCGAGCACACACAAAATTAGAATTCAAAAGGGGCAAACACTTACGAAGTGATCCTAGTCAGAATTAAAGGATTGAATTCGTAGAATTAAACATTTAGTGGTTTTTTTTTTTTCATCCAATTAATGAGCAATCAAACAGAGGCATTAAACGGACCTTGGATAGAGCAGAGAAACACTAGGATGTTCTTTGTGACGGTGTGACTTGAGGGGCAATGCCATTAACCAGGAAACAGAGTGACAGAATAGCTGTATTTGGAAGGTGACGATGCAGCAGAACACTTCACATTGCCAAGCTTAAATGATTTGCTGGAGAAAAAGTGAAAGTCTTACTGAGAAGTCTAAAAGCTTTTACATTGAATTGAGGGATTCATCAGTCCCCACCTCTTTGCTTGGGCTGGATGAAAGTCCTTTTGCTATCATCTCTTCATCATACTTCTTAGCCATGTCCATTAATCCCTTTTTCACAAGAGCATCAATCATAGCATTGTAAGCAGACGCATCAGGACGGCATCCAAGTTCTTCCATTTTCTTCCACACTGCAAAAACTGGTCGAAGAAATCCCCACTCCCCAAACTTCCTGATAAGCATCACATAGGTGACCATACTTGGACGATCTCCACTTTCAAGCATCCTATCAAACAACCCAAGAATCTCTCCAGGCTTCTTCATACAATCGAAAAAGAAGTGATATGAAACTGCGTTGGGCTGACATCCATTCTTACGCATTGTATCGAGTATTACTAGTGCCTCTTCATATCTGTTGCTATCACACAAAAGCTTAATGACAGTGTTATAAGTTACAACAGTGGGCTCCAACCCTAAATATTCCATTTCACGAAATAGCTCAATAGAACGATCAACCCCTTGTGAAAGACCTGTGGCACGAATAGCAATATTATAGGCTACCACATCAACTTTCATCCGTTTGCTCTGCATCTGCTTGAATAATTTGACAGTTCTCTCAGGCTTTCCACTTTTGCACAATATATCCATGTATATCGCATACGACCGCAGATTTTTTTGAACTCCACGTCTGTCCATCTCCTCCCATAACTCCTTACACTTGCCCCACTGCCCCAATTTAAACCACCCGCGAAGAAGAATATTAAAAATCTTCGCATTGACATCCAACTTCATATTACCATTCTTCCCAAGAACCAATTCCTGGGCTTCATGCACATGGCTGTAGTCACACAGAGCATCAATAAGATTACAGTACGAAGTTTCATCCTTTAAATTAAACAGCCCTAGCTTTTCATACGTCTGGATCGCTTCTTTCACTAGATGTGCCGAGGCATAACGTTTGAACAGGATTCGAAATGTTGCATGGTCGGGAAAAGAGCACGGGAATTTGCGCATAGATTGGATTAAATCCCAGGATAGCTGAAACTGCAAGAACTTACCGAGAATGTCGAGCATGTGATTATAGGTATCGGTGGGGAGCTGGATACGATATTCGGTGTGGATCCAGTTGAAGAAGTCGAATGCGCGTTGCCAGTCATTGCGGTAAGAAAGAAGAGCTTGGCGAACAGTTGCGGGATCAACGTTTATGGGATTTGGGCTACGAATTAGGGTTTTGGCGGCAGAATTCGAATGACAATAGGAAAGGGTTTGGATGAAGTGAAGAGGATTTATGAGTCGAATGCGACTTGTGTAGAGCGAACTCATTCGGCGGTTTCGCGTTACTCACTGTTAAAGCCTCTGGAGAGGGTTGTTGATGA
This sequence comes from Mimosa bimucronata, assembly GCA_037074515.1. NCBI lineage: Eukaryota > Viridiplantae > Streptophyta > Magnoliopsida > Fabales > Fabaceae > Mimosa > Mimosa bimucronata. The sequence goes on from CM073446.1 coordinate 40,780,701, forward strand.
CACACAACGAAGCAGCACATTGCAGCTAATCATAAGAAGAACAATATTTTATTATTTTTTATTACTTATGAACAAAGGTACAAAAATGTTCATACACTTTGATTGAGAAGTTTTTTTTTTTTTTTTTGGCAACCGTGCCTACGATAATTACTAAACTAGGTCAAAAAAGTATCACATCATCAATATATCCAAACGGCGTTGAGTTTTTTAACGTTATGGAGAATAAAAGGTGCAAAAATACCTATATAATTTTATCCAAGGTGCATCCAAAATTGCAAATATTTTTTTGGCCCAAAGTGCCCACGTAGTTACTAAAACGGTTTTTTCATTGCCTATACAATTACTTTACACATGTTAGGTAGGAGAAATACACAAGAGGGGTGAATTGGGTATTTTAATAAAATCTTTTTCAAAACTTTAAGTTCAAAAAGCAATTTTCAAAAACAAATAAGAAAGAAAAAGAGTATTAAAATCAAGGGAAAATGGTCATTTTTAGCACAGAAGTTTTAGCTTTGGAGCAATTTTGGCTCGAAAGTTTATGTTGGACCAATTTTGACCTGGAAGTTTATAAAACGTAGCAATATAGACCAATTTTACAATATAGAGAGGCCTCAAAAGAGTTTGGATGAAGTGAAGAGGATTTATGAGTCGAATGCGACTTGTGTAGAGCGAACTCATTCGGCGGTTTCGTGTTACTCACTGTTAAAGCCTCTGGAGAGGGTTGTTGATGACACACAACGAAGCAGCACATTGCAGCTAATCATAAGAAGAACAATATTTTATTATTTTTTATTACTTATGGACAAAGGTACAAAACTGTTTTTTTTTTTTTTTTTTAAATTGTACCTAAGACTGATAAGTTTTTTTTTTGGGACAATTGCACCTAGGTCCCAAGCAAGAGAATTAATTTCAGACAGGTTCATTGACAACTCCTTCACTTGTTAACCAAGACTATTGCAGTTGTTAATAGTTGTCATTAACAACTCCTTGGGACCTATCTGAAATTAATTCTCTTGCTTGGGACTTATATGCAATTCTCCCTTTTTTTTTCTCCAACCATACCTACTTTGTTACTAAATTAGGTCAAAAGTATTCATATCGTCAATATACTCAAACGTCGTTGAGTTTTTCAACATTATGGAAAATAAAAGGTGCAAAAATACTCATGTAATTTTATCCAAAATGCACCCAAAACTGCAAACTTTTTTTTGGCCCAAAGTGCTCAGGTAGTTACTAAAACGGTTCCCTCAATGCATATGCCATTATTTTTAAAATCTGTTTCAAAATTTTAAGTTCAAAAACCAATTTTTAAAAACAGATAAGAAAGAAACAGAGTATTAAAATCAAGGGAAAATGGTCATTTTTTACCCGGAAGTTTTAGCTTTGGAGCAATTTTGGCCCCGAACTTTATTTTGGACCAATTTTGACCTGAAAGTTTACAAAACGTACAATATAGACCAATTTTACAATATAGAGAGGCCTCAAAAGATCTAATATGATACGTTTTGTAAACTTCCGGGTCAAAATTTATCCAAAAAAACTTTCGAGCCAAAATTGCTCTAAAGCTAAAACTTTCGGGCAAAAAATGACCATTTTTCCTAAAATTAAAAAAGAAAAGAAAAGTGTATAAGTTAGAAGTTTGTTACCGGTTTATGTAGAAATCGATTTATACTAGTTCTGTCCAAATACATAGGCCTTTGAAAATACAAACGAACTTTGTAAATGCCCATTTGATTGCCCATGTAGCTGTTTGCAAATGTAGTTGTTTGATTGCTTTGTTCTTATCCAGTGATACTTCGTTCTTATTCGATTCTTCAAAATATATTGATATATTCGTTAAAGCTCTAGAATTTGAATAATACGCTCATATAATATTTAATCTTGATCATTGAAACTTTGGAAGCTCAATTAGAGTCAACGGATGAGTGTTTAGGCACTGAGGAAACCATTTTGGTGACATCTTCATGCTTGAACACAGGGAAGATGCAAAAGACTTTTGCAAAAATCACTGGCGTTTGTGTAAAGTAATAGCATAGGCACTAAGGGAACCATTTTGGTAACTATGTGGGTACGGTTCAAATAAAGTTCGTGATGTTGAGTGCACTTTGGACCAAATTGTACGGGTATTTTTGCACAATTTAGGGTAAAGTAGCAATTTCAACAATAACATTGAATAACTCAACGTTGTTTTCATATATTGACTGCATGGGTATTTTTGACCCATTTCGATAATTACGTGGGTAATTTTGGGCCAATTTTTTTTTTTTTGGTTTTGTATGCAATTTGAATTAAACGACATGGGTATTTATGCGCATTTGCCCTATTAATTATTAAAAAAAAAGCCCATTAATAATTACTACCACCCAAAATACATTATTATCTCTTTTGTCTTCATAGACACCCTGTGATAATTTTGATTTCTTTAACATTTTTGTTGTTGGTTTTCTTAAATCACTAGTGATTCCCTTATTAACTTATAATCATTTACCTAAATGGCATAATTTTATTTCCATATGTATGATAAATCATTATTAACTTTTAAGGGTCAATTTGCACATTTAGTATACTTTTGATCCTTTATGTTTGCGTCAAGTTTCACTTTAGTTCTTTATATTTGAAAAATATACTTTTGGTCTTTTATATTTGCGTCAAGTTTCATTTTAGTCCTTTATGTTTGAAAAGTACACTTTTAGTCCTTTTTGTCTAACACCGTTAGTTTTATTTAATGGAAAATACAAATCTAAAAGGCAATTTTATAATTACTTGTGGACAAAAAATGCTTTAATTTAAATTTTTTAGTATAATCATTCTTATATTTTAAAAATTAGTCATTTTTATCTACATTTAGTTATAGAATCACATTTTGGATTTGGTGAGTAAGCATTTTCCATTAAATGGAACTAATGGTGTTAGCAAAAAAGGACTAAAAGTGTACTTTTAAGACATAAAGGACTAAAATGAAATTGGGTGTAAATATAAAGATTAAAAGTTTACTTTTCAAATATAAATGACTAAAATAAAACTCGGTATAAATATAAAAGATTAAAATCATACTTTAGCCTATCAATCATTGACATGTTGAATGTGAAAAGGTTTTATTGGTTTTTGAAGAAGCCCAGTGTCTTTAAAAGAGATACTATGTTTTTCCCCTCCATGTGTGTAAGTTATGATCGCTTTGAAAGCTTTGCTAAAAGTATCTTGTATAGCGAATACTAGTGTTGATGAGAGTTACCTGAAATAGGAAAAGCTTTTGATCGACATTACAAATGGATATCTAAAAGCACAGGCGATAAAGAAGTAATTATGTAGTAAGTGGTGGTGCTGATTTGGATGGACACAATGGCAGGGTGAGTGGATGCAAGAGGGGAGAAGGAAGCAAAGAAGAGGTTGTATTCTAAAGTTGTCAAAAAGGAGAGCATCAATTCATAGGACTCATCATTTGGCCATGATGGGTCAAATTTTTATTCAAACGAGAACATGTCAGGAGCTAAAAGGAGGCTGGTAAAGTGGGAAGTATAGAACAACATTCGCCTCAACCTCCTCCATGTGAAACTTGGTCAGTATCAAATGGCATCCCTCTATCAAAATTCAAAGGTCTACGTAGAGTGAAGTGGATGATCAAGATAAGCAGTATTGATCTTTGTATTAGCAATACGAGTTAGTAAGTTGTATGAGTAATCCCTCCTCGAAACACATTTTTTGTCCTTTCTACTATTTGCATTGTGTTTTATTTTTATAACAATGTATCCCATGTTTCCATCAAGACATTATTCATTGAGACCAAGAAGCTATCGTCTCCATTAACTTTACAATATATAAAATTAGAAATGATATGGTTACTAGCCATATTGACATGGATACTTTGTTTAGTTTTCAAGACATTCACCAGTACTACTACCTGATTAATAACCATATTACCGACCAATTTTGAATTTATGGATGTCAAGTATTAAATGTAAAACAATACTACAAAATAGTGACTAAAATAGAAGTTCTAAGTTCTTACACGTTAGCTTGAAGAGCTTTATAAAAATTAGCATAAAACTCTTACAGTTCTTTTTTTTTTTTTGGGGGGGGGGGGGGGGGGCTAAATCGTTGTATTTGTTTATACACTCGTGATGATGATTATGTTTCACCATTTTAGCCACCAAAATAGTCAATATATACAAACACCAAACCTTAAGAAAAGTCATCGATCGCAATGTATAACAACATACAACCTGACAAAATTGCAATGATTATTTTTTATGGAACCAGCAACAAAAAGAAATTTTACAGAGAGGGATAAAATCACTAAACAGAAAACTGATTCCCATTTATTTAGAGCTGTTGAATAATTAATACTCAGCTTATCTATCTATTAATCTAACTATAATGGCAGGTGACCAGCCAGGCCATCAGCCTCATAGGCGTTAACCTACACACATCCTTCTTCATCACTTGTTACGTCTCATGCCTTAATCCCCTTCTCACCTTATTTGCTTGATGAATTCTGATGTTTTGACTCAAATTTGTATCCTCCCTTTTTCTGCCCCAACAATAGAAGCAGCCAGACAACGACTTGTAACTTGAAAAAGGAACCTTTGTCTAAATGTAGTAACTCTGAAGACAAAATATACAAAAAAGGCAAGCTATAGGGTTAGTTGCTTCACTTCATTCATTGGGATCCAACAAAAAATCCATTTCAGAAGAATTCCCCTCATTTCTTAATCTTATTTTTCACAATACGAACATATCCATAAAATATACCATCAAATCAACAAAAATCCAGGCCAATGAAATCTATACACACATGATATGACCTGTTTATTTTACATCCCCAATTCAATCTCGATCCCATATTATAGACAAAGAATTTAAATCCCAGCAAACAGATGCTCCCATTCCAATGTGGATAAACAAAGTATACACTACTCTATTTTGAGCACAAGCCCTTGCACGGCTCTCTCACATCATTGCCTTGTTTCTGCTTCTGCAGCATCTGATTGCCTTAAAGGTGAGGGATTCCCGGGCACAGGCTGGCTATTACTCTCAATGTCTCTACTTTCAGAACTCTGAGACTCTCCTTGCCTTAAGCTAAATGTTACCGGTCTCACATGCTTTGTCTCTGAAGAATTCTGTAATGGAAGACGACATACTGGGCAGGTGGATTGTTTCCTCAGCCATATATCAATGCAAGAAAGATGGAAGCTATGCCCACACTTTGGCATGATGCGCAGTACCTCCCTTTCTTTGTACTCTGCCAAACATATCACACACCTGCAGACGCAAAAGTGGTTCATTTATTCTTCAATTTCATTGACTCCTTACTACTTGAGGAGGTTATTTTCGATTCATATATGGATAAGGAGGTTCTCTATGACCTGCAGATGGGAGCTTAAACTTAACTGTGTATTTTCAATAGAACTGAAAGCCTCTCGGTCGAACTTCATGGTGGGAATCGCAGTAACAATAACAGGTTCGGAGCGGTTAAGATGTTCTGGCTATCAAAAAACAGAGAGAAATTAAAGCTCAAAGCACTCAAACCAAAGGAACACAGACTGTTATTCTTTTTTTTTTTTTTGGGGGGGGGGGGGGGATGAGAAGTTCATAATACAGCAAAAAAACACAAGGCATAGATATTAAAGAGGTGTCTGGTAAGCGAAAGATTAGGCATACAAGTTCATAGATAGGCGTGAGTTAAGGCGCAGAGCATGTAATTAAATACAAAGTGCCGATGAAATATATAGCAGCTTCGTTCTATTATCCATCACATGTTTCGTTTTGGACAGGATCAAGATACACAATTTGGTCCTGAAAGTACATTTCCTTACACTCTAATCCTTGACTTCTCCCTTTTGACAACCATCAAATCAGGTTGGTCTAGCTTTCCCAAGTCCCAACCTCATTTTTCCAATCCGCAAGGCTCAGGTCTCAGCTCAAGACCATATTTAAGCGGCATCAGTTCTTTTTAACTCAGGCCAATCAGGCAACCGCATAGTAGCTAAACTATCTTTTCCTATGAATTAGTCACTGAATTCTGAAGTCTTTGATAAATTAGCTAGTCACTGAGAATAGAAGAAATATACAGTATTCGGTCTAACGAAGGGACTAAGGGGAATACATCTATATGTCTATTCTTGGGACATTTAACATTTACTATTAAGAAAGATAATACAATAAATTTGCCTAGTTGCATCAGAATCGGTAGGTAAAGAACAATAGAAAGTTAGCAGCCAGTCTCAATTCTCATTTGCTCAAGTTTCGAAGCTAACTGTCATTGTCACAAAGCGAAAGGCGAAGTTAGAATTACCTGTTCCATATCCATCCTAGGTTCGAATTCAAACATATTATGAGATTCCGAGGAGCCTCGCAACCTTCCACAGATTATCCTTGTACAGACAAACACAATAAAAGTGGCACTCATACCAAATCCAATCACCGTGGTCACCAAATTGGTGTTTGAGCCCAACATCTCCAATTTCCTGTGGCAAGCAAGATCAAAAACCAAGACACAAGAAGACCCAGAAGCCGAAATCAGAAACCCACTTCATAGTCCACAGCTGACGCTCAAAAGACACCCAGAAAGCCCGTGAAGAAGTTGAAGGGAAGGAGAGAGATGACTCAGAAATGGCGATTTGTGATGCGGGGGAGAAGAATGGAGGGAGAGAGAATAAAAACTGGAGATGGAATCGGAGTCGCTTTGGTGTGACTCAAAGTGAATAATGGCATGGACGGTTGAAAAGGAAGAATCGTTTCCATCAAATTTTCCTGCTTCCTTGCTTAGGCTGAGGATGGTGGTCGCGGGACCCGTCTCTCATATCAAAGTGGGTGGGCCCACTATATCGACGGTTGAGGGCGGCTGGTGGCAAACTATGTCAAAAGAGGAAACAAGGTTAATAGGTGGATGAGGGGAGGGGGAGATTCCTTTCTGGACAATTTTTATGTTGCAGAATCTAGCAACGGACAGCCCTGTGCTTGCCTGCTTTTGGATAAGTACGATATTTGAGGTTGAACAGAACTTAAAAAAATAAGAATACTACTCCCTCCCTCACCCTTTCTAAAGATAAAATTCAGTTTACTTTTTTATTTTACAAGTTAAAAAAAATTTATTTTTATTAATGAGTTGATTTTCTTAAGGTGTCATGTGAAATTAAAAATTAAACGTCAGATCTAATGTGTTTAATTGTAATTGGTCAGACCAAAAATACTATTATAATGCACCGGATTCACACAAAAATTTCTCATATTATAATGAAGATTATGTACTTACTCAGATTATTCGATAAGTATTTGATTCAGTACATCATTTTAAATTAATTATTGAATATAGGAGAGAGGGAGGGAGGATTTCGCCATGCTTCTCTCTCTTTAAGAGAGAAGGGAGAGCTTTAAATCTCTCCTTTCAGGCACCCTTCACCATCTCCTTCTCATAACCCTTTTCATAGCTCATCATCTTCCCTTCTCTAGTTTTTATTTCCTCCATCTTGCTCTTAAATCCTTTTCAAAGTTTGTTTTATTTTTCTGTTATTGTTCATCTTTCCTTAAGTTTCTATCATTCACCGCCTCTTCCTATTCTCCTCTTGTACGCATCTTTTTCTTAGCCTTAAATAAAAAAAAATCCCACCGCCTAAATCACAAGTGTGAACCCTTCCTTCCTCTGCCTCTATTCCACTGTCCACCGCCATAAATTAAAAAAAAAAAAAACTATTTTTCTTGCTCTTGTCTTGTTCCTCCGCCTTCACCGGTGCCTGCAACAAGAGCTTCCTTTCTTCTTCTTTCTTTCTGTACATCTATTTCACAGCCTTAAAAAAAAAAAAAACAACCGCCTTTAATCATACATTTTCTTTCTTTGCCTCCACTCTACCACCTTTCTTTTCATAATAAAAATATACCGCCTCCCTTCACACTTTTTCTTTTCCTTTTGTATTATTTTGGCTTCTTTTATTATGTTGTTTTGTGTCTTCTTTGTTTTTATTACAGGTTTGCTACTTATATTTTTGATTCAATCTCAAGCCTATGGCTTGCTTTCAAGCTTCTTTAATGGTGTTTTTTACTAGGCTTCTTTTCAACACCTCCGACGGTGCAAACGTGGTGAATCTTTGGTTTCAATCAAGGATTCGTGGTAGCGTAAACTTTGAATTAACCTGGCTCTTCGATGTTGGCATTTGAAAAAGATTAATGATGAATATAGAACAATCTAAGTTAGGAATAAGACACAAGAAGTTGCTTCCATTGTTTTTATTAATCAACTGAGACTTGTTAATTTGTCGCCATCAGCTGTTTGTTGTAGAAATGACAAACAAAACACTACAAAATCAAACAGCATAAGAAACAGAAAATGATTCAAAGTACATGTAAATACTAAATAGAACACAAGGCTGCGTCCAATAGTTGATTCATCAAGCATCCCCCTACATTGGTCTCCTCTTTTTTACTCTCAAATTCTAATAAACAATTGTGAGTATTTTTTCATCGACTTAAATTGAAATAATTTGGAGATTATAATTGACATGGTTTATGAATACTATACGAATTTTTTTAGGGAAAATCACAATGAGGTCCCACATAAGGCATTTAATCACAACCAGGTCCCAAAAAATCATCAAATTACATTGAAGTCCCAAGGGACCTCGGTGTAATTAAATGGGAGTTGTCAATACTAGCCGTGTGAGTTGTTAATGCGTACAAAACAGCTGGTATTGACAACTATTGAATTGACAACTCATTAAGCTGCGATTGACAACTCTTTTTGTATACATTGACAACTCACACGGCTGGTATTGACAACATTGAATTGACAACCCATTGACAACTATTTTGGGCATAGTAACAACTCAATGAGCTGGTATTGACAACTCAATTTAATTACACTTAGGTCCCTTGGGACTTCAATGTAATTTGATGATTGTTTGGGACCTGGTTGTGATTAAATGCCTTATGTGAGACCTCATTGTGATTTTCCCATTTTTTTATGTTCACGTGCATGTTTTCTTTTTTCTTTATTTAAACAAATATTTTCAAGAAAAATGGGCCAACAAAAAGAATGTTTACACAACCTAAGAGAGTAAGGGTAGCACATCTGCAAGTAAATTAAGCAACAGAGATTTTACATAGAATTGAGTCATGATAATATACTAAGAATATTAAGACTATATAATTCATACCAAAATTCAGGCTTTCAAGGGCTGAAAATAGAAGAAAGCAAGGAGGGAATGGAATAGGAAAGAGGGTAGCTTGAGAGGTTTAGGTGTATAACATAGAAAGGGATGGATTCAAGAAAATGGGAGCACTGAAGAGGTGATATAATTGGAAAGCGATGTCACTTGAATATAATGGAGGGCACAATATTTTAAAGACAAATTAAGCAAATAATGCCGCAACTAATCAATACTATAATCAGCATGTGGATTAAATACAAAATAGTGTTAAGTGGAAGCAATCATGATTCATGAGGTCCAACAATCGGGTATTTGTCTACCTGTCCCCCTGTGGGATGAATATTTTATTCCACCACGCCTCTTCAAGAAAATTACTCCCTTTTCTCATAATTTCTATGTAAAGTGTTTTGCAGTTGCAGCCTTTTTTGTCAAAAAAAAAAGTTCATACATGAAAATAGAGATTACCAAAACAAAAAAAAGATTTATACAACTTCTTATTCTTTGATCTTGATTTTAAATTTGAAAGGTAATTACACAAAAATAAGTTATTATATATGTTTATACTTTAAAAGATAATTTTGTAGGATAGTAATAAAGAAGAAAGAAGGGACAATTGCACATAAGTCCCAAGTAAGGGAATTAATTTCAGAGAGGTCCCAAGGAGTTGTTAATGATGGCTATTAACAATTGCAATAACCTTGGTTAACAAGTGAATGAGTTGTTAATGGACCTGTCTGAAATTAATTCTCTTGCTTGGGACTTATTTGCAATTCTCCCGAGAAAGAATGTACCGATTTAAATTTTTTTTTTTTGGGTACAAATTAAAATAGAGAATCATGCCCTAAAGCCAAAAAAAAAAAAAAAAAAAAAAACTACTCTAGGGAGAATTAGACCCCTTACAATCTTGACCAACAGGACTCCTTTCATGGCTAAGGAGGACACACATCCGATAAAGAGGAGATAGCTAATCCTTATTTTGTTAAAGCATTCGCCTCTTTTTTTGTTATATTAAAACATGAGTTTTTTGTAGCTCCCAATCCCATCTTTTTATGTGTTTGCTCCTGGATGAAACTACAAGAATTGTTAGCAGAGCTCGTAATCATATCAAAAAGGTTTTTAGCGTCGGACTTTAAGAATGACCTTCTTTAAAATCCCAAGCTATGTATGGCTCATTCATGTAACACTACATCTTCTCAGAGCTTGCGTACCAATGGCCTTTTAGTTTCAGAAGCGTACGTGAGGAAAATATGGTATGTTTACATTTAATTCATTTTAATTAAAATTCATTTTGTTTTCATGTTGAACCACTCATTGTTAGGCCCCTTTTGGTTAATCGAAAATGATTGATGGAAATGGAAAAGATGGAGGTTCCCTCACAAAAATCGTGTTTGGTTGGCTAAAGGCATCCAAATTCAATTTCCCACCTCCACTAAATTCCTTTAAAAGATTGAAATTGGGTTCCCACAAAAAACGGTGGGAACCCAATTTCAAGCGCTCAATGTAATCAATTCAAGATCGAATTACCCACTGATCAGCTAACAGAACTGGAAGTCAAAGTGCTTGGAGCTAAAGTGACCGGATGAAATCGCTTTCCAGCCAATGGATCTGATTCAACCGCATCGTGTCAGCATATGAAATGGAGTTTTTGTGTAGATTTGTTACATTGAAATTTGATCTGGGATCGAACAGAAAAACACGTGTTTTTTCTGATGAGGACTTATGTGCACTTTTCTTTTTTTACATGTATCTCCACCTTTCTTTTTCTCCTCTTCTCTTCACCTTCTACGTTTTTTCCTCTTCAGTCTGCGACTTCCTCTTCTTTTTTTCAATATGCGCTTTCCTCTTCTTTGTTGGGAATATAAATAATATGAAAATTTGTTTTGTGGGTGTTGTATTTTACTTTCCTAATTTAGTATAAATATAATAGGGGGCAAACAAAGTTCCGCAATTAAGCTAATAATATTGACACAAATTTAAAGTTGTTGTTGTAAATTCAAATTCAAATATGATTTCTTCAGAAAATTCGAATTTAGTGGTCAAATTCGAATTTGATGCCTTAAATTTAAATATAGTTATTTTTTTTAATTACAGGAATATCATTATTTCTTTTCCTAAGAAAGTAAAAATAATCTAAGTAAATATGAAGTCATGATATTTCTCTAGCTCCCCAAATAATGTATTATCCTACGACACTATCAAAAATCTATTTAATTGTTACTCCATCTTGTCCTAAATATAAGACCTATTTGGAGATGTGAAATTGGTCTTAAATATAAGACATTTTTCTAATTTTTATCAGTTTTTTTTTCCAAATTATCCCTATTGATGATCATCAATAATAAACAGATAAGAGGGGGAGGGTGGGGAAAAAGGTAGATGGTTAGGGTCTATTGGTAATATCATGTGATTTTAACTAACAACCTTAATCTAATCAAATTAGGTAACTATATCTTATATTTAAGACCGGAGTGAGTATTATTTAATTTTGTTGGTTATTTCATTTTATTATCCAATTATCTTTGTTATAGAGGGTCTTGAGTTTTAAAATAAAATAAATTTGATTTCATATCCTAACAAATCACAATCATCATATTATTATATGTTTTATCAATTGGTTAATTTTTTAATTTTTTTTCAATTATTTAATTTATACAACCAATTTCCTGAAAATGTATAAAAAAATTTAATTTATTTTTAGAATTAAATATATTTTATTATATTTTTAAATAATTATATTGTATTAATGATTAAATTTTTGAATTTAAAAATGAATTTTATTAATAAATAATTATTAAGGCATTTCACCCAAAAAGTATTTCATTTCACCCAAGTCGTTAATTTTAAAATTCTCATGCAGAAAGTTCTTTACTTCATTTATTCTTCTTTCACAACTCCCAGTTATCAATAGGTCATCGACATAAACAAAAATCATAACAACACCATCATTGTAATTTTTAACAAAGTGCCTATTTGGCAAACCCAAAAAAACTTTTTTGGGCAAAACTTAAGTTTCAGAATTAGAACAAATAAATACTCTCAACTTTTCTAAAATAGCTTTTAACTGTCAAAACCTAAGTTTTAGTTAAGTCAGACAAACACTCATAGCTTTTTCAGAATAACTTTTTAGTCTGCAAACCTAGGTTTGGGGTAGAAAACCTAGGTTTTGTCAGAAGCGATTTTTCTTTATAATCTCATAAACTATTTTCTAGAATCTATTATCTAAAAGCACTTTTTCAACTTCTTTCTCATAATCTATTCTTCATAAGCTAATCCAAACAGGTCCAAAGAGTGAATAATAATGCTTACTCCTTTTGAACCCTCCTTAAAGCAATGCCTTGGACAGTTTGTAATTCCACTGTCTTGAGGCTTGCTTGAGGTCATACAATGACTTATATGCAATTTACATACCATGTTCTCCCCTCAACTGTGAGCCCTTGAGGCATGGTCATGTAAATTTCTTCATTTAGGTCTCCCTGCAAGAAAGCGTTATAGACATCCATATGATACAGAGACCAATCATTCAAGTCTTCCATTTTTAAAATAACTCTTACGGTTACCATTTTTAATCACAGGAGAAAAGGTTTCTTGGTAATATATTCCTTCTCTTTGTGTAAATTCCTTGGAAACTAACCTAGCTTTATATTTATCCATTTCTCCATTTGATTTATATTTGATTTTATACACCAACTTACACCCTATTGGCTTCTTTCCTTTGGGTAATTAAGGAAACTATTTCCCAAGTTTTTCACTTGAAATGCTCAATACTACAGAAATGGGTTTTTATGTCCATTATTTTGGGGTTTCACGTCACTTTTGTATGGGATCTTAAAATAAGTGACGTGAAAAAATGGATTTTTAACGTCCCTATAAATAACGGATGTGGAATGTCAAAGTTTTCGCATAACAAATTATACAAAAAAGAGACGTCAATAGTCCCACAAAGGTTTTCTATCAAAGTCTATCGCCGGACTTTTCATGTCACTTATTATCTAATAAGGGACGTAGAAAGTCCAGGCCAGACTTTCAACGTCCCTTATAAGCTAACAAGGGACATTGAAAGTCTAGACTAGACTTTCAACGTCTCTTATAAGCTAACAAGGGATATTGAAAGTCCAGCTTCAACTTTCCACGTCCCTTATTATAGCTAAAAAGGGATGTGAAAAGTCTAGGTTGGATTTTTCACGTCCCTTATTAACTAATAAGGGATATATTGAAAGTCCAATTTATTTAAAAAAAAAATTAGGGACATTTTTTGTATTGGAATCACTCACAATCCAAAAAATGTCCGATATGAACATTTGAATTAAAATATATGGGCAATTTTTTGGATTGGAATCACCCATAATCCAAAAAAAATGCTCCTATATGAACATTAGAATTAAAATAAGAAACTGCAACATAAGATTTATAAAAGATAATACCAAATTAAAACAATAAACCTAACAATCCTTATGATCCCCAATATGTTGATTAAAAAGAAATATTTCTTTATGGGTAAAGGTGCTGATTTAGTACTATACTATTATGAAAATTGCTACCAGCATAAAAAAACAATTTTGACTAGCAGATGCGGTACTCATCAATTAAATTCGTAGTTTGATTAGTAACGCCGTTAGAATTGGCTGACGTGACATTTTTTTTGCTATTGTGATGTGGCATGGACAAGTGGTATTTTTTATTATTTTTTTATAACAACAGGAAGATAGGGCCTTTAGCCCCTAAACCCGGATTCACCTGGGTATGCGGTGCCTTTTTCTGAGTCATTGCTCTTCTCAACTGGACCAAGTAACCCATGTTTATTTTTTTTGTAACAACAGACAGATAAGGCCTTTTGCCCCGAAACCTGGATTCCCCCAGGTAGCTGACGCCTTTTTCTGAGTCCCTGGCCTTCTCAACTGGACCAGGTAACTCGGGTTTATTTTTTTTATTATTTTTATAACAACAGACAAATAGGGCTTTTGGCCCCCAAACCCGGGTTTTCCCCGGTATCCGGCACCTTTTTTTGAGTCCTTGGCTTTCTTAACTGGAGCAGATAGCATATATAACCCCGCTCCGGATTAGTCGGTTGCCCCGGGTTACCTGGTCCAAAAAAAAATAAGCCTGGGTTACGTGGCCCAGTTGAGAAGGTTAGGGACTCAGAAAAAGGCGCCGGATACAGGGGGAATCCGGTTTTAGGGGGCCAAAAGCCCTATCTGCCTGTTGTTACAAAACAAATAAAAAAATGAAAAATGAAAAAATAAAAAAAAATAAAAAAAATGTAATAAAAAATGCCACATGTCCATGCCACATCACAATGGCAAAATAAAAAAATGTCATGTCAGCCAATTCTAACGGCGTTAATTGCTAATTAACGGCATTACTAATCAAACTACGAATTTCATTGATGAGTATCGCATTTGCTACTCGAAATCGTTTTTTATGCTGGTAGCAATTTTCATAATAATAGAGTATTAAATCAACACATTTACCTTTTCTTTATCACAGATGTAGATAACAGTATACCCAAGTAAGAAATAAATTCATAATCCATAATAACTTAAATCCAAAGCCAGTAGAAGAAGCACTAATGTAATCCATAAAAATGGAATACCACCCAAACATTGAACACCGATTTGCAGGGATGAAGTAGAAGATCAAGTGCGACATACACTGGTTCCTTTAGCATATTATTTGAAAATCAATTTCATTGGAATCAGAAAAAGAAAAAACATGGGGAAAAATAATGAAAAAGAACAATACCACAAAAACACTGGCTCTATTACATGCACTGAAATAGTGAATACAGAAAATGATATTAACAGACCTTCCACATTTGTACATATTCTCATATCGTTCTTATTAATGATTACACTTCAAATATTTCACCTACAGTCACGAAATGGCAACCTCATCAAATGTTAAAAAACATTGCTGCCCATAAAAACATACAATTATAGGAAAAAACTTGATAAGGAGGAGATCATTGTGTGACAAACACCTTGGATTGAAGACGGCCACCAAAAGTGTGTTGTATAAAAGTTGTTTCTTGAAGTCTAGGATCAACCTTTTTTTCTCCACTGAGTCCCTCCAAGCAAATAGCTTGCATTGAAGCAATTAGAAGCCTGCATAAACAATGCCCTCAGTTGTATATTAACTAAGCACAGTTTAAGACCTTATTATTATATTTTAGATTACAACAGAGAAATATATCCACAAAAGTACAAAGCTGAATATCAAAGAGTAAGTGAGAATAGTATAAAAAGATGTTTTTGTTAAGGAAAATCAGTATCCCTTAAACATGCGAATGCTAAAAACAAATTGACCAGCTTATCTACAAGACCTTAAAAATTCGTGGGCATCTTCTTGACTTCCATCACCCATTTGGGAATTTATGCTCCTCATAGACCAAAGTATCCTGCTACACGATAATGGGCCCCCATTTTCTCTTAAAATCATGATTTGTTGCTCTAGCTCACACATGAGACACCAATCTTTTGTACAACCTGGCAACAAGATCAAAGATAAAAACATTTCCCCAGTAAATGACTATTTTTCTAGAAATTTATATTTATATTTATGATATTGACACTACAAAAACACTGCGTTTAGTAGCGGTTAAAAAGGACGTTTAGTAGCGGTTTAAACCGCCACTAAAGTGTTACTAGCGGTTTTACATTCTGCCACTAAAATGCCCCGTGACAAAAAATTACTGGCGGTTATTTGAACAGTTGGTAATATGATCAAAGACGCCACTAAATCAGTGGCGGTTAGAAAACCGCTAGTAACACCTTAATAATTTGAAATTTAAAATCCAGATGTTACTAGCGGTTTAAAACCACCACTAAGAAAAAAGTAACATGATTAAAAAAAAATTTCCCTCGTTCAAATTAGTGGCGGTTAAAACCGTTAGTCAAACTGCCACTAATATATGTTTGCTACTATTTGATTCCATAATTAAAAAATTAATAGAAATTAGTAGCGGTTACAGAACCGCTACTAAATGTTACGAGATTGAAAATAAACGCCGTTATATTTAAATATTCAAGAATCCATTTTATATTATTAAAAATACTCAACAAATAATAGTAATAGACTCTATTGAATACAACTTCCATTATTGAAAAAAAAATTATCAACTATTAACAACCTTTATATAACAAAATCATGTATAAAACAATAATTTCAGTAGTACCACCATTATGGATAATAATAAAAATTTTATTTATCAGTATGAATAACAAAATAAACAATTTTTAAACCTGAAAAAAAATAAACAAGTTAGTAAATAAATAAGATAAGAAAATAAAATTCAATAATACGAATTAAATTGTCAACAAAAAGAAAAGAAAAGAGTGCTGAATCCGGCGGAAATGGGAAGAATTTGGAGGGAGTGAGGAAGGAATGGTGTATGTGTGAAGTGAAATGTGGGGAGGAGGTGGATATTTATAGTGGCTCGAGGTGGGGTTAAGTAGCAGTTTAGGTAGCAGTTTAGAACCGCTACTAATCTCCCACCTAACATTAGTAGCGGTTAAAGAATTGCTACTAAATGTTTTTACATTTAAAAAAAATATACACCAGTTTAAATAAAAAAAACATGATATATGAATGTTTGATACACATTGTTATGAAAATTTTACAAAATGAAAAATAATTGTGGCTGCCTACTTCAATCATCTTCTTGCTCCTACCTAAAAAGAAAATAAACAAATATATCCATTTTTATTGTTAATGGTGTTGAAATTTGTTTAATTTTATGTAGTGAAAAGCCCTACCTAACTACTGGTAAATGACCGTTTTCTTCCGGAATGAGGTTCTCAAAGTTGTCAAGTTCAAAATGCTGGCTGCCTAGTTCCAGATCATCTTCGTCACCCATTTCGTAGAGGTCACGAGGCTTCATATGATTCACCATGTGCCAATATTTGTGTTTCTGATCTTCCACATAATAAACCTGCTGCGCCTGTGAGGCAAGAATATACGGCTCGTCATCTGCCACTTCCCCTGTGTGAATGAGCCTCGAGAAATTGACAGACGTGATGCCCAAGCTATCCACGGTAATGCCTCAAGAAGTTCTGGTGTCCGCCCACATGCAATTGAAGAGAGGCACGGTGAAATGACCTTGATAGTCAAGCTTGATGATGTCCACGAGCTTCCCATAGTATGATATGCCTCCCAATTGCATGTATGTATCCCGTGAGCTGGCATAACTCCTTATACCGAATGTGCCAAAGACACCGAAATTATGGGTGAGAGAACCTTCATCCCTTGCAATGGTGCAGAACTTGAAACTGTTGACGTTGTATGCTGTATATCTCCTGACATGATCGAGTAGACTAATTGCTAGATTTATCATATAAGGCAAATGGGAATTTTGTCGTTGAGTATCCTCCGTGCAAACCAATCCGGAAACTCTCGATGGACCTTTTTATCCACCTTAGCAGATGACCTTGTGCGGCTTCGTAGTTGGTGTTTAACATAACGATGGAAATCCCTAAAATTCAATGCAACAAATCAGAGGGTTTGTGTGGTTTGGAAATAAAAAAGAACATGATGCGTGTATATAGTGTTAGAATTCTTATTGAATGTAGGGCTCCACTTGAGGGCAATTTGTCAAGACATGTCTGTGTGCTTGCAACCTCTCAGTGGGAGTGAGCTTGTAATACTGACTTCCTCTCACTGGCTTTCCGACAGGCGATAATAACGTGTTAAAAGGTGACTGGACATTGGTGGGGCTGTCATCGACACGAGGAGGGCGGTTGAACGAAGTCTCGATGTCATCATCAAAATAGCGGGAACAATATCTTAACACCTCGTTACTCGAGTAATCCTCTTCTATAGAACCCTCTGGAGATGCTTTGTTCCTCACGTACGACTTCAATTTCCCCAAGTATCTGTAATTACAAGTACAATCAGGTAACTGAAACAAAATCATGAAACCACTGGAAAAATGAATCAACGGACCTCTCTTTGGGATACATCCAGCGGTATTGAACAGGGTCGCCCATCTTTGCGTCTTGAATGAGGTGGACAGTGAGATGGACCATGATCGTGAACAAAGATGGGGGAATATCATCTCTATATGACAAAGCATTAGAACGATTTTTTCCTACAATTGATCCAACGCTGCTTTGTCCAAGACCTTTGCACACAACCGTAGGTAGAAAGAACTGAGTTAAACCAAAACATTAGATACCACCTACGGCATTGTGCTTTTCATTTCCAGAGGTAGGAATTGCTAGAGCAAAACGTGGCAGTTATGGCTTTTCAACCTGGCAATCTTCTTAGAGTGTATTTTCACATATCTTGAGATGTTGCTTGAATAACCATCAGGGACCTTAATGTCCTTAAGTGTAGAGAGGAAGACTTCCTTGTTGGCTCTTGTCAGTGTGAATGAGGCTGGGACAAACTTGTCATTCTCATCCAGCCACACGTCTCCACGTATTCCCATCACCATCAGATCTTTCCTTGCTTGGAGATGGTCCTTCGACTTTTCGGACTCGTTCAGTAACATGTACAAAACATTGTCACACACATTTTTTTCGATATGCTTGCCCCTTCTGCCGCCATGCTGAACGCCATCTTTCTTCTCGAACTCTACATTAATATCTTCAAGCTATTAAAGAACATCTGTGCCAGACAGCAACACAGGAGGATCTCTCATTTCCCGTGATCCGTTAAATCTAATCTTCTGCAGCCGAAACCTATGACTTCCAGGAAGGAAACACCGATGAGCCATGAAGCACCACTTGCAACTGTGAGGAAGGCGTGCCCAGTCTTGGTCAAAGTTGCAGTCATGGCAAGCTCTGCCTATATGCACGTTCCACCCAGACAATGTGCCAAGTCTGGGGAAATCACTCACTGTCTACATCAACAACGCATGGAGTGTGAAGAGCTTCTTACCGTAAGCGTCATACGTTTCAACTCCTTTGCTCCAGAGTTCTTTCAACTCTGTATCAGCGATTGAAGGTTGACATCTATATTGTTTCCAGGAGCTCTCTTCCCCGGAATAATCATCGAAAGAATGAATGAGCTCTGTTTCATACACATCCAAGGGGACAAGTTGTACGGTATCAATACCATAGGCCATATACTATACGTAGTGCTAAGATTCCCGAACAGATTGAACCCATCTGATGCAAGAGCAAGGCAGACATTTCTCAGGTCATTGGCGAATTCCAGAAATTGAGTATCAAACGCTTTTCAAGCCTCAGCATCCCTAGGATGTCTCAACTTCCCATCGACGTTAGGCTCTGATGAATGCCACCGCATGTGCTCAGCCGTTTTGGATGACATATACAACCTCTGAAGTCTTAGAGTCATTGGGAAATATCTAAGAATCTTTACAGGCTTCTTGGTTTCCCTTCGACCCCTCTTTGCCTATTCGTACCGAGACGCATTACACCGCTTACATCTCTCCAACTTGGCGTCGTTTCCCCAATACAACATACAATGATTTAGGCAAGCATGGATTTTAATGTAGTTCAATCCCAACTTGTTGATAGTCTTCTTTGTTTCGTAGAAGGAATGTGCGATTTTTGCCTGAGAGAATGCATCTCCCAATAATTCTAACACTATCGACATCCCCTTATTACTGAAGCCACACAAGCACTTGATATGATAGTGATTTGAACCATTCCTAATACGCCTTGGGGTGCAAATGCAAAATATTTCTAACCAAGGATTGTACTATAGTGGTGTGATCCCGGATCGTCTCTCAAGGAGCCTAATGAACTAACATAGGAAAACTAAATGCAATTAAAGCT
Source organism: Mimosa bimucronata (assembly GCA_037074515.1). NCBI lineage: Eukaryota > Viridiplantae > Streptophyta > Magnoliopsida > Fabales > Fabaceae > Mimosa > Mimosa bimucronata. The sequence goes on from CM073446.1 coordinate 40,800,580, forward strand.
ATAAAAATCGGGGGTTAAGAGAAGATATTTTTGGTATTTTTCATAAAAGAAATATAAAGACTTGCTTTTGGTATTTTTAGGATAAATATGGATAGGTGATGGAATGGGATGATGGGATGCTCTCTTGGCTAGGGATGACGCGTGACAAACTATTAACTCACACTCTTGGGAGGAGCTAATTGGGCTAAGTTCAACACAAGTGGATACAATTAGCCTTAGTTGAAGGAATAGGTCAATTAAGAACTACTCAACCTCATAGACCAATTAGATTAACTATAATCCTACATCAACTAGAAGTAGGTTCCAATAGATAGAATAACTTGGGTCCTGTCCAAGTCACTCCATATCCTTTGGATCCAACAACCAATTAATGCTTGACTATAATCAAAACCATCCAACTTATGGAACTCTACCTAATCATACTCATGCACATAGATTTGATTTATGACCTAGTTCCTTTAGGCAAATTGATTAATGGAATTACCTAGCGCTATGGAAACTCAACATCAATAACTCAAACCCACAAATCAATTCCCAAATAATGCAACTATATGAAGCACAATGGACTAAATTACCCAACAAACATGCTAGACAACAAAATCAACAAAGACTAACATAACATGGTAATTTGGGAAGATGGATGGAACTAGAAGAAAACCAAATTGATACATGCAAATAGAATTCAACGGTTACATTGTCTAGAATCTCAAAACAAATGAAGTCCGAATATAAGGAGAAAAAATACTCAAGGAAACAAATGGAAATTCATGACTACATAATTGAAACTAACAAAACTCCCCTAAGGTGGAAGTAGAGCTGGAAATTCGGACGGGCCGAGAGCCCGTTTAAGCCCGCAAACAAAAATACACCCTTTTATTGAAGCCAGGCCCTTAAGAGGTCGGGCTCGGGCTGGGCCGACGGGCTTTCACTCTTTTTTTTTTTAAAAAAAAGTGAAGGGCTTTAACTTTCTTTAATCAATGAAATTGCATTGCGAAAAATTAAAGAAACAAAGATGGGTAATTGAGTATAAATTGTGCAGCAAAGTCAAGTGACATAATTTGTAAAAAATGGTATATATAAAACTTAAAAGGGAAGAACATGCTCAATTTATGTGGTTTTTTAATTAACAATAGCAAATTGGCAGTGTTACACAAATAATTAATTAATTACTAGATAAAGACAACAAAAACAAAGATACATCACAATTCAAAAAATGAGATTAAATAGAACAGAAAAAAGTAGTGACATGAAACAATCATTCATTACTCCAAATATTAGACAATCAAAAAACAATGGACCTAGCATAATAAAAAACATAAATACGATCTATAAGTAGCAAGTCTAGAATTAGAAGTCATACACCACATCTAGAAGTTATACATCACAACTACATAGAATATTAGAATGTTCCATAAGGAGATAATGTCCACAATGTCCACACACCACAAAATAAACCAATACATAATAACATAAGCATCAAGTCATGATCCAGAAAACCACAAACAGTCAAACACCCCAAACACTAAGAATTAGCATGATCGCCATTTTCTTCATCACTATCAATATCATCAATGACATTTGACTGTGCTTCACTATGAGCAGGCTCCTCATCTCCTGTGACAAAAATATCAAGTCTTCTTATTTCTTCTTTACCATTATATGCATTATCACCTCCATTATCTACAACAAATAATAAACAGAGTCATTAATGGATAATTACGATGTTTGTGCAATTGAAAAGCATATATAAATTAAATCCGATAGTGTGTGTTTGTGTGTGTATAAAAGACAAAATCACCATCATATGTGAATCCATGCAACTAATTCCTTGTACAAATAAGAGCCTGAACATTGGATGGAGGAATGGAACTCCTATACTTTGTGAGAACACGTGAACCAATACTAAAAGCATATTCACTAGCTACGGTAGTAATTGGGACACTAAGGAATCAGCTGCCATCTTTGAAAGAATTGGGAATCATTGTTGATTGTTCTTCCACCAATTCAAGACGTCTAATTCTTTCCAATTGTCGGACTTCAATATTGGTTCTTCCAAATATGTTTCCAATTCAGTCTTATTCAGAGAAGAATGATCTATATTTGCATAAATATCTTGATAATCCTGCCTCATTATAAAAAATCAAAGTTAATACTAACTAACTAAAAACAAATGGCAATTAATGCACAAATAAAATTGAACAAATGTTAAAACATACATCAAATGCAGCATTAAATGTGGTTGTGGAAGAACTAGTGCTGTGAGACTGGGAAGAATGAGTTGCAACAGTTGAAGATATAGCAACTAATCCACTTCCAACTCTAGAATTTGAACATGTAGCCATACTTTTATATTCATTGAACAAGATATCCAACTTCCTCTTTATATTGGCAATCTTCTCATAGGAAGTGATGATATCGATCCTCTCATAGAAATACCTTATTATGTTGACCTTCCATCGTTGATCAAAAATCACTGCAAGTGCAAGAAGGGTATTGTATTCATGCCAATATTTGTCAAATTTCTCCTTCATTGGAATAGACATATTCTTAATCACAGGATCAAGGCTTGCCATGTTTGCTTCTAACAACATCTCAATTTTTGAAATCTGCATGAAAAAAGAATTTGAAGTAGGATATGTCGACCCAGAAAACAACGTTGTAATATTCTCAAATGGCCTCAAAAAAGCACACATTGCCTCTGCTCTATCCCACTCATCATTTGTTAGACCAAATTTGTAATTTTTATCATCTAAAGACAACCTTGCAAAAGCACGACGATATTTAAGTCCACTCTCAAGCATCGCATATGTGGAGTTCCATCTAGTAGGCACATCTAATCGCAAGCCCATTGAAGTGTCAACGCCACCAACACTATCAACACACTGCTTAAACAAAATCATTCTTGCCTCAGATACCTTCACATACTTAATACTCTCTCTTATCTTATGCAGAGCAGAATTTGCTTGTGCTAAGCCATCCTTAACAATTAAATTGAGGATGTGTGCACAACACCTCACATGAAAGAATTCCCCATTACAAACTAAGTTGCCATTGCCTTCCATAAGTAGCCTCTCCTTCAAAATGTCTTGCATGTCATCATTTGCATATGCATTGTCTAGAGTAATTGAGAATACTTTCTTTTCAATCCCCCAGTCTTTCAAACATTCATGCACTTTCCTCGACAACTCTTGACCAGAATGTGGAGGCTCCATCTTACAAAAAGCAAGTATCTTGCTATTGAGTGTCCACTTTTCATCCACAAAATGAGCTGTCAAACATATATAGCCTTCAGAAGTCACAGCAGTCCAACAATCAGATGTTAAACATATTCTACCTACACTTTTCTTCAACTTTTGTTTTAAATTTCGCTTTTGTTGCAGGTAGAATCTCATAACATCAGCCACAACTGTTTTTCTACTCAAGAGCCTCACATCCGGATTCAATGTCGCTAATAGTTCTCTAACCCATCTGTATTCAACAAATGAATAAGGGAGATCATGTTCAATTATGGCCATAGTCATAATCTCGCTAATTCACTTGTGATCAATCTTCTTACTCCTAAGTTTGCCTTCTTTATCCATCAACATTACCCTAATATCACAAAATTTGGCTAGCTCAGGGCAAGTCGTCCTATGACGAATTAGATGTGAAGTGCCTTTATCCCCACCAGATACATAATCATTACCACAACCATTACATTTTGCTTTAGGCTCACCATCAACAACAACTCTAGTAAAATGCTTCCAAACATCATATGTGAAAGTTCTAGCCTTCTTACGGTCTGATTCTTCACTGTTTTGGATATAGGATGCTTTCCCTTTTGCATCTGTACCTAATGATTCAGCAGGTCCTTTTTCATTTGAAGACATTATGCTCCCTAGCATCAAATCAAAAACTATTTCAACAACTACTCATATAACATAATTTCTTTTAATCATAAACACAACAAAATTAAAATTCCAGACCATTTAATTCAGTAATTACCACAACAACAACTACTCATATAACTAAAAACAACGACTGAATTATAGAGAATCAGAAACAATTACAGAGAAGCTTTGGCAAAATCAGAAACAAAAATTAAGAAGCTTGGGCAAACTCTATAATAAGACAAGAACTTGCACAAGTCCAAAAATTATAACAAACCCATGTGATACATACAAAAAAGAATATATATATATAGAAGAAGAAGAAGAAGGAACCCAGAAAAGGATTAAAATATACTGAGATTTATAAATAACAAGAGCTTTCTCCCAATAGGAAAAGTATAGGTATTCACCAATAAGAACAGGCTAGAGATTGAAGTATACCAAAAGCCGAAAACTTATAACACTAGGAAAAGAGAGCAAGATGGGAACAGAACAAAACTATAAAATCATTCTAAAAAATGGGAAAGAATAGAAAGGACCAATGGACATATGCTCCAAGCAAAATGACAATACAAAAAAAAAGAAAAGAAAAAAAAGCTCTCAGGCAGAGAGAGCAGAATCTGAGAGGAAAAACAAGACACAACCAAGTGAGTGAGTATTTTATATTAGCCTTCCACAATCTTTCCCATGGCAATACTACTGAATCGGATTTGGTTTCCGTGGGAAAGCAATGATTTTTGGTGCTAAATAAATACTCAAGATACATATTTGCTATTTATTTGGACACCCCCACTTAAAAATTGTAAATTGAAAACAGACACCCATAATCAATTATATAAACAAATTTCTATCTTATTACTCTTATATAAGCTTCAGAGAATCAGTCAATCAGAGAAATAGAATCAATTTAATATACAAAGTTCCAACTTCCAGACCACGAAATCAAGTTAATGAACAAAAGGAACAAAAAATCTCAACTTCACTAACCTTACAATAAATCTTCAATGTGGATCCGATCTGTGCTGAGAGGGTGAGAGCCAAGAGAGAGAACAGAGAAGACGAGTCAGTCCTCAATGGTCATAGCCCAAAGACCGGCGCTGATTCGACGTTTCCGACGGGAGAACGAGTGAACGATGCTGAGATGTGGAGGCGAGGCTGAAGAGAACAAAAGAACGCTAACTTTCTAAGAGATATTGAAGAAGGGAATCACCGAATCAGAGATTAAGGAGAAGGGAAGGCTTAAGAGATGACTAGATGAGGGGTGACTGGTGAGGGCGTGAGGCCGGTGGTGCCGTGGCGGTAAGGGCAGTGGGCAGTGGCTGAGAGTGAGAGAAGCGAGAGCTGAGAGAGACAAGAGGCAGTGATGGGTGTGTATGAATTGTGAGTGTGAAGGCTGAAGGGATTAGGGATTTAGGGTTTCATTTTTCAATTTCACTTTTTTAATTTTTATTATCTGAATGAAAAAAAAAGATGATCCGTTAGACGGGCTTAAACGGGTGGCTAGCGGGCCGGCCCGTCAAAGCCCGCAGCCCGACGGGCTAGCCCGTTCCCTTTTTTTGCCTCCAAAATAAAGCCCAGCCCTCCTCGGGCTAGGGCTTAAAAGGGCCGGTCCGAATTTCCGGCTCTAGGTGGAAGAATAGCTTGCTTCACGTCATCCCGTCGTCCAAGAGAGCATCGAGCCGAATTAGTTCTTCATAGAGGAGGAGAAATCACCCAAAAGGATCTACAACTCAAACTCCATTGTGAACCTGTGAAGGATTATGGAATGGAGGAGGGAATTGATGGAAGAGACGAGAGGATTGGCGTCTTGTGATGTGTAATTTTCATGCTCCCCCTTGTGATATTTGATGGTCTCATATATATATAGCACAAGAGGCAACCCAAAATCTTCCAAATTGGCCTAGGATGTCCTATTCTTACTAGGATTAACAAATAGGAAAGGTTTGGGGAAAGAATTATGGGATGAAAAAGAAAATGGGTGAATGAAATAGGAAATTCGGATTCCTCTCTCCATGGCACAAGAAACCACTCAAAAACTATCCAAAACGGTCTCCGGTTGCCTAATTTGGTCTCCTATAACATATAGGAAAGATTTGGGGAAGATCCAAGCACTTTCTCTCAAGAAATCTAGCCAAAATAGGAAGTTGTGATTAGAATAATCAATTAGGAAACTTCTTATCCTCAATCAAGCCTAGGGTTGCCTATTCTTGTAGAAATAACAAAAAGGAAATATTTTAGGAAAACCCAATCAACCAATCCAATAGGAAATTTTCTATTTTGCAAAAGTTTCCTTTTTTGTAGAAGTTTCCTATTTTGCTTTGTTCTTGCTTTGACCTTTATTCTTTGTACCTACAATGGAAATTTTAAGCACATGTGAAGTACTTCAAGTCCAGAAACAATAAATGCATGCGTTAAATGCCTAATATTCTCAAATTATAATGAAAATGTAATTAACTTTCTAATCTTGGACACTAAGTATAAAAGTGCCTAAATCCCCATTTAATAGCCTAGAGCAAATGCTAATTTCCTATAATTAATGGATAAAAACATGTAATAATCAAGTGCAATCAGATAGAGCTTGACAAGAAATGATAGTTTCGAATATTTACTGCACCCTGAATAAACAATATTCTTAGTCTAAAACGAATGTTTATTTGACAAAACTAGAAATGAAAGTTCACAGTTTTTAGTGGAACCTGGAAACAATGGCTTATCTGCTTCCGTCATAAGGTCGAAAAAATTCTTTGCAGCTTCGTTTCGGAAAAACTCCCAGAGTGGTCCTTCAACACCTTCCTGACTACTGATGTCATCACCTTGCACCTTGAAAGCATCACGCACAACATCGTTAAATGGATCCACATGATCGTCATCATCATCGATCTGCATTTCAACCTGAGACGTTGCAGCAATGACTTCACCACCACCATCATAATTCTCGCCATGAATCCCCCAGAAGGTGTAATTGGATGGGAATTGTTTCACTATAAGATGCTCACGCACAACATTTCTGGGATGCACTTCTTAAATTTACATTTCGGATAAGGGTACAGTATCTAATTGTTAACACTTAAGGGTTGAAAGCAAAATCTAAGAAGTGGTCCACACCAACCATATAGCGGGGGGACCTCCATGGCAAATTAATCTACGATCTATCCATCATATAAGTGAAGATATTATCAAAGAAAGGAAGAGTTTAAGTTGAATGAAATGTGAAAATGAAATGGAAAGGATCAAAGGCTTATAAATGGAAAATTTGACGTTAGTAGCGGTTACAAACTGCTACTAAATATGTCATGAACACTTTTGTTAGACCGTTGAGAGAGTGTGGGAGTGGAAAATATAGTTTGTTTAATTAGTAGCGGTTGTGTAACTGTTACTGAAACCGCCACTAATGCAATTAGACCATTGGAATAGGAACAAGTGGAATTTACTAAGTTTTTTTATTAGTTGCGGTTTGAGAACCACCACTAAGTTAATTTTTTTAGAATTTTTGCAACATATTAGAGGTTTGAAACTGCCACTAATGTTACATATATATATATATATTAATACCGTATGAAATAATAACAAATAACAAAAGTTTATTTATTAGTCACCAAGAAACATTTTTTTTACTTTCTAAAAAATTGTTACCATATCCTAACTTTAAGTAATTAAAGTGTTGAGTGAAAATTAAATAAGATCACAACAACTAATGAAAATATGCAATATTGAAATTAACAAATGTTCAAACAACAAATATTCTAATTAGCAGATATTCAAATATAAAAATGTTCAACTAACAATCCTGAAATTAACAAACATTCTAATAAAAAAAGATGCTAGAGCTACGCAGGAGAGGCTGATCGTCATCTTGATGCTCTGGAGAATGGTTTCGAGGCTGCTTCGGCAGATGTGGAGGTAGTAGTACTCGCATAGAAGGTCCATCTAGGTCGAGCCTCTGCTGTATCCATTCAAGCGTGCTATTGGTGCTTGCCACCCAGGACTCCAATTTGTTATACACTTGATCCATCACCCGTTCCATAATCTCATAAGTCAACCTTTCCCTCATTTGAGCCTCAGACTCAGCATCGTTCCTCATCAGGCCGCTGGTGGATGGTTGGCTTGAAGCTGCAGACTGGGCGCTGCCTGGGTCGCTTGACCTGTAGTAAACGACCGAAGGGTGGACTCCAAATCCCATCCCGCGTACCCGGCCAGGGTGCTCACGAGGCCCTAAGGCAGCCCTGATCGAGGCAGTGGGGTCTACATTGTCCCCTTGCAAATCGGCGATCTCTATCTCTCTCTGCTTCTTCAATCCTAGCTTGCGCACACAAACATATTTACACTTTTAACTTAATGTAATTTTTATTAAAAATATAATAATAATAAATAAATAAATAAAAATTTTACAATTTGCTCCTCAGTTTCCCTGGATGTTGGTCTCCTGTCGGCGTGTCTATGCTTTATTTGGTAGAAACGACCGTAAGTAGCCTTCGTCCCTTTCTTCGCAGTTTCAACCTCCTGAAAATTATGATACAACTAAATATTAATATATAAAATGAAATTATTTTTAAATTAAACAACAAAGCTTCATTTATTCATACCATCTCTTTGTACCTAACCGAAAATGACTTCGTCCCAGCCGTATGATGAACCTTCTGATGCAACCGGACTGCAATACCTTACTACGACCTCTTCTATTAACGTAAAATAAAATTGAATCATCATCAGTAATAGAAAAAAAATTTCTTCAATATTTCAATATCAATTCAATAATATTATTTATTATACCTTCTCTATGTCTCCCCTCCTCCAACGCACATATCTCTCACGTATTCGAAGGAACGCCACCAGGGACATCTTTGATTAACTCCTGAAGCGGCCTACTCCTACCCTGATCCCTTTTGTTGAACAGCTCCAACCTCTTGCTCTTCCAACCGTCCCCATCTTTGATTTTGTCCAATTCTTGCGACTGTCCCTCACATCAAACTTCCTCTGTAAAATATAAAATTTAACTATGGTTAAATAGTATTATGATGATAATAATTAAAATCATATTCCAAACATAATAAATAACAAATAATAAATACATTTCCTACAATATGTATTAAATTCAAATTCCAATAATAATAAATAACAAATAATAAATACATTTCCTATAATATGTATTAAATTCAAATTCAAATAATAAAAAATAATAAATAAATTTCCTATAGTATTAATTAATATCACATTTTAATAATAATAAATAATAAACAATAAATAAGCTTAAAGTTAGTTCAACCAACCTTCACAATTTTGTTCCACGCGAACTTCTTTGATTCTTTATTAATCTTTCTCTAGTCCAAAGCATCAATCAAGAATCGCTGGTAATTCTGGCCCACATTCCCGTAAAACCTGCCGTATAGTTTACCCCCATTTCCTACCGGTAGTTTGGTCAACTCGTCGTCCCAGTCAACCTTAACCCTGTGCCCGCTCGAAAGGTTCATCTCATCTTGTACCGTCAACCTCCTACCGCTTATGCTACCAAAAGGGTCTGTAAAATTTAGGAAACAATTTTATGATCGATAAAAATTACAATTATCTGATAAAAATGGTAAAAATTGAATTTCCTTACCCTGAACTTGTACTTCGTAACCGGTGGACCTTCTCGCGGATCGTTGAGGGCACCCCGCGTCCTCATCTTCCTCCTCGTCCAACCATTGTTGGATATTTTCGAAATTCGATCCTTCGTTCTCGTCCAAGTGTTCTTCCCCACTCTAGAATGCATTGATTATATGTTCCGAAAGCGGCTCATTCTGTAAATGAATGCTCTCTTGCTCTATCCGGTCCCTCTCAGCCTACTCAGCCAGTTCCCTACGAAGCCGTTCCTCTTCCTCCCTTTGTTCATCAGTAATGGGCCTCTTCTCCCTACTGCGATCGCCCTTTCCAGCCATGATTTTCACTGACTACACCACAAAACGTGCCTGCTTTCCTCGTATCGATCGAATAACTCACGTCATGTCGCTTTCTCTAAAATGGCTCGTGTCTTTTCAAATGAAGGCACGAGCCTTTAAACTATTCAACTTAGTAGCGGTGCAAAACCGCCACTAATAGTCGCGGTTTGAGCAATAACCGCAGCTTAAACCGAGACTAAATTGCCCTAGAAATTAATGCCAACTGCCATTAATTCGCGTAATTAGTGGTGGCTCCAGCCATAATCGCCACTAACGTCCAGAAACTGCCGTAATTCAGTGGCCTTTCATTTTCCTGCGTTTTTGTCCAACAAAAAGCGACTAAATTTATGCCACTAATGTTCCCACTAAAGGGCGCCAATTTAGCTGCGGTTTTCTTTCACTAACCGCCACTAACTTCGCCTTAAGTCAAAATGTCATATTTACTGGCTGTTTCTGCTTATAACCGCGACTAATTACAAATAAATGGCGATTTGTTTGATCCACTACTAATGCAACCGCTACAAAAACCCGCTTAAAATTAAAAATTGAAGGGAAAAAAAATTAAAAATTGAGGGAGATGAACAACATACCAAACGGATCCATGTTTGGATTCGGGTCAATCCTTCGGAGCTCCATGAGTTGGTTCTTAAAGAACCCACGCAAAAATTTGGACTACTGAAAAACCAGAGTCCAAACATGTAGCACAACAGAGCACCACACAAGAAAGAATACAGAAAGAATGAGAGAGTCGGAAAACTCAACGACTAGTATTTTTTTTGAACTGGAGGGGAGGCCTTCTATTTATACAAGAAGGCTAGGGATATTTTACAAAATATCCATTACCACCACTCATGGCTTAGTCAGCAATCCTCGCCTTTCTTATCTGACCAATCAAATAATTGAATAATTAATTGATTAATTAATCAATCAATTAATTACTCATGGCTGAGTCAGCAATCTACACCTTGCCCATTTGACCAATCATATTAATTAAACACATAATTAATAAATAGGTTGGGAATTACTGAGTCAGCAATCCACAACTTTCTTATTCGACCAATCATATTAATTAAACACTTAATTAATCAATCAATTGGGAATTACTCATATTTCCCAATTAATTAATCCAGCTCATCAAGGGTGGATCTTGGCCCAAAATTCCAACATCTCCCACTTGTACTTGATGGATTGACCATCTTGTGGCTACATATCTTTCTTGCTTCATACTTGGTGTCTGCCGTGTCCGCGTTGGCACGACGTCCTCGATTCGGGTTCTCGTGTACTAGAAGTCCTTTATACAGGATCAGCACACATGGATACCCTAGTTGTACCTGCAAGTAATATGCAAATTGCCTCAAATACCCCAGATTTACCCATACACATTACACTTGGCATATCTAATCCCTCATGAGTTAATTCTAAGTTAACTCATATTGCCTCTTTTTGTGCTTAGTATCCACACTTACAAGTTACTCAGCTAACAAGTAAGGCATCGATCACAGATACTAGCACAAATGCGTACTTCAGGGTAAGTCTTCCTTCTCACTAGACATCAGTCAGGGCTGGCTTGGTCGCTTTCCCAGTATTTGACCTATTGGGTCGAATCATTCATGACCATAAGGTGCAAACTAAAGTAGCTGTTGCCAAGTCAGTCCTTAATGATGTTGTCGAAGTCATAAGGGCATCGTGAAAGGTTTGTCTCCTTTCTGGGACTCACACCGTAATGGAACAGGGATTTTCCATCTATGTCCCCTTTTGCGGATCTAATTATTCATAAGCACATGCAGTATGAATTGCATGTTACGGTGTTCATCTTAGCTTGTAAGAGTGCGTGTCGATTTTAATCTAATAACACCGTAGAGACTTAAGTTCCAGGTATGCACAATACCTGAACCAAAACTCTTCAACTCAAAATTCATCACGACGTCTTTGTAGAGGAGTTTTATGTCTGGCTACAGGTTTCATGGGTCACACATGTCTATGATTCAATCTATTTCATGTATAGATTTTATCTCAAACTCTTTTGAGATGACATTTATGTGGTGATTCTTATTGACCATCTCAAGGTGATCACTTGATGTCATACCTTCTATGTCCCTTGAACATAAAGGCGGTTACCCGTGTGAGTGGGTTAGCCTTAACCTGTACGACACACTAGTCATTGTATATCTTACACATATATGTATGTATCTATACATACATAATAGGAATGCATTTCTTTTACTCTCATATAAAAGATGTTCAAAACCTTATGTTATACACATGCCCAATTCTTAGCTCGTCTCTAAAATGAACATTTAGCATTGGGCATCATAATGGGGCCTGTCAACATTTTTGTAAACAGAAAGGTGTTGAACTGTTGCTTGCTCCTTAGCAACCATGTTTCTCACAAAGAGGTATCATGTGTCTATGTATTCAGTCTTGCTGCATTAGGGAGGGTCTTTATCATAGGTTGTTGCCACTTGCTATTGTGACATACCTTGGTCCTTCACCATTTATTCCTAATCGCTTTAGGAATTTTAAGCCACTCAACTTCTTGAGTAGTTGTTGAACACTTTGTGTTCTGATTCCATGGAAGATAAAGACACACTTGTCTATTTGTGACATCCCAGCTTTATCAATCAGCAAGAACACTTTTCTTTTTAAGCTGAATGCTGCTAGCTTAGGCCTCCAACCCAAATTGTGTTAGAGTATCCTCTTTAGTGTAAGTCATTGCTTGATGACATGACTTATACTTCATGGTTCTTCTAAGGTATCTTATAATCCCTTTTACAACATCCTAGTACCTTGTAACTAGGATGAACCAAAAATATTTACAAGTCCGACCACATACCATGTGTTTGGTCTTATACATTATGATGTATACAACAATCTACCAAGTGTGCTGGAGTATGGGACTCTTTCTCATATTCTATATTAGTTCCTTTGCAGGGTGCATGCTCTCACATAGATCACATACTTTGGTTAAGAGGGCATGTTTGGGGTGTAGACTTTCATATTAAGATGCACAAAGAGTATACTTGTGTGTGTCCTTTGTGACAAACACATCATTCTCCTTGTTCAATCTCTGTTCATCTTGTCTCTCAAGATATATTTTGTCTTGCCCATGTTCTCTCAAAGGTAACTAATCCCTAAGTGTTTTAACTTCCTTAATACTTATTTAGGCTAATGATGTGTTATAGACATAGGACAATATCACAAATCATCCCAATATCCTTAAACGTGCACACAGTGGTCTTCTTTGATCATTTCAAAGTTGAGAAAGTTATCACTTTGTGAAACTTCATATACTACTGCCTAGATGATTAATTCTCTGTCATCCACAAGTTGATTCAGGTTGAATTACTCATCTAGTCTCCCAACTGGAAAACATTCATTACACCATATTGATGTAATTACAAGCCTAAGCTTGTCATCATGGCCGAAATTAGCTTTTAGGTGTTAAAACACACAACGCCACTTGTTGTGTACCCCTTAACCACCAAGTGTGCTTTAGGTTTTTCAATTGATCGGTTCACCAATGTATTTGGGAATCCTACTTGTCCTCAATTTCCTTTTGGTTAGGTGGTAGACCAACCATTTGCCACTATTAGCTGATTTTCAAAGGAATCCATATTCTCTTGCTTGGCCTTTTGCCACTTTCTTAGCATGTCCTATTAGTGTTTCTCATACACTTTTTAGGGTCACCATTGTTTTCTTTTAAACAATGACTAGAGCATCTGGCCTATCAGGGGTGTTAGCCCTTACACTTCTCCGTGATGGATTTCACAGGATTCTCTTCCTGTGTTGGGGTGGATGAGGTCTTCTTCTGGTATCGACTTGTGAATGACTATTACCTGTTGTTTGTCATGTCTTCTGTTGTAAAAATGGCTCATCCCTCCCACTCAAATTAATGTGTTGGGGGATACACGCTTATTCCTTATTACTGTCATTCTCGCAAAGAGATTCAGTGTGGTCAATGCTCGTACCGCTAGGAAGTTTAGTTCTATGAAAGTTGTGTCCTTTGATTCTTTTTCAGTCACTGGGCCGTCATCATTTTCACTTAACGAAGACATGCTTCTCAGGATATCTCGTACCCTTTATATATTGACCCTATTATTCCTTACTTAAAGGAAGAGTTACAGATAAAGCTATTGACCCTTGGACATTTAAGTCCAATCTATACTATATCTATTACTCATAAGGTGTCGTTGTGACTTTCTTGGAGGGCATTCGGTTAACTATGAAGACAATTACTGTGAGCTTATCTTCCAACACGAGGTTGGAAGTTTCACTTGTACTTACTTAACCATGTAAAGGAGAGTTCTATCTCTCCCTTTTGACAACTCCATTAAGAGTGTTAGGCATTGTTAGTCTTTTAACAATTCCTTTCTTAATTACACAGCACTTCGAACTAATCATACAGGTATTTTCAGCCTTTGCTAGATTTCAAGACCTTAACTGCGATTGATTCTCAACTAGTTGAAGGCGTTGTTTGAAGTATTTCAGAGCCTTTTATTAGTACGAGATTTCACAGACATGGTCATCACACACAAAATCAAAGATAAAGACAATACCTAGCTTTGTGTTTTGCCCTCTTGCTCATTTGGTTCACAAATTAATAGTACACCAATTGCAAAGTATATTTGTCATGGTTGCCTAAAGGTTACTTTATTGTCTTGCCATATGATTATGCTCACTTAGGAATATTTTCCTTTTGAACTTATCGCTTAGCAAAAACTCTTTTACTTGTTTTTGATCATTTCTCTTGATCACATTGTGTATATGGCAAAGTGGAGTCGTTATCTCCAAGATAAATGAACCATTTTAGACAATATTAGATTTAAGAGATTCTGTCCCATTGATGCTTAACTGAAGGGTTGATTGACACAATTTTTTATCGGTTGTTTAGAGCATAGAGTATATCTTTTGGTACTGGGGTGGTCTGCTATACAGAGTTAACGTGTATGCTCCAATCCCTTTGTCTTGTACTCTTGTGCTTTTTCCTTCTTGAAGCCGTATGCTTCTAGATGGCAACTGGTAAAATCAGTGATGTCATGTAACCTCTCACATGGTTTTTTTGTACCTAGGTCCATCATCCACATAGGATATATTTCAGCCATAACAAGTAGTGCTTGATGCACATGTGAAAGAACTTTGAAGCCTTTCACTTGATATGACATTTCTCTAAAACGACCTTCATCAGGTCTAGTTTTCCTTCAAGGTTTCTTACCTTATTAGACGTAGGTTTTAGGAACAAATCCTTTGACTCTTTAGTTAAGCATGTTAAGCTGATGGATCTTGTATCCTTAAGCTTTTAACTCTCAAGCTTAATGTGTCGAATCACATTACCCAAGGTTACAAATATACTCCTTGTGAGTTTTGCTTGCTTTTATGTGCTCCCACTCAATAAGAGAGTCCTTGATGTAACATGCACTGGCTATTGACTAGAAAGAACATTGTTTACCTACTTTAGTTCTCTAGTCTTGTTTGACATCATTTTCAAGTGTTGCCTAATTCCTGTATTAGGTCTTAGTACTTGAGTGTCCAAACATGACAGAGTTCATTCAGCTTAATGGCATGAGTGCCTTCATATTTGTTTCTCAAGGCTATCCTCATAGCTTAAGATGTATCTCACTACTCGAATTGACACTTTTGTCAACAATCATGGCACATAGCATGACGATTCAAGCTACATTGTTCTTTCTTCATTCAACAAGCATCAGCTTCTTTGTTACCTTTGGGCACTTCAACATCTAAATGTTGAAGGTTAGTTGGTAGGACATACACAACGCCTCATCCCTTAAGGATGTAAAAGATCTTACGAAATTCAGTTCCATAGTCATCCATATTGAGCTTGTCTCATAAGCTCGGTGAAGATGGACTTGTTTATCATAATTCAGTCACATAAATGATTATGCATTTCATCATATATACTATTCATATTTGTTCAAGGTAGACAAAAGTTAATTGGATGATAAATTTACTAGTTTCGTGTTCAGGAGACAACTAGGTCGGCTCCCATCACACTCATGCTAGTTAGATTATCACCTTTTTAACCATAATCTTACTTGAACATGTCCCCTTTTAGGGCCTCCGGATTTCACATTCCAGGAGCTCCCACTCAAATAAAGCAGTTATTACTCAAAATAATAATTCACAATTATAAAATAAATAACTGCATGAATGTTCATAGAGAATTCAATTATTGAGAAAGAATTTAACACGATATTCAATCAAATAAAGAACATTCACATGTCAAATCATACTTTATTATATTTGTTTTATGTTTTGGGCTTAGACCCTCTCAAGGCCTTTAGCCATCTGAACCCACCAAGCACTTTCTCATGTGCTTAAAGCTTTCATAGTAATTTTATTACCATGTTAGTGTAAGACTCAATGTCCACTCATCTGGAAATAGGTTGCAGCATACCTCCCGATAGATGAGATGATACGAATATCTCATATTGGTTACATCACTTATCACAGTGATTACCAAGAAGTTGACTCATAAGTCACTACTTCAGCCTCAAATCACCTCAATGTGTTTGAAGGTTTGGAAGGACTTATTAACATGTAATAAGTTTTATTTGCTGCAAGTAGGAGTTTAAGGTTCACCTCATTATCCTTTATTGCAAAACTCTTATGTATGTTTCATGGCATGCCAAATTAATAAAAAATATCATATTCACTTAATATAATATTTAAGAAAGAAAAGAAAAAAATTAAAATTAAATTATTATATTCATTTAATATAATATTTAAAGAAAAAGAAAAAAATTAATTTTTTAATTATTTTTTCCAGTCAACTGTTTGACCGTTGACCGGTCAGCCCACACCTCTGGACTGCCACGTCAGCTGATGACATGGCATCTTCTTCAACCTCCAGCTGGGTTATTTTTGACCCGGTTGGAGCTCCGATGGGCTTACCGACCCGCCAACTTTGAGAGGCCATATCTCTCTCGTTTTAGCTCCGATTTTCACGTTCTTGGAGTTGTTGGAATCCTTGCAACGAGATCTACACATCCATACCAGTGTATGCATTAAAAACTATCATTTTCGAATTCCAAATCACGCGTTTTTCGGTGGCGGTGAACATGAGATCCGAGACTTCCGGGCTTCGGTTCTCCCTCATACGGACTCCGTTTGACGCGTTCTTGGCGTCGTTGGAATCGTCTTGATGAGTTCTACACATCCAATGCCTCAGTTTGTACCAAAACGTTAGATTTCAGAGACCCCATTTTCTCCGAATTCCGACACCGCGACAACACTATGTAATGGTGTTTTGATGTGTCTTCTCCTTATATTTGCTTATGTTTTTATGATTATTGTCCAGATTAAACGTTTCTCTTATGTTTTTCGATTCACAAATATTGTTTTAAAACATCAGAGGAAATTTTTCGGATCTGGGCATATGAAAAATAAAACGGTTAAAGCACTGGGCAATAATTTTCTGTTTTACATAAGTAGGGGCATGCGTTTTTTGAAAAGCTCAATGTATATTATTTCAACTGAATAAACTCAAGCACAAAGCAAGAAAAACGCATGAACACAGGTATATGCTGTAAATCATATCTGGAAAAAAAATTGCCCTATACACACAGTATATAAGAGATAGTCTATCAGGAAAATATATGAGTTTCTCACTTTAGAAACAACATAAATATTCCTAGAACAATCAAGGCATATTTGTAGCGGAAGAAAATATTTATGCATACTCATAAAGCATATAAATACAGCCTCAGGATCAACATAGGCTCTGATGCCAATGAAGGAAAAAAAATTAAAAATTGAGGGAGATGAACAACATACCAAATGGATCCATGTTCGGATCCGGGTCAATCCTCCGGAGCTCCATGAGTTGGTCCTTAAAGAACCCATACAAAAATTTGGACTACTGAAAAACCAGAGTCCAAACATGTAGCACAACAGAGCACCACACAAGAAAGAATACAGAAAGAATGAGAGAGTTGGAAAACTCAACGACTGGTATTTTTTTGAACTGGAAGGGAGGCCTTCTATTTATAGAAGAAGGTTGGGGATATTTAACAAAATACCCACCACCACCACTCATGACTTAGTCAGCAATCCTCACCTCTCTTATTTGTCCAATCAAATAATTGAATAATTAATTGATTAATTAATCAATCAATTAATTACTCATGGCTGAGTCAGCAATCCACACTTGCCCATTTGACTAATCATATTAATTAAACACTTAATTAATAAATCAATTGGGAATTACTGAGTCAGCAATCCACAACTTTTTTATTCGACCAATCATATTAATTAAACACTTAATTAATAAATCAATTGGGAATTACTCATATTTCCCAATTAATTAATCCAGCCCATCAAGGGCGGATCTTGGCCCAAAATTCCAACAAAGATTGTTCATACAGCCTTTTGAATGTGATCCATAAAGAAAATAGACGACAAGAGGCTTTGTGCAAGTTAAGCATTGCAAGACAGCATTAGCATGGCAACTGCAAAATAAAGATATAGAAATTTAACTCTTATCCCATCATATCTTAAATTGATTCAATATAAAGATTTCCCAAAAAAATTTCTTCAAGCAGAATATGGGCCATTTTGTTGAATAAGAAAACATAGATTCTTCTACACTTTCAAATTTCCAGCGGATAAAGGTTTAATTTAACAACAAACAATTCCATGCCAAATTGAAGCACTGATACTATTGAACAAATTAGTTGTATTATATCAAATATGCCTACAGCACTCAAGCATCTGTAGGGCCAACATTCTTTTTTGTTTGATACATTTTAAAACATTTTTCAAGTTCCAAAATAGCTGGAGTGCCTGTAGAAATTTTAAAAAATGAATATCGAGGCAAAAACTGCATTTGTTTAATTTTCTCTATTTCTTTACCTCCCTATGAATTATATGTTTGCAACAGCAGGGATATTGTAACTATTCCTTTGAGATTTGGAGTACCCATTGATTTCTTAAATAGAAGGCACAGAAATGAGAACAGTAATAAGAACACAAATCGTAAAACTTTAAATGGCCTAACTCTATTGCTTTTCTCTTCAACCTTTTAGAAAATTCAAAGGGAAGAAAGCTCTAGGCAAATAAGAAACTAAGAAATTCAAATAAAAACAGTTCAAATAGGAGAGAGGGAACCTATTTTACAGCTATTAAGCATGATTTCCTAGTCTAGTGGTAATTTTTACATACAACAGTTAAGTTTATCGGTTACAAACTATGAAAGAACTTTCCCACTAGAATGCACTAGTTACCAGACAACCATCTTTAAACAAATGTCATTGATATGAATTCCAAACATGCTTGAAACTTGTGTTTGAAAGTAGGGTTAAGGGTCAAAAATACACATGTGTTTTTGTCAAAAGTTCATCCAGCACCAAATGTCATTTTTTGGACCAAAAATACACATAAGCTTTTAAATTGGATCAAAAATACACATCTATAGTTAAATTAGGGTCAAAAATACACATGTGATTTTGTAAAAAGGTTCATCCAGCACCAAGTGCTTTTTTTTTCAGAATATAACTATAAATGTGATTTTTGATCCAATTTGAAAACTCATGTGTATTTTTGGTCCAAAAAAAACATTTGGTGCTGGATGAACTTTTGGCAAAATCATATGTGTATTTTTGACCCTTAACCCTTGAAAGTATAAGGGACGTACAGATTCAAAGTTCAATGGTTTGCATATAACTCAACAAGCAAATTCGAATTGGGTCTATTATGCTAGAAAACAAAGAACAAGTCAAGTCTATGATTATGCTTCTCACCTATATTCCTCAGTTTCCAAATTAATGAATCTAGAGATAGTTATAAAATACCCCCACAAAAGTTCAGAGGTTCACACAAAACTCCAAAACAATTCCCAATGTGCCAATACAAACAACTAGAATATTAATACAACTAGAGCTTAGGCTTCAACTAGATCAATCCAGAATTTCTAGAAGCCCCAATTTAAATTCATCACTACCTACTCTAATTCATCCCAGGCACGACATTACAAGGAACAAAATAGAGCATAATTTCTCTTAAATTTTAGCTTATCATGAACCAACAAAATCAGCCATGCAGAACAACAAACCTGACATTTTGTTTAGGTACATAAATGGAAAAATGAGAGTTCAACATTTTAGAAAAATTCCTCAACAATACTAAACCATTCAGATACTCAATTCTAGAGAACACAATCGGAGCATAATGAAAGAAGAAGGAAAAGTAGGCTCACCGAAATCTTAAATCGAAGCTAGAATAAGTACTTCCTCTACCGTAGCCGCTGTTGCCGCCAGTGATGTCTAGCGTCCTCCCTCGTTCTCTTGAACTCTCTCTGCCTCGCTGCGAACAACTGAGCTATGGGAGCTCAAATCAGATCTTGCTGTTCCAAGGTGAGGTAGCAAACACACGGCTGTGGGCGATTCTCAGATGGCCTCTCCCTCTCGCACGCTTGCTCTTGAAGAAGAAGAAGAAGAAAACACGATGGATGATTGGGACAGGTCTCTCCTTCCCCGGCGACGACGTCGGAGATCTACCCTCAATTCTCTCTTGCTCTTGCCTGCTCATCAAGGAAGAGAAGGATGCAATGGTGATGGGGTTAGGAATGGAGGGTCAGGTTGCAGGGAGTGGAGAAAGGAGACACTCACTAGGGTTTGGGTTTTCTTCAAAGGGGTCAAAGGTAGAGAAAGGGGACACAGTCTGGAACAAGGAAAAATGATGAGAAATAATAAATAAAGAGATAGAAACAACGTCACTTGTTTTTTAAGGAGGGACATTGTTTCTTGAGAAACAACGTCTCTTATTCGAAATAAGGGACATTGTTTCTTTTATGCTTTAAGTTTATTTACAAAATTGCCACCAAATGTATTATACATATAAAACAAAATCTTCCTGCCAAAACCTTATTATCTCATTCTCCACTAGAAGCCGCCTCAAAATGGTCGGCTCCTGACCTTAACTACTGTTCATAGAGCCGTTTCCCTTCTCCTATGGCTCATATGGCTCTGTGCCCACTTCTCAAAAAGCTTGCTGAAACATGTTCAAATTTCCAAATTGTAGTTTCCCTCCCAAATTCATTTGAAATTTGAATGGTCATCATTTAAATTAAAAAGGGAGAATTGCATATAAGTCCCAAGCAAGAGAATTAATTTCAGATAGGTCCCAAGGAGTTGTTAATGACAACTATTAACAACTGCAATAGCCTTGGTTAACAAGTGAATGAGTTGTCAATAGACCTGTCTGAAATTAATTCTCTTGCTTGGGACCTAGGTGCAATTGTCCCAATTAAAAAGGCACATGCAGAGCTAGCAAGCATCAAATACTCCCCTACTCCACATTTGAAGTTCTTTTTCTTTGCTTTTCTTTTCCTACCAAACTCATCTCCCAAAAAATTTGATGCATAGGTACTCTTTCTTTAAAGGCTTTACATTCTTATCCTTTCAATTAGTTGTCTTTAGATTCTCTTCGAACAATTATTTTAGGATCTCTTCAGACGATCACTTGAATTTGTGAATCCCTACTACACACTTGATTTCTGCTTTGTTATACATACACATCCTCTATTCTTATTCTTTCTCAGATTAAGATAAGATTCGACACCACACGCCTCACATTTGATTACCTCTGTTTTACATGCTTGAACTCTTCATTTTTTTGTGTTTTTCAGGTATTTAAAGTTGTCCCCGTACAATGCCAGAATATGAGCAGGCATGGTTCTCTTAGATACACCCTGCATTTGATGATTTCAAGGTCATAGTGAAGATTGATACATCATTCAGCAGGGACATCATACACTTCGTCGGAATCCAGGGTACTCCCATGAAATAGGTCATATCTCTGTAATTTGGCAAGAATGCACAAAAGGGGGTGAATTGTGCAATTTAAAAAATAATGAATCAAGACACAGACACTTATACTGGTTCAGCCTAAACTCTTGGCCTACGTCCAGTTCTCCAACCTCCAGTTGGGTTTCACTAATCCCTCAAGATTCAATTAGGCTCTTAAATGCTTTTACAAGTGATTGTACAACAAGAACTCTCTCTCACTAATCACTCCCCCTCATAATTTATAAGAATACACCATACTCTTAAGATCCCACTATCTTAAGAGTACCTCACTAGAAATGTGATTACAGAATACTTGTTCACTCAATGAACTGATTGTGATACACACTAAAGTACAATAATCAGTGAATGATCTCTCTAAAGATTGGTGAGTATTGAATGCAGTAAGTTTAACTAACAAGGATAATCAATGTGAGCAATCAATGATCTCAACCAACTTCTTCATCTAGGCTTTTATACTCATCTACAGAATTCTGGCCGTTGCTAATGAAGATATAGCCGTTGCTTGATTTTAGGTGAGAGATGATTGTAGATGGAGTATAGAGATGTATGTGGTCTAGGCAGCATTAACTCTATTGTATTTGGCTTTCTTCAGATCATCTCTCTTCATTAATTGCAGAAGTTGGTAGTTGGGTCAAACAGCTCTAATGGCAGACTTTTGTGTCTAACGATAACTTCCCAAATTAGGTTTAAACAACTTCTGTACTTGAAAGCTTAAAATAGGCTTGTCAATTCATTTTGAAATAAATTTATCGCCACTTCGATCATAGGTCTCTGATCGATCACAGCTTCTGGTTTCTGATCGATCACATATCGATCATGACCTGCATTACTAAATATGAAGTTAGAGAATACCTCGCCTGATCAATCACAGGGGTCCCTGATCGATTAGGCTTATTCAATCGATTACACTCAAATCTCATTCAGATTAAGGCCATAGACTGATCAATCACACTTTATCCTCTGATTGATTAACCTTCTCTGATCGATTAGGCTTAGATTAGGTTTGGATTACTCTTTGATCCTTCTGATCGATTACAGGGGAGGCCTGATCGATCAGGCTTATCCAATCAATTACTCCAAGTTCTTCTATTTCCTCTAATCAATCACACTGAGTCCCTTAGTTCATTTTTTACTTCTCTGATTGATCACAGGGGTCCCTGATTGATTAGGCACCTATGATCTCAACTTCTAATCTGTCTTTGATATGTTCCTAATCGATTAGACTTATAGTTCTTTAACTTGTAATCTGATCCTGATCGATAAGACTAAACTTAGTATTTTCTATCAGATTATTTTTTAGTTATTTCTGAACTATGTCCATCCTTTCTTTATGCCTAAGTTATGTTTAGTTATCATCAAAACTCATTATTCTAACAGTTTCTTGATATCGTGCTATATGACGAGGAGGTAAATGCTCATCCTTACCTACCATATGTCTTACAGTGAAGTCGCATGTTAACCAAAGCAGAAACATTGTGACCTTAACATATGGCACGCATATGCTAGCCAATTTGCAGTTTGAAGAGTCCCGCGATCGATTTAGCTGGCTTATACACCCCGGCGCCATATATGAGGTGGTTTGTCCTTATGTCGAGATCGGTGGGGAAGGTGTACACGAAGACTATCATCTCATTTTCTATGAAAGTACACATTTGAGGGATGCTTCAGGCTTATTTCCACCTCTTCCTTATAACCTCAAGACTTGCTATGAAGTCCCTTGGTCATATCAGCCTAAAATGGGTTTCTTTGGTTATCAATCCTCTACTTTACATGTCTCATATTCAACAGTAATTCCTTTCATGTATTGACAAAAGCTATCAAAAAACGTGTGTATAGATCTGGTTAGATTTGTCTTTTATTGTTCCCCTGTTCTATAGTCTAAGCACAGGGGATTTAGTGAGAAAGAGTTCTCCATTATATTGCAGACACACCAGAAGTGTGGTTCTTGGTAATCTCTAATTGGTCATGTCAAGGGGATATTTTTTATAGTGATTACTTTTGTGTTTAGTCCACCACATCTAACATTGAAGTACATCAGGGCCAAAGATGAGGTTAGGTGCTGGCTTCGTGGAGCATTGGTGGAGAATGTTGAGAAACAGTTGAGGGCATAAATGAGTGGCGGCGGCCCTGTTTTTGTGCATATGAGATTTGTTGTCTCTGCCAAACCCGAAGGTAAATAATTAATTCCATCCCAACTGCAAATTGATCTTAACTTGCATACTCCTTCATGGTTTTATAATAGATATTGCTTACATTGTAATGCAGGACTTCCTACTGTGTCGTCATTTAGTGATGCAACAACCTTGGACATTGACCCACCCATCCCAGAAGTTCAACTGTTGAAACAAAAGATGATTGATGCTTGATATTTATTACCCCTTAATTATTAATCTTTGATGATCCATGACAGGAACTTTTGACTCTTAACACTCCTGTTCATGTACCCTGATATGAGCCTTCATTTCTTGCCATGTACTCTTAACTTTTGCTGCTTCATGTGGGTTTGGTTTGCCGCTTCAATGTATTATGTTTTTCTTCTCATTCTCCATTTACTCTTCTGGTATAAAGTCAAATCTTTAAAATGTATATTACTTTTTCCATTTTCATTCGATGCTATTTGTCTTTATAGTCATACAAAAAAATTGACTGTAATTTTTAGTTATACTCTGTGATCTCACTCTTTATCTCTGTCTCTCTTTCTCTCTCATGTTTTACATATCTTAATGATATGTAGTGATGTGTATGGAGTTTTTAGTGGCACTGTCTGTGAGGCCTTTAGTTTCAAAAGCAACCGTTTTCTGAGTACACGAGATCCTTAATACTATTCTGATCCTTTATATTTGTTCTACTGTATCTCTATTGAATGAAAAATGATACATGTATTATACATATAAAACAAAAGTAACCGTGAGTAAAACCAACCGCTTTTTGAGTACAGCAAAGAAAAAACTTCTTGAATTTCCTTATACACAACATGGCAATAAAACAATAAATTGACTATTAGGCCTGGCCCACGATGAAGTCCATTCTTTCTTTTGGCCAATATTTAAGATATAATATATTATGCACTAAATGCCAAAGAGATAATGTGTTATAAAGCCATATCCAAAAGACATCTTAATTAACAATGAATGACTTACACGTGTGCACTCTTTTAATCAAAGTAAGGATAAAATGGAATACAGCAAAGACCACGTCCGTCATCTCTTTTAATATGCATAAATTGAGTCTCAAATGGCAACGTTCCTGATTTCTCTTCCAGAGGAAGGTTATGCTGATTATATTGTTAACATCCCGCAATGTCACTTGTAGCATAATCACCAGGTAAGTTTGTATCCTAAATACCTGTATTATACACCCACCATTACATAGGCCAAATAACTATAACAAATTAGTTAGCCGACTCCTGATTATACATTATATTGATTCCTAATATATAGTTCTACCTTGACCAATCTCATCAATATTTGTTTGTTTTCAACTTTCTGTCGAGTTCCGTTTCAGCTCAAGTTTTTTCTGTATTATGGATATGGATTACTTTCTATGTATAGTGTATTATGATTATTTGCCCCTGATTTGCATCTATCAAGCACCATTTTGTTAGATTTATTTTATTTGGATCTCTGAAGCCCAAAATTAATCATAGGCTCATAGCAATTCACCGTCCTATTTGATATATTAACTGAAATACAATACAAAACAGGGCCCATAAATCAATACAAGCATGTAAAGGCCCACGGTCCACCATTTTAAAGGACCCCATCACCATCACCTGTATGCTGCTTGCTCACCCGTGTACGAAGCTTTAATGGAGTTCCGATTTTCACCCTGGAAACATCCAACATAATTCTGTGAGAATAAGATAGCCATACATACAACATATATCAATCATATATGCTATCTTTAATCAGAATAAATAATACAGCGGAAATCGAAATACCTCTCGCCATTGCTATTGTTTGATGAGTGAAAGATCTAAGTGGAACTACAAAATAGAACACTGTCGGAAATCACCCAAAGCTCTTCTAACTGGAGTACGGCACAGTGATGGTATCTGTTGTAGTAGCCTTAACCAGTTAGGTAACCCGGAAGTTAGAGAGAAGAAACGCTCTCTGTAATTTGGTTATCTGCAGTATCTAATGATTTTGGCGTTGGTATGTTTTCCCCATCAGAAAACCCCCTTATATAGATAACCTATCATGAAAAACCCTAACTTTGATAATTGGGCCTATATGTTGACTACGAGCCACCTAAACATTATTATTAATCCTAAATATAACTAATATGATAATATAATAATAATAATCTAACATTCTCCCTCTTGGCCCGTACTCTGTATGTCAACTACTCCCTTTAGTCAAATCAACTAAGGTCATGCTGCAAGAATCATGGCGATAAGTCCTTTATCATAAAGTATTACCTTCCATGTATTACAAACAGTATTCCTTACCTAATGGGTATCGCTCCATGAATAAACCTTCAAAACATATATGTTTATTCGGTTCCAAAATAAAAGCTTAAATGTTCATTAATCTCATCAACATCAAAAGTGTACACAACAACCATAGAGATAATAAACAAAATCTCAAAAATACTCATTGCACACCTCAATTACACAAACGGACTTACAATCCCCATATGAGGTACATGTATAGCGAACTCATTCGGTTTCATCCCTTTAGTCAAAGGATCAGCTAGCATTTCCCTTGTTCCGATGAGATCAACAGTGATCTGACCATCAGCAATTCTCTCTTTCAAGCTAAGGAATTTCAGCTCAATAAACCTTTTGCTTCCACTCCTTCTTTTATTTGCTATGGCCACTGCTGCTTTATTATCCCAATAAATCTTGATTGGCCTGGAGATTGATTCTACAATCTTCAGTCCAGCAATGAAGTGCCTTATCCAGATAGCCTGTGAACTTGCCTCAAAACACGCGATATACTCAGCATCACAAGTAGAAGGAGCTGTGAGTGTCTGTTTGGCACTCTTCCAGGAAATAGCTCCCTCCGCTAATAAGAAGATGTAACCTGTCGTAGACTTGTTAGTGTCCACACATCCTCCCAGATCAGAATCTGAGTAACCCATAACTTCAAGATTCTCTGTCCTTTTGTACGTCAACATAAGGTGCTTGGTGCCTTGGAGATACCTAAACACCTTCTTTGCAGCTTCCCAATGCATTTTACCAGGATTGTATTGGTATCTCCCTAGCATGCCCACTGTAAAAGCTATGTCAGGTCTTGTGCAGACCTGTGCATACATCAAGCTTCCTACAGCAGAGGCATAGGGAACATTTTCCATCTCCTTTTTCTTTAGTTCTGTGTCAGGGCATTGACTTAGACTAAGAAATTTCCCTTTTCAATGGGAGCAACATTAGGGGAACAATTTCTCATCTTGAAACGCTCAAGAACTTTGTTGATATATGTTTCTTGAGAAAGGCCTAAAAGACCATTTGCTCTATCCCTATGGATCTTAATGCCAATGACATAAGATGCCTCACCCATGTCCTTCATATCAAAGTTCTTAAACAAAAACTGTTTCACCTCACGTAACAGTCTTAAATCATTGGTCGCAAGCAATATGTCATCGATATACAAAATCAAAAATATGGATTTGCTCCCACTATTCTTGTGGTATATACACTGATCCACGATATTCTCAACGAAACCAAATGAAGATATTACCTCATGGAACCTTAAATACCACTGCCTGGAAGCTTGCTTTAAGCCATATATTGATTTTCCTAATCTACATACCAAATGTTCCTTATCCTTTGCAACAAAACCTTTAGGCTGCTTCATGTAGACTTCTTCCTCAAGAACACCATTGAGAAAAGCAGTCTTAACATCCATTTGGTGTAACTCCAAGCCAAAATGCGCAACCAATGCCATGATAATACGGAAAGAATCCTTAGTCGAAACAGGAAAAAATGTCTCCTTGTAATCGACTCCCTCCACCTGAGTGAATCCCTTAGCAACCAACCTTGCCTTGTAGCACTCAATGTTACCCTGTGAGTCCCTTTTGGTTTTGTAAACCCATTTACAGCCAATGGCCTTGGACCCACTAGGCAACTTTACAAGTTCCCATACATGGTTGTTTGCCATGGAGTTCATTTCTTCATTCATAGCATTATACCACAATTTGGAGTTCTCATCTTTTATAGCCTGAGAAAATGTTAATGGATCATTATCAATGCCAATATCACAGTCATTTTCAGTATTATATACTACGTAGTCATCCAAAATTGCCGGTTTTCTTGCCCTTATTAATCTCCTTAACTCAACCTCTTGGGTTGGGTCAGGTTGCTCGTTTGGAACATTCTCTGTCACAACTGGTGGTAAGTCTGTATTTGTGACAGGTGGACCTTCAGGTATATGTTCCACACGTCTCACATGATCAACTATGGGTATTGGAACAGTCTCAATTGGCGTGACATATCTAGCGGCAGAAATGTCACCAACAACCGATGTCCCTTCCTCAGTTGTGTTAGGGGATCCCTTAATGTGATCGTCTACAATCTGATCACTCCCACTAATCACATCATTCTCAAGAAACTTGGAATTCCTAGATTCTACAAAACGTACTGAAGGTGGAGGACAATAAAACTTGTAACCCTTTGACCTGTCCGCATAGCCTATAAAGTAAGCTCTAATGGTCTTAGGATCCAATTTCTTTTCTTGTGGGTTATACACTCTTACTTCCGCAGGACAGCCCCACACCTTAAAGTGATTTAAACTGGGTTTCGAACCTTTGTAGATTTCAAAGGGTGTCTTAGACACTGCCTTTGTTGGAACCCTATTCAAAATGTGTACGGCTGTCTTGAGTGCTTCCTTCCACAAGGAAATTGGCAGTTTGGAGCTACTCATCATCCTCCTAACCATGTCAAGTAAGGTCCTATTTCTTCTTTCAGCTACACCGTTCATTTGAGGTGAGCCAGGCATGGTATATTGTGCAACTATACCTTGCTCTCGAAGAAAATCTGCAAAAGGACCTGGCGCTTGTCCTTCACTAGTGTATCTACCGAAATACTCACCACCTCTATCAGATCTCACGATCTTGATCGGTTTCCCAATCTGTTTTTCTACTTCAGCCTTATATGCCTTAAAGGCATCTAGTGCCTCACTTTTATTATAAAGCAGATAGATATACATGTATCGCGAAAAATCGTCAATAAAGGTAATAAAGTACTTTTGACCATGCGCGGTTAGATTTGGGCAACATATGTCAGTGTGTATAATTTCGAGTAATTCAGAACTTCTTTTAGCTCCCTTATGTGACTTATTAGTCTGCTTTCCCCTAATGCTGTCCACACAGGTACCAAGATCCGAATGGTCTAAAGATGGAAGGATTCCTTCTTTAGTTAACCTCATGATCCTGTCAGTAGAGATATGTCCCAATCTCTTATGCCACAAGCTAATAGAGTTCTCATTCATCATATTTCTCTTAACACCACGCATAGCAGAAAAAACATTTGAATATCCAGAAACAATTTTAAATAAACCATCAATCATAACAACCTCAGCAATTGGAATAGAGTTCAAACTTAAATATTTCAAATCCTTTTCTAACAAAATACCATAATTAAACGGAATAATTTAGATGATGAAATCAAATTCCTCTTGTAAGAGGGTACATAAAATGTCTCTGGTAAGTCCAAAACAAAATTATTTGAAAAAACAATTTGAAAAGTTCCAACTACTTTCATCGGATCTCCTTTCCCACTTCCTGATAAGACTTTAGCCTCATTGGGACGAGGAGGCCTGGTTGTTAGAAAGCCTTGCATGGTAGTAGAAATATGTATTTGAGCACCGGTATCAATCCACCATGTATCCTTTTGGATACTAACATTATGTGCTTCAAAAGTAACAAAGGACATTGGCATACCTTTACGCTCGAACCAAGCCTTTCTTTTATGGCAATCTTTCTTCATATGCCCTTTCTTCTTGCAGAAGAAACACCTGACATCCTTCTTCGTGTCGGCCTTAGCAGGAGGAATCTTATTCTTTTTCTTTTTGTCATCCCTCTTTTCCTGCTTCTTGTCGCCACCCTTATTGGAGCTTTCCACCATATGAGCTTCCTTAGGTGCACCATTTCCCTTTAATAACTGTCTAGTCTCCTCTTGCGCACACATGGACATGAGCTTATCAATTGTCCATATATCCTTATGTGTGTTGTAAGAGATTTTGAAAGTTTCATATTGTTTTGGAAGGGACTTCAGAATTAATTGCACCAAGAATTGCTCAGTTGGCTCCAAATCGAAGGGTTTCAGACGAGAGGATAAATCTCTCATCTTCATGATATATTCCTGCACCCCACCAAGACCTTGAAGCTCCATAGAGCACAACTCTAACATGATGGAACCATCCATCTGTTTGTCAGTTGGCTTATATTGTTTCTCAATAGCTTCCAAGTATTCCTTAGCGGTCTCGCATTTCGGGATTGCTCCCTGATGACTCCCCAATTTAAATAGATTTGGAATATATTTTAATATAGTTGGTGAGTCATAAATAATAAATTGAAGGGATTTGTTGAGATTTTGATAAGATATTGATTCGGAGCATTATTTGGGGATTTGATTGTAAATAAATGAATATTTTAGTTTTAAATGAAAATAGAAAAAATAAAGCAATTAAATAATAATAAATAACATACATTAAAAAAAGAAAAGAAAACAATTTGTTTCAGTTTCGGTAATGTTATATTTTTATTTGATTTGATTTGATTATATTATTTCCTTCTCATTACTTGCAGTGACGCACCGTTTTGGATTTTGGGGGAACAATGACAATCACCTAATCTAACCTAGGGGAGAGAAAGGCGCACAGTGAAGAGAGGAGGCAGCCACCACTTTACCATTCTTCATTATTAACTTCACGAGTCGGCTTCATCTTGGAATCAGCGGCTTCACTGTTCAGCAACATCCGTTAATCATCTTCTTCATCAAGAGCGTTCTACGCAGGAAGGAAGGGGGAGAGAAGCGTTCATCATCTATTTCAGCTTCTTCTTCTTTTCCACTGGAAGCCACGAGTTCGAAGGATCAGATTCGGTTCACTGATTCATTTTGTAGTCGCTTTGTTCTTTTATTTTCTTTATGAATAATTCTGATTCTGAAATTGCCACTGCAATGGGATTAATTTTAATCATGTGTAGCTAATTTTTCTTTGGACCTAGAGTAGTTATGAACTGATTTAATGATTTGAGCATGTTCTGAACCTATTATTTGTGCTTAATTTTAGTTTTGTTTACTTAATCTTGTGACATTTATCTACTTAGTGCTTGATCACCACTTTGTATGAATTAGGGGAATTTAGATTATTCTTGGAAGAGGGATCTTAATTGGACCTAAGATTAGGTAATGTGGGATTGGAATTTATTCTAATCTGCCAATAGGATAGGAATATACCTATTGGACCCATATAATCACATTAGAGTGAAATGAATTTTTTCTAGCCTCTTAAGTAGCTTTGTTAAGAATAACAAGTGTATCTTGGGAGAGGGGTGTAAGAGATTGGGAGGTCCTTATATCCATTAATACTCTAGATTAACATGCTAATATTAAATGCAATTAAATTGGTAATTACAGGCTCTATGAATTAAAAAGGGGATTAACTGCTCTAGGTCATTTTGTCAATTGAAAATCTTATAAACATTAAATTAGATTTCGTATTTAGCTTTTCTTAGAATTTCTCTTTGATCACATATACTTTTGATTAACTCAACTTAATTGAAAATAGGGATTTTAATGCCTAACTACCAATTGGATTGATCGTTCGTGGGAACGATAACTATTTCATACTCTATTACTTGATGACCCATGCACTTGCGGGAACGTATGTTCAATTTTTTCTTTAGTAGTTTTAGCTTGAGCAATTTTTCTTTTAATTTCATTTCTTTGTTAGTGTGATACTTTGAAAGTTTGTTTTGCTTTTCAGGTACCTTGGTTCATGCCCCGCAAATCCAAAGTTACAAAGACACCGCGCAAGACAAGGAGCATCCAAGAGCTTTTGGAAGCTACAACACCTCAGAATCGAGATACAAAAGTTGTTCAGACCGAAGTTAAGGAGATGGCTGATGATGAAAATGACCGATTGGGTGTTAATGACTTCTTGGGAAGACAACCTAGGGGATATCAGTCAGGGATCAGAGTGCCTGAATTTCAAACAAACAACTTTGAGATTAAGCAAACAATGCTTAAGATGCTTGAGTTGCATGGTCAATTTACGGGAACTAGCGCTGAAGATCCAAATCGACATTTGATTCAGTTTCTTGATGTGTGCAATTCTTTCAAGCAGAACGGTGTTCCAAGTGATGTGATTCGCCTTCGGCTTTTCCCTTATTCCCTTCAAGGGAAAGCAAACGAGTGGTTGAACAACTTAGAAAAAGGCAGTGTGACTACTTGGGATCAGTTGGAAGAGAAATTTAGAGCCAGATTCTTTCCACACAACAAGATGGTGGATGCTAGAGCCGCTCTTACTGATTTCAGCCAACAGTTTGGGGAACATCTATATGAAGCTTGGGAGAGGTTTAAGTTATTGGTGAGACAGAGTCCTGGTCACAATCTTGAGAAGTGGGTTTTGCTACAAATCTTCAGTACTCGGTTGACTCTTGAGTCCAAGTCTGAAATGAATGCTGTTACTAATGGTGGGATCACAAAGCAATCAGTGAACTATATGTGGAGTTGCTTGGATGACTTATCGGCTGACTTTATCCAAAACAACAATGAAAGGAGGCCGACAAAGTCAATTGAGAAAGTAGTTGATGACTCATCTTCACAATTGGCAGCGATGCTAAGTGCTATCAACAAACGTTTTGATCACCTTGAAGCTAGAGTTGACCGACCTAGTGGTGGACATATGGGAGCTAAAGCTGTATACACTCCTTGTGATTATTGTGGGGATGGTCACACCAATGGGCAATGTCTCATCTCTCAACAAATAGAGCCTGTGAATTATGCAGGAAACTTTCGTGGAGGTAATCAAAGCAATCCCTACTCGACCACTTATAATCCTGGGTGGCGCAACAATCCTAACTTTTCTTGGAAGCATGGTGCAACACTTAATCAAGCATCAACTTCTGGGGTAAAGCAAGTTTCACCCCCTGGATTCCATCAGATGGAAAAAGAAGTTGTTCCTATTCAAGAGCCCAAGACTGATTTAGAGGCAATGATATCCCAACTCGTGAGTATTCAAATAAAGAGCAGTCAAGATCAAGCTACCACTAATGCAAGAGTAGATTCATCTCTCAAGAATCTTGAGGTGCAGATGGGACAAATTGCCACTGTTGTGAATGCATTGCAACAAAGAGATTTGCCAAGTAATACAGTGCCTAATCCTCAGAGAGATGGAAAAAAGGAATGCAAAGCTATGACTCTTAGAAGCGGTAAAGAGTTACCGAAGATACAAGAATCTGTAAAGAAGTCTTCCAATTCTAATGCCCAAGAAACTGTTCCAGTCATTATGGAAGGTGATAATGAGACTATACACAAGTCTAAGGGAGTAGATGAAGAGAGAGTGGAAGGTGAATCCAAGGGGAAGAATGAAGTGATGAAGAAAGCCACACCTAATGAGACTTCTAAATGGGTGCCACCTCTACCATTCCCTCAAAGGTTTCAAAAGAAAGCTCTAGATGATCAATACAAGAAGTTTTTAGGGATCTTCAAGCAATTGCACATAAATATCCCTTTCATTGAAGCTTTAGAGCAAATGCCTCAATATGCTAAATTTCTCAAGGAGATGTTGAGTAAAAAGAGGCGATTTGGTGATTATGAGACCGTGGCTCTTACTGAAGAGTGTAGTGCTATTCTTCTCAACAAGCTACCTCCTAAGAAGAGAGACCCGGGCAGTTTTTCCATACCATGCATGATTGTAGAGAAGTTTCAAGGTGGAGCATTATGTGATTTAGGATCAAGTGTTAACTTGATGCCATTATCTGTGTTCAGAAAATTACAACTTGGTGAAGCTCAACCGACTTCTGTGACACTTTAACTTGCCGATCGAAATTTGGCTTATCCAAAGGGTATAATTGAAGATGTGTTAATTAAAGTGGATAAGTTTATCCTTCCTGCTGACTTTATTGTCTTGGATTGTGAAGAAGATAGAGATTTGCCACTCATTGTGGGTAGACCCTTCCTTGCTACAGCTCGAACTCTTATTGATGTTGAGAAAGGAGAGATTAAGTTGAGAGTGAATGGGGAAGAGGTTGTTTTTAACATGAACAAGGCTTTGAAGTATCCAAGGGACACTACAGATTGCTTCAGGATTGATGTTTTTGATGAGGTGATTCAAGAGACTTTAGATTCCTATGCTATAAAAGAACCGTTTAAAGCTGCTCTACTTGAAATTGATGAAATTGAAAATGAGAATGTAGTTGAATGCAAGAAATTACTTCAAGCTTCTCCTATCTACACTAATCCATCAAGGCAATTTGAGTTGATAGAAATGGAGTCAAGGCAAACTTCTCTAAAGCCTTCTATTGAACAAGCACCAATTATAGAGCTTAAACCCTTACCACCGCATCTTGAATATGCATATTTGGATGAATCTGAAACTCTTCCTATTATCATCTCTTCTTCTCTCACTGAAGATCAAAAAGAAAGGTTGTTAAAGGTTCTTCGGGATCATAAAAGAGCTTTGGGGTGGTCGATTGCAGATATTAAAGGTATAAGTCCTTCAATTGTGATGCATAAAATACTCTTGAAGGATGATCATAAGAAATCTGTTCAGAATCAAAGAAGATTGAATCCTATGATGAAAGAAGTGGTTAAGAAGGAAATTATCAAGTGGTTGGATGCCGGGATCATTTATCCCATTTCTGATAGCTCATGGGTGAGTCCGGTGCAATGTGTTCCTAAGAAAGAAGGCATGACAGTGGTTACTAATGATCATGATGAGCTTATCCCCACTCGTACTGTTACTGGTTGGCGAGTTTGCATGGATTACAGAAAGTTGAATGAAGCCACAAGGAAGGACCATTTTCCTCTTCCTTTTATAGATCAGATGTTAGATCGGTTAGCTGGCAAGGAATTCTTTTGTTTCTTGGATGGGTATTCAGGGTATAATCAAATTGTTGTTGCACCTGAAGATCAAGAGAAAACGACCTTTACGTGTCCTTATGGCACTTTTGCCTTTAGAAGAATGCCTTTTGGTCTATGTAATGCCCCTGCCACCTTCCAAAGATGCATGATGAGTATATTCTCTGATATGATAGAGGAGATCATGGAAGTTTTTATGGATGACTTCTCGGTTTTTGGTGAATCATTTGAGGATTGCTTGAAACATCTAGATAAGGTGTTAAGGAGATGTGAGGAAACAAACTTGGTTCTTAATTGGGAGAAGTGTCACTTCATGGTGACTGAAGGCATAGTTCTGGGCCACAAAGTTTCAAAGAAAGGTTTGGAGGTTGATAGAGCCAAGACTTCTGTGATTGAGCAACTTCCGCCTCCTTCTAATGTCAAAGCTGTGAGAAGTTTCTTAGGCCATGCTGGATTCTATCGGCGATTCATCAAGGACTTTTCAAAGATTTCAAAGCCTTTTTCACAGCTACTTGAGAAAGACACTCCTTTCAACTTCAATGAAGAGTGTATGAGGGCTTTTGAAGAGCTCAAGAGAAGATTGACTTCAGCTCCTATCATCATCGCTCCAGATTGGTCACTACCTTTTGAAGTGATGTGTGATGCTAGTGACTATGCGGTTGGAGCAGTTTTGGGACAAAGGCGTGACAAGATTCTTCATCCTATCTACTATGCAAGCAAAACATTAGTTGCAGCTCAGGTAAATTACTCAACTACTGAAAAAGAAATGCTTGCTATTGTGTTTTCTTTTGAAAAGTTTAGAGTTTACTTGATGGGTGTTAAGGTCATAGTTCATACTGATCATGCTGCTATTAAATATCTGCTGGGGAAGAAAGAGTATAAGCCTAGACTGATTAGATGGGTGTTGTTGTTACAAGAGTTTGATGTGCATATAGTTGATAGGAAATGAATTGAAAATCAAGTTGCAGATCATTTGTCTAGGCTTGTGAATGTTTCTGATTGTGTGGATGATTTAGTGATTAATGAAAAGTTCCCTGATGAACAATTGTTTGCTGTTAGTAGCTCTGATTTGCCTTGGTATGCTGATATTGTGAACTATCTTGTGTGTGAAGTGTTACCTCCTGATTTGAATTTTTATCAAAGAAAGAAGTTCTTGCATGATGTTGCTTACTATCTTTGGGAAGAACCATTTCTTTTTAAGAGATGTGCTGATTTGATTATTAGAAAATGTGTTCTTGAAGTAGAACAAGAGGCAATTTTGAATGCATGTCATGCATCTACATATGGGGGACATTATGGGGGGGCAAAGAACTGCATCTAAAGTTCTTGAATCTGGTTTTGATTGGCCTTCTTTGTTTAAAGATGCTCACCAGTTTGTTTCCAAGTGTGATAGATGCCAAAGAACAGGTAATATTTCCAAGAGGCATGAGATGCCTCAATCTGGGATCTTAGAGGTTGAGTTATTTGACGTATGGGGCATGGATTTCATGGGTCCCTTCCCATCTTCAAGAGGAAATAAATACATACTTGTTGCAGTTGAGTATGTGAGCAAATGGGCTGAAGCTACTGCTTGTCAAGCTAATGATGCCAACACAGTGATCCGATTCTTGAAGAAGCACATTTTCACAAGGTTTGGCACTCCTAGAGCAATCATTACTGATGAGGGAACACATTTCAACAATAGGAGTTTCAAGGCTCTTTTGGCAAAATATGGAGTTCACCACCGGATGTCTCTTGCATACCACCCACAAACTAATGGCCTATGTGAGTTAGCTAACAGGGAGATTAAGAGGATTCTTGAGAAAGTTGTGGGTCCAACTAGAAAGGACTAGTCTGATAAGCTTGAT
Organism: Mimosa bimucronata; assembly: GCA_037074515.1. Taxonomy (NCBI): domain Eukaryota; kingdom Viridiplantae; phylum Streptophyta; class Magnoliopsida; order Fabales; family Fabaceae; genus Mimosa; species Mimosa bimucronata. Next base: position 40,837,060 of record CM073446.1, read on the forward strand.
GACACTTTATGGGCTTATAGGACAGCTTTCCGTACTCCGATTGGCATGACACCATATCGTTTGGTCTTTGGGAAGGCTTGTCATTTGCCACTTGAGTTAGAGTATAAGGCATGGTGGGCAATTAGACAGTTGAATATGGATCATAAGCAAGCGGGAGATAAAAGGTTGCTTCAATTGAATGAGTTAGAAGAGTTGTGACTTCAAGCATATGATAGTGCAAGACTTTATAAAGAAAGGACAAAGAAATGGCATGACATGCATATCTTGAAGCGTACTTTTGAGCCAGGGCAATTGGTTCTTCTCTTTAACTCAAGGCTCCAGTTATTCCCTGGGAAGCTTAGATCGAGGTGGTCTGGTCCTTTTAGAGAGGTTTCTGTGTCGTCAAAGGGTGCAATTGAAGTTAAAAATGAGAGCACAGGAAATTGCTTTAAAGTGAATGGGCAACGACTGAAGCATTATCATGGTGGGGAAGTGGACTGGCAAGCATTGGTTCATCACTTGTCTCAACCTCCTTGACTTTCTGACATAGTCTGGCTGAAGACTTTAAACTTAGCGCTACTTGGGAGGCAACCCAAGGTCTCAGTAGTTCGATTTCCATTTTTCTTTTCTTAGGTAGAGTTGTTTTGATGTTTGTTGATTTTGTAGGAATCTTGCATCCCCTGATGATGTGCCCCATTTTAGCAACAAAGATCAAGAACAATTGGAAGTGTTGCTCAAGGACAAGAAAAAGGGGAGTTCTCTTCTACTTTACCTTGATTTATTTAACTTGATGTTGATTGTGCTGGATGAGTTCTGATTCTAGTTTAGACTTTCGTGTGATTGATATTGGATATTGATTGATGATTAGACTGGCTGCACTTGTGTGGTTGGATTGATGAGATAGAATATCATAGGATTTTCTTGTTATCTTTATACTTGGATATGGTTGAGATCGTCACCACTTTTAGTGGAACTGTTTTTGTTTTCACTGTAGTGGCATTATTAATATGATTGCAATTTTGGGAAGTGACAGTTTCTTACTCATTCATTCTCATTATTTATTGTTGCATGTTCACATTGAGGACAATGTGACATTTAAGTGTGGGGGTACCATTGCTGTGAATGATATGTCCTCAAGCTTTCTTTTTGTGAAAAAAAACTGGAATTCTTGATTTTACTGGTGAATGTTGGCATTTTTGGATTGATTTGGACTTGAAATAATTGAATTTGATTGGAATTGATTTCATCTTCAATTGGCAAGAAATTTGGTTTAGGCAAATGACTTTAGGATGTCAAAAGACCAGTGAGGATTTGAGCCTTAATATTTATTCTTTCAAGAGTGAGTACATTTATAGCAATTTTATCTCTAGAACTTGTCTTGATTCTCTTTTGAGACTTAAAATCCTTTGCATGCACAAAAGTGATATAGGCATTCATTTTCATAGCCAGTTTAGCCAAACTGCCATCCCTTTCACATCATTCCATTGTTCACCCCTCTTTGAGCCTTAATGTTTTTTAAGAAAAAAAGAAAAATTGCATATATATATATATTAGCCCTTTGTTTGATTTGATGCAAATTTTTCCTTCCAGATCAGTTATAACTTTAGTAAGTGCTAAGTGGTACTCATATAAAGAAGAGTGATGGGGTTAGAAAATAAAAAGCATTATGTGAATGAAAAAAAAAGATATAGAAAAAGAAAAAGAAAAAAAAGAGAAAGAAAAGAAAAGAAAAGAAAAGTGAAAAAAAAAGATATGAAGAAAAAAAAGTTTTGAAAAAAAAACAAGAAAAGAATATCAAAAAAATAAAAATAAAAAGAGATTATGGTGTTCAATTTAGAATAAGTGTGCTTCCATATGAGATCCCTTCATTCTCTTCATCATAATTAAAATTGCTTAGCACTCATTAAAGTATCCCTATATACATCATTTTCATTTCATTATCCTACCTTACTCATTATAATCCTTGAAAGTCCTTTTGATTTGTGTGTGCAATGTGATAAAATAGTGGAGATTGAGATGATAAACAAGCTTATGATAGATAAGTGCAATAGATGGAATTGAGTGAAACACAAGCCCTAATTATCTTGAGAGTAGAGAGTAAACAATTGACCAGTGAGGGCATACTTTTGTGATTTATCTTTATCAAAATTAATTGCCTGGTTATTTGCATTTGTGGAAGATGAAAGAGATTTCTAAGAAGATTTAATTTTTGAAGGTTCGAATTGTTTCAAATTGTGTGATGTTCACTTTTGAAATCTTGATTCCATGGTCTCAGTAGTTATTCTTGTTCTACAATTTGAAATCTTGAGGACAAGATTTGATGCAAGTGTGGGGGTGTGATGACTCCCCAATTTAAATTTTTGGAATATATTTTAATATAGTTGGGGAGTCATAAATAATAAATTGAAGGGATTTGTTGAGATTTTGATAAGATATTGATTCGGAGCATTATTTGGGGATTCGATTGTAAATAAATGAATATTTTAGTTTTAAATGAAAATAGAAAAAATAAAGCAATTAAATAATAATAATAAATAACATACATTAAAAAAAAGAAAAGAAAACAATTTGTTTTTTTTTGGCCAACTAAGAAAACAATTTGTTTCAGTTTCGGTAATGTTATATTTTTATTTGATTTGATTTGATTATATTATTTCCTTCTCATTACTTGCAGTGACGCACCGTTTTGGATTTTGGGGGAACAATGACAATCACCTAATCTAACCTAGGGGAGAGAAAGGCGCACAGTGAAGAGAGGAGGCAGCCACCACTTTACCATTCTTCATTATTAACTTCACGATTCGGCTTCATCTTGGAATCAGCGGCTTCACTGTAGTTCAGCAACATTCGTTAATCATCTTCTTCATCAAGAGTGTTCTACGCAGGAAGGAAGGGGGAGAGAAGCGTTCATCATCCATTTCAGCTTCTTCTTCTTTTCCACGGGAAGCCACGAGTTCGAAGGATCAGATTCGGTTCACTGATTCATTTTGTAGTCACTTTGTTCTTTTATTTTCTTTATGAATAATTCTGATTCTGAAATTGCCACTGCAATGGGATTAATTTTAATCATGTGTAGCTAATTTTTCTTTGGACCTAGAGTAGTTATGAACTGATTTAATGATTTGAGCATGTTCTGAACCTATTATTTGTGCTTAATTTTAGTTTTGTTTACTTAATCTTGTGACATTTATCTACTTAGTGCTTGATCACCACTTTGTATGAATTAGGGGAATTTAGATTATTCTTGGAAGAGGGATCTTAATTGGACTAAGATTAGGTAATGTGGGATTGGAATTTATTCTAATTTGCCAATAGGATAGGAATATACCTATTGGACCCATATAATCACATTAGAGTGAAATGAATTTTTTCTAGCCTCTTAAGTAGCTTTGTTAAGAATAACAAGTGTATCTTGGGAGAGGGGTGTAAGAGATTGGGAGGTCCTTATATCCATTAATACTCTAGATTAACATGCTAATATTAAATGCAATTAAATTGGTAATTACATGCTCTATGAATTAAAAAGGGGATTAACTGCTCTAGATCATTTTGTCAATTGAAAATCTTATAAACATTAAATTAGATTTCGTATTTAGCTTTTCTTAGAATTTCTCTTTGATCACACATACTTTTGATTAGCTCAACTTAATTGAAAATAGGGATTTTAATGCCTAACTACCAATTGGATTGATCGTTCGTGGGAACGATAACTATTTCGTACTCTATTACTTGATGACCCGTGCACTTGCGGGAACGTAGGTTCAATTTTGTGCCTATCACTTCCTGAAGGCATTTTTGGATCCTAGTCCTTAAGAGTAGCATAGCACGACGATTAATCTTTTCCCAATAGCTATGATACTCCTTAGTTTCCTCATCTACTGAATCAGCAGGCATAGGGGGCCTTGGAGTCTCAAAGACAAAATCCATTTCCATGCACCCCAGTTGCATAAGGATATCATCCTTCCATTCATAAAAGTTGTTGTTATCCAAAAACACATTCCTACTAGCTTGAGCCAATATGCTATTGGGAAACATGTTAGTGGGAAACTGAGATGGAATATTAGCTGCGTTATTCAGAGAATCAAAAATAGAAATTAGACATATAATTTGAGGCAATCACAATTCACTGTGCCATGCATGCTTAGAAAAACCAATAAAAACATACAAATATAAATACGTATCACTAAAATCTACCTATGGGCAAAGAAATTAGCATAGCATGTATTTATCTCAAAATGATGGAACTAAAACACATTTATATCTCCTAATACCTGTGGGAAACTTAGGAAATAATAAGGTCATTTTATCCCACCCTAATTAAATATACTCTTATAATTATCTACCTGTGGGCTAAGATTAATTATAATTGCATATTTAATTACAATAGATATTTATGCAACTTAAGAAAAGGATGTTGTGGCTACTCCTTTAAGGCAAAAGCATGTCACAAAATATCATAATGTGCAATCATTAAATTCAATTATATGCACATACTTTATTGGGAATTATTAAATTAATTTGACCTTTATTTAATTTAATAAAACTCCCACTAATTATAGCATCCACAAAAAATATTGTTTAATAATTAATTTATAGCATATTTCACTTAATAATTCCAAAATGTGAAATAGCCAAGATTAATTTTCCTAAATTTAAACAATTAAAAATGATGCTAAAATAATTACACATGCTAAACATATGACATATACAATTAAAACAATCATAAAAGTCAATATATTTAGCCATATATAATTTCTAGAATTTAAAATATAAATAGCTTAACAATTTAAAACATTAGAAAAGCCTAAAATATAATTCCAGAAGCAAAATAGGACAAAAATTGAATTTTCGCAGCCCAAAATAAACATGTATACAAATATATATCATGGAAAATCAAATCAGTTTGCAAATATTCACATATATTTATTTCTTAATGTTTCTAGACATAAACACATACAGCCAAAAATTAAAGTCCATCATTAAAGGCCCAAGCAAAATATTCCAGAAACAATAAACAAACAAAAAGTGGGCTGAAGGCACGTGGCCCAAAAGAAAACAAAAACTGGCCGAAAATAAAAAGAAAAAGAATAAACGGCCCAGAAAACTTAAATTTTTTTATATATATGGCCCAAACGATCAGGCCCAAGTGCGCAGGCCCAGAAAGCTAATTAAGTGAAACGGTGCGTTTCACTTATGGGTGAAACGGCGTCGTTTCACGCGGAGGAAGCCAGCCCAGCACGAGCCAAAACGGTGCCGTTTTGACTTAAGCCAAAACGCACCGTTTTGGATCTTCTCCCTCAGCAGCCGGAGCCCTAATGACCCAAACCCGTGACCCAATCTCTGCAACCCCCAGCCGCGGTTCGTGTCCGACATACCAGGTGCCATTTCCGGCGACCTGGAGCACGATTCTAGCCTCTTTTCTGCCGGGAAAAACGTGGGTCATGCACATAACTTCATGGAGATTTTATCTCCTCGATTCTTTCATGATTTCAGCGTGCAAAAATTTTAAAAAAAAAAGGGGTATCCAAAACATTCTTCGCCAGAAAATTTTTTTTATATGAATCCAACAATGAAAAACGCAAACTAGAGACTTTAATGTGCTAAAAAAATATGAGCTTTCAAATTTTAATGTTAGGCCGAATCTGTAAATGTTCTTCCCAATTACTTTATATATAATATCAAACAAAAAATATATATATATAGAAGCAAGATGAGAGAACAAACAACAAAATTGTAAACAAAACCAGATGAGAAAACTTAAGGTGATAATTCTCATACATAAGCAGATCCATAAACGAAATTACCATAAAAAAATTAATTTCATATGATCAACAAATAGCAAGGTAGAGAAAAAATAATGGCTCTGATGCCACATGTGAGAATAAGATAGCCATACATACAACATATATCAATCATATATGCTATCTTTAATCAGAATAAATAGTACAGCGGAAGTCGAAATACCTCTCACCATTGCTATTGTTTGATGAGTGAAAGATCTAAGTGGAACTACAAAATAGAACACTATCAGAAATCACCCAAAGCTCTTCTAACTGGAGTACGGCACAGTGATGATATCTGTTGTAGTAGCCTTAACCAGTTAGGTAACCCAGAAGTTAGAGAGAAGAAACGCTCTCTGTAATTTCGTTATCTACCGTATCTAATGATTTTGGCGTTGGTATGTTTTCCCCATCAGAAAACCCCCTTTATATAGATAACCTATCATGAAAAACCCTAACTTTGACAATTGGGCCTATATGTTGACTACGGGCCACCTAAACATTATTATTAATCATAAATATAACTAATATGATAATATAATAATAATAATAATCTAACAAATTCTGGAAGTGGAACAATAATTCCCCCATTCTTCGACCTAAGCATGCCAGGTTAGCTTGCTTTCAACTTTGCCTTGTGGTCTGTTCCCCCACTTTGTATAGATGTTCATGTTTGAGCTCCAAATATCTGTACTAGCTATAACCACCCCCTTACCCTGCAGCCTTAGTTTCCCTCCATATCATATCAATCTATTTTGTGTTTGGTGCAACCTTTTGTTGTATTTTCCTAGCACGACTCATCTACACATTAAGTCATGTCCGTTGGATTTCATATATTTGTATGGTTTTTTCATATTTCAATTTTCTATCTGATGTCATGGCTCTCATGTTCTCTGTGCAAAACACTGCTACATATCTTAAAGGAATGGGTAATATCCCTTTGGTCAATGTGAGCCCATTTCATTGTCAACGTTTGTCATATGACCAGTCACGTGCGATTAATATCCCTTTGGTCAACAAAACTACCCGCTCTCTTTCCAACCTTCCCTGTGTGGTAGTATTTCAATTATTGTTTTGCTTTTGTATCCACCAAAAGCCTTTGCCTTCCTATCTCCATCCTTATTCACCAAAATCCTTTCTTGCTCCTCTCCAAGAAGCTGTTCAAATCAACATGTCATCCCATACTTTGCTCAAAGACATATATGATGGTTCAGACATGTGGAGTATCATTGTCAAAGTCATGAGGAAGTGGAATATCTATCAAAAAGCTTCACCAAACAAGGTGTTCTGTGTGTTTATGCTCCTTACCATTTATCATGAAATTTACTAGGTACAATCAATAATCTTTTATGCATTCCAACACCATAACAAGTTTCAATATTTTCTCACTTCAGATATCATGGGATTTGTCAAGACGCTGGGGAAGTTAGATGACTTCAATACCAAAACTCGGGATAAGTCATTTCTGTGGATGACTATTTGTGATACTTTTACTTACAAGAGAGTTTTGATCCTTCTTTATATGTGGGAAAATAAAGAAAAGGTGAGCTGTTCAAACATGCCGGCAAAATCCATTGGTGGATGTTTTCATTAGACTCATTAATGAAGTAGTAAATTATAGCTGCATAAATAACCTCAGCAAGACATCATATAATTTATGAAATTTTCTTTTACTCCTTGTTCTCTGGTATTTTGATAGTGTCTCTATTTTAGCAGTAACATTTAAGTGGAATTTGCTCTTCAACTTAATTTTTTGTGTATATATGTGACCATTCAAATTTTTCACATCTTCAAAGATTACAGCATATCATGTCCTGTGCCTGGGAGGAAGCTTCTTATGGCAAAAAAAATGCAACCACTAATTTTTTTCGCTCAATTTGCTTGAAAATAGAGCCATCATATAACTCATGAGGTTTGCTTTTGATCATTCCATGACAATGCAGATTGTTCAATACAAATTTGGTTTTGATGTATACACACTAAATATAGTCAGTCTGCACAAACATTATACGTTTCCCAATCAGTAGGCAAAATTTCTATGTACTCTTATCAACTCTTTGTTTTTTTAAGTCGAAGTTATAATGTATTGCTTCAACTTCAGCTACAATGTCATGCTTCATCATTCTACTTCATCAATCTACATATGCATAAACAATACATCCTTTAACTTGAGATCCAATGTCATGCTTCAACAACCTAGATCTGCATAAACAATATCATGTTTCAATTTAAGGTACGATGTCTTCATATGCACTAGCTATAAAAATGCTACAGAAACTAGAATCACTGCTATTTTATCTACCGTTCACGCTTAGTGAAATGTAGCTTTTTGCTTCATTATGTGCTCAGTTAAGTGTATATGTTTCTGTTTTAGATTCCTTCACTTCTGCTGTTTGTTCGAAATTATGTACCTATGCAAGGAAGATGATCTGCAACCACTCAAGGTAACATGGCTTAGGCAATAAATCTAAATATGCACAAAATTTTCCAGGTATATCTCATGATTAACACTAATGTACCATCTTCTCAATTTCAGAGTACAATTAACATTTATACACTGATTTGTATTTAATATAATGGATGAGTTGATTAAGTACATCTACATAAAGTATAATCTTTTGTTTGGAGACCACAAATTGTAGCACTCGTGACGAGAGGTCTAGCTCTTTTTTTTAACGTCAGTTATGTTGTCCCTTATTTGAAATAAGGGACATTGTTTCTTTTCTATTTTGAGTTTATTTACAAAAGTGCCACCGCGTTTTTTTTTTAACGTCGGTTTTCTATATAACAGACGTGAATTGGTGACGTTGAATGCTTATTTTGTAGTAGTAGCTATAATTTCTAAATTCATAGCTTGTATTCATTCATTTTTCTTTACTGCCTCTTCATAAGACTTGGGATCACTTATTATATCCATGTTAACAAAGAAACTAAAATGAGAAGATGATACATGTGCATAATCAATGTAATTCTCAATGGGTACAAACATTTAGCACCACAAAAAACATGCCTTTTGTAATGGTTATTTTGTAACAGTGGTTCGAAACCGTGACAAATGTGTGCAGTTTGTTACGGTTTGACACAAAAAACTGTGACAAATGTAGGGAATAGCCGCATAACATAAAATTGAGACATTTGTTGCTGTTATAAAAACACGTGCAAATCTCACAAGTAGCTTAGTGCCTCTTGGCTCAAAGCACTTTGTTACAATTTGAGCATGTTAACCCTTTACAAAGGTGCACTGTTTTTTTTTTTAAAAAAAAAACCTGGAGCATCACGGTTTACATGAGCAAAGAGTGACAAAGCTTTACATTTAAAAAAAGGGGCTATATCCATTAATAACGGTTCCGACCGGTAATTTCAAAACATTTGTAACTGTTTCTCTCAAAAAAGCATGACAAATGTTATATATTTGTAATGTTCTTTTGTACAAAAACCGTTACAAGTGTGCGCACATTTGTAACGGTCTTTTTAAAAAAAAGTTACAAATTTTCTTCCTCGAGTTTTGCTTACAAAAGTGCATTTGTAATGGTTGTTCTAAACAAAACCGTTACAAACTGCACACTGGCACATATATAAACCCCCTCCCCTCTTATTTTGTACAATCCTCTACCTCTCATCTCCTTCTTGTTACCGTCTCTTCTCCTTTATCTAGCGATCTTTCTCTCATCTTTTCCCATATGTCTTAGGCAGTAATATTTCTTTAAATCATTTATGCTATTTATTTTATACATTTATAATTCAAATATTATTTAAAGTAATTTCTAATTTATTTTTTTATTATCTTGCTTGCAGGATGCATTTGGGATAGTGATAATTTTTCTTCCACTTGAAAAACATGAAATTACAACTATAATTTAAATGAAAAACTATATTTAAAAATTTTAAAATTGTAAACATGAAAAAAAATAAATGTAATTTTCTTGCCCTTTAATTACATTTGTAATGGTTCAAACTGTTACAAACGCGTACGTTTGTAACATACCGTTTACACAATTGGAACGATTTTTTTGTGTGTAATGGTTTCTCTGAATTGTTACAAAACAGTTTGCCACGTGTGATTTTGTAATGGTTGTTGCAACCGTTACAAAGCGCTTTTGTAACGGTTACTGTTTTAATCGTTATAAACCCATGTTTTTTTGTAGTGTAGATTGCTGAATATCATTTTTACCTTCCTTGAATAAGTTACATATGTAGTATGTGGTCCAAATAGGTGATTTTCGTTCTCTATTAGTTTTGGTTTGTGACTAAGTTAATGGAGGTTCATCCCTTACATGATATTCATCTAGTACATCTATAATTTCTGTTTAAGGTTTATTGCATTCTATATTTGAAGGGATATTCGTGTTGGGATAAGTGACCTGCTCATGGTCAATAAATGTATCAAGATCAAAATGGATTGGAAGAGGATAGCACCCCCCCTGGTCAATAGGTATGCTATCTTTAAAGGGAAATTTATCTTCTTGAAAAGTAACATGCCTACTGTCTGAAATTTCCTTAGTATGTAATTGAAGCAACACAAATCCCTTTTGGTGTGACGGATATACCAAAAATACACAAGGGCTGGATCTAGACTGTTATTTATCATAAACTCTTAAGTAAGTGGCAAAACACAAGGAACCAAAGGTTTTAAGATCACTAAGGTCAGCAGGATGCCCATAAACTTGTTCAAAAGGTGTTTGGTATTTTAGGACTCTATAAGGGACTCTTTTGACAATAAAGATGGCCATCTTAAGGCATTATATTCAGTATTTAATGGAAATATGAGATTGCAGCAATAAACTGCAAGAAATTTGGAGAAGAGTTCTATGTTTACGCTCAACAACCCGGTTTTGTTAGGGTGTATAAGGGCAAGAAGCTTCATGTACCATTCATGATTCGAAAATTCAGTTCCATTATCAGTACAAATCTTTTGAACAGCAATTGAAAATTGACTCATAATGTAACTAATAAAAGATTTAACATGACCAATTGTTTCAGATTTATGTCTAATAAAAAAAATCCAGGTTGCTCTAGAAATATCATCAACAGTGGTAAGAAAAAACTGACACCCTTGGTGTGTGGGTATCCTATAGAGACCCCATACATCCATATGCAATAATTCAACAGACTTAATACTATTAGAAGTAAAGGTGATGGGAATCACAAAAGGATAAGGAAGATTCCATGGAGATTTGAAGATTACTATATTAATATTTGATTATGATTTCATTTAGTTTGGTTTCTAGAATGTTCTAGTTTTATTTTAATTTGATTGTTATCAATTAGTATTAATTATAATTCACATTTAGTTTTGGTTTCTAGAATGTTTTAGTTTTATTTTGATTTGATTGTCATCAATCAGCATTAATTATGATTTGTATCTCTAGAATGTTCTGTCATCAATTCCTAGGGTTTGGTTGAGGCTTATAAATAACACATCAACTATTTGCTTTGTACGTCTTATTAATTTGAATAATAATAATATCAGCCTTCCTTTGGCTCTATTTCTCCTCTTCTAAATTATCTCCCCTATCTCTCTTCTTATTCTATCTCTTTTTCTATCTTATTCTCATATACTCTCATTCATCTCCCTTTTCCCCTTACTGTTCTGCATCAAAAGGGAAGGCGAATTTGTTTGGATTGATCACAAATGTCACATTTCTCATTAATTGGGCCTTTGTCTGATACAATATTCATGTGCTTAAGGACTGCGAACAGTGCATGCCCTAATCTATTGTGCATTAGCCATACAAATCATGTGAAGAATGATCAGAGTGATTATTATTTAAAACAGTGCAATTAGCATGATGTAAAACTGCAGCAGAATTAACTTGACTCTGATACCATGTAAGCTTACTAACATTGCCAGGAAAAATAATACTCTGAATATTATTCAATGAATTGAATTGTCTAGAACCATACATACAAGGAACACTCAAGCCTGCTTATATAATGCCACGTATTGAGCTTTGCTTATAGTAGCGGGCCTTAGGCCTACAGATACATTTATCCTAATTCCTACATTTGTAATTTTGAAAGTTAAATCGTCATAAATTACAGTAAAGGAAGAAGATGCAGGAGGAAAGTGGAAAATGAAGATGTTAGGGATCGATCCAGAGGGTTTATTCTCTTACCATCCCTTGAACCAACTATACTTTATCAAGAAGAAAGAAAAGATAAGGGAGAGTATCAATGTGGAACAAGTATACAAGTAGTAAGAAGAGCTAATCGATTTGATCTAAATTATTTAAATTTGATTTTTTTAAAAATGAATATTTTTGTAGTGAAAAAAATTATTTTTCGAAAAAAAAAAAAGATGTAAGAGATTATGTTTATTTTAATTAGATTTTATCTCATTCAAATAGTTTGTTTAAAAAATATAGACTTTTAAAAAATCAAATGTGGAATATATAAATTAGCTCTAAAAGTCCAAAATCGGATTATCTTTCCCTTAATAAATTATGTGATTAGAAGGGAAATTGGTTCTGTACTGGTACGCTGTTGCTATGCTCCATTATTGGGAAATGAACAAAGCTTGAATTTGCTTTTGAGTTGCGGGGCAACATAATATCTTTCGAAATGATCACTACTAGCTCATCAACACACAATGAAAAAGAATAATGTCTTGGAAACTGAAGCCAGCATTGGATCCCCACCTGAGGAGGAGGCTGGCTATTTCAATGACTAGTGCAGTATACATAATTAGCACCATAATCATATTAACCCTAATTGTTAGAAAAGAGCCAAAAGTCTCCCTGTAATTTGAGGTGTAATTGGTTACATTAGAATGTCCTTAGCGGATAAACCTCTCTCCCATTGTTAAAAAGGACAAGAAGAGGGAGAAATTAAAGGAAGGGAGTTGAGAGCATCTTGTGAGGAGAGGCAGCGTTCGATGGTTGATGAGGGAATGTGTCGTGTGTGTAAAGAACAAAAGAACCATCTTCCCTTTAACTCCATCCACTAAATTAAATAATAAGGCTCAATTATGGGGTTAAAAAAAAATGATGCATGGGAGGGTGATGAGGAGGATGGAAACAGAAGAAAGGACAAGGTATGGATGGATTACAAAATATAGATGAGGAATATGAATCAATGCATTATTAATTAATTAACGTAGGGAACCCGGGGGGGGGGGTCTTCATCACCAACAAGGCCCTTCTTCTGTCGGCTTCTATCTGTAATTTTGACATTTTTATTATTTTGGCTCAAAAAGGGAAATTACGGAACAGTCCGAGGCAGTCCGCACAGGAAAAAATAACAGAGAGGAATAAAGAATTTAGTAAGATTAATAATCATGAATAAGTAGTACTAGTTGCTTAAATAACTCAGTGGGCTCGGCTCAGCTGCCTAACACTGTTTTCTTTGGTGGCTCAAAATAATTCAGTAGTATTAGTATATTAGCCTATGTAGATCTCACCAGTACGTACGTGATAGTTAACAGGGCTACGTAAAAAATTGAAGAAAAGAAAACAAACAAAAACTGTGTGTGTATATATAGAGAGAGAGAGAGATCCCAACACTCCCAGGCGTTATTAAAAGACTTAATCAATCACCAAGCTTAAGGCAGCTGCTAGGGACTCGATATAATTCTTCATGATGATATATAAGAATGTCTCTCCTGCTTACGTCCATTACCAATATTACACGTTAGTCTTTCCCTGCACCATCGCAACTATGGGCTCAAATTTAATTTTTCTCCTCCGATCCCTCGAAAATGATACACACGTGATAAACTGGTCTTAAAGCAGATATGAACATCTACCTACGTATGTATAATATGGTTCCCATGTTTTCATGACTCAAATTAAAGAACACGGGCTATGTATATGCCAATCCAGTAGAATAACTAGTAAAAGTGACGCTGCCATGCGTGATTTAACTTTGTGTTCAGCTTCACACACACGCACAAATACTCTAATCAATGGCAACTTTAATTAAATGATGTGACTAGCCATCTATCAAACTTCACGCACCGCGAGAGGGGGTCTCGGCTGCCCCCTCTGACCCTCTCGGCTGCACCCAAATTTTGGGTGTAGTTCTTTTATATTTTTTTTATATCATTAAATTCTACATTAAAATAGTGACATTTTGATATATTATGGATAAAAAAAAAGGATATGTTTTCAATTTTTTTTTATGATTTTTCAAAGATTATGTATCAAAAAAATAAGGCTGTATTTTTCCATTAACAGTGCCTAATCTTTAAAAAACCATAAAAAAATTGAAAACATATCCGTTTTTATTTTATAATATATCAAAATGACACTCTTTTAATGTATAATATAAAAATATAAAAAAGAAAAAAAAATATGGGAAGCCCTCAAAATTGGGGGGAAGCCGAGGACGCAACACACAGAAGCTTCACTATTGTTATCATAACAAGAGAATATATATATATATATTAGAGATGAGAAACTCCATTTTGATGAGGTTATATGGAGAACTCCTTCATATTTTTCGTTGGACTGTGACTAGCTACAATCATTTGATTAGTATTGATTATGCATAATGTTGTCTGTAATTACCTTTATGGGGCCAATAGTGCAACATACTCCATCCAATCTTGATATAAGACGTAGCTAATTGATTTTTTATAGAAAGATTAAGAAATTGAATATGTAATTTGTCTCATTTTTCTCATCTAAACTAGTTTTTGTTTGACTTGTATAAGCTATCGCATAATCTAATAATATATAATACATGTTATAATTAAATAACTTATTTATCTAATTTAATTTCTTCTAAAAAAAAAGTCAATTAAATCTTTACATTTTAGAAGGAAGGAGTGAGGGAGTAGCTAATAAGCTAGAGAAGATTAAAGACTCATGAGCTGTCTGACTGACGTGTTTGGAAAAGTACAATAATATACATGACCAATTTTAAGAATATATAATTCAGTTTTTTTTTTTTTTTTGGTCAAAATATATAATTCAGTTATAACAGAGAGATTAAAGTTAAAACTCGGCACGGGAGAATAATAAGCATGAACTATATATTGATGATTTGAGGGGTAGTGAACTAATTTTGGTTGTTTTACTTGGACAGTAAAATAAGCGATCTTCTTATCTGCAGGCATTACGGATATAAATATCCATTTTAATTAATCTATGGGTTTTGGATGATATTATGAAAATTTATCACAAACCGGGTTCACTTTTGGATTTTAGCATACAATCATATATTACTTTTATCCTGTTGTGGTAAATAAATATCCAAGTCTTCACTCTCACATACGGTTAACAGCTTGAAGTATGAGTTATTTGTTACTCGTATTATATTACAGCAGTTATACTATACGTACACGCAACATGGCGATAGTTACTTTCTTTTGTACTGTATAATAACTACTGTATATATAGCCCGCCACATTTATAGATTTCATCATTTCACGCACAACATCTGATTTGATTAGAAACAATAACGTACGACCCAACTCTAACGAAGATGTACATGTCGGTCCTGACCAAATTACCAATATGTAAACTTAAATATTTAAATTTTTATGTTGATATCACTTATTTTTAAAATTATTAGCCGTCGGTATAGATATAGAAGTCCGAGTTGAGGAGGTGGAGGTTTTTAAATGACAAGGCCTAGCCAGCCAAATTATATCTTTCAAAAGCCAAGATGAAACGTACAAATTACTGGTAATATAATTTCATGCATCACTTGAAAACAATTTTTTTTTTTTTTTTTGAGAAATCTCAATGGTATTGATCTTAGGTATGGTTCTCATCCCAAAAGCATTTTTGAAAGGATGATACAGCGTAGAGTGTAGAACATTAAAATACGTAAGGAAAAGACGGATCGGAGTTATTAGGCGGAATAATATAATTGAAGATGATTAAGCGTATGAGACAATATGAAAAATGAATAGAATAATGTGGGAAGTCGGGTAGTGTGCGTGACCTAAACGCCCATTACACAACAACTTGTATGTGTGTATATATAGAGGAAGGAGAAGAGGTGTGAAGCATTGATAAGGGAACGTAACAGAGAATATTGTGATCAGAGAGAGAGAGAGGGGGGGAGAGAGAGAGAGAGGGCAAAATTAAAGAGGTAGGAGTAGTGAAATAAAAGGAAGTCAGAAGAGATCGATAGAGAAAAGGTCAGAAGGAGGAGTAGTGAGGATGAGTGTAAACAAGGGAGGAGGAGGTGGAAGAGAGAGAAGGTCAGAAGGGTCAGCAGGAGAAGAATACAAGGAGAAGAAGAAGAAGAAGAAGAAGAAGAAGGAAGGGTACATAGGGGTGAGGCAGAGGCCATCAGGAAGATGGGTGGCGGAGATAAAGGAGTCATCCCAGCATGTCCGCCTCTGGCTTGGAACCTATGACACACCAGAGGAGGCGGCTCATGCCTACGACGAGGCAGCCCGCACCCTCCGCGGCGACAACGCCCGCACCAACTTCCAATGCCAAGGCAGGCAGCAGAGTGGACTCAGTAGCTTTAATTTTGGTTATCTCAAGGCCAAGCTCAGCACCAATCTTCATAGCTTCATGTCTAGGGCAGGCCATGGCAGTAAGAATAAAGCATCCAACAGCAGCAGGGTGACTGACCATTTTACCCTCGCCACCATATTCCACAGGAGCAACAACCACCACATCATGCCTCCTCCTACTCACGACGACGACGACATGGTGGACAAAGTGGTGCAGCCTAGCATCATAGTGCCCCCTGCAGGTGCCTCCACCTGGAACTGGAATTGTTGTAGCTCCCAGTGGGACGGATCTGATCATGCGGGCGGCGGGGTACATAATTTGGAGCACCTCCTCGGCTGGGCTCACACTCCCCTTCATCATCATCATCATCTTCATGCTCATACTACTGCTGCTGCTGCTAATCACGTCTATGACCATCATCATCATCATCATGAACAACAACAACAACAAGAAGGATCGAGGAGCAAGAGGTTTAAGGTTTCTTCTTCACTTCTGGTGCCCCCTACTTTCATTCCCTCTCCCACTCACTCTACTGCCACGGCTTCTGCACCTCCTTATCATCATCATATTAGCGGTGACGAGTGATTATATTAGAGATCCGCAACCACACCTGCCCTGCTTCATTAAATCTCACATACATCCTCTCTCACCATGCACTTCGTGTTATTCGACACACTGTGCTCACTTCCATGGTACCAGAGCATCTTAATTCATTATCAAACCATGCATATATATGTGAATATAGCATCATAACAACATGATGAGTGCTTCTCTCATGTGTTCAACTTCAAAACAGATGTTTGTGTAAACACATGACATCTGGTTAGGTTGGTTTTAATTACCATTTCTGAAGCAAAGTCTTGTCTTTATTAATTGTCACTCACCTCTCTTACTTTGTGATTCGAGTAATGATTTCCGTGAACGTATAACTCGATCCCCCTTTTTTTGGTTCAAAACTCGATCCGATTTAATAAACACACGCTTGAACATATTCTTTATATAACTATGCATGTGACAATAATCTATAGTTAAAACTTTGGTCGAGTTTGACCTATAGCTCAATACCTTCCCTTTCTGCCTATATGCATAAAATGGGACACATATAATGTGCAAGGGTTTAAATTGTGATATTGTTAATTATGTGATTTGATTGTGTATATTAATTGTAAAAGCTCCAATAAAATAGTTGTGATTTGCCGATGCAGAAAAGTTATGTAACATTAAAATGTCATTTTACAAATCTTGCATATAACCCTCAAAATTACTGACAAATGACTACCAAATTTATTGAATGAGATGCATTGGGGCGAAGTTAACGAAGTTGCCTCGCTCATTGTATGAAATGATGATTCACTTAAGTTGCTCCTTCGAAATACATTATTCTTGATTTTGCATGGATGGATATTACCAGGAAATTCAAAAAGAGGGCCACTTGTAAGAGCTTATTTTAATTTTTATGCTAAATGTTGAAATCTCACTTAAATTTTTAATATATTGATATAATTTTCCACTAAATGTATATTGATTTATAATTGAACATTTAAAATTTAACAAGAGATCTTTTATAAAGAATGATTATATAATTTTATATAACTAATAACTATAGTAACTCAAGATTTTGTTTAATTTATTGAGCACTACTATAGAACACTGTTTATATCTCATTTTTTGGACTTTTCACTTCTCTTTTTGGTAGGATACCGATAGGGAAGAGGTAAAAACTCTAACTTTTTCACTTCTTTTATTAGATAATAGACGTGGAAAGTAGGGACTCTCCACAAAGAGACGTGCAAAGTCTTTTTCTTAAAAAAATGATTTTTTTTTAATTAGGATTATTAACTCCAATCCAAAAAAAATCCCAATATTTTATCGGAATAATAGAAATATAACACTTAAAATGAAAAAAAAAATGAACTAATTTTATTATTTATAGCGAAACTAACATTACAAAAATGTTATAATACAACTTTGATCCTAAAATATGGGATGGTTAGCCAAAAAAACTGACCATAACAATTATAAATCTTAATAGTAAATATTCTCATACTCCATAACAATTAAGCCACAAACTGACTCAATAAAACATCCATAATAGTGCCAGCACCAAATTTCTAGCTCCATTGATGCAAGAGAGGATCTCTCACTACTACAGAAATTGCCTATAGCAGCACTTATTTTGGCCCTATAGCAGCATTTATAAACGCTGCAATAGCCAGTGTTGCGATAGGCTATTAAGCCTAACGCGGCGCTTAGTAAGCGCTGCTATAGGTATACCTATTGCAGCACTTATAATTTAGTAAGCGTTACTTTAGGGTACCATAAAGCGGCACTTATTTCTTTATAAGCGCTGCTTTAGGTAATTTATTTTTTTAAAAAAAAATACATATAGCAGATTTAGGTATACCTAAAGCAGCGCTTATAAAGAAATAAGTGCTACTTTAGGTATCCTCTCTCGACAGGTGCCAACTCTTGTCTTATTCCCAACTTGAGCATATCTAATCTTGAATTGGCACCATCCTTAGTTTTTCCTTGCATATTTAGCAACGTGCCAATTAGGTTATCACAGATGTTTTTTTCAATATGCATCACATCCAGAAAGTGACTAACATATAAGGACTTTCAATACGGGAGTTCAAAGAATATGGACATCTTCTTCCAACCACTTGTCAACACATTTTTAGCAAAAGGCTTGCCAAAATCATTCTCCAACGTGCTCACCTTTTCAAAAACGTCTTCCCCGGTCAATATCCTCGGTGGCCTACCTTCTTCTGAGTCCCCGTTAAATGCCTTCTTCCACCTCCGCCAACGATGTTTTAACGGCAAGAACCTCCGATGTCCCATGTAAACATTTTTCCTGCAATGATTCAGTCGCATCGAATGGGTATCATCTTCACATATAGGGCACGCACCATATCCTTTGATGCTGTATCTAGACAAATTACCATATACTGGGAAATCATTTATTGTGCCAAACAACATGGCTCTCAATTTAAAACTTTCTTCCTTACAACCATCAAAAACCGTCTCACCCGAATCCCACATATGCTTCAGGTCTTCAATCAAAGGATCCAAGTACACGTCTATATCGTTGTCGGGCTGTTTAGGCCCGAAAATAAGCATGGAAAGCATCATAAACTTGTGTTTCATGATCAAATTTGGGGGGTTGTATATCATCAGAATCACCGGCCATGTGCTGTGTACTACTCTGAACTCCATGCAGATTGATTCCATCAGTGGCCAATGCAAGCCGTAGGTTTCTTGGTTCTTCACCGAACTCAGGGTACTCGTAATCAATTTTTTTTTCCATTAGGGGGCATCTGCGGGGTGCCTAAGCTTGATGTCTTTAATCCTCTCATCAGCGTGCCATGTCAAAAGTCTTGCAACATCCGCATTACTGTACATGCGCCTGAATCTTGGAATGATCGGAAAGTACCACAATACTTTAGAATGACTCTTACCTTTCTTTCCATACCGAGATGTGCTGCATTTAGGACACTTCTCCAACGACTCATACTGGTTCCAGAATAAAATACAGTCGTTGGGACATGCATGTATTTTCTCATATTTCATATCGGTTGACCGGAGAATTTGCTTTGCCTCGTATGTTTTCGAGGGGAGTACATTCGCTTCTAGGAGTATATCTCGTAGAGCGGACAGCAGCGCGGTGAAACTTGCATCACTCCAACCGTATCGCGCATTCAGGTTATACAATTTAAGCACTGCACTCAGCCTTGTGTATTTGCTGCATCCCACATACAAAGGCGTCTCTGCATCGCTCTTCAGTGTCTCAAACATTTCAAGATTCTCCTCACCCACCACGCTCAACATTTCTTCAAGATCATCGCTCTCATCACACATGTCTGTGTCAAACACATTTGAAGCGCTACTAACATCAGGTACCCGGTCTCCGCATTCATCTTCATAGGTCTCACCGTGCTTTGTCCATCGTGTATAAGACGGATCGATTCTATGACAAATTAAATGACCCAACAAGTCAAGAGGACGAAGACGCTTTCCATATAAACACGACATACACGGGCATACAATTCTGTTAGCATTCTCTGCATGCTCAGCAGCAAATTCAATAAACTCTTTTGCTCCATCTATATATTCCCTTGAACGCCGATCATATGACATCCATTTCCGATCCAACATGGTAACCTACTAAAAGAAAGTGGCGGTAAGATCGATCTATATGACTTACTCATTAGGTAGCCACCTTATGATGTTACCTTATTTTTTAACAAAAATTCGGCAGCATAACGGCTACAAAATGAACGTTCCCAAGCTCAAGGCCCTCTCTTTTTAATATAGAAATTGATAATCCACAAAATACATATCATAAACTCAATAGATTTACACAGCCCAGCCACCATAATAGAATTCACAGAGCATATATATAGCATTAATTGGAACACAAGTGTTTAACATAATTAGAGAAAATCCTACAAGCAGTATACTCAAATAATTAGAGAAAAATCCTACAATCAACATTAATTGACATAAAAAAAATAAAAATCCTACAAGCAGTATACTCAAATAATTAGAGAAACACAAGTGTTTAACATATTCAAGTGAATGCATTATGCACAAAACTAAAATGGACTTGTTTATAACATTAATGTTAAATTTAAACCTAAATTAGGATAATGTAAGAACTAATCTACAAAATCAACAAGTGGGAACAAACTGAATCAAGCTCAATACCTCTTGAGAGTATTCAATCTGCGTTACAGTATAGGATCTCTGGATACAAAAGCAAGCTCACAGACTTTTATTGCTATGTGTAAATCCTTCAAATGGCCCCACTTTGACTGCCTAGCAGTCCTGCATATAGGAAGAAATTATAGAATTTAAATTCAACAAAATATAACTTATATGCACTTGAAAAACTACAAACTGAATATTTAGGACTCAAAATCAGCAACTTTCTATTAAATTTAATAATTATCCAATCCAAACATTTATTCTTTAAAATGAAATCTGAACACCGAAATTTGTTTGGGGAAATAACATATCCCAAAATTTGGCTATGAAGAACACAGTGAACAGAGGGAATGAAATCCAAATCCTTACATGCAAGTATATAAATCCGATTTAGTGTACTCATGGACACTTTTAATCACAAATTTCACTGGGTTAATGTCAGCATTTAGAGAAATTTGGCTATGAAGAACACGGTGAACAGAAAGAATGAAATCTGAACTAAAGACAAAACATATCCCAAAATGAAATATGAACACCGAAATTTCTTTGGGGAAATAACTTATCTAAGCCTTGGATTTGATTTAATCAGTGCCAAAGCTTCCCAAAATGTCCCAACCCAATTCGGCCTTCTCTAAAAAACGGCCGAAATCAAAGAAAATGAGGGTAGGAATAAAGAGAGAACACTCACGGAAGTTCAATTAGCATTAATTCGGCCTTCTTTGGGTTTGAACGGCTACGAGCTTTGGGTTACGAGCTGAGCTCACCGCTGCTGCCAAGCTTGGAGGAAAACAGAGAGGTTGAGAGCGTGAGGGAGAGGAATAGTGAGGTTTGGGTTACGAGCTTTGGGTTCAGATTTGGCAAGAAGAGGATGAGGCTTCAGATCTGGGAAGATGGAGAAGACGAGGTTGAAGGGCTTTCTGCCAAGCTTTGAGTAAGAGGGAATAACGATGGAAATTTGGGAAATGTCCCGCCAAGAGAGCTATGGGCTTTTCAGCTTTGGGATAGGAATAAGGCACTACATTATTTAATAATTTTCAATAACCTATCCCAACGCTTATTAGCTCACAAGCGTTAGGATAGGACCCCTGGAACTTAAACTTTATTTAAAAAATATGTAAAAAAAATTTAAAAAATTCTCAGGCTTTTTAAAAATATCTAAAACCAATTTTAAAAATATTATTTCATTTTAAAAAAAGGAAAAAAACTAAAAATACCTATGTAGGCCTATCCCAATGCTTATTAAGTCACAAGCGTTGGTATATGCCTACTTTTGTATTTTTAAATTAATTTCCATTTTTTAAAAATCCTGAGTGTATTTTTAAAATTTGTTTGAATATTTTTAAACAATATTTAAATACTTTGGGGACTATCCTAATGCTTATAAAGTAATAAGCGTTGGGATAGGCCCCCTGTAATTTAAATTTTATTTAAAAATATCTAAAACCATTTTTAAAAATAGTGATTTATTTTAGAAAAAGGAAAAAACTAAAAATACCTATGTAGGCCTATCCCAACGCTTATTAAGTCATAAGCGTTGGTATAGGCCTACTTTTGTATTTTTAAGTTAATTTCCATTTTTTAAAATGCCTAAGTGTATTTTTAAAATTTGTTTGAATTTTTTTAAACAATATTTAAATACTTTGGGGCCTATCCCAACGCTTATAAAGTAATAAGCGTTGGGATAGGCCCCCTGTAATTTAAATTTTATTTAAAAATATCTAAAACCATTTTTAAAAATAGTGATTCATTTTAGAAAAAGGAAAAAAAATTTAAAAATACCTATGTAGGCCTATCCCAACGCTTATTAAGTCATAAGCGTTGGTATAGGCCTACTTTTGTATTTTTAAATTAATTTCCATTTTTTAATAAGCCTAAGTGTATTTTTAAAATTTGTTTGAATATTTTTAAACAATATTTAAATACTTTGGGGCCTATCCCAACACTTATAAAGTAATAAGCGTTAGGATAGGCCCCCTGTAATTTAAATTTTATTTAAAAATATCTAAAACCATTTTTAAAAATAGTGATTCATTTTAGAAAAAGGAAAAAAAATTAAAAATACATATGTAGGCCTATACCAATGCTTATGATAATTTCCATTTTTTAATAAGCCTGAGTGTATTTTTAAAATTTGTTTTAATATTTTTAAACAATATTTAAATACTTTGGGGCCTATCCCAATGCTTATAAAGTAATAAACGTTGGGATAGGCCCCCTGTAATTTAAATTTTATTTAAAAATATTTAAAATAATTTTTAAAAATAGTGATTCATTTTAGAAAAAAGAAAAAAAATTAAAAATACCTATGTAGGCCTATACCAACGCTTATTAAGTCATAAATGTTGGTATAGGCCTACTTTTGTATTTTTAAATTAATTTCCATTTTTTAAAATGCCTGAGTGTATTTTTATAATTTGTTTGAATTTTTTTAGACAATATTTAAATACTTTGGGGCCTATCCCAACGCTTATTATAAGCGTTGGGATAGGCCCCCCTGTAATTTAAATTTTATTTAAAAATATATAAAACCATTTTTAAAAATAGTGATTCATTTTAGAAAAAGGAAAAAAAATTAAAAATACCTATATAGGCCTATCCCAATGCTTATTAAGTCATAAGCATTGGTATAGGCCTACTTTTGTATTTTTAAATTAATTTCCATTTTTTAAAAAGCCTGAGTGTATTTTTATAATTTGTTTGAATTTTTTTAAACAATATTTAAATACTTTGGCTCCTATCCCAACGCTTATAAAGTAATAAGCGTTGGGATAGGCCCCCTATAATTTAAATTTTATTTAAAAATATCTAAAACCATTTTTAAAAATAGTTATTCATTTTAGAAAAAGAAAAAAAAATTAAAAATATCTATGTAGGCCTATCCCAACGCTTATTAAGTCATAAGCGTTGGTATAGGCCTTCTTTTGTATTTTTAAATTAATTTCCATTTTTTAAAAAGCCTGAGTGTATTTTTAAAATTTGTTTGAATTTTTTTAAATAATATTTAAATACTTTGGGGGCCTATCCCAACGCTTATAAAGTAATAAACGTTGGGATAGACCCCCTGTAATTTAAATTTTATTTAAAAATATCTAAAACCATTTTTAAAAATAGTGATTCATTTTAGAAAAAGGAAAAAAAAATGAAAAATACCTATGTAGGCCTATCCCAACGCTTATGAAGTCATAAGCGTTGGTATAGGCCTTCTTTTGTATTTTTAAATTAATTTTCTTTTCTTAAAAAGCCTGAGTGTATTTTTGAAATTTTTTTAAACAATATTTAAATACTTTGGGGCCTATCCCAACGCTTAAAAAATATTAAGTGCTGTGATATGTTTATACCTATACCATCCCTTTTTTTTCTAAAGCGCTGGTATAGGTCATCTTATACATATCCCATCACTTGCGTTTTGTAAGCGCTGCTATTGTCGCGCTGCAATAGAGTATTTCTGTAGTAGTGTCCGTACATATTGTGCTCCATACGCTACAATTGATACTACTGTGGTTGAAGCTACCAACCAACTGCACCAATTTTAAAGCACCACTTCAACAACTAGCAATACTTGCTAGGACTTGAAAGAGCACAAGCAAACAAAAAATCTTGTTAATAATTACCTCAGATATAAGTAATGTTCTACTAAGTTTCTTGGGTTTCAAAGTTTAGTTGAAGAAAAGCTGTAGCAACCAATGCCAAACTGAAACACAATTAAATGAAATAGAATAAGACAAGGAACAAACTGATTCATACCAATTGCACAACAAAACAAAACATCAAGAAACTGAACATTGGCAGATATTGCAACAAGCTTAAATCATATACACATGACATAAATCAAGAACAAAATGGCAATTTAGACTCTACTTTGACAGCAAATATTGCTCACAGTGCAGATCCATGCATATATACAAGACCAACAAGCAAGAATGCTCAAATTTATAATGCTTACTCAATTATGCAAAGGCTCAGTGCAATCAGCAAGCAAACACGAAAGGCACAATCAGTGAAGGCTTAAGCCAGATTTTCAACACAAAATTCCAGGAGCAAATTCCAGGCGCATGATCATATTTATATGCATGAATCAACCAACAAAATTGCAAGAATAGAATCATGGCAAAGACAAACAGAACAAACCAGTAGCAGAGTAATATAGGCCAAAAGGCAGGAACATCAATAGTGTCACATTACTCACCAGCAGAAGCATATCTAACAACCTCCCATGCACATATATAAGATAACCATTGACACTACTTGAGTTGCACATAAAAAAAGGCACGATGCAATTTTTTTTCTTTAAAAAAATATCTAGGAGCCTAAATTCTGATTACACATGAAAATCCCAATATTTCAGGAAAAGAAGATGCAACCAAAAATTTTTAAAGTATCCTGGCTACAAACAAGGAAAGAGTCATTTTTAGCTATCCTTAAAGCAAGCCAGTATACTCCAAAAAAAACGCTTTGTCACACCCTGAACCTGCAAGGAAAGAGCATTGACAATTTTGGGCAAGTCAAATTGTTTATAAAATGGATCTCATTAGAAAGGACCAAACAAAATGGAAAATCACAAAATTAGTCTTGATTCAGGTCATAAAACTGGAATTTTTGCCCAAGACAAACACAGCAATACAAGCCCAGAATTTCAACCAAAAATCCTAGCCTATTTGGACACCCAATTTCAAAGGACCACCATCAGAGAAGCAAGGGGAAAAAGGAAGAGAATGCTCATTGATTTGAGGAGGAAAAGAACAGACCCAGAGGAAGGTATGACGGTGGCAACGACGAACGGAATGCACGACGGTGAGTAGTGGCAAATAACTCTTCGACAGCTCTCTCTCACCTCTTACTCAATCTGAATGAACGAGGGAATAAGGGGAAGGTATGTTGGTGATGTTCGCCTTCCTCCAACGAGCTCCTTGCATCCACAGCTTTCTCACTCTCTCCCTGTCAAATGCTGGCCGCTGAGGAAGTAAAAAGTCGGAGATGGTGAAGAAGGGGAGAAGGTAAGGACGAAGATGAGAATTAATGAAGAATGGTGAAGGTATCTTTGAGAGGGTTTGAAAAATATAGCTGATAACAGATGTGAAGAAGAACAAGGAATGAAAAGAGAAGAGGTTTAAGAGGCGAAATGCTTAAGGTTTGAGAGGTTTTTCACGTCTCACTTATAAAAGAGAAACTTGGAAAAGTATTTTCCACGTCACACTTTTATTTGTGAGACGTTGAAAATATATTTTCACGTCCCATATTTATATTTAAGACGTGGAAAGTTTT
The DNA here is from genome assembly GCA_037074515.1 of Mimosa bimucronata. Taxonomy (NCBI): domain Eukaryota; kingdom Viridiplantae; phylum Streptophyta; class Magnoliopsida; order Fabales; family Fabaceae; genus Mimosa; species Mimosa bimucronata. Next base: position 40,863,206 of record CM073446.1, read on the forward strand.
CCTGCTTTTATTTTGGTTTTTTGATTACTTACGCCTTTATTTTATCAGAATCTAGGTCTCATTTATAGATATGAGATGTGGAAAGTCTATAAATATTTACATTTTTGCTACCGCCTTTTTTCTAAATCTATTATTTGAAAAAGAGACATGAAATAAGGATGTAGATAAGATTTTTTGTAGTACAGGAGATTTTGCAATTTTGCCATCCCAAACTCAAATTAAATTTTTGTGTTGGGTTTAAAGTAAAACACCATTACCTCGTTATCTCCAGTTGTAAAATTAAACAATTTAATTTTGGGTTAAAGGGCATTTTTACCCCAGAAGTTTTCTCATAGGAGCTATAAGTGTGTGAAAGTTTTCTAAAGAACAATGTTACCTCGGAAGTTTAAAAAATGGGGTAATGTTGCCCTTCCGTTAACTTATCTAACGGTCAACATTTTGTTGACCAAACTTTGCTGATATGGTGTGCCTACGTGGCATCTATTTAACTCTCATTTTCCCATGTCAGAATTTCAGTTACTTTTTTTTTATAAAAAAGCTCACTCTCCTTCCTCCTCTACCCGACACCCCCAACCAAAATAAAACCCTCTTCTCTCATCTTCAGCCACCATCGGCCCATGAAACTCAAACCATGGAAGACTCGAATCACCACCATGGAACTAGGATCACTATCATGGAAGATCGCGACCTTCATCGGCCCTCATCCTTTACACTCGGATAGCCACCAAAGTCTCTGGTTGAAACGACAAGAAGAGGACGATGGAGAAAGTTGACGCCAGCGAGTCTCCTGCCTTCTTGTGGGTATAGGCGACGGTGAGCGGTGGCTGGCCGTTTGTGAAGCTTGAAGATGTGAAGGTCGATTCTCATTTATTTTCAGATTCCGACAGCAGGAACAACAGCTTCATTCAACAACGACGATCGCGAACTCTCTTTTTCCATACATCGGCTTTCAGCCCTTACACTCGTACTTGCTTCATCTTCTTCCTTTCAGCGGCATCGTCAGCTTCCTCTTCCAACGACATGCATCAGCGACTTCCTACACCAATGGCCTCCGTAAGTTCGAGTCGCAGTTCTCAAGGTGAGTGATAGAATGATGTTGGAAGGTGGTTCTCACACTGTTTGAAATTCGGATGCACTTGCGGTTTTGAATTGGAAAAGAATTGGTGTAGATATTTTTCTTTTCCTATAATTGGAATAGAATTAGCCACAGAGTTAAGAAACTATGTAGGATAGATGAAGGAGATATGGGCGGATGCTTTTTCTTTCTTTCTTTCTTTTAAAGTTGAGGGGTATTTTGATATATTTCTATCATAAGTAAATGGTATTTTTCTATAATTTTAAGAGAAATATTTAGGTGAACCCATTCACCACATCATTTGGGGTTTGATCAATCACTAGCAATTACATACTGTTTGACATGGATATTTTAGTCTGACTGGACACCCTAAAAAGTATATAGTTGATAAAAAATTTTAATATTCTATTTTCTATTTTTCCTTAACTTTAGAAGCTGAAATAAAAATTATATGTTACCTAGTTTTCTTAGGGTGCCCAATCAAATTAAAATGTCCACATTAGATCTTAAATGACTCCTTTTTAGTATTTTTATATTATAAATATAAATAAATATTTCAATTAAAAATTGTTCCCTCCCACCCTTAATATAAGATTTAAATGACTCTTTTTGATAATCATAAGAAAGTTAAATAAATAACTTGTGAAGTAATTTATTTGAATTTTTGTTGATTTATTTTTAAAAGGTTCAAAAAAGAATAAGATCAAAAGAGAAGATATAGAGAAATTTCACATTTTAAGAACATATATAAATTAAAAAAATATTAGTTCTAGTCTTTCATATAAGACATACTTGTTTAATCTAGGGAGATTAAGAAATTTAAATAAATTATTTACATTTATCATTTTAGAATAGTCATAATAAAATATAACATTTTATTAAAACAAATTTATGTTTGTTAATTAATAATATATTAAGTAGTCCACGAAATCGTAAATTTAAAAAATATCATGAGACCATCTTAGTTTTTTTTTAAAAAAATATGACATGAAAAAAAGGTGAGGTGACATAACTTGGTCAACAAATGGTTGACCGTTAGGTATGTTAACGGAGGGGCAACATTACCCCGTTTTTTAAACTTCCGAGGCAATATTGTCCCTTCAAAAACTTTCAGACACCTATAGTTTCTTTGAGAATACTTCCGGGGCAAAAATATCCTTTAACCCTTTAATTTTTTTTTTAACATACGTTATATGGGATGTCAAAAAAAATCAAGACATTTATGTGAATCTTTGTAGATGAAAGAGATACACATACATGCTTGTTAGTTGAGATTTCAGAGGGGGTGACACAGTCTACTCGACGCCCTTTTGATACTGTAGCTAAAGATTTCATGCATCTTCTTGGGGATTATAAAAACACTAGAGAAAGATGGGACTTGACTCAATCGTGATGCCTTCATTGAGGGACCAATTCTTTTCTCTTGAGGGTACATATTGGTTGTGATTGAATTTCAAGCAAAAAGCAAGTAAACGCTTTTCAAAGAAGATTAGTGATACTACCAAAATTTTAATTAAACTCCGCAAGTATACGGGTCCGTAGAAATAGTAAAATAGTAAATCAAAGTCGATCCCACAGAGACTCAAAACAATTGATTATTAGGTATTAAATCTCCTATTTTTGTTTAAGTTGAGTGAAATATGAATGAGTTCAAATGAGTGGAGAAAAATTAATTAAGATATAATAAAAACAAAAACATTCACACGGATTAAATTTAAGAGTTAATGAACAACTTAGAGTCACTAATCACTTGTTTGCTTCTTAGATTTTATTCTCACTAAATTAATTATGCTTTAACTTAATCAGCTAATCTAGAGTACCGGCGTCTATAAATGCCTATCGGTCCATTTATATCCTTACCTAGATTAATTATGCAATGTCTCACACAAATTAACTAGGTACAGTTTATATCGGTCACACTCTAATTTGACTATGCGGAGCTTCTAGGTATATGTCTATCCTAAATACAAATTAGATTAAAATCTAAATTAGATTAAAAATCTAATTCTACATTATTTAATCCCATGATCTATTTAAAATTCACTCCGTCGAGTTCAATTCTGAATTCCCTAAACATATTCAATGATGGCTAATAACTAAACAATAATAATTAAAAGCAAGATTTAACTAAATTGAATTAAAATTAAGTATAACTAATAAGTGTAAAAAATCTCTAAATCACAAATAAGTTCATATTATTCTAAGTTGCAAAAGAAAACTAGTCATACACGGGTTCCATTAAAATCATCCCAATAAATAAGAATTCAGAATCCCACTTCATAAGGAAAATAAGAAAGGAAGTCCCACAATTAATGCTAGTACTACTGACTCCTTTTCTTTTAGTTCGGCTTTGAAGATGATGAATCCTCCCAGCTACAGTGCTTGTCTGATGATTGATGAAGGTGAAGCTCCTTCTCCCCGTCAAGAAGAAGAGTGAATAGTGCAAAGTGCTTTTCTCTATTGTGCGGAGATGATTGAAAGAATTAGGTCCTCCTGCACAGTGGCGGCACTAGTCTCCTCTTTAATTGCCATTCAATCATGCATGCAGTGGCTGCCAAAAAACAAAACAAGAAACTTATATCAAATAATAATAATAATAATAATAATAATCTGAAGCTTTTTTTCTTTTTTCATGTATTCTTATTTTTTGATATCTTTCCTATTTTGATTAAAAATAAGATATTTTAAAAGAAATCCCCAAATAATGTCTCAAATTGGTATATTTCCAAATCATAATATCTCTTAATTTTTGAATTGATGACTCCCCAAATACAACAAAATATTTCTAAAAATCTATTAAATATGGCGAGTCATTAATTAGGTGGCCTACCTTCTTTGGGTAAATTTATTGGGATATATGGGTTGCCAGATGCAGAAAACTGTTGGACAAGGAGCCAGACTTAGAGCCTGTTTGGTACAGCTTATGAAACTATGGTTTGGAGCCAGAATAGCCTTTTAAAATCATGATTTGGAGTCCAAACCATGGTTTCTAAGCTGTACCAAACATGTCCTTAGATTAAAGAGTAATAGCTAATAGTTTTTTGAGATCTACTGGGACCAGCCTTACTATTACAATTCAGTTTCTACAACCCCCAGACTATCAACCAAGGAGGATTATGTAACGATCGCCCATATTTCATTAGACTTGAGGCAGACATTCAGTTCTAAACTCAGGGGAGAGCGCCTATGGAGAGATCCTTAGGCAACTGAATTGGTGTGTATACATCGAAGCTTACAAAGGTATCACCAACCATATCATTGTGGAGCTCATTGTTGTTATTCAAGGGCTTCATCCATGTTGGCACAAAAATTTCAAGAGAGTACAAGTCACTACAGATTCTTCAGATGACATTAGTTTGCTTATGCAAGGAGGTGTGAAGAAACACCCATTTCACGATGTCATATAGAAGACACTAGACTATTGGTGAGTAACATTCCTAGAGAGGATAACTCTAAGGTTGATGGGATGGCGAAAATGGCGTATGAGATGAGAGAAAGCTTTTGTAACTTTGAAAACCCCCCAACCATCTAAGGTTGCTGTTGTTGTTTGTAGTCTCTTTTGAACATTGTCATCCAATTCATACGTAGAAAAAGCCCTAATAAAGAGTACCTTAGATTGATAATTATTAATTATACAATATATAACAACTGCATAGGCCTTCATGGGCCCAAACAGGTATTTGCAAATAGACCTAATAAAGAGCACCTTAGATTGATAATTATTAATTATACAATATATGACAACTGGATAGGCTTTCATGGGCTCAAACAGGTATTTGCAAATAGATCACTTAATTTTAACATATCTTACATGTAATTATATTATACGATATTTTATAAGTAAGGTAAATTAATTTTAAAAGAAAAATATAACTATAAATATTTTTAAAGTGATTAATTTTACATCTTTAATTATAAAAAAAAGGGCTAGTGAGGAGTGTTTTTCCCCGTTTGGTCCTTTAGTGTGGTCACGTGCTCGTTGTGCCAGTCAAAACACTCGATGATAGTACTTTCACTTCCCAAGACTTTGTTCAGTTCCCTTCCTCCGTGTTTTAACTTTGCAATTTCTCCTCTCGCGCCTAGGGTTTCATTCGTCAAGGCTTCAAAGAGGTATGGATCCTTCACTCTCTCTTCCTTGAAGCGGCAGATCTGCGTTGGTCCCTTCTTCTAATTTCAATTATCCATCCAATTTTACTTTGCCTTTTGTTTAATCTTCAAATCAATGTTGCATTTAAGCTTTCAAATTGCCGCTGGAGATGAGGCCCGTCTTTTGTGGAAATCTGGATTTCGATGCCCGCCAGTCTGATGTTGAGAGACTGTTCAGAAGATATGGAAAAGTTGACAGGGTGGACTTGAAGTCTGGTATGATATTCTTCATCTTAGCTGTATTGGTTTTCATTTTTCTTTTTTTCTTTACCCAGTTCTCTTAAGATTCATCTCTGGCCCGAGGCTTAACTTCTGCCTTATTCTAAGTTGGCAGCTGGTCTGTTAGCTTCCCTTTCTAATTATTTTTCACTGTGTCATTTGCATTATAATGAGAAGTTCAACTTATGTGGTAGCGTTCAAAGGATTCGACTTTCTCAACGCTTGCTTACTGTAAACATTTAGTTTTTAGATAATTTTGCTATGTATCACTTTAGTGAATAGATTATACCCAGATTGTTTAATCCCGAGATAAGTCCTAAGCAGATAAACCGATTGATGACTGGCATCATGACTGAAGGTGTTTCTATGGCATTATTTTGATCATGAAACTCATGATGGAAGTGTCCGATTGTGTTGAGACACAGTGGGGTATTAATGTTGTTTGGGAAAAACAGAAGGATGCATGTACACCCATTGAAGGCAGTTATCCTACAAAGGATGCCTTGGCCCTTTCTGATATTAGTCCGGAGGCATATTGAAAAGGAATGAAAAATATCCTACATGATTATGAAACTGATGGACACTAATCAGTTACTTTATATGTAAAATCTGTTTACATATTTTTCAAAAGACATGAACATTATGAAATCTCAATATTTTCAGCTGTAAGTTTTATGGTATAAGTTTTAATGTATTTTGCCTTGCGTTAGAAACTTCACATTCTCCTAACAGTGATGTTCCAGAATTTACCATCGAAGAACTGTTAAAAGAAGACTTCAGTCCCCAGGCAATACTTGAAAGGGTCGAGACATTCTTTGACTGATTACTTTTTGATGGATGTACAATATGTTTCCCTTTAAAGAAGCAAGATTTCGGAAAAATGTAAACCCCCCCATACTCAACAATTTCTTTGACGCAGGATTACTTGGAATGTCCATGCTCTTCTTGGATGGATGTGCTTCTCTGCATTTCTTTTCTAGCATGTGCCCAAGCTTCCTCTTCTTGTATTTTCCCAGAAGAAATAATCTGATCCGCCCTAGCCCTGCCACTCTGCATTCCCTCAGCATTCATTGCTTTTTCATTCCTCATGACTTTTGCTCAATGTTCAATTTCCGACATGTTTCAACATAGAAACTTGATGGTTTCACCTCAGGGGCAGGTGTTGTGGTACTTCTTGACAGTTTTCGTTTCTGTTTTAAGTTGCTTTATGTCTCAAATTAGATTAGTTGATGCTACCCGCCTCTCCAAAACATATTTCATGAAAGGGGCTCTTCCAATGCTTCAATTGAGCTGAAATGTTTTGCTCTGGTTTTTTTTTTTTTTTTTTTTAACATTCTTGTTTTGTAGGGTTTGCTTTTGTGTACATGGAAGATGAGCGTGATGCTGAGTATGCAATCAGAAGACTTGATAGAACTGAGTTTGGTAGAAAGGGGCGCCGAATACGCGTTGAGTGGACTAAGGTACATAATCTGCATAATAGGCACTCAAACATGGTTATAGTTACAATTAAATATCATGATGTGCAATTGTTCAAAATCAAGTTCATGCACAATGATGTTGAATCTTGTACTTGAGATCAAAGGCTAACGTGAATGTCCTGTGATATATCACTCTGGGGATGCTTATGTCTATTTAGTTTCTTAATTATTGGTGGTGGGGCGCATGGTCCAATGCCAGACCAGTTGGTCAATGCCACAGTTTTGGCAGTACAAATTTTGTTTGGTACAGGCATGGCGCAGCCAACTGCACCATAGGCAGTGGTGCATGTTTGTGTTCACTCCCATGTGGGGAACTTGAAGGCCCTATCTTAGAGAGGTGCCTTCATATTTGAGGGTTTTTATCTCTCCATCCTCAATGGATCCCTTCAACACAGCCCCCCTTAAAGAAGCCACACCTGCTATCACGTCTCAAGGTTTCCTCTGTTCTTATGTCTATACTCTATCCCTCTGTCTGTCACAGTGCTATGGCAGAACGGGTAAGTCCTTCATCTCATGTCCTCTTCGATTCACTTTTGTACTTCTCCGTCAGCCTTTGCTGTTCTCTCTATCTTTTCTGTTTTAACTCTATTTTTTCTGCTATTCCTCTTTAATCTAGATCTCTTTGCTTCTCATCCTTTCTTTCCCCATATTTTTAAATGTTAAGTTGGTAGTGGATTAAATCCAAAACTTTAAACATCCATCCTTGTTCACCTTCCTGAGGAGACGCCCCAATATAGCCCAGCAACTTGGAGCTCTGCACTTATCATAATTACTTAAAGGAGGGACAAAAATTGCTTAGCTAATTTTTCTGAATTTTATGCTTTAGAAGCTGAATATGGGTTTGGAATTTAGAGCATTTTATATGGCTTAGATAAAAAAGACAAGCCATAGTTGTCTATCAATTTGTATTTGGTATATGTCTTGATCATTTTGATATCTATGCCTGCACTTGAGACAGATGATGATGATAAGTTCTTGTTTAAAGCGTATGCCTGATTCATTTGGACTTTGGGCTGTTAAGTTATCACTGGTTTAGTTTTGAAGTAACCTTTTTGTGAGAACACATTTTATTTAACCTGTCCGTTGATGTTCATTTGGGATTATTTGGATTATTTTGACTAAATAATTTAATTTATTTAAGTCAGAGTTCAATGTTGCCACTTGATTGTATATAGAATGTTGCAAATTTTTATCTTGATGATAGTGAATGCATTGCAGTGAGTTCAGAATGTTTTTGCTCTCTTGGGTGCTCGTGCCCTAGTTTACTGATGCTTTGATGTGCCTTGAAAGGGAGTTGTGCATGTAATTCCTAGATATCCCCAATTCCCCATCACTTTAACGAGCTGGATTATTTTATATAAACATGGTATGCAAGAAACTTCTGGGTAATGTTCTCATTTAAACATTAATTCTGTCACTATATAATGAGCTGCAGCAAGAACGTGATAGCAGGAGGTCAGGTGATTCAAGAAGATCTTCAACTAATATGAAACCATCAAAGACTTTGTTTGTCATAAATTTTGATCCTGTTCATACCAGGACAAGGGATCTGGAGAGGCACTTTGATCCCTATGGGAAAATATTGAATATAAGGATAAGAAGGAATTTTGCTTTTGTTCAGTATGAATCCCTGGAGGATGCCAGTAGAGCATTGGAGGCAACTAACATGAGGTAATTTTCATGTATTAGTTGTCATATTTATTTTTCTTTTATGTTTTTCCCATTTGAAGGTGAAGAGGTAATGGTATGGTGATGATCATTCTAATGTCTCTTAATTACTTTAATTCTTATAATGTTGTGTCTATATTATTTTTCAGCAAGTTATTGGATCGGGTTATAACAGTAGAGTATGCAATAAGAGATGATGATGATGATAAGAGAAATGGATACAGTCCTGATAGAAGAGGCCGTGACATATCCCCTGATGGGAGATATGGTCGTGGTAGATCACTTAGCCCTTATCGTAGGGGTAGGGGTAGCCCAGACTATGGCCATGGATCAAATCCGACTTCCAGACTAGAACCAAGAGGAAGCCCCAAGTATGAACGGAATGAAAGCCCGTCAAATGGAAGATATGACAGGTTTGTTTGGGCTCAAGCTGCCACTTCTTGGCCACAATATATAGCCCTTTTGATTTTTTTTCTGTGTTCTTATATCCATTCCATCTTTTATTTTGTCTTAGTTGTAGCCCTTTTTGTTTTTCTGTGTTTTTATATTTATTCCATTTTATTCTATGCAGCCGATCACCACCACCCCGCCGAGTGTCCCGTTCCCCAGGAGAAGTTGAATAGAATTGTTTTAGAACATGTTGGACCTATATTGAGTTTGATTGTACCCGTCGTCGTCGTCGTCATCGTTTGGCAACATGAAACTTTGCTTGTTTGTTTATTGTATGTATTCTTATAAAAACCTAGCTAATTATAACGCTATATGTGAAAAGGTATTTATTATTCGTTATGGTTCTCGTCATGATTTATGGGGATTTTTTTATTTATTTACTCCAAGACAGGGCAAAGTTGCGATCTCTATTACTTATGGATTTGTCTAGACTTCCGAGTGTGTTGTTTAGTGACCTGGCAAGATTTTAATTTGCCATTTAGATGTTATGAAATACTTGATGGGTTGAGAATGGTGATGGCAGAAAAAAAAAAAAAAAGAGAGAGAGAATGGTGTACCGTCTCTAGAATTTACTCGTGCAAAGATGGGACGCATTCTTTGTCTATAGCGTTCTCCTCAGTAACTCGAGATGAATTGTTATAGATATAGTGCAGTTTCACTTTGGATGGTACTATTGCTATATCGCTCAATGATTATAAATTTCGAGATTGCAAGCCATGGTATTTGCTCTCTAGTTAATAGTTTGCCACGTTAAAATCTAGGTTTTGCATTTGTTCAATTCAGTGAATGTTTAAATTTTGATTTTAGTGTTTATGGTTCTTATGGCTCTCGACATTTGTTCCTGAAATTAAATGCAAGTGAAGCATGCGCATTGGGTTTTGCTACCAATGGGACCCCTGTTGGCCACTCGAGCTTCGTAATTAAGGGATTTGCTTCTAAGAAGAGTAATTATAATTTGAATAATTATAGATATATATATATATATATAAATAACTACACAGTTTTTTAAAAATAAGTCCATAATAAAAACAAAGGAAAAATGTAAAATTTATGTATAATGATGTTTTTGTATGTCTTTCGTTTTTTTTTTTTGGCCTGGAGATGTTTCTGTATATTTTTGTGAACATAAAATTAAATGATTAGTAGAACGTATATGTTAAGACTTCTGGTAAGTAAAAAAAAAAGGGACTTAGTAGGAGGCATGAGATTGTAACTTGCTCCCGCAGTTTTGTTTTACTGTATGTCCTTATTTTGAAACTAAATTTTAAGAGAGTTAGGTTTCCCATTTTGGAAAAAAAAAAAAAAAAGGCATGAGATTGATGAAAGGAAGGAGAGGATAAGAAAATGCAGAGAGGGAGAGCCGACAAGCTACAGCGTCCCGTACCGGTCACGCAAAGGTACTCGCCCATTTTGTCAGTCAAGGGTCTGTTTGTTTGGTTCTTAAATCATATACTTCAAAAACTATCAAATACAAACACAACTTAAAACTAGCAAAAAAACACAAGCCTAATCTCCCTCGTCATCTTCCCCTCCTTAAATAGATGTGGGGTTGATTAAGAATACAAAAGACTATCTAGACTATAGGATAAGTGAGTCAATTAGTCAGTCTCTTCTCTATACCAATGATAAAAACTTGATCCTCCAATCTTTGTGGATAAGTAGACGTGCATCATGCACAATATCATGAAAGAAATAAGCATCATCAACCAACAGACCATCACTATATTCAATATATATAATAAGATAAATGAAAAAACAAAATCATTTGTCACTATTAAAAATGAGCATATATTTATTTTTATTCACCATGACAAGTAACTTTTTTCATGCATTTCGATTTTATTATTTGAATAACATTTAAAAAAATTTATGATGATAAAGGTATGATAAATGGCATATACATTTTTTATTTGGTAGGACCGTAGGAGTACAAAATAAAATCTTTTTGTTTTTTTGTTTCCATGAACTGGAACCCTTATAATTGTATGCTTCACTTCCTCGATATTTCACCACTACTAATGTGATATCTATAAAATCCACCTTCAGAGCGCACCCAAAGCAATAGAGTCATGCGAGACTTTAAGATAAATGACTGGCGAAAGTGAAGTTAGAGGCGAAAGGTGTGGCCAAATCAATCACGAATCATTGCTCAAGAGAGAGCAACGAATGAAGCGAGGTGTGACTGATGACATCATTATTTAAACCATTTGCTCATCCTTCCGCTAATCATGACACCTTTTTGTGGAATAATACTATTTTGGACCTAAATATATGTCATATTTAACTACTTTGATTAAATTAAATATGTTAATTATGTTAGGTAAAATGTTGTGTTTTTTCTAAAGTACCTCAATCATGTTCTTTTATTTCCTTACCAACCTCTAACTTGATTATTGTTGGAGGATGATTAATATGGATAATTTGGGAAGAAATTGATAAAACTAGAATTAAGTCCTATATGGGACCAAGATCAACTCCTCAATCGGTCATATATTTAAGACCGGAGGCAGTATTGTTTTCCATATTGTTATTCTAATATTTTTCCTCTTTCAAAATTTGAATTCCAAGCATGGAGTCCTAATGTTTAGGAGTTGTTAGTTACTGTGTTTCTCTAATTTTTAAAATATGATTTGAAACGATGACAAATTATTTCAAAATACAGATCCTCTTTCTATCCAAAGCATATTTATCAACATCTTGGCATTTTTTTCTTTAACTTTTTGGCCGCATCAGAATTTTTTTAGATTACTCCCAATCTTGGTTGGCTTAATATTTTTAATAGGTTGATCTTGACTTTATCGATCAATATTAATATGTCCGCATTGATAGAAAATAAAAACAATTTATAGATAGCTGTAAACCATCTATCAAATTTCCCATACTATACTTGATTTGCTCAAGTATTCTATCTAAAAACAAATTTGAAATATCTAACTAAAACATTTGGCCCAAAAAAGTGAATGAGGGCACTAGAATACTCACAAATTAATATTTTGTTGACTTGAACTCACATATTACTATGAAGTAAAGAAAAACATGGCAAGAAAGAAAGAAAAATGTGAGGAAAAAAATATTTGCAAGTTTATTTAACATATAAATATGAGGAAAAAAATTGAGGACCAGAGGAGTATCGAAAAACTTATCCAATTCTACTTAACTTTAATCTGCAAGCATATTCAGAATCTTTATATTGAGAAAAAAATATGGAATGCTTGTATATAAGTTAGAAAAACAGTTATTGTTTTTAATGGAGATAGGACCAAAATTAATAGTACTAGTATGTCAGGCTACTGCTTCCTTCATCCGTCCCTTAATGTAAGATCTAATTTGACTTTTCTTTATAGTTAATGAAATTAAATAAGCTACTTAATTATAAAATATTTTGTATATTATTAGATTATATATTAATTTATAAGTTAAATAAATTATTTTTAAAAAATTGACAGAAATCAATTTATAAGTCTTGAAAAAAATGCTTTTTTCCGTAGATGATACAAATATAGGTGGAAATTTAAACTGAACTGAGAACTCCACCTCTCTTTGACCGGTTTCATTCATTAAATAATGTCAACGTTTGAATTTATGGCATCTTCGTATTTTCAGCCCGACGACCAGGGTTAAATATGTAATTTGGAACACCGACTCATATCTCCTTCGCACGTGTGATTTTGTTCTACCATAGCCTACACGTTGAAAAAGTAAGTGCCTGTCCATGCCTTACACGTGGTGGATTCAGCCACGTCATCACCCCATGCTACCTACATCCCTAGCATATTCAAAATTTTACCCAATCCCAACGGTCGGATTGTCTTCTACAAACAATCTCTACTGTCCGATCAATGAAACTGCTCGATCTTTAAGCACTCCAAAAGCTAAAATAACGCCTTTTACAGAGAGCATCTCGACCCAACGAGACTGACATTTTCTTCCATCTCACAGAGAGAGAGAGAGAGAGAGAGAGACTGAGAGAGAGGGGCGAAGTTTGATTTTTGAATGTGAGGGGATTTCTACGCTCTCTTGTGTCGTTTAGCGAAGCTTGAAATTTCTTAGCTGATCATATTTTCCGTTTGTTTAATAGAGAGATAGGAGTGATTCGTGTCTGTTTCTCAATCAATACACAGAAAATGTTTTATGGGCGTGTCTGATCCAGAGTTGTTTTCTCCTCCTCCAAGCTGAATTGAACGACACAGTTTCGTGATTGCTGATTTTGGAAGCATTGTGAAGTTTTCAGAGTATTGTGTGGGAGAGACAGAGTTAAAGTCTCTGAGAGATACTAGTTGCAAAGCTTGAAGATAAAGCCACAGTGGATTTTTAAGCGTCAAGGTTGGTGTCTTTCAGGTTGTTTGTTTCTTTCTTTATCCATTAGCTTCCTTTCTTGCACCTTGGATCTCCTACTCCTAAAAGTAAAGTTCCATTCTTTTCCTTCCTTTTCTTTCTTTTTTGTTCTTCTTAACTCACATACTATCTCTCCGGTAGCTAAATGATGTCTCTGATTCTCTTCTTTCTTTTATTGTTCTCATGGAAGCAGCATTGAAGAAGAGTTCTGTGGCATGTTCTGAACGTTGAACGAGTCAAATTGATTTCGAGGTACCATAAAGAAACCATTTTTATTTAGATTATTATTATTTTTCGCAGAATGTATTAGTCTGGATGATGGTCCTTGTGAGAAATTTAATACACAGCTGTAGAAAGAGACTTGTATCTTCCCTTGAAAGTAAAGCCTCTCTCTCTCTACTTATAACAGAACAGCTAAGAAGAGCTTTACTTTGCGCAGCCTCTATTGGAATCCCTTGTGGGTCATCTCACGAACTCATTTCACTATCAAACTTATTAAAGCTCTCTCAGTTTGGCTTTCATACACTCTCCCTCTCTACCAAACTTCTTCTTCATCCTTGAAAAGTAAAGTTACAGATTTTGTCCCACTTTACCGCTATACCCTCTCACACGACATCTCTTTTCATAACAATTCCAGGGGTGTTTTTGGGAATTTGGTTGAGATTTCCACCGACGGCTTCGTCATTGGACGGCATTGTTAGCCGTTGAAACAGATTTCTATCCTTTTCTTTTTCCATTTTATGGTTTTTCATTTTCTTCACAAAATCCTTCAATAAATTAGCTCTTTTTTCAATTATTATTATTATTATTATTATTATTATTCTTATTATTATTATGGCTATGATTTTGAGGGGCATTAAATGATCACTTGCTAAAGCAATAGAAAAGACATCTCAGGTGCATCAGGTTGGTCGAGTCTTGTTTTCAGTAAACAAGATTCGTGTGATCGTCATACGCATACACTTCATGATTCTCGAAGCTGTTTGATGTTGTCTTTATTGTTTTTTTGTGCCCCACAATCTCCCTATATCTTAATTTATAATTCACGATTTTTGTGATCGTAACTGCTCCCCCACTTTCCCATGCCGATACTAATTTTGATATCATCATCCATCTTCTGTTCCAGTTCCTGATTCTTCCTCTCTAACAACAACAACAACAACAACAACAACAACAACCATGGTGGTTGAAGATAACACAAATCAACATGATGATGGTCGTTCAACAGAAGAATGGTTGTTTCAGGCACAAGAGCTTGTCCCTCTTGCTCTTGAGAAGGCCAAGGAGGTGAAGAATTTCCCAGGAAGGTGGAAGATGATCATATCAAAACTTGAACAGATCCCAACTCGTTTATCAGACTTGTCCAGCCATCCATGTTTCTCCAAGAACGCTTTCTGCAAGGAGCAATTGCAGGCTGTATCATCGATCCTCAGAGAAGCCATTGATTTGGCTGAGCTTTGCGTGAAGGAGAAGTACGAAGGGAAGCTCAAGATGCAGAGTGACCTCGACGCCTTATCGGGAAAACTCGACTTGCACTTGAAAGATTGCAGCCTGCTGATCAAAACTGGAGTTCTCGGTGAGGCCACTCTGCCATTAGCAATGTCATCAAAAGCTGATGCTGATGCTTCAAGCAATATCAGGGAGTTACTGGCTCGCCTCCAGATCGGTCACTTGGAGGCGAAACACAGGGCTATAGAGAAACTTCATGATGTGATGAAAGAAGATGAGAAGAGTGTTTTAGCTGTCTTAACACGTAGCAACATAGCTGCTTTGGTTCAATTGCTCACTGCTACTTCTCCAAGGATAAGGGAGAAAACTGCCTCCATTATATGCAGCCTTGCAGAATCAGGAAGCTGTGAGAATTGGTTAGTTTCTGAAGGAGTTATTCCTCCTCTGATAAGGCTTATTGAATCAGGAAGTGCAGTTGGGAAAGAGAAGGCTACCATAACATTTCAGAGGCTTTCCATGTCATCAGAAACTGCTCGTGCCATCGTTGGACATGGCGGGGTTCGTCCTCTCATTGATCTCTGTCAGACTGGTGATTCTGTGTCACAGGCTGCTTGTGCTTGTACCTTGAAGAACATATCTGCCGTCCCTGAGGTTCGACAAGTTCTGGCCGAGGAAGGGATTGTTAAGGTAATGATCAGTCTCCTGAACAGTGGAATGCTGTTGAATTCCAAAGAGTATGCAGCTGAGTGCCTACAGAATCTCACCTCAGGCAATGAGAATCTAAGAAGGCTTGTCATATCAGAAAATGGAATAAGAAGCCTTTTAGCTTATTTAGACGTTCCTCTCCCACAAGAATCTTCAATGGGAGCCTTGAGGAATTTAGTAGCATCTGTCTCTGAGCAATCTCTAGTTTCCATGGGCCTACTTCCTCGCCTGGCTCATGTCCTGAATTCCGGGTCTACCGGGGCCCAACAAGCGGCCGCTTCCACAATCTGCAAAATTTGCAGCTCAGGAGAGATGAAGAAGATGATTGGTGAGGCTGGGTGTGTCCCTCTGCTTGTGAAAATGCTGGAGGCTAAGTCTAATGGTGCCAGGGAGGTGGCTGCACAGGCGATTTCAAGCTTGATGGTGCTGTCTTTGAATCAAAGAGAGGTGAAGAGGAATGACAAGAGTGTGCCTAATCTTGTTCAGTTGCTTGATCCAAATCCTCAAAATACTGCGAAGAAATATGCTGTGGCGTGCCTTGGATCGCTTTCTTCGAGTCAAAAGTGTAGAAAACTGATGATCTCCTACGGAGCAATCGGCTATCTGAAGAAGCTCAACGAGATGGAGATCCCGGGAGCCAAGAAGCTACTTGAGAGATTGGGAAGAGGGAAATTGAGGAGCTTGTTTAGCAGGAAATAATAGAGACAAGACTGTGTCTGCTTTTCTTCTTTTGTTCTTGTCCAGTGTTTGTTTCATTGTCTATATGAAACATACTGTAGTAGCCTAGGCTGCAAACTGCAATGGTCAAGTTTGCTAAAATACGCAATAGTATGTTATTAGATTATCATAAATACTTGATCTTCTTCTACCTTCTCCTCTCTCTGTCTCTCTCAGGCTCCCCTTCCCCTCTGTCTATTCTGCACTAAACCTTGAGCTTTCTCATGAGAAATTAGTGTGGTTTTCGTAAGTTGTATATATAGAGTTTGAAAAATAAGTATTACTATTTGTGACTGAGAAATAATGATGATGCTAGTCAGTTTTTGAAATTGAGTGAGTATACTCATGCTAGTTGCATGGCTTGTGATTGAATCATTGTAAAACTTAAAAAAGAATGGATTAGATATTGAGTTTCATTATTGCTATTATTTGATAATGTCGCATAGTTCGTGAAATAAATTGTCTGCCAGTGATGCAACCACGGTTGGAAACAGCACTTTTTTTAAGTATTTGACGTGTGTTGTGAGTTGTGACAGGCGTAGTGTGGGATTACTGACTAAATTAGATAGTTTAAATACAATGTATGTGTGTGTGCACGCAAACCATTAAACACGCCGGGGGGATACCATATTTTAACAACTTCTGACTTTGAGAAGGTAATGCATTTAGTGGATAAAACTTGACACATGTACTAGTATAAATTTAAATACATAACTTGCTATTTGAATTTAAATATATATTATGGATGGCATAATTCCTGGAATGTTGACTAGTCAAATGGTGTCGTATGATTATATGCAGCGAATGTGCTATATCAGAATGTGTATACATTGTTTTAATGTTGAAGAAAACGAAAAGCGGGCACAGTTGGGAAGATAGAGGGGCAAGTGTACCAAATTAAACGGAGAGATTTCCCTTCCATCACTTAGAAATTGATAGTGTATGTTTGCGTTCCTGTCTGATGAAGCAATTATTGTTTATTTTCCGACGCAAATAATGTATAAAGATTGAAATTTGAATTATTTTAAATATTGATATGTTCTTTCGCAGCTTATTCTATGCAAAAGGACTATTGATCTTTATTTTAAGGTAATTTTAGGGCCATACAGTTCCAAAATTTGTTGAGGCAAGAAAATTATTGAGTCATGAATACCCAATTTAAAAGGATGGCCTGGTTATTAGTATGGCATGATATAATTATGATCATCTTGAAAATATAATTGTGAAGGAATGTATATTCAAGATACCAAAGTGTTAATAATTCTTTTACAACTATTCAAACGTCATATACCCTTTCTATACATTTTTTCAAATTATTTACGCATATCTTATTCAAGTTATTCTTTATTTGTCTGTTTGTCTTTGTTATTTGAAAGAACTCGTATTGGTGAAAAATTCAGTATACATAGAAGAGGCGATGAAGCATGAAATCATGTAATTTATTAAAGTGCAAGACTACATGTGTGTGTGTATATATATATATATATATATATTATAGCTTTAAAATAAAAGTTTTTGAGATCACTTTTGTTGTACAAGGTACATTAAAAGCCTACACATATATCCATAGTTAAAACATTCTCATTCTCATGTAGAAAAAAAGAAAGGGTTAATGATCTATTTTATCCTGAAAGTTATAGTTTAAGATCAATTTTGTTCCGATGGCAAAAAGAAAAAAGATCATTTTTGTTCTGGAAATATTTTTTGATCCAATTTTGTCATTGAAGTATTTTTTTGTCCAATTTTGCTCTGAAAGCATTAAAATGGAATAGTCAACCTGAGTTTTTAATGGAATAGGACGATATTGCTATGTTGTTTTAAAATTTTCAAGACAATTATAAACCAAAAAAAACTTTCCCGAAATAAAATTTATCTTGAATGAAAAATTTTTAAGACAGAATAAACCCTTAATTCAAAAAGAAATGATACCATACCCATTTATATTTCTTCTTTGGTGTTAGTAAGTTACTAGGCCACTGGCCTGCTTTTGATATAATAAAGAAGTAAAGGAGCTTTCTTGGAAGTCAATGAATACGCAGATCACAACTAATGATGCTTTTGTAATAGTGATGTGTGTGATGATATTTTCTAGGAAAGCAAACATGCGATTGAGATTGACCAGAACAGGTGGGATTAATTTAAAGTTTTCCTCCATTAATTGTGTATGCTATGTGTTTGCTTTTTAGCGGCCAATTGGATCTCCATTCTCCCATTCCCATCACACCGCACAAATTTATCCTTTTGGAAATATTATTGTGCACATTTTGTGTGCCTGATATTACTAATTCACATTATTTTATTATCATTCAAATTTGGAATAAAAATATGGGAATACTTTGTATAAATACTGTTAGTTGATGAACTGTTCCATGTTATTTCCTTTTATATATATTTGAAATTATGAGAGTTTGAGAAATTTAAAAAAGTATTGGAAAAATTCCAGAAAAAGACCATCGAATTACATAAAGGACACCTTGATACAACGAAATTTCAAAAGGACAAGTCAGTGCATTTGACTGATCTGTCCTTACCCAAATTAAAAGGAAAAGACAGGAATGCCCCTAGGTTGATTGACAAGCGAAAATGCTCCTCCTGACCCGATATCACCTCACCCTCAGCCTCTCCTCTCGTGACCCTCTCTCTACCCTCCTCAAACGACGAAGCTGCTCACACTCTTCACCCACATTTTTGATCGGCACCCAAGCTCTTCACCTTCTTCAAACGACGCTCCTCACCGTCTTCATCCACATTGTTGATCGGCAACCAGGCTGCAACGATTTTTCGATTTCCCCTAAATGAAGCTCAAATTTGTTCGCCGTCGACGTTAGGTAGCCGTAATAGCTGTTTTCTTTTGGCATTGTCTTCGTCTTCGTCTTTCTTCACCCTTCAGGTATGCCCCTTTGTTCGTTCTGTTTGATTGTTTGCCCATTAATGTAGCCCTAATCGCTGTTTGATTCTGGCATTGTCTTCGTCTTCGTCTTTCTTCACCATTTTTAGACTCATGGTGCTATTCTTCTAAGCTTTGTTCTGTAGCTTTGGTTTATTTTTTGTTTTGTTATGCTGATGTGTAAATAATATTTTGAATTGTAACCGTTAGTTAGTTAGTCAGTTAGGGGGTAGAGTTAGACTTAGTGCTAATTACCAACTAATGCGCTAACTAATGGGAAGTAAGAGAGTATCATATATGAATACCTCTATGCTTTGTAATTGATTCAGATTTGCAATTGTGACTGAATACCGTTTCGTTTCCCTCTATTCTTCGTTTCTGATTTCTTCTTCTCTCACTCCTCTATTTCTATTTCCTTTTCACCCTCTGGATCTCCTATTCTCTTCATTCTTACTACTTCCAATTTACAATTACCTATCATATGCATTATGGAGTAATAGATTGATGACTTAGTCTACACTATGTGCTATAGCTTTCCAAGCTAAATGATAGCTTTCCACTGTAGAAGGTTAGGGAAATGATCACTTAATCCTATTCTCGTATTGTTTTTTGTGTGTGTTCTGTTTTTTGCCATCATTTTTTGCGAATTGAAAGTAAAATTGATAGCCCTTCACGTTGCTAAGCAAAGTATAATGAAAATGGAGAGGGGTTAAATTATTTTTTTGTGTGAATTGACTGAATGAGAATTAAGGATAAGTTTCTGATCGGTAGTGGGAAATTTAAAGCTTTAAATCATTGGGCTTTTATCTTGTTTCTCCGGGCTTTTTTCTGAGTCTCTCTTAATGATACTTAAGGATGTTTTGCTTTAACTTCTTGAGTTCTCTGCTTCTTCCCTAACTTTAATTTCAAACTTCTGTTATCATGAATTGGGTGAATGAGAATGTCAAAATGTTTGGATTGAAATACTATTTTGTTTGTTCCATTAAGTGTATTATGGCTTGTGCCTTCTGAGTATTGGAAAGGTTTGTGAAGCCTCAATTATCTTGTTATCTGATTATTTTGATGCATTCTTATTAAGGTAAAATTTTTATGACCTTTAAGCCATGGCGTTTTAAATATTATGCTCCACATACTTGTGCTACTATTGTGTCAGAAATCTCTAATTAGTTAGTCCTGTTTATTGTTTTCTTCTGTGTTGTACAGTGTGAGAAAGTCAACATTTTGAAGTTATTGGTTATTGTTGGTTATTCTTAAAAAATGAAAGCTAAGACTATGGCACCAAGAATGAGCTGTGGGATGGGCAAAGGAGAGAAAAAGGAGGAAGAGAAAGGTAATAGAGTTATTATTATTTATTATGTGGATTATTGCTTATTGTTGGTTATTTTATAAAATTAAGTTGTTCCATTTATGAAACAGGTACAGCTATTAACCGATCTATGGGGAAAAAAGCGAAAGAAGAAGAACCACCTAAACTTTCTTCTAATGGTTTTATGCTATTTAGAAGGGAGTTTGGTTGGAAACGAGAAGATAGTAAGGCAGCATGGAAGGCATGGAAAGAGCTTCCTGAGGTGGACAAAAATAAATATCATAATGCATGGCTCGAAAATAGGGCAGGAAGACAAGAGACATTGACAATAAAAGAGGTGGAGGAACAGAACAAAGACAGCAAGAGAGTCCCTTCATTCCACACAAGATGCTCAATGAAATGATTCAAAAAGCTGCTGAATTTTGTGAACAAAGATACAAGTCTACAGGACAGAGTAAAAGCAATAGGCTTTGGTCATCTATTGAAGGTGGAATTGGACAGACTCCCCCATGATCTAATAGTATCAATTCTGAGGTTATATGACCTACCAACACACAAATTTACGATTAGGTGGGTGACACGTGAGATAGATGCGATGATATCGAGGAGCTGCTAGGAATTCCTCATAAAGGTGACGATGTCAAAGTAGATGTGAGCGAAGATGACCCAACATTTCAGCAGCTGAAGAGGGAGTATGGGAATAAGAGATACAGCACAATATTGGATGAAATTGAAAAGAAGAAGGGGTCAGACAAATTTGAGGAGTTGTTTGTGTTGTACACTCTAGGAACTTTTTTATGCCCTATGTCTAGTGGAGGGGTTAGTGATAGGCTTTTAAAAGTGATGTGTTGTACAAAAGACAATTTTAAAGGCTATGATTGGGCAACCTTCATGCACAATGATCTATGCAAAGAAATGGAGGATTATGTGTCAACATACTGGAAGAAGCGGGAAGGGGATGGTACATGTAATGTTGGTGGTTGTTTGTACCTACTCCTGGTATGTTATGTTATAATCATAATTTTGAAACAAATGGGTCCTTTAGTTTGACTGTATTGACAATTTTTGTTGGTTTTGTAGTTATACCTTGGAGAGTACTTCCCTGTGAAGAAGTATCCGGAGCATAAGTCCATTTGCCCTGTTGAATTCTGGACGAAGGACCACATGATAGATTTGATAAAGACAGAGAAGAAGAGCAATTTTGGATTGTTGTTTACTACTTCCACCTTTGAGGCTAGGGTCGAAAAGGAGGATAGTAAAGTTGTGGATTATTTATCCCCAGTAAATACTTTATCTGGATTTGCATATCATGTTGGTGCTATTTCATTTATCAGTTTTTGTGTAATTACATATCATTATAATTGTCGTACGGATGCAGGATCTCAAAGAATTGCATGGGCGATTGATGTGTGTGATTGACAACGAGCTGACAAATGTCCGGAAAAGACTTGTCAAAGCAGTGGGTGATGAGTTGATGAATGCCCAGCTGAGTAGGGAAGGGAAGGGGAAAAAGGAAGAGACTGAAAAGGTGCCTACATATGAAGAAGAACAGAAAAATGAGGAGCATGAAGACAAAGCAGTGGGTGAAGAAAAAGATGATGATGATGATGTTGGTGACAATGAGGGTTACTATGAAGTCAACAATGAGGTCACCGAACCTTCTCCATCATTTATAGAGTCCCCTGTTAGAGTCCTTGATGACATTGAAGGCAATATGGACGAGGAAAGCAAGGGGGAAGAAGTGGTGGAAAGTGACAAGGGAGACAAGTTGAGAAGATCAAAGAGGACGTGCAAGCCGGCAATTACATCTCCGTATGTGGAGTTAAAGGCACCTCCTCAAAAGACGAAGACAATTGATGAGAGAGACGCTTTTTTCAAGACCATTGTTTCATCCATCCCAACAAAAGAAAAAAAGGATAAGTAAGTTTGTATAACAGTTGGTTGTGTCAGATAAAATGCCACCCTTAAGTAAATAACATATTTTCATACTAACATGAATGTCCACACTTATTGACAGGATATTGGTGTCAATGATGGCCGAAGATATTAATAGAGACCAGTTGTATGCCCTTGGGGGAAAGTATCAAAAAGTTGGCAATCGGGTTCGTAGCGATATTAAGAAGCAGCCATTATTTGTGTTTATTAATGTGCGTTGTGGTAAAATAAAATACTATAATGGGCCTACAAACAATTATGACTAATCTGATTCTATCACAATTGTAGGTAATGTCATTGGTCTGTAAGACTTTGATGGCTGAAAATGAGTCAAATGGATCTCCCTTGAGATGGCACATTTTTACTGCTAACTTCATGGTAAGTTTGCACAATGGGTACATATAATGTGGATATTAAAGCTAGTTTGTTCCCAGAGTTAGAATTCGTCTTAGTGTACTATTGGATCTGAGTGAAACCTGATATGTCCATTGCATGTTCTTTAGAGCTGTCTTGTTTGTGCATATTTGTTGTAATATGATTGCTGACTCTAATCTGATGTAGATGAAAGTGGCATTGAAGCCAATCATTTGGAATGTAAGAGAAACCAAGAACGAATTCTTGCCGGAAAGGCTTGGTTACAATCTTGGTGATTGTGATTTGGTATTGGGACCAGTTTTGACAGAAAATCACTGGTTCTGTGTTGCTGTAGCACCAAAGACCATGAACTTCTACGTGTTAAATTCTTGTAAGCCTGACTTAGAAGCGACAACAAAGAAAAGAAAGCTTGAATTAAAGGAAAAGATGAACCATCTCTGACTTATAGTAAGCATATCATAGTTTCAGTTTGTGAATATGCTCAAGTAATTGTTGAAATGTTGCTGAACAGTGTGACCTTTGTAGAGGGATAGGTTGTATGACATTATGGCCATTGTGATGCCGGAACGCATTTCGGGTAAGGCAAAGAGCGATATAATATGGCAAGAAGTTCCTCAATAGGCCACGTAAGTTACCATTTAGTTACAGTTATATTAATCTAATTACGGACCAAACTTTGTCGCATGTCAATTACAACTACGTAATTTTTGTCTTCTTTGTAGGAAGGATTGCGGGGTGCATGTCATGATTTGGTTGAAGGAATGGGAACCCGGTGTCACCCTACAATACACAAATGTAAATCATGTGTGAATACAACTTACTTTGCCTGCAATTGGTTTTATTTTGGTTCCACATTGTTATGTCTCTAATTTTTTACAGGAACATATTCCCCAGTTTAGGAAAGACATGATGTGGTGGCTAGTGAATCATGAGCAAAACACAAGTCATGATGCAGCTTTGGAGGTGCTTCAGGAAGAACCAATTAGCAAGAAGGAAGATAGCGCTATCGAGAACATTTTAAGACAACAAAAGACCTTTGAGAGGAAACGAGCACGCTTGTCTTAGTTGTTATATTGTTATAGTTGAATATTTTACAGTAGGTGGATGTTTGTAAAGTCTTTGGTTGATGAGACGTTATGTTGACTCAGATTATTCTATAATGTTGGTTTTTTTGTATCCCAGATATCAATATCACATACAAGGTGTATTGGTGTTAGTAATTATAAAAGTCCTTGCAATGTTGCAAAATAGGCATGTTTAAATCCACTAGAAGCTATTCCCAAATTCTGACAAGGTATTACCAATTTTGTTTAAGGGAATACCAACACGCATAACCAATTAGCAACTTCCATAAATGAAATCCCAAATCTGATTGGAGTCCATGCTACCAGAATCTCTGAAGGGATTCCCAAATGCTGACAAGGTATTACCAATTTTGTTTAAGGGAATACCAACACGTGTAACCAATTAGCAACTTCCATAAAGGAAATCCCAAATCTGATCCGAGTCCATGCTACCAGAATCTCTGAAGGGATTCCCAAATGCTGACAAGGTATTACCAATTTTGTTTAAGGGAATACCAACACGGGTAACCAAATTCACATAAGGGAAATACCAACATGCATATAACCAATTATCAACTTATAACCACTTTATCAAATGTATGTTATGTTGCTGCTACCATAATAGTTCAAGGGATTCCCAACTTCTCATAAGGGATTCCCAAATTCACATAATACCAACATATGTGATTGGTTATATGCATGTTGGTATTACCTTATGGGAATATGGGGATCCCTTATGAGAAGTTAGGAATCCCTTCAGTGATTCTAGTATCATGTACTCAGATCAGATTTGGTAATTCCTTTATGGAAGTTGGTAATTGGTTACGCTTGTTGGTATTCCCTTAAACAAAATTGGTAATTCCTTGTCAAAATTTGGGAATACCTTGAACGATTCTGGTAGCATGCACTCTGATTTGACCTTTATCGGAATGGTGCGCCTCGGGGTCAAATGCAAGAAAATATGTGAAACCAAGGCTTGAGCAAAGTGGCTCAACCTCAGGTCGTCTCTCAAAGGAGTCAACTTATTTTGATGCTTAGACTAACCTAAATGCATCAAGGGAGGTAATGATATAGATAGGATCATATTTTGGGCTCAACCTCCAATGGAATGTCTAGCTGTGGTGGTTGAAGGTACTTCGGACCTGACGTAATTCGCTTCGATCATGATTGTAATTCCTTTTTGAGGATGTAAGCTAGGCCGTTACGCCTAGCATCTTTCCCTTCAGGCTTAGGCCTGCCATGTATTTCAAAAAAAAAAAAAGACTAACCTAAATGCAATGAAAAGCAATTAAACTGGGGGTTTAGTCATTGAAAAGTCTTTTTGGTATTTTTTTCAACTATAGATATGTAAAGGGACTTGTTTTTGGCTCTTTTGGATTCAGGAAAGCAAGTAAAAGTGGTTTGAAAAACTCTTTAATGGAATGGGTTCTTGGTGAAAACTTTGCAATCTTCATAGCTTCTCAAATGAATTGGGAGTTCAAAATCCAAGACCGAATGTTAAAAACCAAAGGCAATCACCTAAGTCCAATTGACCTAGTTACTAATGCACAATTAGTCAACTTGGCAATTGTTAAAAAATCGCTTGGTAGTGAAAACCATTGACAACACACAATGAGTCTCCTCTTGAAGGTATAATTTGACCCTTCAAGAATGGACCTAGTGTCTAATGCTAAGTGCAAGAAGCAAATGCATTAATCCAATCTAGCGATCCAAAGTAGATAATCAATGCTACCACATCAAATTGCATTATGCCAAGTGATTAACACTAAGGTTTATGCATATAAAAGCAATCGCTAAATTACATACATAACCCAAAGGAAATCTACTTCTAAGAATAGAAATCATAGTAGCTCATGTTCCAAGATTACATATCAAGCAGAAACAATTAGGAATCTACATCAATTACATAATCTAGAAACAAAAGAAGCAAGAGAACTCCCCTAATAAAGCATTGAAGCTCCAATTGCATTGTTTCCACCAAGGAACCCTTGAATCAGCCACTCATCTTATCACCAACAACTCCAACAAACTCCATGAATATGTGGACCATGGAAAAGGGAAAGAAATTGATTGTATGGGTGAAATGGAGAGAGGACGATAATGATGGTGTTTGGAGGAGAGAAAAGAGTGGTGAAGGCATGAAGTCTAGAGAGAGTGTGTGGCTGATTGTTGGGTGAATGGAGATAGAAATGTAGGGATGAGATGGTGGAGCCGAGGAATGCAGAATGATGGTGTTGGGTGTGATTGAAGAATGATAGTGAAGATGTATGAACGGTGTGGTGATTCAATGGAGAAAAAGATGAGAAGAATGGTGGAAGAGGTGTGTGTATGGTGGTGGAGCTCGCCGGCCTTGGTGGACTAGATGGAGACGGAGGAGAAGAAGGCTGGCGATGGGAATGGGTGACGATGGAAGAGAGGAATGCGATGTTGACGAAGCTTTGGTGTGTCAATGGTGGCTGGGAATGGTGTGTTCGTGATTCTCAGGTTTCAAGTCTGATTTAGGGATGAAAATGAGCTTAAGGGCTGTTTGGTTTAAGGAAATTAAGCCTAAAATCTAAGGGTTTTTGCTAGATACCCAAATAAGCTTCCAAACGGGACCCTTACTCATTTAATCTCTATTTAAAAAAATATAGAAATGAACCCAACAATTTTTATTCCATCTTTGCCCTCCTTTAATCTCCCAAATTACCCAACTTGTCCTTGCCCAATTGAGATATGCAGTGCAGCGGGACCTAGGTGTAATTTCTGAAATTCGAGCACTAAACTGTAATTTCTGGAATTCAGGCCCATCTTTATCAAGACTTCCTACAATGACAAATTCAACCACAAATTGTAATATCCCAAGTCCAAAAATAAGAAATACATGAGTTTAAACCTTAAAATTCTCATTTAAGCACTAAAATGCAATTAACTCAATGTATTGAAATTCTAAGTGCAAAAGTGCCTGAATTGCCATGTATTAGCCTAGGACAAGTGCTAATTTACTATAATTAGTGGGTTAAAATATAAAATAATTAGGTGCAATCACACTTGGATCAGATTTGGTAATTCCTTTATGAGAATCTGGTTATGTGCATATTGGTAATCCCAAGAGGGAATTAAATATGGACATTATGTTAGTGGTGCACCTTAATGCTACTTTGTCATTGAAACAACCACATATATTAATTACAAAATAGGCATGACATCTAACATTACCCTAATCCCACCTTCTTACAATACCAACATGTACATTTTAGAATGCCAACATATCCTAAGGCACTCCCAAAAAACCAGCAACCCTATTACTGTATTATGTTCAATGATAAGTGGACATTAAGTTAGTGGTGCAACTTATTGTTCCTTTGTCATTGAAACAACCACATATATTAATTACAAAATAGGCGTGACATCTAACATGACCCTACCCCCACCTTCTTACAATACCAACATGTACATTTTAGAATGCCAACATGTCCTAAGGCACTCCCAAAAAACCAGCAACTTCACTACTGTATCCCAAAAAAGCCAGCAACACTATGTGTCATTGAAACTAACATTGGCACATATACACCCATACTCAACTTGGGTTAGGATTTGTGCACGTCCTTCTGGTGTGGCCAGATTGATGACACAAGGAACAGAAATAAATCTTCTTATTCTGGAATTGTGATTCTACCCTTCTAACTCTTGGCCTTCCACTGGGGCGACTTGTTGTTGGAGGCTGCAATAAGACTTCCTCAGATGCATTTAATCTGCTATAATCAACATAGTCATTAAACTTAGGCATGTCAATGTGACAACCGGAATCATGCTGCGCCCATAAATCTTCTCTTAAGCTGTAACTTTATAACATTCTTCAACATATTCATATATATTCCCATGGATATGCTTCACTGCTGCACAAGTATGCTTGCATGGAATCCCACTCATCTGCCAAGCTGCACAACTACATTGCTTTAAATTTAGATTAACCCGGTGGTGACTATTAGTAGTATTCACACGGATTCTGCCCCCACCATAATTCTCACACCACATAAAACCACATGATTCCACATTTTTCTTCACCTTCGCCTCTATATTTGGTCCCACACAATTCTTCCACTTTGTCATTGACACATAAGATGCATGCATCTTCTTAGCAACTTTCTCACGGTGCTCATGAATAAGTTGGCTTACACCATACTTTCTCTCCTTAACCATCCAAGCATTGAAAGATTCATCTATATTGGTTGTTATATTGTCCCATCGTTTGTATGGGAATTTCCTATAAGCCCACCTTTCAACATTCCCTCGGGTGCTAATCCAATCACATAACTCCGGATTGTACTCACGCATATCTTCCATTGCCTTATCAAATTTATGATTGAGCCTTGCATAAGCTACTTTGTCAAGAAGGGACAACCCATTCTCTTTTGAAGAACCCAGTGACTTCCTTTTACCACTCAATTTAACCAACTCCTTACTAAAATTCTCCTTAATGTGCCTATAACAGAATGCGTGCCTCCCCCCAAATATCGCTTGAACAACTGTTATGATGGAATGATGTCAGTCTGAAACAATGGTTAGTACGAGTGACCCAACAATTTTCTTAATCATATGCATAAACCATGTCCAATCAGCATCCGTCTCCCATTTTCACAATTGCTATGGCAAAAGGCAACATCTCATTATCTGCATCGTATGCTGAAGCTGCAAGCATGGTTCTTCTATATGGACCGCTTAAGTGAGTTCCATCAACATATAGAATAGGTGTTGCGCCTCCCAAGAATCCCTTAATACATAGCCCGTAAGCAATAAAAACACGTGCAAACCTATTCCCATCAAGCACATATTCTGCTACAGTCTTGTCATTTGTTTCCTTTAACCTTCGGCATATCCATGGAATCAACATATATGAATGTTTAGGCTTGCAATGTATTTCCTCTAATGCCTTCTCCTTCACTCTATAAGCCTGCTTATAAGTTAGCTTCATACCATATTCTCTTTCCACAGTCTTGATTATTTCTGAAGGCTTCTTTTTTGTGTGGTTCCTCATTTCATCTATTATTAATGATGATGTCATACTTGCTCTCCCCCCATGAACCACTCGTAGAGTATCTTGGGCAGTATGAATGTGGTCTCTAATGAACTTTGTAACACGTAACATAGGACCAGTCTTCCCCATAGCAACTGCACAGAGCTTCTAAGGATACCCTTCAACTTTACACTCTACAAATATCCTCTCCTTACTATTCCTCACAAATTTGTGCTCAAACTTTGGGGCAATGCTAAACTTGTAGACAGCTTGCCTAAACTCATCTGTATGTGCAAATTGCTGACCTTCACCAATGATAAGTCCATACCATTTCACATGGATCATGTCACTCATGTCTGTTTCATCTCTTCCTATCCAACTCCTTATGATTAAATTTGTTCCCGAGGGACTCTCCTGAAGTAAAAATGAAGCACCGCTATCATAGGACAAAGGATAAGCATTTTCATCCAAAGGAATGCCACTTAAATGAATTTCTTCTGAAAATCCAAAACATCTTTCATTCCTGCATACAATTTCCCAAAACTTGTTAGTGTATTACCAAAACTTTAATACCAAAAACCAACATAAAATAGCACAGAATATTTAAGCACTTACACTTGAGGATCACCCATTTCCACCGCGGTTCATTCATATTCCCTTTCCAACTTATATACACATGTGCTTTCCTTTCATTGTGACCAAATAGATTTCTCATTTCAGCTTCACTATCAAGATCAATTAGTATCCTCTCATCATACCTTACTATATATTTAATGTCACAACTACTCCAATCATACCCTACTAATTCACATACAATATGTCTTAACTTATCAATTGTCATCCATTCTTTCAGCATCCTTGACCTCACACCCCCTCCAGTGTATTTAACTTCACCATCATCATTACAAACAAATTTCCCCTCTACATGGAAATAACAAAACAATTCTTTCACATTTCTTGACCGAATTTCATTACTCATCTTCCTCCTTCACCTGCAACAAAAAATATAACATTTCAAATTTTTTTCATCTCAATTTACATTACATTACTTGCAAAATTAATTTTACGTAACGCTTCCCAGCTTCTATTAAGGGTTTCCCAGATTCTATTAAGGGTTTCCCAGTTTCTCTTAAGGGTTTCCCTGATTCTTTAAGGGTTTCCCAGTTTCTATTAAGGGTTTCCCAGATTCTGTTAAGGGTTTCCCATATTCGATTAAGGGTTTCCTGTTAGTGCTGGCTGTCACCCAAGAGGGGGGGTGAATTGGGTGATAGAATAAAATTTTAAACTCCTTTTGTTAAATCTTCTCTTTTATAAAACCATAATGAAGGCAATCTTTTCAAACCTGTTGAATGCACTAAGAAATTTATAATGATGATATGCTAGAAACTAAGAGAGTTAAGGGAAGAGATAATGCAAACAGTATTTATCCTGGTTCGGTCTACCCTGACCTACATTCAGTCCTCAGGCTCCACCTGAGATTTCCACTACCCTCTTGTTTAAACCGGGCACAAGAGAAGCCTTTACAACCCACAAGTTTAGCCGGGCACTTGTGAAGCCTACCACAGGTTTTACAAATACAGGTTCACCTGCCAACCTTTTCACAGAGCTTTAGAATTCTCTCTAAAACACTCCCCCTTACAACTTGTAAGGTTACAACCCTGTTCTCAAAGCACCAAGCTTTAGAACAACCTCAAACAGTAGAGGATTTTAGATAATAGGTTCACTTAATGAACGGATTGTGATAATCACTTAAGTACAGAGGAATATATGAAGAGATTACAATCCTAGAGCTTAACAGATTGAACAATGAGTGCTCTAGCTCTCTTTTTCTAATTTACTTGACTCATCATTCTTTCCTCATTTCTGGGCTCACTAGGTTTAGCTCTCAATCAGTGTAATCTACAATTCTGCATAAAAGCCCTGTTCATCATCGTTTTCTTCGTTACTCTTATGGAAGCAAGTCTTGATCTATTTATATCTTCACATCTTGCCTTTTTCTTTCAGCTTCATGTGGCCGTTTGAATATAGTCGTTGGAGGTTCATAGCCGTTGGCAATAATTGTTATTCTTTATCTAATTCAAACTTCTGATTTGGTTTCAACTGTTCATGAATAGACTGCGCGTTCTGAACGTCTTCAACAACTGTACTTGCATAGCAGCTTTTTCAGTAGCGCTAGCATGATTTGCTATCGCTAACTTCATAGTGTAAGTCCTGCACTTAAGCTGTTAGCTGAACAAATAATCATGTAATGCACAGCAGATGCTATCGCAAGCTTAGTCTATTAACTCAATGAGATAGAGACAATATATTAGCTAAGGAATTTCAAAGCATTCTCTATCGATAGACATGAACATTATCGCTAGCATATTCTTTTAGTTCAAACGTTCAACGTACTAGCCATATCATTTTAACAAGTATTCTTCTATCAAAAGCTAATCACATTATCGCTAGTTACTTGATTTCTCATTAGCTTAAGGATACTGAGTTATATGAATATTCTAAGTAATTTCAAGTATCCTGTTATCGATAGCTTAACCTGTTATCGCTAGAAACTATGTCATCGCTAGTTAACTCATTTGCTCTCAGGTACTAGCTATCTGAATGTATATTATCTGAAGTACTCTGTTATCGATAGCTTAACCTGTTATTGCTAGCAGATTCCATTAACTCAAGGACTTGGTCTATTTTTCTGCTAGATGTTCTTCCTTTCATTTATCCATGTTCTCAATGAACTTCTAGCGATAGGATATTTCTTAGCGATAGTGAATGACTTAGCGATAGATATTAACTTTGTTATTTCTAAGTCTTCATTTGCTATGGCTCTTTGCCTATTAACGATAGGCTCTAGCTCTAGCGATAGTGATCTGTTACCTATCAGATTTTACTTATTAAATTCAAAGTTAACTTACACTCTATTTACTTATGTTATCTATTGGGGTCAGTCTTCATCAAAACTTAAAATTCTAACATTCTCCCCCCTTTTGATGATGACAAAACATAAGTAAATCATATTCATTAAAGCACGTTCAGAGCATAAACATAGATCAGCACAAGCATATATCAGAACATTAAAGAATAGTAATGCATGTACAACGCATATAATATAAGTATGTTCAGTGCAAGAATTAAGATGAAAAGTGTACATTTTTATTCTGTATTGCAGAAGGAAATACTAAACATAAGCTATAAAACTGGTAATCGTGAAATTTATGTATGATGCAAATGAGAATGGCTCCAGGGAATGATTTAGGCTTTTTAATTCAGTCAGACTCAGAGTCATCCTTCCAGTTTGATGTGTCAAGCTCATAATCTCCAGAATCACTGCTTATTCTCCCAGAATCAATTGAAGGCTCTTCCAAAAATTCAGGGGCAATCTCAACCTCAGTCTTTTTCTTTTTCTTAACAGTAGCTTTCTTCTTCTTTGGAGGAGAGGGAGGGTTAAGCTCTTCCAATAACTTATCAAAATATGTCTTCTGTTTCTGTTTCTTCTTAGGAGGAGGCTTAGCTGATTTTCCTTTCCCTTTTGACACTGCTTTCCTCTTTGTTGACTTGGGGGCTGACTTGGGTTCTTCAATCACAATCCCTTTGGTTGCCCTGATTTTCTTTACTGGGGGTCTTGGAGCAATTTTCTTGATTCTTGATCCCTTAGGAGCAGGCTAGACCTCTTTTTCCTTTCCACTAGATTCCAGGTTCTGGGAGATAGACTGAATTGGATCCATTTCTTGTTCTTTTTCAGTTTCTGCTTTTGCTGCATTTCTGTCCTCTCTTTCCTTTTGAGACTGAGCATATCTTTCTAAGAATTCTTCAACTTGCTCATGTAGCTCTTGTGCTTGTTGTAAATAGTGAGGAAGCAAATTTACAGAACCTGGCTGAGGCTCCCCTTCATATAGAACCATGGCCATACTCATATCTTCCTATTGCACTTCATTATCATCAGGAGGAATGTTTGTGGCGATGTCTTCCTCATCAGATGCATCCTCCACTTGGCCTTCTTCTTCTGCTGTCTCCACATTTCTCTCTCTTTGTTTCTCCCCCTTTTTGTCATCATCATTGGCAGGGATAGGTGAAGAGGATTGGTCAGGAATTTGGGAAGAGATGGAAGGAGAAGGAGGGCTTGTGATGGTGGTAGCGATAGAGGTTGGCTGAATTGGTGGTGAAGTATGGGTGCTATCGCTAGGGATGGGGCTAGCGATAGAGGTTGCTGGTGGTGTTGGGACTTTGGTTGTTGAGGAGGGTGAGGCTTGTGTTTGTGGACTAGCGCTAGAGGAAGGGTTAGAGATAGGAGTTTCTAGTGGTGATGGCTGTTTGGTTTGTGGTGAAGGTGTTTTGATGTGGGAATGGTGGCTATCGCTAGGATGTTTGAAGGTGGGAGGAGATGGGTAATGAGAGAGATGAAGAGAATAACTGGTAGAGGTTGAGTGTTTGGGAGAGGAATGAGAAGGTGATTGAAAATAGAGAGGGGAATGATGATGTGATGAATTACCTTCAGATGGAGGAGCTGTTCCCCTTTGATTGACATACTCAGGGACGAGGCATAGATTATCTTCTAAATTTTTCACCTGAGTCTGTAGCTCATTAATAGGCTTCATCAACTCTGCTTTTTGAGCTTCTAAGGCAAGGTTGAATTCAGCAGAGACCCTAAAGACAATTTCTTTAATTGCATCCTTGGAAGGAATATAAGTCTTGACAACAGAAGGAGCAGAAGGAGGAGTCCTCTGAGATTGAGTTTCTTCTTCAATAGGCTGAGACTGAGCTGATGTAGAAGGAGCATGAGAAGCTTCAGAAGCAGAACCAGCACCATTTACGTGAACAGGAATCCCCATTTTTCTAAGTGCGGTGATGGTAAGCTGTTTACACTTTTTGTTGTCTCTTTCCCCTACAGATTTGATCTTAGTGAACTTCATGATGTAAGACATCAGCTGAGGATAGGGAAGAGGGCCCTTGGATGATTTTTCAGATAGAAACTTGTGGAGCTCCATAGACACTAGTTGCCCAGGGTTGAGTGGGATCCTTGAGATCAAGTTAGGCAGCCAGGGATTGTCTATCTTGGGAAAGTTGCTGAAATTCCCTGCCTTGTGAGTCATTAATCTGGTATATACATAGTGAAGGATTCTGTTGACTACAGGCATGTTGGCTGGCTTATTGGAGTCAGTCTCATAAATCTCCTCAAGTTCCTCTTTAGAGTAGGATTCAGGGGAATACCACTTGTTGTACTCTGCTTCAAATATCCCCAGAATTTTGTTGATAGCTAACCAGTTAAAGGAGATACTCCTTCCTCTTACAGAAGCTTCAAACACTATATTGACCAGCTTCGATTTCTTGTATCCTGGCTTGGCTTTCATGCTCGAGTAAAATGACCTCAGCACTTCCTCATTATAATCATTCTTAATGCTGAGCCAGCTCCTGTAGGGTAGAAGCCAGGCATCCAAGTCGAAACCATTCTGCTTGAAATATTCCAAATCCACCCAGACTATAGTCCTATCTAGGGTTTTTCGTTTTGCGAAGAGGGCGCTTGGAGCTTCGAGGGGTTCTTCTGAGTAGGGCAAATCAGAGGTAGTTCGCTTTTGATGTTTGGAACCTGATTCAACCACTTCTTTGGAGAATGACACAGCTTTTTGGGATTTTGACCTCTTGCTAGCGGATTGAGACAAGGGTTTAGCGCTAGAGGTTGCTTCAACATCACTCACATTTGGAACTTTGGTTCTGGCCATTTTTAGGGTTTAGGGTTTTGAGATAGAAAGAGTAGGTTTGAATGCTCAGAGAGGTTTGGTGTAGAAGAGAAACTGCAGATGAATAATGAATGCAGAATGCAAGTGACCTAATTTTATAAGTTTCAGAAATTACCATAAATGATGAATACTCGCTAAACGTTTCGCATTCTGAGCCTTTTAAGTGACTTGCTATCGCTAGTAAGAGTTGCTATCGCTATCAGGCATGATCCCACGCTGAGCAAGTGACTTAGGTTTTTCACTCACTCCTTCCAAGTTTCATCTATCGATAGATGACTTTGCTATCGATAATGTATTTAGCTAGCGATGGCAATCTTTGCTCAAACAGCTTTTGTCCTCCATACATATAGCAATAGTGAAACTCACTATCGATGGGTCAGTGCTGCAAAAACTTAAAATTTGACATTTAGAACAGATTTTATTGAGCATGTTTGATATTAATCAATCATAGTGGTAACAATAATATATTTTGACATCAATATCTATTAAGCATGAAATCAAATTTTTGATGCATAAGAGATCAGTTCATAGATTTTGAAGGCAAGTCAATTGCAGAAGGCAGAATAGAATTAGAACAGCATAAAAACTCAGAGATCACAATGGATAAGCCAAAAATTTATAGGATAGTAAGCTCGATTGCTTTGGCTTGATGACCCTGGTTTTCTTCTTCTGCAGGCATTGAAGCTGGATCTTTTGGACTTTCGATGGAATGATTGCAATCTATAACTGCTTCTCATTTGATTGATGGACCATGAAACTATCTATGGCTGAGTACCATGAAGACAACTTGCTATCGCTAATAAGAGCTGCAACCTGTGACAGGCAATTTGGTACCCATCCTTGGGTCCTCATAATATTAGTCGCTATAGCTCTTTATTCTTTTTCTTGATCAATGACATTTTAACAGAAAATAACCTTATTTAAAAAAAATGTCATTGACCTGAGTCTTATGCAAGTAAATCCAATTCATAGCAAGTGGCAATTCTTCCCAAAATGATATTTATCAACTATAAAGGATGAGGGATAGAAATGCTCAATCAATGATAGCCTTTAATCCTTTTTCAATTATACTCAAAATACAAGCTTATTTTGAAATCATTAGTATGATTTATTTTCAGTAAAAGTATAGGAAATCTAAGATAAGGTTCGAAACAATTTGCTTATGGTTTTATGTGAAAATTCAAATAGAAATATATTTCATAAATCATAAGAGACTTTTGACAAATAACTTTCTCAGCATAGGTTTAAGATATCATGAAGCATAAATGAGATGCAGATTTGAAAGCTTTAAAATTATGTTTCAAATGCTTTAATA
Source organism: Mimosa bimucronata (assembly GCA_037074515.1). Classification (NCBI taxonomy): domain Eukaryota; kingdom Viridiplantae; phylum Streptophyta; class Magnoliopsida; order Fabales; family Fabaceae; genus Mimosa; species Mimosa bimucronata. Next base: position 40,899,055 of record CM073446.1, read on the forward strand.
ATCAATGCTTATGATAAAAATGATGGAAATCAATAATAAGAGAAATATGTTAGAATGCTGCATTTTTAAAAATTAGATGAGATATCCAAAGTTATACGAATAACATCGTGAGAGTGAATACTTTGTGCTTCAAATATTGACTCTACTATAGCATAGCAATTTTCTTGACTATTAAGAGTTGTGTTCAAAATGATAAGAATATTCAGGATCAGAACACAAATCTCTAGTTACTCTAACATAGAAATGATAGTGACCATTAAAGTATTTGAGTAATAGAATGAGAGCAAGAATTTTTGAATAATAAGGCTCATACTCATTAGATGAAATTACTAGACAGGTTGTTGTCAGAGAAACGTGCTATCGATAATGACAATGACTATCGCTAGCAGGCAAGATTCCATGCTGAGTCAATTGCTCAGGCTCCACTTACTCCTTCTAGCTTTCGATAGTGTTACTTGCTATCGATAACGCTTTAGGCCAGTGATGGAAATCTTTGCTCAAACACAATTTTGTTTAGCATAAGCTAGCGATAGTGATTCTTACTATCGATTAGTCTGTCCTACATAATTTTGAGATTTGGCAAAGCAAGCACAGACAGAACATATCCAAGTGATTGCATAGATATGTGATACTGATAAGCACAATTTGACAATATCTGACATTTGATAACTCATGCATTTTGAAAAACATCTTTTGAGGATGAATTGAAACAGTTTCAACTTTATCTTTCGGTTTTCAAAATTTATTTAAATCCAACAAGAGTGAACATATTTTTCGAAATATATGAATGCAATTTTATAAACAGGCTGAGTTGAAACCTAAACAAATTTGAATTGTGCATTTCATACATTCCACAAAAGATAAACTATGCACAATTCCAACTTTTCAATCATATAGCAATCTGACAGATATTTTATGACTATAAAAGATTGATTGCTAATGAAAAGTAACAATCATTCATTATCCAAACAGATTTATATTCATTCAAGGATAAGATAGGATAAGAATGATATCACCATAACTGCATTTGCCCAGGCAGTAGCTTGATTTTGGCAGAATAATGTCAATTCTCTTTTGCAGATTTAGCACCAAAATCCAAGCTCGAAGTTCAGCTCATCAAGACTTGAGTAAATTTCCATGTAGATCATAGTCTTGAAGCTTGTTGTCCTTGTTACCTACAAAACTATAACTCTTTTCTTTTCTTCAGTATCCAAATTCATATGGATCTGCTCATGGTTAATTCGTAGGTATTAACAGCATAATTCACATGCTTTAAAAGATGTAATCAATTTAAGATAGCTGAGCATAGTGAATTAATCATGACTACATGCACAAAGATATATATAAATATATTCTTTTTCAAGTCAATATGCATGTGTATAAGAGCTAGATTATGAACATTGTAAATATTTTGCAATTGTCTTCAATACACAATTCAATGTTCTTTCCTAAGGTTTCAGAGTGTAAAATCTCAATAAATGTTACTGATAATAGTGTAGGAAATTTTACCAATTGTATACCTCTACCTTAGGTACATGAAGGATTGCTTTGGCTCACCCAAAAGGTTCTGATAAGCTTGTGCTTGGGTAACCAAGTTCTCTCATGAGAACCAGAATTCAAAAGTCCTCTTCTTGATGTCTGAGGAATTCTGTTTCTCTTGTTCTCCTCAAGATAATTGAATGGTACTTTATGGTAGCTCATTCTTGAGGTAGAACATGCTCTTCTTGTTACTGTCCACTGCTTCTTATGATTTGAACCAGATGTTGCAACAGTGGCTTTTCCACGAGTTCTCCTTCTGTATTTAGGTTCTAAGAACCTTTTTCTTGAAGCATGAGAAACTCTTGGATTCTTCTTTCTAGCTTCTGCATCATAATGTCCATTTCTCCTTGAATTAGTAGTCTGCACACATGAAGCACTAGATGGACATTTTGGTACCCATTTGTACTTGGGTCCTTCATTGTTAGCCTTGGACCTTACATGTCCTTTTGGAACCCAAACAAATTTATTTCTCACATTTGAATTTCTTCTAATATTACACGTGTGAGAAATATGACCAATTTTACCACAATAATAGCAAATAATAGAATGATGTGCAACATGAGATTTTATGCAATTATTGTGATGATCAGATGAGTATAAAAACGAACTTGCAAGTTCTTTCTTCCTAAAACATTTTCTAGCATATTTTAAGGCATTTTTACTTTTTGAAATATGATCAATGATAGGTAGTAAATCAGCTTTATGTAAATCAAAATTGTTTTTCTCAAAACCACAGGAATTGGAACTGTATACCATAGCTGCATCTTGAGCTCCAGAGAATGATTGATCAGACTCGTTCAGGTAGAGCTCTTGGCAGTCATCTTTCTCTTGTCCCTCTGTGTTGAATAAATCTTGGAAGGGTTCTATGATCTCTCCTTCTTCAATTTCAGCTTCCAATTGCTCATCAACCATAGATATGCAACTTTGAAATTCAGATGAGCTGTCAACACTTTCATTTTCAACAGAATGATTAGTGATATACATAGATTCAAGTGTATCCCAAATATCTTTAGCACTAGAGTAAAATCTGATTTTCTGAAAATCATTTTCAGTTAAGCCTTTGTGCAGAATTTGCATTGCTCTAATGTTTAAGGAAAATATTTTCTTGTCTTTTTCAGTCCAATCCTTTCTTGGTTTGAAATCAAAATCATTTGTAAAAACATTCCACATATGATAATCAAATGATTTTATAAAACTCTTCATCCTAGCTTTCCAAAATCCAAAATCAATATTTTTAAGAAGAGGTGGGATGGTAAGATCAAAACCTTCAGAAAACATATTACACCCAAAATCAGCCATGATCTTTTCACTTGAGATCGTTGGATCCTTTAAACAAGTGACCTGCTCTGATACCAATTGTTAGTGCTGGCTGTCACCCAAGAGGGGGGTGAATTGGGTGATAGAATAAAATTTTAAACTCCTTTTGTTAAATCTTCTCTTTTATAAAACCATAATGAAGGCAATCTTTTCAAACCTGTTGAATGCACTAAGAAATTTATAATGATGATATGCTAGAAACTAAGAGAGTTAAGGGAAGAGATAATGCAAACAGTATTTATCCTGGTTCAGTCTACCCTGACCTACATCCAGTCCTCAGGCTCCACCTGAGATTTCCACTACCCTCTTGTTTAAACCGGGCACAAGAGAAGCCTTTACAACCCACAAGTTTAGCCGGGCACTTGTGAAGCCTACCACAGGTTTTACAAATACAGGTTCACCTGCCAACCTTTTCACAGAGCTTTAGAATTCTCTCTAAAACACTCCCCCTTACAACCTGTAAGGTTACAACCCTGTTCTCAAAGCACCAAGCTTTAGAACAATCTCAAACAGTAGAGGATTTTAGATAATAGGTTCACTTAATGAACGGATTGTGATAATCACTTAAGTACAGAGGAATATATGAAGAGATTACAATCCTAGAGCTTAACAGATTGAACAATGAGTGCTCTAGCTCTCTTTTTCTAATTTACTTGACTCATCATTCTTTCCTCATTTCTGGGCTCACTAGGTTTAGCTCTCAATCAGTGTAATCTACAATTCTGCATAAAAGCCCTGTTCATCATCGTTTTCTTCGTTACTCTTATGGAAGCAAGTCTTGATCTATTTATATCTTCACATCTTGCCTTTTTCTTTCAGCTTCATGTGGCCGTTTGAATATAGTCGTTGGAGGTTCATAGCCGTTGGCAATAATTGTTATTCTTTATCTAATTCAAACTTCTGATCTGGTTTCAACTGTTCATGAATAGACTGCGCGTTCTGAACGTCTTCAACAACTGTACTTGCATAGCAGCTTTTTCAGTAGCGCTAGCATGATTTGCTATCGCTAACTTCATAGTGTAAGTCCTGCACTTAAGCTGTTAGCTGAACAAATAATCATGTAATGCACAGCAGATGCTATCGCAAGCTTAGTCTATTAACTCAATGAGATAGAGACAATATATTAGCTAAGGAATTTCAAAGCATTCTCTATCGATAGACATGAACATTATCGCTAGCATATTCTTTTAGTTCAAACGTTCAGCGTACTAGCCATATCATTTCAACAAGTATTCTTCTATCAATAGCTAATCCCATTATCGCTAGTTACTTGATTTCTCATTAGCTTAAGGATACTGAGTTATATGAATATTGTAACACCTGGATTTTTATTACTATATTATAACATTTTAATTGAATTATGACCACTATTTCAATACCGAAAGCCCAAAAATACGAAAAATTTAAAACTTTTTCTTTTCAAATAGTGTTTCAACTCTATTCAGTTGGAATGGGCTTTTCGGACAATTAGAATAATTTAAAATCCGTAACTAAAGCAGAGTGGCTCATAAAACAATTAAAAGTACACTAACCCTCTTCGGAGGTTTATTCATGATTCATAATACTTAGGAAATTTAAACCACTTTATACAATTTATATGATTCTATTATCGATGCTTTCTAATATTAACTTAATAACTTAATTTTACAACATATACAAACAGTATTACTAAAATATTTAATTACCTCTCACTTTTCAAATTATAATCCTAATTTCTTCGTCTAATCTTCTTCTCCAGCTAGCTTCTTCTATTCTGCGTACTGAAAAATGTTTGGGGAAAGGGGTGAGATTGGAAATCCCAATAGCAGTTTCTTTCATTAACATATATTATTATGCTAGCATTGCCATGTATTAATTTCATAAACCTGAACAAATATCACAATTACACATACTTCCTGCGCTCAATGCTCTACCAGCCACTATTAACAATATATTCGTTAACTAGTGGAGGCCTTACCTGCAGGATTTCTCGTTATAACTATCCCGTTATAACATAACTGAACTGGCAAAGGGGGTGCGACCCACCTAAGCCTGGAATACTCCATAAACTCCTATGCAGGAATTAACAAGGCTTATCACCTTCATGCATAATGTAAACTTGAAACAGATATTACAAAACTATACATGCAATTTAATTGTTACTGAAATAAACTGCTACCTAGCTTCAGGAGTTACTCGCAACTTGGTTCTTCCTTTTTACAGTACTCCGGAGATTCAACTTCACTATCCCTTCCTATAAGTATTCATAATACGAAATATATTATTACCTAAGTTTATTCGTAGTAACTAGGCGTCTCTCATGCTCCTATAGCACTACCCTTCCCTTTGCTAATATATGTTACTTTCTAACTTAGTGGGTAATCATACCAATCTCAAACAATGTATACACAAGAATAGGAAATGTCCTAATTACTTTTAAATCGAACTTACTTTATATAATAACATATATAACAATTTACTTCATCTAATTAAATTTTCAAAGATCATCTATTTTTTTTTCCTTCTATATTAATAATTACCTACCACTTAATTTATTATAATTATTCTAATGATTTAAGATCAAAATCACCATTAATTATTCGATTCCAAGTAATATTTCTTATTCTCAATGTTTGACTAGTAATTAACTCAAGAATAATCCTTTATACATTAAAAAAACTGTGTCTTGAACTTGATAAATCACCATAAAGCATTTCTACTATAACACTTAACCATTTTGAACTTTTCATAAGAAAACATAACAAGAAACACATTCAGCATCTTGCCAACGTGAAGAAAACAATACAATTCTATCTTATTTATCCTCAAATGATATTAAACAATAACAATCATATTTGGAAATCACAGACCAAAGTAAACCAAACACCTTCACAAGCAACATCCTTTCCTAATCTTACTTAATTCAAAACTGAAACACCTTTAACGTACTTCAAAATAAAACAGAATATTGATTCCAAAACATCAGCAAACTTTAACTCCAGAATACTTTTAGTTACCATGAAATGGTAGTTAGTGGTCAAGTTCATTCTTTCATAATTTCAATGCATTAAATAAAAACTTAAACCAATAAGACTCCTACTAATTTGCCCTTATAAAAATCTATTAAACACTTCTTAATCTAATAAACTTAAGATGATAGCAACCTTCATTCCAGTATCACCTAACTAACTCATAAAACTCTACTTCAAAGTAACTATTCTATCATATCCCAAATTGAACCAAAACTTCCATATCAAGGGACATAAATTAGTAAGTTTGATTGATCTTCTACTTAATAATTTTATACTTTCCATCCTCAAGATAAGAAATCCAACATTTTCTTAACAATATATTTATTATCCAGCATCACAAAACCATATCTTAAACAACTATCTATCTTTAAATAACCAAACATATAACTCTGCTATTCGGATAATTTCTGAACATTTTAACTCCACAACCATAATTTAGCCACCAATCCTCACAAATAACTTCAACCCATTTTTGTTCCATTCTTCCAAAATTAACCACATTCTTACCTAGTCCATCAACTTTAGATCCTTTATCTTTACTCTAAAATCTTCTTAATACTATAATTATAATTCAAACCACTAGTTCACCATCATTAGACTTATCATCCCTTTTTTTTCCTCATTATCACCCATCATACTAAAATCACCAATACTTAATCTTTCCAATTTCTCAAATAAAACCTATCATTCCATTTAGTTAAATTTCCAAGCACCAACATACCATTTCATAAGTACTCAACAATACAAACAATTATACCCAAATAAATTTAAAACTTCCCCAATAGCTCAAAAGTTCTCTAGACATCACAAAACTCTTTTACTCATAAATTCCTTTTCCTCTCCTCCTCTTCTTTACACACCCGCTTCTCTTATTTCCTCTCCTCTTTCTAAATCAATAACAATAAATTACTGGTACCAAACCTTTTATTCAGTTAAAGTTCTTAACTTCAGACTCTTCGGTCTCCAACTAAAACCCCCTATACTAAACAAATTATTACCTTCCCACCTCGGTTAGCTAATTAACCCTTTGAAAATACTTACTCTATAAGCCTGAATCTATTTTCATGAAAGAAATCATGTCATTGCCTTTAGTAACACAGTAGATAACTCTTCCATAGCCATAATCAAAACAGAACCAGAGCTATTTACAAAGATTTCAATTAATTAGAAATTCTAACTCTTATATCTCTACAAATAATCCTTATTACAACTGGCTACTTCATTTTAACTTATTCATAACCTTAACTTCAAAATTCCCCCATATTAATCAAACTGAAACAGGACCCTTAGAACCAAGCAAGTCAGAGTATAACCAAACCAAACCAAACCAACTCTCTCATTTTCCCTGCAACCATCGGCCATAACAGATGAAGAAAAGAAAAATTACAACTTAACATCACAAATTTTCCTTTAATAAAATCAATCATAACCCTTCAATTTCTCTTCATCCCCATACACGGATCAACATAGAGCAGGAAGGAAGAAATTCCAATTTCATATTCAATTAAGCATCAACCTTACACAAACATCATCTTTCTCCTCCCATCACCATAATCAGAAACAGAATCACAGTGAGAAGAACCAAAATTCAAATCATCAAGGCAGAAATCAAGTCAACCAGAAACATCCAACAATTCAATGCAAACATGAGTCGGCAGTACTGAGAGGAGGAACAGAAATGTCAAAATCACCAAGAATCAGAAAATTCAACATACAAAGCACTCTATTACATCCTCATCGTAGACCAAGCAGGGCAGAGGATCAAACCGAAGCGGAGGACACAGAGGAAAAAGAGAAAAACAGAAATCTTCAAAACCACTCACCATCCAAAATTAAACATGCAACCAGTTCCATTAGCTCAATCATATTCCTATATAGGTTTTAATTAAGCTTTCGTGCATTAAACACCCAGAAATTGCGAAAATAACTTCGAGTGAACAGTAACCGATTCTGGTTCTTGAAGAAAATCAATCAAACAAGTTTCCTCACTCAAAATCACTTCTCAAATCGCATAAATGAAAGCCTAAACTTCAATTTTATGAATTTAGAAACTTCAAAATCCCCAAAATCCGAATCAACATCGCCCTCAAACTCGCTCAAATCGGACAGAGAAGGAAGGAAGAACGAAGGATAAAAGCTTACCCAAGCTCTATGCGTGTTTCCCGCCGCTACTCACCGTCGTTCTCCGCCATTTATGCCGTCGATCGTTGCTGTCGAACTTGGAGAAGCAGAGGAAACGGAGAGGAATAGAGAGGCGGTGAGGGAGAGAGAGTGAGAGGGACGGTGATGATGAATGAAGGAAAGAGAGTATATTTTTTTTTCATCACATGGTAAATTTAAGGAGATAAGGATGGTAGGATTTTTATGGGATATTTACTCCTTTGCCCTTATTTCACCTCAATATTACAATTGCCATTCACCTCTTGCCTAATTTACCCTTCTGCTCAAAATTTAATTACAACACCTCACAATATCAGTCCAAATTTAGTCCATAAATAAATTATTCAGATACATTCTGGTGTCCAAATTTATTTGTAAGACTTTTAAATAATAAAATAATACCTCAAGATTCTAAATAATCCCTTATTCAAATTTATCTTCTAACTATTTTCCCTCAATTAATGGAGAAAATAAACCTTAGAAATTATAAAAAAAATACATTTTACCTCAAGAATTTATTCATAAGGCTTTTTAATTTTTAAATGACGCTCCACGATTCTAAATAAATCCTTATTACTCCTTTTTCTTCAATTAAGTTTTATCTTCTAATTATTTCTCTGTTTCTTGAAGAAATTAAGCCTTAAAGTTATTAAAAATGTCTAAAACAGCATAAATTCATTTTTAATGCTTTTTAATAATATTCCAAAACCTTAAATAATTCCTTATTTTCTATTTTCTAAAATTTGGGGTGTTACAAATATTCTAAGTAATTTCAGGTATCCTGTTATCGATAGCTTAACCTGTTATCGCTAGCAACTATGTCATCGCTAGTTAACTCATTTGCTCTCAGGCACTAGCTATCTGAATGTATATTATCTGAAGTACTCTGTTATCGATAGCTTAACCTGTTATCGCTAGCAGATTCCATTAACTCAAGGACTTGGTCTATTTTTCTGCAAGATGTTCTTCCTTTCATTTATCCATGTTCTCAATGAACTTCTAGCGATAGGATATTTCTTAGCGATAGTGAATGACTTAGCGATAGATATTAACTTTGTTATTTCTAAGTCTTCATTTGCTATGGCTCTTTGCCTATTAACGATAGGCTCTAACTCTAGCGATAGTGATCTGTTACCTATCAGATTTTACTTATTAAATTCAAAGGTAACTTACACTTTATTTACTTATGTTATCTATTAGGGTCAGTCTTCATCAAAACTTAAGATTCTAACATTTCCCACCCATGTGTTCATGTCCCAACTCATCCTTGACACTCATGTAACCACAACCACACCATTTCCATTTCCCTCCCAATAGAATGCTTCTCCTAACCACAAACAATGAACCCCAACCACAATGTAATCAAATATTGGACAATGGACATGAAGAGAAAATGCTTTAAACAATATTCACTACTTACCTTCACTTGCTTCAAGTATTTTCGAGCTACTTCCCACACATGAGGAGGAAGTTTTTCTCTTATTCTTCCCCAACAAGAAGTCGTCCTTTTCACCCTGCATTTACTCAAATATTAGACAATGGAGATGCAGGGAAGATGCTTTAAAAATTTCACCATTAACTTCAGATTTTTCGGCCAACCTGAGAAAACGTTGGGAGGAGCTTTTGTCTTCTTCTTCACCCACCCAGCAGTCCGTCATTTCCCTCTGCATTTCGACAAAGAGGAGATGAAACGAAGATGAAGACAATGGAGATGAAGAGAAGATCTTTAAAACCATTTACCTTTACTTCCTTCAGCTTTTCTTAACGACCTGAGCACACGTGGGGACGAAGAAGAAGCTTCTGTCTTCTTCTTCCCCAGCCACTTCGTTTCTTTCTCTGTGCATTTATTCCATAATGTCAGCTCTGTCTCTTCCTTTCTTGCCGTGTTAAAGCCTTAAGTCAGCTCTCTCTCTTCCTTTCTTTTTGTGTTAAAGCTTTAAAAGGTAAAAGGTCAACTCATCACGTGTGCTCAGCTCCTTTTAATTTGAGGGCAATCCTGTCTTTTCCTTTTAATTTGGGTAAGGACAGATAAGTCAAATGCACTGACTTGTCCTTTTGAAATTTCGTTGTATCAAAGTGTCATTTATGTAATTCGAGGGTCTTTTTCTGGAATTTTCCCAAAAGTATTTCCATTCTTTAAAAGTTTTTTTAAAATTCAACACACACATATATAGAAAGGCTTACGGTGCATTCCAACCACTTGGATTGGACTAGACTTGTTTGAAGGAATGGAAAGCATATAAATAGTGTTTAAAAAAAAAAAAAAAAGAAAGGCCTTATCCACAGCTATATCCTAAAATGTTGCTTCACATTTGATTAAGGCCCTAAACTTGTGTTAAAAGTCATTAGCTTAAGGATTGAGCTTTAAGAAGTTTGAATCCTTACCTTAAAATATACTCCTATATAGAAACAAAGGTTAACAAGAAGGTATTATATATTGACTAAAGTTTTGCAAAAAGTAAATATATTGAGATGTCTACTCCATAGTTAACATGAATTTGTATCCCACTCTCTGTAAATGTAAAAATAATTAAATATTTGAGGACATAAAATTAAATTCAATACTTTTATATGGCATGCTATAATAAGCTAGCTCTAGCCTATAGCATTATCAAAATACTCAATTACATATTGCGGAAATTATTGTGTGCATACATACAAGAGTTTTCAACATACACTTGATTTTTATTTGCAATCATCCCTCGTCAGAATCATTTATATTTTCTGTAATAGAATCCGTGAACATTATGCAGGCTCATATCGAAGTCTTAATTGGACTAGTTGATTAAACAGATAAGATCAAATTCAAAGCCAGCGCAGAATGTTTGAAAATAAGAGTAGTATTGTGGCAACTATTTGGTTTGTTTGTAAGAAAAGGAGAGCTCCAAACAAGCCCTTGTGACATTTTAATCACAGAGAAGAAACACGACACGCCAAGCTGACGCTTCACATACACAGAGAGAGAGAGAGAGAGAGAGAGAGAGAGAGAGCGAAGAAGAAAGGCTAAGGCTTTCGCGGAAACATACATCGGTCCATTCCTCGCGGTTGTGATTATCGAGGCTATTTTATCTGGCACTGCCTTCGGTACTCTCTCCCACTTCTTCTTCCTTACCTGCGTTGTTTGATTCAGTTAATCAGATCGCCAATTCGGCATCCCTACCTGTTCAATTCTTTTATTTTGCAGTTTGAGGTGCAAAAGGGCGATATTTGCTTCTCAGTTTCGCAATTTCTTATTTCGTGTGTGTTATTTGAACTCTGAATTGAGCGTGCGTAAGTAGGGTGTGAAAATTTTCTTATGGTGCTTTCTTGGATTTGTTGGATAAAATAGCCTGTTTGGTGTTCATATTCTGAGGTTTTTGTTCGCGCGTATATCATTCATGAGATGTGTGGTTGCCAGGAAATTAATGGAAAGGAAGTGGCTTATTGAAGCTTCTAAGCTTATGATTCATAGGGTTAGTGATAGCATAGGAATCTTCCCATTCAATGATTGACTTAATGATGACAACTCAATTTACATAAAGCTGGGATAAATGGACTCTAAAGGTATTTTGTTCATGATTATGTGATTTTTGAAGGTTTTTCCACCAGTGTTTGGTTTAACAGAATAAATGCTTTTGTCTTACCACAGCGATATCTTAGTTGATTCAGAATAAGAATTATCCTTTGACAAATTCAACAGTTGAATTGACGGCTGTTTCAGCAGTGATGCACAATAGTTGAATTTGAGTATTTGAACGAAGATGGAGAAAATAAACGAGAGAAGAATCTTTGTGCTCTAAATTTGGATTATTAGTAAATTCATCACAGTTCCTATGTTTTACTCACTTTCTTCCAATAAGCAGGTGTTAGCATTGGACTTTATGTTTTGGAGATAGATAAATTGTCATATACCAAAATTCAAAATTTTAAGAGGCGGAAATGATAAGGCGGCGCTCAAAAGGATATATGATATATGCTGAATTTTTTCCATGCTCATTAGAGTTTCTTGATGTATGTCGAGGTTTTATTGGATTCCTTAATTGCGAATGCCAGAATGCCTATCACGCTTCAGAATTTATGTTGTTGAATGATAGTTTGTTATTTTCCTTTTCAATATATGTGCATGTTTAGATTCTTGTCTGGTGAGTTCCCAAATTGCTTTGTGGCACCTTTTCATTGAAAGAAATAATATTTTCATTCGTTGTTAAGTAAAATGGAATTCTGCAGATATAAAATTTTTAGCCTCCTGCTTATTTGATGTGGATAATATCACCATTTAATTTCCATCCCCCTCCTTTTCCCGATATAGTGGAAGTGAACTGTTTCTTTGATTTTGTTCTACAGTTCCTATCATTGTAAAACATGAGTGCACTGGATGCAACTAGGGCAGAGCTTGCTCTTGCTGTTTTATATCTGAACAAGGCTGAAGCTAGGGACAAGATATGCAGAGCAATACAATATGGTTCCAAATTTTTGAGTAATGGGGAACCTGGTACTGCCCAGAATGTGGACAAACAAACCAGCTTAGCACGGAAAGTTTTCCGTCTATTCAAGGTTTTGTTTTGCTTTTTAAAATTTATGAAATTATTGGAATTCATTTAATCGATTGTTTTTTTTTTAATGAAAACAAATGTGTATGTCTTTTTCTTCCTGTTTGGGTAATATGCTGGCTAAGTACCTGGTATTTATTTCAGTGATGTTTTTTTCCTTCAATAATGTTTTTCACCATTTATCGTTATTAATATATTTGATTATTGATATTTAATTAATTATTTTGTTTAGGTGCTCTAGGACAAAATTGGAAAACGCTATCCAAAACAATCTCTATTTTATTATTTTATTACTTATCCCTTCATAACATTTAAAGGGAATTTTTGCTTGGTTAAAGATGAAGCAAATTTGTTATTAGTTTCATATGTTTCACTCTGGTATGCAGTTTGTTAATGACCTGCATGCTCTGATAAGTCCTGCCCCACAGGGAACTCCCCTATCCTTAGTTTTGCTGGGAAAGGTATCAATTTCCTAAGAGTATTCCACCTTTTAAATTTTTTCTTTTGTTTTTATTCTTCCTGATAACTTGTTTGCTGGCACTTTTAGTCCAAAAATGCATTGTTGTCGACTTTCTTGTTTCTCGACCAATTTGTGTGGCTTGGCAGATCTGGCATCTACAAGGTAGGAAGCTCAACTTTTTCCAAGCACTGAATTATCGTTTTTTCCCTGTATTAGTTACATGAGAATATCATCCAGCAGCATATATGATTGTTGTTGTCCATCTACACTCTACAGAATAAAGAACGTGCTGAACTACTTGGACGGATATCTCTTTTCTGTTGGCTGGGTTCCTCAGTATGTAGCACTTTAGTTGAGGTATATGATTCTTGTGTGGCTTACTTGTGTACATCATTAATTCCCTCTTTGTCCTATGCTTTAGATCCTTGCATGAAATGTTTATTGAATTACTGCTCAATGTATAAGCTTGGAGAGCTTGGAAGACTCTCAGCATCAATGAAGAAGTTAGAGAAAGAACTCAAGGACAGTAACAAATACAAAGTATGTTTTGCTTTTCTTTTTATGGGTTCTCCATAGTTTCTGTTTACCATATTCAGCAATGTCTTCATTTTCTCAACCTTTTGCATTACAACCTTGTTGGTTCAGAATGAGGATTACCGTGCTAAATTGAAGAAATCAAATGAGAGGACCCTAGCACTTATCAAAGCTGGAATGGATGTCGTGGTAGCAGTTGGACTGCTTCAACTGGCGCCTAAGAAAGTCACTCCTCGTGTGACTGGGGCATTTGGATTTGTTTCATCTCTAATATCTTGCTATCAGGTACATGCCAGTATGATTTTTGTTTGAGTCCCATCGTGCTTCTGTTTTCATTTGAGCAACCTGAGATCCTTTGAAATATATGTTGACCACCTATCTATGCATACACACGCACAGCAGCATGAGTGAATAAACAAGGGTGAGATTATGATGGTCGTTAAATCATATTTCCATGAAGGGTAAAGGTGCAGATTTAGTATCCAACAATTGTGTAAATCGTACAAAACATAAATAACAATTTTGAGGTGCAGATTTAGTATTAATTAAATAAAAAGGGTGTATTCCGTTAACCAACCGTTAGAACCGTTAAAAACCACATGTCATTTTGTGGGCCCCACTTTGCGATTTTTAAACAATTCTAACGGTTAGGTACCGGAATTCCTATATTTGTACTTTTTTTATTTGATTAATACTAAATCTGTACCTCGAAATTGTTATTTATGTTTGGTGCGATTTGCACAATTGTTGGATACTAAATCTTCACCTTTACCCTTCCATGAAACATCAAATTGGAAGATTCAATAACAAGTGAAAAGTTGCTTAAACTATGAAACATGACATGTATTGATATCTTTATATTGCGTGTAAAATACTGAAGACAGTAAATCAAATCACGTTGTTGGTTTTGTTACTTTTTGCAAATTTTTATGGTTACAATCATGGATCTTAAAATTCTGGTTACCGAGTGTGTTAAAATTATCAAACTCAAAAGTTCCGAAACATGTTTGCTGCAAAGACTCTTGGGATAAGGACAATCTAGTTTCACTTTCTTGCAGATAAATTTGTGTGCGCATTAGACTCTTTGAGGGATCAGCGTATTCATCTCTTGTTGCAATTTTTGTGGAGATTTTTTTTTTCACTTTTTACTGACAAGGATTTGTGTTTTGCCCCAATGCAGTTACTTCCCGCCCCTGTCAAGTCCAAAGCCTCATGAAGATGGCAGAACAGAGTCTCTCTTATCGTGCTTTGGTGTCATTAAATAATTATTCACATTTGTCACTGATGAATTTCAGAGAGAAATCATTCTCTTATTCATATCTTGAATGGAAGACAAGTTACAATTTATAGAGTAGGAGAGGGATGTGAAAAGAGGAAAAATACAATGTGAACAAATGTGAAAGAATCAGCACACAATTAGCACACCAATCTGACTTTAGAAGCACACAAATGTTGACTTTGATTCTAACACTCCCCCTCAAGCTGGAGAATAGATGTCGATCATTCCCAGCTTGCTTCTAAATCCCTCAAACTTGACTCTGGCAAGTGGCTTTGTCATCATATCTGCAATTTGTTCAGATGATCGGATATATGACAATCTCATGATCCCAGCTTCTACTTTCTCCTTGATGAAGTGTCTATCGATCTCAACATGCTTAGTTCGATCATGATAAACTGGATTCTTAGTCATCTCGATGCTAGCCTTGTTGTCACACCATAATTGGAGTGATCCCTCAAATGGAATTCTCAACTCGCTCAGTAATCTGATGATCCAGATTCCTTCACATACACCAAGGGCCACAGCTCTTAATTCTGCTTCGGCGCTACTTCTAGATACAACCGTTTGTTTCTTACTCCTCCACGTAACTAAGTTTCCCCACAGATACGTGCAATAACCGGTTGTTGACCTTCTGTTCTCCAAGTCTCTTGCATGGCTAGCATCAGTGTAAATTTCCATATTCCTAGCTATACCCTTCTTAAAGAAGATACCTCTACCTGGATTTAGTTTTAGGTAGCTTAAGATTCTGGTCACTGCCTTCATATGATCCTCTTGTGGCTGGTGCATAAATTGACTTACTATTCCAACTGCATAACTGATATCTGGACGAGTATGAGTTAAGTATATCAATTTTCCGACAAGCCTTCTATATCTCTCCGCATCAACCGGAACCCCATCCTCTTTGACTTCTAGGTTGCATGTTTCGTCCATTGGTGTCGCCTCCGGTTTTGCGCCTAGCATGCCGGTCTCATGTAACAAGTCCAGTGTGTACTTGCGTTGAGACACATTAATGCCCTTCTTGGTTCTGGCTATCTCCATGCCAAGAAAATATCTCATCTGGCCAAGATCTTTGACTTGGAATTCTTTTGCTAGAGCCTGTTTCAGCTGAGCTATGGAACTTTCGTCATTCCCTGTAATGACAATATCATCAACATAAACAATTAAGATCGTCACTTTGTCACCATTATGTCTGGTGAACAATGTGTGATCTGCTTGTCCCTGAATGTAACCCATCTTCTTCAATGCCTTAGCAAACCTGTCAAACCAGGCTCTTGGAGACTGCTTTAAGCCATATAACGATTTATTTAACTTGCACACAGTATTATTAGGAGCTTTGACACCCTCAGGAATCTCCATATACACTTCTTCTTCCAAGTCACCATTCAAGAATGCGTTTTTAATATCTAATTGATGTAAGGACCAATCCAGGTTGGTTGCAATTGAGAGTAATATCTTGATGGTATTGAACTTGGCAACCGGAGCAAATGTCTCCTGGTAATCAACTCCATATGTCTGGGTGTACCCTTTTGCAACCAATCTGGCCTTATATTTATTGATGCTTCCATCAGTATTGAATTTAGGAGTGAATATCCACCTGCATCCAACTGGTTTCTTCCCTCTTGGAAGAGTAGTGATCTCCCATGTCTTGTTCTTCTTAAGGGCCCTCAATTCTTCCTCTGCAGCTAACTTCCAGTTAGGATCAGTCATGGCTTCTTGGAAGTTGTTTGGGACTTTCACCTGAGCAGTGTTAATCACAAAACTCTGCATCTTTGCAGACAGGTTACCATAAGAGACAAATCTTTGAATAGGATGTTGAGTACAAGATCTTACCCCTTTTCGGAGTGCAATAGGCCAGCCCATCTCTTCAGGATCTATTCCCGAGTCAGATTCATGGTGATTCGTTGGAGAGGAAGGAACTCTACTATCAGTGTCTTCATCACCTGATTGTAACTCCTGTTCATGTTGTTCTTCATCAGCCATCCCTGTATTGATTTCAGCATTGATTTCCCCTATGGGTTGAGGATTAGGTTCACTGTTATCCTGGTTGACTGGTATTTCTGGGATTGTTGTGGTTGGGTCAGGTTGACTTTTAGGAATTTCATGATTCACAATTAGCCATTCTGTACTACAGTTCTCCCCCTGAATGGGTAATTTGGGATAATAGGCCTCATTTTCATAAAACACTGCATCTTGTGAGACAATGGTTTTCTGAGTAGTTGGACAATAGCATTTATAACCCTTCTGGCTTGGAGAGTAGCCAAGAAATATACATTTGTCCGCTCGAGGACCAAGTTTTCCCTCACCATGCTTGTGAACAAATACAACACTCCCAAAAATCTTTGGAGGAAGAGTATAAATGAGAGGAGAGTTAGGATAGGTTTCAAGGAGTTTTTGGATAGGGGTGGAGAAATTAAGGACTTTTGATGGCATACGGTTTATAAGGTAAGCTGCAGTTAAGATGGCATCACCCCAAAATATGTCAGGAACATTCCTTCCTATCATGATGGCTCGAGTTACTTCTAATAGATGCCTGTTTTTTCTTTCAGCTACTCCATTTTGCTGAGGGGTATACACACAAGAGGTTTGGTGATGGATACCTTGCTGGGTAAGAAACTCTTTTAGGGAACCACTCAAGTATTCCTTAGCATTGTCACTCCTTAAGATCTTGATAGAGGTATGGAATTGGTTTTTAACAAAGGAGTAGAAATTCTGGAAGATTCGGCCCACTTCAGATTTTTCTTTCATTAAGTAAACCCAAGTAGTTCTAGTGTGGTCATCAATGAAAGTTACGAACCATCTGGCACTGGTTAGGGTTTTAATCTTAGCAGGCCCCCAAATGTCACTATGGATTAATGTGAATGGTGTGGTAGGTTTATAGGATTGTTTAGGATAGGAGGATCGTTTGTGTTTTGCAAATTGGCAAGTTTCACAAGAGAAAGGTCTTGAGTTTTTATTGAATAAATTTGGAAATACATGCTTCATATAATCAAAACTAGGATGGCCTAACCTATGATGCCACAAAAGTACATCTTCGTTATTGGAATTGGAGCTAACAAGAGCCTTCTTTCCTTCCCGATTCTTCTGGTGCAAGCCTTCAAGATAGTAGAGACCATCCCATTCCTTAGAACTCCCAATCGTCCTCCCCGAGTTTAAATCCTGAAAAACACACCCAATGTCATCAAAAATCACTTGACATTTCTTGCCTTTAATCAATTTACTTACAGATATCAGATTACAAGTAAGAGCAGGAACAAAGAGAACATTATGGATTTCTAAGTATTCTGTTAACATAACAGAACCAATCCCTGCAACATTTGTAACAACTCCATTTGCAACTTTAACTCTAAGATTTTCATGGCATAATCTAAGAGTTTTGAATAAACCTCTATTTCCTGTCATGTGATCTGTAGCTCCAGAGTCAACAACCCATGTATCATCATCAGTCATCACAGTATTAAGGGCTATTATTGAATTACCTGATTGAACTAGGTTCACATTAGGAACAGTTTGTGACCTATTATGTTTGTCAAGAATTTTCCGCAGCATCTGCATTTCTTCCTTGCTTAAACTATCCTCATTATCTTTCTGCTCCGATGTAGTTAAGTGACTCTTCCCTTCTTGCTGAAACTTTGACCTCGTGTTGGACGGTCTACCATGCAGCTTCCAACAATCATCTTTGACATGACCCTTCTTTTTGCAGTAGTTGCAATACTTGTTGTCTTTCCTTTCTCTTTGCTCAGATGATGCACCTCTAATAGCTAAGGCAGATCCTTCAACTGAAGGTTGACTGCTCTGAGTCAATTGCTTTCTGCTCTCCTCAAACTGTACGAGATTAAAAACCTCAAACAAAGACGGAATAGGTTTGAGTCCCATAACTCTGCCTCGCACCTCATCATATATATCATTAAGTCCAAGAAGGAAATCATGTATCCTTCCCTGTTCAATCAATTGCTTGTAGTACTGAGCATCTTCAACATTCTTCCAGGGATGAACTTCAAACAAATCCAGTTGCTGCCAGATTCGTTGTAAGGCGCTGTAGTATTGGGTCACGGTCATGTCTCCTTGTTTCATATCTCGGAGTTGCCGCTTCAGTTGAATCAAAGCTGCAGTATTATTCAAAGAAGAATAGGTGCGCTTGGCCGCATCCCAAATCTCTTTAGCAGTATTGGCAAGAAGATAACCTTCACTAATTTCATCAGTCATTGAATTAGATAACCAAATCATTACCTGATTATTCTCAGCAAACCACGTGTCAAATTGAGGATCTTCTGGAGCAGGTTGAGGAGCCTCTCCATTGATGTATTTCTCCTTCCTTCTGCCCCTAATATATCTCAATACACTCTGAGACCACTGGAGATAGTTGTTGCCATTCAGTTTGTGATTAATGATCATCACCTGAGAATCTGCAACGATTTCCGATGTCTTTAAAGAACTCCCGGACATGAGAGCTTTTGGATTCGGATTTGTAGTATTGGACTTAGGAGAGCATGAACCAAACAGAGGAGGAAAATCATTTGGATTCATTTTTTTTTTTTTTTTTTTAAGGCAAAATTACGTTTTCCGGTGACCGGAAAAGTCGCCTGAAAAATTTGCCGGAATCTGGAAAATGACGCCGGAATCTGGTAAAACTCGCCGGAATCTGGAAAATCCGCCGGAATCTGGAGAACAGTCGCCGGAATCTGCAAAACACGTACTGTTCACGTACTATTCATGCCTGAACAGTAGTTACCAGAGAACAAATGCCCAGAAAAAAAAAAAAAAAAACTTATTTTCTTGCTCTGATACCATGATGAATTTCAGAGAGAAATCATTCTCTTATTCATATCTTGAATGGAAGACAAGTTACAATTTATAGAGTAGGAGAGGGATGTGAAAAGAGGAAAAATACAATGTGAACAAATGTGAAAGAATCAGCACACAATTAGCACACCAATCTGACTTTAGAAGCACACAAATGTTGACTTTGATTCTAACAGTCACTAAATGTTTGTTTATGCGAGCTTTTAGCAATATGTTGACCAGTAAGGAGTCTTTAAAATGCCGTCTCAGAGAATGCCAATATTGTCATGGTTTGCATTTCCTTATAGTTGAAGTAATGTCTGTTTGGCCCTCAATTGGTTTGGTAGAAACTGAGAGACAAACAAATAAGAATAAAGGATTTGACCAAACATAATCGAACGTCTTACTGGATAATATTGATCTTAGGAATATGGTGTGTAATAGAGTGGCCAATCGGACCATGCTGTAATTGATGGGAGAGGATCCTCTCCTCTACCCCAAATTTTTTTAATTTTGGGGTTAAATTTTTTTTATTTGTTTTTATCATTAGATTCTACATAAAATTAGTGACATTTTGATGTCTTATGGACAAAAAATGGTTCAGTTTTCAATTTTATATGATTTTTTAAAGATTTAATACTTTAACTTAAAAAAAATACAGATTTTTAAGTATTAAATCTTTAAAAAAATCATATAAAATTGAAAACTGAACCATTTTTTGTCCATAAGATATCAAAATGTCACTAATTTTATGTAGAATCTAATGATGAAAACAAATAAAAAAAAAATTTGACCCCAAAATTAAAAAAATTTGGGGTAGAGGAGGGAAGAGGATGGGAATGAGTAGAGGAGGGAAGCCACTCCCGTAATTGATGCGCATAAATTGTCTATGGCAGTGATCTATGGAAGAACCCTTATTTTTGCTTGTTAGGCATGAGCCTTGCTGATAAGAGAAAGCATGGCCATTTTATCACCAGGCTCAAGGTGGCGGTAAGATGAGATTGAAATTGTCAATAGAAATACTTTGATTATACGGAAAGTAGGGTAGGTTTGTTCGATTGTTGCCTTGGTGGTGTTGAAATATGGCTTGATGGTGAGAGCAACTTAGCTTTACCAATCAAGTGTGCGAAACTTGGCACTCTCCTTTATTGAAGAAATTGGATTGTTTAGAAATAATGTATTTTAAAAAATATATTTAATTGATTAGAATTAAAATAATCTCAACAAATTGGAATTATAATTAGGGGGAGTTTAATTAGGAATATCTAATTTTAAGTCGTATTAGAATCACTGTTAATTAGGGATATTTGTTTAGATATTATTTTTACAATTAGTTTATAGATGCTTCTCTCCTCTTCTTGTATAAATATGTGATTCATGTACATGAATAAAGTGAATCATTCAGGTTCTCTCTCTAAGTTGACATGGGTTTACATGGATCTTCTGTCAGGCATTTAGAATTACAAGAAATACAGAATTGCATGTGGTTATATTTTATCCGTTTTCGTCATCTTTTTTTCCCCCAATTAATCTCTGATGATACCCTATGCAGTTAATTTACAATTTATATCATCGGAGTTTGACGTGGGGCCTAGTTTTATTCATATTGAATAGTTGTATAATTTTTAAATATTCCAGTCAAGTGATTTTGGGGTGTAGTTTGTTTGCCCCTTGAAAGTTCTCACCTCTCTCTGCCTTCGGTGTCTTTGTAGCATATTATTTATGCCCCCACGGAAATTGGATGTCATTAAACTTTTTGGCTCCACATGTTTTTTTATTATCTAAATCCAAACTTAATTAGTGTCACAAAAATTATACTCCGTCCGTCTTAGTTATAAGACCTAGTTGATTTTTTTTAAAAAATCCTAAGAAAATTAAATAAGTCACTCATAAAGTAATTTGTTTGATTTTCTTTCTCTAAACTAGTTTATTTGACTTATCAATTAATATATAAACTTATGATATATCATATATGTAATGATTGACTAATTTATTTAACTTCCTTGACCTCTAATAAAAAGGCAACTTCCTTCACCTCTTAAAAAAATGTAACTAGGGAGAGGAAATCGAAGCTGAAGAAAAAAAGTTAGAGAGAGACAGAGTGAGAGAGAAAGAATACCATCAAGATCAGAGAAAGCAACCCCAGATAGGCCTATGGCTGGTCAAGAGGGGGGCATTCCAAGCATGTATCTAAAAACGGGGGGAGAGCAAGTCTTGCCCAGTGGTTCGAGTAGTTATCGAGAGGTGGAATGCAAGAAGGCAAATGGAATAAAAGATAAAATGCAGAGAAAAGAGGGATATTTCACTGGCGAGGTCTCCCTAAAGGATAGGGAGGAGGAGTGGATGAAAGAACAATTTGTAGAATAAGAACAAGTGAGCCAGAAAAATCGATCTTACAGTGAGGCAGTGAAACCAAAAAGAAACATAAAGTTTTCTGAGGAGGAAAAGAAGAGACTAGAAAGGAAATGGAAAAGATCCTTGATTATCAAACTCCTCAGGGGGGGGCATTGGATATATGCAACTCTCCAGGAGACTTCACTCAGGTAAAGTGGAGTCATGGTTCAAGATACGGATCAAGGCCCACACATAAAGTTTTCTGAGGAGGAAAAGAAGAGACTAGAAAGGAAATGGAAAAGATCCTTGATTATCAAACTCCTCGGGGGGGGGGGCGGCATTGGATATATGCAACTCTCCAGGAGACTTCAATAAATGTGGGCCCACTCAGGTAAAGTGGATCTATCGGCGATAGGCAATGGGTTTTTCCTAGCAACTTTTCAATCATGGGAGGATTACTACTTTGCATTGGATGAGGGTCCCTGGTTGATCCAAAATCATTATCTCACAGTTCAAATGTGGAAGAGTAATTTCAACCCATGGAATGAACTAATCCAGAAGCTTGCAATATGGGTGAGATTACCAAGACTCCCGGTAGACTATTATGATAAAAAAAATTTCTTCAGTCTGGGGAACAAAATAGGAAAAGCCATAAAGGTTGAGGATATGACATTGTATTGGGCTAGAATAATGTATGCCCGGATGTGCGTGGAAATAGACCTGAGGAAACCATTACTGCCAGCGTATACAGTGGATGGTAATTATCTGAAAATAGAATATGAGGGCTTGCACCTTATCTGTTTTCGATGTGGAAAATTTGAACACGATTCTGAGCATTGCCCAACAAAGAGGAACCAGGAGAATAAGGAAGATAATACCAGAAATGAGGATGGGAAGAAGCAGGGAGAGAGACTGGTCGCTGGAAAAAATAGGGAAGGTCCATCGAAAAAGTTTGGAGAGTGGATGGTGGTCCAAGATCCTAGAAGGGTAGAAAAGTCAATCAAAAAATGGGGAAGATGGTACAGGGGCAAAGAAAGGACATCAGAGCAGAAAGTAAACAGGAGCACTCCTCAAGATTTGCAGTCTTACAAGAAGAAAATGATGTGATGGCAGACGAAATGGAAGCAGAAGAGGAAAGAAGGCCTTTAAAGGAGATCTCTAACCAGACTGAAAATAGGGGAGCATTCAGGAAAGTGAACGAACTAACAAAGAAGAAAAAAGGAAGTCAAATGGAGGGAACAAAAGAAGTACAAAAAGGAGAGAACAAGGAAAAGCAAAAGAATAAGCTTGACAACCAATTAATTAGTGGGGATCACGAGAAAATGGAAGAAAGAAGGGAAAGAAGTAGATCAAGAGGGAGGTCTAGAGGAAGAAGCCCCTGTCAGCGTATGGGCCGAGGACATGGTGTGGAGAGAAGCCCATTAGGATTGACTATAAAAGACCCAAAAGAGCCCAGGGACGTGCTAAATGGAAAGGCTAATCAGAACCCTCAGGAGGCCCAAAGTGTGGAGAAAAAGAGTGGGCCCAACGAAGTAATGCATGGGGCCATGGATGAAACAATTATGGACTCCTTTCTGCAGAGTCTACCAAATGAAACTAAGGAAGCAGTAGAGATTGAGAAAGGTAAGCCACTTGATCCAAACAATTTAAATTTATTAATGGGCATCTCTAAAATTGAGGAGGTTATGGGAATAGTAGAAGAAGACGTTGAGAGCATTATGGAAACCCCGATGGGTCCGGACGTGGGGGTGAATAATGCTTAAATGCATTGAGGGATATGTTCTAAACACTAGTCATAATTAAATGATAATTGTTTGGAATGCTAGAGGGGCAGCCGGAAAAGCTTTCGAGCATGCTGTGAAAGAATTGAAAAGGAGATTTAATCCTACTATTTTAGTCTTGGTGGAAACGAGGTGCAGTGGGGTTGTGGCTCAGGAAGCAATAAAAAGAATGGGATACAGAAATCAAGCGCTCGTAGAGGCTCAGGGGATGTCTGGAGGAATTTGGATGTTGTGGAATGATCAAAATATAAAGGTTAAGGTCATTAGGAGGCATAAGCAATTTTTACATTGTGAATTGACTGGAGTTGGTAAGAAGCCGTGGCTGTTTACAGCATCTTATGCAAGCCCAAGAGAGATGGAAAGACGTGATTTTTGGGGGGAAATCAGCAATATTGCGCAACAGGTCTAGGTCCCATGGCTTATTGCAGGGGACTTTAATGATATAAAATCAAGTGAGGAACATCGTGGGGGAGTCGAAGTTGATGAGAGGAAGTGCAGAAGGTTCAAGAAGAACTTTGAAAAGTGTAACTTAATTGATTTGGGTACAGAAGGACCTAGATTCACATGGCCGGGACCTTTAATTAGTTATGCAAAAAGACTGTATAAGAAGCTTGATAGAGCCTTGTGTAATGTGAAATGGAAGATGATGTTTGGAGAGGCAATTGTGAAAGTGGGACTAAGAGAGCAATCGGATCACCATCCTATCCTCATAGACATTATGCCACGGAAGACCCAAAATGGAGAAAGACCGTTTCGATTCAAGGCTGCATGGTTACATAACAAAGAGTTCAAAAGCTTTGTCAAAGCAAGTTGGGAAAATAGTGTTGATGCATGGAGAGCGTTGGGAAAGCTTGAGGAGGATTTAAAGCACTGGAAATTAATACATTTGGTCACATAAACCAAAGGAACAAAGAAATCCTAAGAAGAATAAATGGCGCTCAAAGGTCCCTGCAAGAAAAGAGAAACCCCCACTTAGAGAGGTCAGAACAAGAATTACAAGAGGAATTGAAGAACATCCTATGGCAAGAGGAAATTTTGTGGTTCCCGAAAGCCAGAACAAAGTGGTTGAATGATGGAGATCGAAACGCATCGTATTACCACATTAAAACCAAAGTCAGGAGAAGTAGAAATCATGTTACCACTCTAAAGGATGACAATTAGGTGGAAGGCAGAGAGGAAATGGGGCAGATTATAAATAATTATTTCAAGCATCTTTTGAAAGAGGAGGAAGAGGATCGAGAATGGGTTCAAACAAAGCATAGCTGGCTGTATATAGAAAGACAAGAATGGATGGAGATGGAAAAGGAGGTAACAAATGAAGAAATCAAAGAAGTAATGTTCTCTATTGGTGGATTCAAGGCTCCTGAGGAGGATGGATTCCAAGCTATTTTCTTCCACAGATGTTGGGAGATAGTAGGAATAAGCGTTTGTGAAGCTGTGAAGACTCTATGGAGGGATCCAACAAGACTAGGGGAGGTGAACAAAACATTGGTCACTCCGATTCCCAAGATAGAATGTCCTGAGAAAGTGCAACAATTTCGACCAATCTCATTGTGTAATGTGATTTACAAGTGTATTTCTAAGCTGATAGTGAAGAGACATAAAAGTATTCTGCCTAAAATTGTGTCCCCTCTGCAAGCTAGCTTTGTCCCAGGGAGAATTATCCATGATAACATCATTATTGTCAATGAGATGATCCACTCTATGAGAAGAAAAAAGTGTAGCAAAGGTTATATGGCGATAAAGGTAGACTTGGAAAAAGCATATGACAGGATCAATTGGAAATTCATAGAAAAGGTGATGCATGAACTACAATGCCCGAATGAGACGATTGAAAGAGTCATGAAGTGTATCAACACTACAACAACCAATATCTTGTGGCATGGTGACAAGTTGGAAACCTTTACTCCTATTCGGGGTATTAGGCAAGGCGACTGATTTAACCTTTGCCTAAATGCGCCTTGGGGGTTAAAATCAAAATTAATCAAAGGATTGCAATATAGGTTGCAACCCCAGGTCGTTTCACTTGAGGAGTCTTTCTAAACTACCTAACTTAACTAATTGCAATTAAAACAATAAAAGATATGGGGTTTTTGTTTGAAAAGGTCATTTGATAAAAGTAGTGAGAATTTAAAGACTTCTTTTTGGTAATTTTTGATTAATGAGTAAAAAGGGTTTGGATTAAGGGAAATTTATAAAATGGGCTTTGGTAGTATTATGGTGGCTCTCACGCTTCCTTTAAAATTGATATCGGGAGTTAAAAATTCACCAAGTCTAATTGAAAAATCCCCAAGCAACCACTAGGGGTCCACTAGCCCTAATTAATAACTAATCAAACAACCACTTTCATAACTATTACTTAGGGTTAGTGTTAAGCTCCATTTGGTGTGTGTTGGAACATGAGTTTTGAAAACCGATTCCTCTCAAGAATGTGCAACCACATCATTCAATTGGACAAATTAAGCTACACAATCTAGCAACCACTAAAAATCATATAGCATTCATAAATCCAATAAGAAATTTAAACATACATATCATTCAATTAACATAACTCAATATCCAACACAAATGTTCCAATTCATAAACAACTAGAAAAGGAAATCATGTCTCAAATCCAAATATACAAAGAGAAATGCAACCACAAGACTCAATACATAAGGAAAAGAGCATGAGAAAACAAACAACTTCCCTATTTTGCCCATTGAAGCTCAAGCCACCTTCACACCACCAAAGAGCCCAAGTTCTAGCCTCTCATGTTTTCAAATTCGAGCCAATGATAGCCCATGACCACAGCCTCCATGGATGAAGAAGGTAGAAGAAGAAGTATGATGAAAATGGAAGGTGGAAAGATGAAGAACAAGAAAATAAGCAAGAATGGAGATGAGATTGAGTGGGAGGATGAAGATTTGGGTGAGGAATGAAGAAATGGAAAGAAACCCTAGCAGAGGAGGTGTATTTCAAGCTGAGGAGGCTTGGAGAGCTGAAATTCGAGGCTTGGGTCCTATTTATATCACCCCAGGAACCCGCGTCAGCACATTTCAGTTTCGTCTCGTTCACCGTGGGCTCGCCCTGGCGAAGCCACGGTGAGCAAGCACCAATTCTGGAACTTTTGGGCTGTGAGCTCGCCGTGGCGAGCCCACGGCAAACTCACATTAATTCTGCCATCTTTTTAGCTCATTCTTGTGTTATGTTTCCGTCCAGCATTCTTCTCTGCAACTTGGCCCTTCCATTGGGTGTGTTCCTTCCATGATCTACACATAAAATGGACCTAAGGTAGCATCAAAATGTTCTTGAAAATGGGTTGAACAATAAATCATGCTAATTATGCCCAAATTACCGTCGACTAGATCAAATTCCAACAAAGTATGCAAAAGTCAGAAATTAACCTAATTAGGTGCAATTACCCCAAGAACATGCAATAATCTAATGATTTTAGCTATGAAAAGTGTATAAAAATATGGTGCAATCATATCTCCCTGTATTTGTTCGTGCTTGGAATGGAAAAACTTACACACTTGATACTGGATAGAGTAAGAGTGAAACAGTGGAAATGAATGAGAGTGGGTCGAAATGGCCTAATCATTTCACATTTGATGTTTGCTAATGACTTGGTTCTTTTTTCTGAAGCTAACAATAAAAATATAAACGTTATTTTGGAATGTTTTCAGGTATTTGGCGAGATGTCAGGGCACAAAGTTAGTCAAGACAAGACAGTTATCTACTTTTCTCCTAGTGTTACTAATGGAAGAAGGAGAGAAATATGCAACACGAGTGGATTCAAAGAGGTGGAGGAACTGGGTAGATACTTGGGGGCAAATGTCTCGCAGCCGAAGAAGAAGAAAGATAAGTACAAGCACATAGTGGACCGAGTGGGGAAAAGACTCAAAGGTTGGAACGCTTCAAGTCTATCATTAGCCGGCCGGATCACACTCGTTAACTCAGTTACAAGCTCGATGGCAATTTATCCAATGCAACATGACTCCATACCTGTGGGAGTCATAGAAGTATTGAGAGACTACAATGTAACTTTGTATGGGGTGACTCGGAAGATGGAAACACGTGGCACGCGTTAGCATAGGACAAGCTATATCGACCCAAGGACCAAGGTTGGGTAGGTATTAAGTCTTTAAGAATAATGAATGAAACTTTTCTAAGCAAAATACTCCGGAGACTTTATGCCAACCCTACTAACCTATGGGTAAGGGTATTACTCAGTAAGTATGGAAGAGGATGGAACCTAAGAGATAAACCAACTGTGAAAAGAGGTGATTCAAGACTATGGAAGGAACTAGCGAGTGTCTGGGACAAGTTTGACAGGAGTATCCAAAGACCACAGGAAGCTGAAGATAGGAGTGAAATAACATGGAAGCTAACAAGTCATGGGGAGTTCACAACTAAAAGTGCGTATCGGGATCTGCTAGGGGTAATCACGCCTCGGCATAAAGAAACATGGGGAAGAATATGGAAGCTGAAAACAACTGAAAGAATTAGAATGTTCATATGGAGGTCCCTGCACAAGAGAATCTCGACCAAAAGCATCACAAATAAATGGGAAAGTGGAACAGGAATATGCACAAGCTGCAACCAACATGAAGAAGATGTAATACATGCTCTCAGAGATTGTCCTCCTATAACTATGTTATGGAGGAAATTGGTACCAAGAAGGAGAAGGGCATATTTCTTCGGATCTGAATGTGCGGAGTGGCTAGAACAAAACTTGAGTTTTCGAGGTAAACAAGAGGAAGAAGCATATTGGCCAGAGTTATTTGCAACTTGCTGTTGGAAAATCTGGAGTTGGAGGAACGATCAGGTGAAAATGGAGGCCATAGGGTTACTAAGTATGCTGAGAAGGAAGTTAGACAGTATGTTAGGAATTACCTCCAGAGATGGGATAACGGGATTTGCCAAGGAAGGAAAGAGGAATGGATCAATATAGGATGGGAGAAGCCATAAAGAGGATGATGTAAGGTAAACTCAGATGGAACGACAGTTTTAGGAGGTGGGGCTGGATGCGGTGGAGTGATAAGAGGGGATGAAGGTGAATAGATATATGGATTCACGTGTAAACTGGAACCATCTGACACGCTGACAGCAGAAGCGTGGGGATTTCTCAAGGGACCGGAAGCATGCTGGGATCTTGGACTCAAGCAAGTGGAAGTAGAATGTGATGCGCTTCAATTGATTCAGTTGATACAGAATTAGAGTTACAAGGACTTTCGAGCTAAGCCGTGGAGAGGGATCAAAAGATTACTAGATGAATCATGGCAAATATCAGTCAAACACGTAATGAGAGAAGGAAACAGATGTGCCGACGGGTTAGCAGCATTAAGTAGACAGCAACAAGAAGAATTTATTTCATGGAGGAGCCCACCGAAGGAAATTGAGAGAATTTTGCAGGAAGACTCTGAGGGAATTAGTATGCCTCGTATGATAAGTGTAGTGGTGTAACTGGGCGTTTGCCCCTTTCATTTACCAAAAAAAAATGTAACTAGGTTATATATTTAGGAGGGAGGGAGTATTCAGTATCCCCAAACTTCGCATTCAAATACGATGACCTCCAATTACCCAAACATTTCCACAAAAAATACATGTGCCGGTCAAGAAAGAAAAATTAAATTGGCCCCTTTTTCTTAAGAAAAGCAATTAAACCCTGATATTAAGTGCAACACATTTGTAAGACAATCCAAAGTAATCGACATAATGCCCTGTGCATCAGCCCAATTTATGCCTAGAAACAAAGTGCTGAACATTCTTTGACTGCCTTTCGCAAGCTATAAGATATTTAAACTTAAGGCCTAAACATCATTGTCCAAGTCATCTGAAGCCTTCTTATTCTGTTATTTTGTATCAATTTATAGAAAACCTACTTTGACAAATAAATGTTGAGAACGGTAGGGAAAATATTCAAAGGCGACTAGTTAAACAAATCTTCACAACCATTTGATATAAAAGATTATGAAAAACAAAAGATAGTGTTAACACTATTATTTGCTCCTTAGAGTTTCCCTTCATTTGAGTTAATAAATAAGTGTTTTTGGACCCTTAAGTTTAATACAGAGTCAAGCCATATCAGTTAGTCCTTCATGTGTTAAAATTTTGAAATTGGGAGTTTCTTATTATTGCGGTACTGTTTTCTTTTTTTCTTTTTTTGTTCAACCTTGCGGTACTGTTTTCCAAGTTTCAAATGCGCAATCTGAATTTTAATAGCTAAATTGAGCTAATTGTATATGCTTTTCCCATCTCGCTATTATTTGATGCAATTAATGTTTCTTCGGTGTTTTTTGTAAACGGGCCCTGTTTTTATTTTGTTGGCCATTTGGTTAAGAATGAGATTTTGGGGCGGTTTGGAAGCCGAGGAGAGGACCACTGTTCATTGTGTTCTTCACCCACAAGAGGGAGCGAGTGGAGGCGATTTTTTTTTTTTTATCCATGTCTAAGTCTCAAGGTTTTCAGAACCGGAACGAGCCGGACGGTTCAACCGGTTGGACCGTCGGCCGGATTTGTGCTTTGGCCCGTCTATCCATTTGGACCTCTATTGAGCCGGGAACCGGACCGGTTATATAAGAACCGGGCGGGTAAAAAAAAAATCAGAATTCAAGCAATTTTTTTTTTCTGATGGAATTATTTAAAAAAACCCAAAAGCCCAAAAATAAAATAAACACTCTCCCGATTAGTTCACCTTTTTCTGGTGCCCTAGAACCTGGAAAAAAATTGAAATTACTGTCTTTTTCCATTCAGTTCACTTCTCCTCCAGCAAGGACTGCTTGCAAGCTAGAGACGAAGGCTTTTGCTAGGTAGAAACAGGAAGATGATGGCTTTTGCTGGTTTTATTCCCCTTGTTCCTATGCTCTTTATCGTTGAATACCTCACTACTTTCATTTCCCCCCTTTTTATCTTCTTCTCAACAATGCAGGGAAAAAAATCTGATGCATAGAATTGTTTGTGAGATATGTAGTGGAATGTTAACAGTATATCTTAAGTGATAAAGGAAGGTTTTGTATAAGAATTTTGTTAAGGATTTGTACCTTAAAATATGTTGGAATTGCAGCAGTAATCCAACAGAACTTAAGGGCTGATAATGTTTTTAAATTGGTCTCAATTGATTTGAAGTATGTTGACTTATCATACTACCATTGACGATATTTTGTATTTTATGACCTTTGTTAAATTTTAAACAAATTATATTAACTATATTTGATATATAATTTTTTTATTAAATTATAACGTCACCGCCCCCCGACTGTTTCAACCGTTTGAACTATGACCTGCTCGTCTTTCTGGCTCGACATCAGGTCCGACTTTTAAAACATTGCTAAGTCTGTATAAGACAGTAATTTTGACGGCAAAAAATATCCGTATCCTCCTTGACACCAAATGAGCCTTAAGCTCATGGATATATGTATACCATATAATCTGTACGTTATATAATAGTATGGGAAAAATCTGAGTTAACTTTATAATATTATTTTTTCACCTAATCAAGATAATATCAAGTGATATTGGTCTTCGTCTGCTAAATGCAAACAGCGTTTTTGAACCCCCAATAGTATTTAGACAGATTGT
This sequence comes from Mimosa bimucronata, assembly GCA_037074515.1. Classification (NCBI taxonomy): domain Eukaryota; kingdom Viridiplantae; phylum Streptophyta; class Magnoliopsida; order Fabales; family Fabaceae; genus Mimosa; species Mimosa bimucronata. The sequence continues at coordinate 40,930,341 of CM073446.1, forward strand.
TTCTCAACCATCAATCAGAAAAGCAGATGCCCACATCAATTCAGAAATTAAACCACAGGGAAAAACCTGACTTCAATTCCAAATGTAAGCATTTAATTAAAAGCTACACAAAGAGGACAAGGGATAGCGAGGCAACCAAAGCATACCTGGAGATACTATGTTTTTCTCTTCTTTATTGTTTTGGGAGGGGATTATAAAAGCACTTATTAGGCATAAAAAAAAAAAAAAAATCAAAGGGCGTATGCTTCTTCAAAGTCATCAGCTTCATCATCCTCATCCCAATCATCTTCTTCGACAACTCCTACCACATTTTCCTGCAACATGGTTACAATCTGTTGAAAATCTCTAAGTCGCCTCTGCACATCTGGGGATATCTCATGGGACTCATTAGAGAAGGCTGGTTGGGTGGGACACTTAGCCAGCTGATCACACTTGAGCACAAATGTTCCAGAAGATGGTTCACGAATTTCAACATCAAATGCAGGTGACAATGGGCGGCCCACAACTTTCACATGAGAGACACTGCAATCACAATTTTCTTCACATTAAGGATTCTGAAATGCCATCTCGAATACAATCGGTAACCAAGGAATGCTTCAATAAATTAAAGGTAGAATCTCAGGACAACTAAGGACGAATCTCACGATCAATGCACAAAACTATGCAAAATGGAACTTGGAAAGGACAAAAACTTTAAGAAAGCCCATGAATTCCATGGTTATGCTACTAAAGTATCACCATTCTGACAAAACGTTTATTCTACTATTAAGATGAAAAGGAGGAAACATCCACTGGAAAATTCAGTTTCTTATCACGCATAAAGACTGATATGAAATACAACATCCTCTGATGAGAGCAAAATCCTACTTTTTTCTCTGGAACAGGATGGCAAAGGCACTCCTTAGACCTAAGCCTGACCCAATTACAATTTGACATCCCCCCAAAATTGATAAACCTAAATTTCCAAAGTAGCTTGTGATGTCTTCGCAAAGTTTGCAATTTCTAAACATGACACAAGGACAAGCCTAGGAAAATAGGTGTGAAATGAAACCAAAGCAAGTGTCAGCAAACATACTAAAGAAAAAAAAAAAAATCAAAGCTTCCTTTGACATGCATACAAATAAACTGGCACCATGTATACCACACAAAATGGTGAAATACAGGAACACAAGGGCTTAGGCATATGTTGACGGTTGATGTAAACCATCGCTACGTAAATGGCACCAACCTGATGAGAGGAATGGACAAAAGCTAACAATTGAAAGTGCTCTCATTTACTTCAAAAAGAGAATATGACAACATACTCAGTAAAAACCTAACACCGAACAAGGGAACAAAGACTGTCAAAGGGATGAGGGATAATATTTGTACCACACTTCTAACCAATTCCAACTAGTATTTTAGAGTTTAGGACTTCATGATGTCGCCACATTGCTTTTACACAAAATAAAAGTAAAATGGAACAGAAAACTATTACTGTAACTCTTTTTTTTTTTTTTTTTTATAAAACTATTACTGTAACTCTACCAATGAAAAATAATGAACTGTGATGGAACACACCAAATGTAGAATAAATTGTCCATTTCTTGTCTTTGAATCCTTCCCAAAAGCTCAACCTGCAAGATCCCACCAATACAAAGCACTGGTTCTGGTAGCTTGAACTTCTGTAACAGGTTTTCCTGCACTCAAAGAAATTCTTCTATGAAATGAATGATGCAAAGGAATGCTCAAGCAAAAATTTGAGTTAATTATTCTATCACATAAGATTCTCTCACCTAAATCAGGCTAGGTCATTTCCAATTTAGGCAAGAATTTATTTATTCTACCATACTTCAGAACTATATAGTACAGGAACTTCAAAAACAAGTATTATACACAACACACCACACTGCAATACTTTAAATTACGTATAGACACTAGATTTTGTTGTGTCACCTAGTAGTATTCATGTTGATGCCTATGCTTTTACATTACTCAAAAACCTAAATCGAGTTTGATAAGAGGCATGCCAATGACCTATGTATTTCGTGCTCATAAAACAACCATCCATTCTCTCTCACATAGACTATCATGTGGGTCAAAAATTAAAAGGACTATATAATCACATTGTATTTAATGTAACATTGAAGACACCCACCGGGAGCTTAAGACCTGAAACAATAAGTCTCCAAACAACCCACTAGTTATCTGAAATCCTACAGTGATGGGCATAGAAGTAACTGTGATTGTCAGAGACAGATATACTTCAAAAAGAAAAAGATGAGCATAGTGTTATATGTTTTATCTTTCAACACCAGAGATACTGTCCATCGTACACAAATTAGATGTTTATCTTGTCAATTTATTTGCACAGGCTGTAATATACGCAACTAAAATAATCTTGATTCATTGCTTCTCCACCTGATATTAAATGCTTTCTGTTTGATCCAGAGACATCAAATGCAACTAGTAGTAGTCAGCTAAACTTCTTCAAAATATTATGGAGCCGATCAGTTTTGTTAACATGAAGGTAAAATAAAATTAAAGCCCACTTTTATTGTTGGACTAGTATTGCTGCCTCAATGGGTTTTGAAAACATTGAAACTCTTCCAACCTCATATAGACCGTCAGTCCACAACAAATCTATCATAATGCATAGTTCAACAAAGTGCAAATTGAGTCAGACCCCTTGTCCAGCCAAGGATCAAATGGGTAATAACCAAAGCCAAATACTGGACCCAACAAGTTTGTAGTATAGTAGGACACGTTAACAGAAATTAGATCTATTCTACTGATTCAGCCACCAAACATCTCGAAGAAAAGAAACTGAAAAGTTTTATCCAACATCCTCATTTTTGTATAAAGCACAAAATATGAATCCTTACTAAACCACAGAAAAGCCAAAATCAAGAGTCTTAATGCACTGGAATCGCTAAAACAGCATACTATAGATATCAGCCAATCCAATATATTTCTTGCCACATGAATAAGGCTTGTCTAAGCTTCCCTAAAGCATGTCTCCACAAGGATAGCTCTCAGTTAGTCACCAGCTATTTCTGTGAACATATCTTTACATGGTATGCACTTTTAGCAGAATTATATGCAACATGTATCATATTTACTGACTCATTTATCATTCTAGTGACCTCTTCAGACAACAACATCATCTAATTGAAAAAAAAAAAAGGAATTGGAAGGCTATTAAAATGAGAAAATTTAACTATTCAAGACAGCCTCCATTACACAATCATGTAAAGGCAGAAGTGATCATAAAAAGGAAAATCTCACCAGCAAAATATAAATTGTATTTGGAATCAAGTATAAAATGCTGTGAAACAAATAAAGCATTCAGGGAAGAAGAAAACAATGGAATATAGATACTGTTTGAGAAGCAAAATTGCATACCTGAGCCATTGGAAAAACAGGAGAAATGTAAGTCCATACATACTTTTCATCAGCAGGAGAGTCTAAAGAGGGATTAGGGTGACCCATTTTCAGTCGAACAGATTTTGCTGAATATATAGGATTTCCTGGCTGAAAAAAAGCTGAACATGAAAAACAATATCATCAATAAAAAGTTTGCAAAAGCAAATTAAATGAAGCTAGCACATAATTTCTGAAGATTTACAACAGTACCTTTGAAAGGATGAACACTAATTTCTGAAATAACACAAAATGGGCAGACCAACTTGTAGGTTAGTGTCTCAGGCACATCAGGGTTTTTTTGTCCTTTACTGGACCAGTATGAAGCTGTACCACCAATTTTGTCTCTTGCCTCTAATGTATTGTCAATGCTTTCCTCTGGAAAATTATCAGTGCTAGAAGCACCAATTGCCTCTCCAATGCAACCCACGATAGCAAATGATGTGCAGGCTCTAGATAAACAAGCATAGACTCTATGTTCCTTTTCTAGAGCTTGCCATTCCATAGAATAGCTAGATCCAACTTCAGGTTCCTTTGCGCCACTTTTATTCAGTTCAACAACATATGAGGCTCTAGATAATTGAGGGAACATTCTCAAGCATAGCTGTTTGCAAAGACCATTTCTAATCACTGCAAATCAGTACACTAAATTATCAGCAGAAATAACATTTATTAATGAATTTTAGTTTCTGCTGAACTCTTATGTACTCTGAGAAGAATCTTAGCAGATTTCATAGCCTTGTGCACCAGAGCTTAAATGAAATTAATTAAATTTAGATTTTAAAACAGAAGAAATTTTATTGGGTGAAAGTAGCAGAGATACGTACATTATGATGTCCTCCAAGACATACCAAACAGTAGATTCTACATAGCTTTCACTAATATGTGAACTTATTCTTGTTAGTAGATTCTACATAGCTTTCACTAATATGTGAACTTATTCTTGTTAAGCATGGCATGAAGTTAGCTGTTCACCAGTTCCCAATCAACCATGCTGAGAACACATTTCCATTTCTAATGCATAAACACTAAAACAAGACTAATATTTAATAGAAAGCTGATATTATGAATAACTCTTCAAATTGGTATAATCTTTATGGCTAAAATGCTTTTGATGATAAACAGACCACTCTTTTCACCTGGTCACTGAAGAGATTGGGTTGTCCATCTAGTGTAGTCTCAAAATGATAGTTCAGATTACACCATAAGCAATACACCATCAAGAATGTTATATAAGCCTATATGTTAAGGTATTAACCTAAGAATCTGAAAATAGGAGCCGAAAAGAGAAGAAAGAACACAAGAACCAGAAAATAGTAACCAACGCACACATGAACAGAGAACCAAGAAATCAGAGAGTATTATTACTAGTCAAAAGTCATAGCATGCTTACAAGTGATTAGGAATTAGGCTTATATATCAATTACCTATTCCCTCAGCCAATCAGACTAACACACACGCTAACTAACACATGTGAGGGCTCCTAACTAACACGGGGGCATATTTGCACCTACTAACTATTTATTATTATTCCATAACACTATACTAGCTCACAATCCAGGTGATTGGCACGCACTCTTGTCTAAGAGATCATTCAGCACACTATTTACTTCAATGTGCAAATAAATTAAAGGGGGGAATGGAAGTTTGGTCATGTATGTCATACTATCCATGTCAAGGTATACATACAAATAGTAAGCACACATACTAATAAATTAAGAAACAGAACAACTTTCATTATAATAATTCTACTAGGAGGTGTACAAAATCCGTTACAGGTGTGATCGGGTATGCTATAATCTTCTTGTTAAGGTGCAAGTGAAAATCACTATCATACTGAGGTTAAAATTTTGTAAAATACACAAAACAGAAAAGAAAGCATAATCTTAGCAGGGTCGATAGATCAGATGACAAACATAACGTAAAATGCAGAGTTAAGTTGGTGTACTCTTATAAATAAGCTATCAGCCAAAATTAAATGTAAAAATCAACTGGTATAGCTCACCCCAGTGTCGCCAAGACCGAGAGACACAACTAACTCGGACAAGGTCAGACGGATCATCCAGACACAAAAGAATCTTGTGCGACATGTCAGGATCAAGCGAGTTTATGAAATCCACAAAAGATCCCATATTGGGGCGTAGGTGTATAAGATAGACTAGCACACGCTCTTTAGCAAACCTGAGAACCTGAAGAGGCACATGAACAAATTGTTAACCTTATGCACAGTTCACTCCAAAATGGAGCAATTTTAAGATTTTAACAATTATAAAGTTTGTGATTGTCTGTTGTAATACTGGGTTTCAGCCATGAATGTAATCAAAATTTACGCACATATATAAATACTCATCCTCTTCCAAACAGTATAATTTTAATCTTTCTTCTTTCTTGACACGCATAAAAAAGTAGTGGGGTACACTTAATGTAAAATCTACAACAAATCAGGCTAAAAATCGAGGAATGAGAAACATCAGAAAAATGGCTCGCAAGACTACGAAAAGCCGATTCGCTTAGAGAAAATAAGAGAAACGGAATATGAAAAGAACAGAGAGATCCAATAATTTACATTTTCTTAAAATTAAGAAATTGATAACGAATTTCACATATTTTGGGGCAAATCCACGATGATTAACTGAATTCAATCGATAACCAGAAAAAGAGGAGAAGAGCGAAGAATAACGGGATTTCGACAGAAAATTTGGGGGAAAAAAAAAGAAAAAATTGAAGGCAGATTGAAAGGGGTCTTCAATTGAAATTCGAGAGAGAGAAAGGGAGAAGTACAGCAATGCTCACCTTCGTCGTACACCGGATTACATGCACGTCCGGAACAGAAACCCTAACAAGTCATTAAGAGATTGACTGACAGGGAGAGTAGTTGGTGACGGAAGGAAGGAAGGGAGGAGGAAGGAGGGAGGGAGGGAGAGCGAGATGGCGTACGAGTGGAAGGGGAAACAGAAAGCGCTAGTGAGCAAAGCCTGTTTAAATATTTGCAGATTATTATTATTATTGTTATAAAAATATAAGTATGACCCTTCCTTTTCATGCACTCAGCTTCCAATTTTTCTCGGACATCCAAATAAAAGGGTTAAAGGGCTAAAATTTTGGGAAAATTAATTTTAGGTCCCTTATAAGGGACTTAATTAAGATGAGGTCCTACGAAATCACGTAATTAATCTGAGGTCCCTACCAAAAAGTTGTTATTGTAAGCCAAAATGTTGTTATCGTGCGCTCAAAAGTTGTTAGTGACTAAAACTTCACTAACAACTTTTTGGCCTGTAAAAACAACTTTTTGACCTTCAATAACAACTTTTTGGCCTGCCATAACAATTTATAACCTAAAAATCACTCTTGGTTTGTAATAACTTGTGACCTGATGATAGGGGTGGGAACAGGCCAGGCCAGGCCTGTGTTGTCAAAAAGAGGCCTGAGCCTGGCCTGTGGCTTATCACAGGCCATTTTTCAGGCCTGAGCCTGGCCTGTACACAGGCTTGGCCTGTTAAAAGGCCTATTAAGAGGCATGTTAATTTATACAGGCTAACAGGCCTATATATTAAACAGGCTTGTAGGCTAACAGACCACAGGCCAAAATATTATAATAGGCCGAAAACAAGAAAAAAGGCACAAAGCTACATTCTTCAACAAAACCCCCATCGGCTAGTTGGCAAATCAAGTCTTCAATATAATTTCTTCTTCTTACTCAAGCACCTTCAAAACATTAAATTAAATGTATATTATATCATAATTAAATGTTCAGAAAATTAAAATTGCAGTCCATGAACAATCAGAGCAGACCCAAAACTTGCAGTACATGGCCTCTAATTAAGGAAATTTAAAATCTAACATAGCAGTAGGACAAGCAAAACAGAACATATAACAGATTCAAGCCACACAATTCCCAGAAATTTCATCCAGAAAGAAAGGAGAAACACCCCTCAATTTTAATAATCCCAAACAGATTCACGCTATACAATGCAAATAAAATTGAATAAATTGCAAGAAGAAAGAACTGATACGGAAGAAGAAGCAAAAGAAGAACTATTACACTACACCCCTTAATATCTGTTTTTAATCAAGCAGAAGAAGAACTGATAAGGAACATTAAAAAAGCAAGAAGAAGAACTGACAAGGAACATTAAAAAAGAAAGAAGAACAAGAGCATGCCAAGGACTATTACTGAAGAAATTCTGAAACACCTACCCCTCACCAAATGCTAAAAATGGTGTCGTGAAATGGTGAGCCTGGTGTTCTGAAATGCTCGCTTGAATCTTCAATGGAGTTCGAATGGCATGTGCGTCTGCGTCTGCGTCCGAATTCGAATGTCGTTCTGAAACTTTCGCGAAGCAAGAAGGCGTTGGCGTTTGAATGGAGCTTGAATCTTTAATGGCGTCGGTGTTCTCGTTCAATGGCACCGGCGTTCTCGTTCAATGGCGTCAGTGTTCTCTTGAATATGTGAATCTTCAATGGTGAGTCTGTGAATCTTCAATGGTTGGTGTGGGGACTTCGAACATGGGATTGGGAGGGAGTATGGGACGGCTGGGGAGTGGGGAATTTGAAAACAAAAAGTGAAGCCCTAAGAAGAGGAGAAAACCCTAAGGCTATAGTAGTAATTTCATATTAGCTAATTATAATATTATATGCAATAAAAATAAATGTTATAATATAAAAGTAAATCAGATAAATATATATTGCTTAACAGGCCGGTCTGACAGGCCTAATAGGCTTATTTTTCAGCCTGGGCCTGGCCTATTAAGCTAAACAGCCACAAAAAAAGCCTAAGCCTGAGGCTGGCCTGATAATAAACAACCTAGCCTAGGCCTTAGCAGGCCAGGCCGCAGGCCCCTGGCAGGCCGGCTGGGCTATTCCCACCCCTACCTGCTGATGATATATAACAACTTTTTGACCTGTAATAACAACTTCATGGGACCTCAAATTAATTACGTGATTTCGTAGGACCTCATTTTAAATAGGTCCCTTGTAAGGGACCTATATTTAATTTTCCCTAAAATTTTCCGAAATTATTTACGAATGAACATTTCGATACCATGAAATTTTTGACCGAAATTATGTACGAATGAACATTCGATATCAAAAAAAATTTTGACGGGTAAAAATGGCCTTGAAGTTGAAAAAAGGGGCAATTTTGCCTTTATCTTAATAGACTGGAATATTCGATGGCAAAAAAAAAAGGACTTGAATATTCAACATTTGTTGATCAATTATAGTGAGGTCGCATGCCACGTGGCATAGCTCACTCTTTTTTTCAACTCATTTTAAGTTGAGAGCGTAAAAAAAGTTTTTTTTTTAATATCATATCCTCTCCCTCAGCCATGCCACGGTACTCTCCATCCTCTTAAATCATTCCCAAAGCCACCGACTACTGTCGTACTAGCCCCTACCTATGGTGAAAGGTTTGCTTTCCAATTTGTGCTAGGCATCCTCTTAAAAGACAGCATGCGACTCATCGATGACCTAATCGATGATTGAGTCGACAGCAACTCACAAGCTGACTATTCCCCAAGGTCTCGCTCCTCTTTGGCACCTCCAAAGCCACACCTACCAATAACAATGGCCACTTCAAATTTCATCCCTCCTTTTGTGTTAACATTCCGAGGAAATCATAAAAATTGAATATGTTTCAGGAACTTTCAATTCACTCACATTTATAACCACTTCATACTTGTTTGCATCCTTAGTGAGGATTCAACCGCGGCCGTGCAAGTTGGACATTTAGAGTGGATCTTGAACCACATTCGATACACCCAAACATAGGAGGCAAGGTTGCTTCCATTTTTTCAAACAAGCTCAACTTAATCATGTAGATTCATTGTGTTCTCTAATTTATACTACGGGGTTGGGTGTTTATAGTTAGATTGTATTTATTACATTTTGGGGTTTGATTGTTGTAGAGATCTAAATCTAGTGAACAAAATTTTTGTGCTTCTTGTTTTCTCTTAGTTTTCTAGAAGGATATTATCGGAGCAATGAGGAAATAGAACAAATGTACTATTTTATTTGTTTTTGATGATAAATCGGTGCTGGGTTCAGTACGAGGCAATGAGACTGAAAGATCCCTTATTGTCTTCTCCATCGCTTCAGCATATAAACCAAAGAGATGAACATGGTAAATTGAGTCGTTGATTCAAGAATAGAGGAAGAAAATGAGCTAAAAAAAGAGTGAGTTGGATGCCACATGGCGTGCCACATCACCATAATTGGTTTACAAACATTGACCATTTAAATTTGTTATGGTAAGAGCAAAAGTGCCCAATTTCTTAAACTTTTGGGGCATATTTGCTCTCTTAAAAACTTTCTGGTGCTTGATACTTATTTGTGAATACTTTTAGAACATTTTAGCCTTTTAACCAAAGGAACTTCTAATTTTCTATCCCAAATTCTCTAAAGAAAAACTGTTATAAATGAAAATGTGCAAATTTAATCATAAAAGGTTTTGTTATATGCACCAAACATAATAAATGTTTTGTTAAATGCAAAAAATAAAATTAAACCAGAAAAATGTGAGGTGGGCTTTAAAAAATACCCTTTAAATTGAAAGTGGGCCTAAAAGAGCAGGCCCTTTTTATTTTTTTTAAAAATTGCTCATATGATATTAAAATTTTATATCATTAAGAATTTTTTTAATAATATTACTCTTAAAGGAACAAATGCTTCTTTAAGTAATTTATATTATTTACTTATAAGATTTATTCTCTTATTATTTATGATTTTTATATGGTTTATTATCTTAAAGTATATACCATACATTTTGAATTTCCCCCTAAAAATAGTAGAGTTTTGGTCAAAAATTCTTATATGTATATAACCATAAGGATCGTTTTTTCATAAAAAAAAAGATAAATATACTATCATGTGGCTCTTAAGAAATAATGTTTACATGTGAGCAAGTGTGTAAAGTTTTGAAATATTGAATTTTCATTTTGTTATTTTAATTTATTTTATTATAATTAAATTTTGACAATATTTATATATTGAAGTAGGAATTTATTATTTTAACTTCATTTCTTTAAAAAGACAAAAAGTAAGTGTTGCATACGTTTTTAGTTAAACAGACTCAAAGCCTGCATCCTCAGCCCTGACCCACAAGCTTAAGAGTCGTGCTTTATAATTGGAGTGTTTTTATAAGTCAAGCCTAAACGAGCAAGCCCGTGAAGGGCGGGCTCTAATTCCCACATCTATAGGATTGTATTAGATTCTTTTTTCTCTTATTAAACTTCTTTTACAATTTCTGCTTAGTGATAATTTGTAGGTTTACTTCTGGTTGTAACATTAAGTTGTTGGTGCCTATCTCTTAATTAAGAAAAAAAAACTTGAAATGGTGTCACTTTGATTTTTTTTATCAAAATGATAAATATTTAAAAATGGTATAATTGTTCATGAATATTTATAGGGTAAAAGATAAATAAATACCCCTCAAATTTTAAAGGCCCGGAAAAGGAATTCTAATGTATAAAAGGAAAAGAAAATTCTTGAGTATGGCTGGTAGAGCCACTCTCATTAATTCAGTCTTATCTGCTCTCCCATCGTACCACATGCAAACCATGCTACTGCCAAAGCAATTGCTGAAGGAGCTAGAAAAAGTCAGTAGACAATTCTTATGGGGCGATACGGAAGATTGCATGAAGATTCATTTACTTGCTTGGGACAAGCTAACTAAGGAAAAACAAATGGGGGCTTGGGGATTAAAAATCTTCAAGAACAGAATAAGGCCTTTATGATGAAGCTTTGCTGGAACTTGGTGACCAATCCTGATGCTCTATGGGTAGAAGTCCTAAGAGCCAAGTACAACTGTGGATCAAGGGAGATGCTTGAAGTAGAGACAAAGGCGAGTGCTTCATCAGCTTGGAGAGGCATCTGCCACGTATGGAAGAAATTCAAAGCAGCGGTTGGAAAGAAAATTGGCAATGGGAGGACGACTTCTTTCTGGTTCGATAATTGGTTCGACAATCATGGCCCATTCATTGATAGAATTCCTAATTTGGAAGGATTTATTGATCGAGATGAGAAGGTTGCTGATTTTGTCACCCCCACCGGGGATTGGGATGTGAGGAGGCTTAGACAATGGTTCCCCCAAACCATCATTGATCAGATCTCTAGGACCCACCCACCCTGTGAGGAGAGAGGAGAGGACAAATTCTTTTGGAGACCATCCACTGATGGTTGTTTTACTGTAAATTCTACATATCTATCTCTTTTTGTAGGTAACCAGGAGCCAACAGACCCGGTGTGGAAAGCAATTTGGAGATGGAAGGGTCCAGAGAAAATAAAATCTCTTATGTCGCTTATGGCACATGGGAGAACACACACAGCAGCCTTACGGAAAAGGCGAGGAATTTCAGATTCTGCTGATTGTAGCTTTGGATGTAGGCAGGAGGAAGACATAATGCACCTATTTCAGGACTGCCCCAACGCATACAAGAGGTGGGAGGACGTCATAGCACTGGAAATGCGAGATCACTTTGTACAACTACAGGGCGCGGATTGGATCAAATGGAATCTCACTCATGAAGCCGGCAGGAACCACACAAGGAGAATTAAATGGCATGTGCTATTTGGTTATATTTGTTGGGATATCTGGGTAGCTCGCTGTAATAAGCTGTTTAATGATTGTCACGATATTCGATCATCCCAGGCAAGTGATAGCTTCTTTAGAGCCTGCCTAGATAAAGATCTTCTGGACCACTGTAATCTGTACGCAAGAGAAAGAGTTTCTATGCAGACTGGATACCCATACTCGAGGGATTCTGTATTCCTAGAGGTGGATGGCTCAGTTCTTCAAGATGGGCGAAGCGGGTGCGGAGGGGTCATTCGAGATTCGGAAAGAGATGGATTTGTGGCTTCGCTGTAAACTAACAAATGTCCCCCCTACTATTGCAGAGCTTTTGGGAATGATTCACGGCCTTCACCTATGTTGGACGAGAGGTTACAGGGAAGTCATCTTATCCACAGACTCAGTAGGGGCAATCAACTTACTTATCAGGGGCTGCGAGATGAATCACCCATTTAGAGACATAATTCAAGATGCTAGAATACTCTATTATAAAGATTGAAAGGTGGCTCTAAACCATGTACTTAGAGAAAACCTGAGGATAGCTGACTACTTAGCTCGAAACTCTCATACTCAAGATAGTGTTTTTAGTCTCTTTGATCAACCACCACCTAGTCTCCAATGAGGTGGAGATGTTGAGAGAGGACGGTCTTTTCCTTTACTATTTGTTTACTATTATTCTTGTAATTTTGTACTTACTTTGTGAATGAAGGTTTCCAGTTTTACCCAAAAAAATGTATAAAAGGATAAAAGAGAGATTCTTCCCAATAAGCAAGTTTAGGGGAAAACGAAAACAATGTGCCATCTTTCATACCCTTTATCTTCTCTCTCTTATCCTCACCCCCTCATTGTCGGCGCCTCCCTCCTCTACTCACTCTTTCTCTCTCATCGGCACCCCCATTGTCCTTTTGCCTCCATGACCTTCATGAACTTGATTCGGAACTTGTTTAGTTGCAGTGTTTACCTATAAACAAATAATCTTCTTCAAGCTTGGACCATGGCGAACCACCAAATCCTTTAGTCTAATTCCCAATCCTGGTTCTTGGAATAGAATTTTTGGCCTTCTTTTCCTTGATAATCCAATCAGAACTGGATTCAATATCGCTTCAAATCCTGAGGAAATCTGCACAAACTAGAAATCTGTAGCCAAACACCTTTTCGCTGCTATAACCAAGTTCATCCAACTTGACCCTAATTTCAAGAATCGACCTATTTACATTACCGGCGAAAGCTATGCTGGGAAGTATGTTCCTGCAATTGGTTATTACATATTAAAGAAGAATTCTCAATTGAACGTTTCAGAGAGGGTGTATCTGGCAGGTTTGGCAATCGGGGATGGGTTGATTGATCCAGTGACACAAGTTGATGCTCATGCCAAGAATACTTACTGTATTGGTTTGATCAATGAGAGGCAGAAGAATGAGGTGGAGAAGGCTCTTTCTGTGGCAATCAGACTAGCCAAATTGGGAAATTGGAGTGATGCAACAAGTGCAAGAAGCAATGCTTTCAATCTGTTGTAGAACATGACTGGTTTGGCTACTTTGTATGATTACAAAAAGAAAGCTACTTATGAAAGTGATTTGGTCCCTGAGTTCTTGAAATCCAGTGAGGTGAAGAAGACATTAGAGGTGAATGAATCAATTGTGGTTGTAGGTTGTACTGATGCTATTTTGGTATATTAGCTGAGGATTTGATGAAGAGTGTGAACTATATGGCTGAGTACTTGGTGAAGAGGAGTAGTGTGCTGTTCTAAGTGAGGAATGGGTGAAGACAATGAAATGGGAAGGGATTGACAAATTTTTGTTGTAGTTTCGGTGGTGGCCATCTTTTGCCTGCTGATCAACCTCTGAGTTGTCAAATGATGATAGAAGATTGAGTTTTAGAGAGGAATCTGTTTGGATATGAAGAAGATGGGATAGTTTCTGAGATTTAGTTTGAAGCCTTGAATCACCAATATTGTTCTTTGAAATTTCTGATACAATATGTAATCACGTTTAAATTTCAATCACACTTTTAACTTGTGATGTTAGTGTCTGCTCTTAACTAAAGAAAATATTTTTTAAGGTTTTAGCACATATTAATAAGTACATTTAATATAAGGAGCTTCATGCCATACTTTCAAGGGAACACGATGTCAGTCAAATGTAAATCAACAAAGTGGCTCCAAATGCTTATATTACATGTTTTATGAAACAAAACGTATAACATTTTTAAGACCATATGCTAAGGCTAGGGGTGTTCACGGGACGGGACCGGGACTACCCCGTTCCGTCCCGTCCCGAAGAAAAGTGTTCGGGACGGGGTTCCCGTCCCGTGTCCCGTCCCGTCCCGAACTTGTCCCGGTCTCGATCGGGACGGGACGGGATCGGGACGGGACATGCTTTGTCCCGAAATTTTTTCCCAATTAAAAAAATTGACCCAAAAATCTTTTTTTTTTCAGAGCAACACACTTGGTGGGTGATTTTATAGCATAATTAAATCTCCTTCAGTGCCATGAGCACTCCATATTAATACATAATAAACCAAAAACATAATAATTAGAGCAAAAAAAAATAGCAACAACTACACATTTAAATAGAGTTTGAAAAAAACTTCAAATGTGATGTGTTACACATAGAGTATAATGGTAGCGGACAAGAAATTTGAGATCAATGAATGGTTGGAATTTAGTTTAGAAGTTAGAGTTTTTTTTTTAAAAAAAGTCATATATATTCACACATGAGACATATGACACATGTATTTTTTTAAAAAACATATGAACATACATATATATATTCGGGACGGGACGGGATCGGGACGACCCCGTCCCGAGTCCCGTCCCGAAATGGCCGGGACGGGACGGAACAATGTTAAACAGCCCTAGCTAAGGCTATGAAAGATTGGAGTTTACAGGGAATCATATAATTGCCCCCCTTCTAGGTTACTATACGATTAAGGTCTACTCAATTTGCTAAAGTTGTTTCTTGTCCAAAAGCTAATGTTATTTTGTGTTAATTAGATTACATTCAAAATCAAAACAGGTGAAATATCATTTTGGCCAATGAGAAATTAGCTAAGTATCATCTAGTATATATATTAATAAAAAGTATATTGTATGCCAACTAATTATTAAAATTGAATAGATCGGCCAACACTGTTAGGGGAAGCCAACGGCTGGTAGTTTGGTGCCACTTGGAAACACATCATCAGTTCACGTCATTAGCCCGCCAGCTTGGTAAGTACACCTAGATTTTTTTGTACTTATCAGATAGTTTTCCCCCTTAGAAAATGGATTCTCATAAATGTCAAAAATACAAACTCAAGGACTTGGAGCACCGTTCAAGAAAAAACAAAAGGGAAAATCACAGGGGGGTCCCCCATAAGCCAATATATCACATAGAGGTCCCAAGGATTGCTGAAATTGAGTGGAGGTCCCTTGGGACCTCACTTAGATTAAATGCAAATGGGAAAGACCAACTTGCCCCTCCCATTCTCCCCTTTCCCCTTTCCATCTTGTTCTATCAATTAGGGCTCAAAACTAGGAAGCATGGGAAAATCGAAACAGGGAGGAAGAAGACTTGCCTCTCTGTGAATTCTCGCAGCTAGCGTTGTCAGATTCAATCGTCCCCTTCTTCTTCATCTGCAACAGGAAGAGGAAGGAACTTTTCTCCCTTGGTTTTGCGAAGAAGAAACTCGGGCAGAGAGAGCTGAATAAAAAAAAAAATCAACCGAAATCTGCGGAAAACAAGAAAGGCCAGCGACGCCGACAATAACTGGCGGAGAAGGACAATAACCGGCGGAGAAGAAGAAGAAAACGAAGAAGATCGAAAGTCATTTCGATCCCGTCATTCCTCGCTACTCTGCCCCAGCCAAGGTGTCTCGTTCTTCTTGTTGGTATGATCCACTCATTGCGCATCCTCTGTTTGTTTAATTGTTTGTGTCAAATATCGCATTTATGTTCTTGGGATTTGGTTAGTGATTGTTCTGGATTGAGCTATTTGCTAAATGTTATTGATTGTTTTGGATTGAGCTATTTGCTAAATGGTGTTACCTCTGCGTTTTCTCAGCTTTTGAGGTTGAGTTTTTACCATTGTCTGGGTATAATCTAGTGAAGTAGTCTCTATAAGTGTCACCTTTGCTTTGAACTTTCCCTGTCGATTCATATACAACTTCTGCTGGGAGCTGACATTTTCTTTTATGCCAGTGTAGTTTAATTTGAATTGTTAAATCTGTGTTGCTTAAATATGATTCAAATTTGTTTTCCTGAAATATTTGGAGTAACTGAGATTGTGTCTGTAGATTGTTGCTATTTTGCATATGAGATATTCTGCTTTTTGGAGTTTGAATCAAATTTGGTGGTTTTGGAGATATTATTCAATGCTTTGTTGTGACTTCTAATGTGATAATGCGTTCTCATTCTGTGAAACCTGTTTTGCAGTGAATTTTTGGACACAATAAGGTTTTGTATTTCGCTTTCATGGTTTTGAAATCTGGTGTGAATCTTTAAAGCATGCTATATAATTTTAGGGTGTATTGTGCTGTCCAATTTTATTGCATTTTGCACTAGTTGGTTGACAAAATTGGTACTTGTTCTATTTTGATATTGTGCTAGTTCTTATTGTTGCGTATTTCAATCTGGCTCTTTAACTGATTGCTGGCTCATTTTGCAATTCTAGTTCGGATGTGATCTTTGTTAATTTTTTTTAGTTGTTTGATAGTGTAACAAAATGAGTAAGAGTACAAAAAGTAGTGATGGACAAAGGAAGGGTAATGTAAATGGGTTTGCATTGTTCACAAAGAAATTCTATGCTGAGAATGATGGAAAATACAAGTCAGTCCAAGAAGGCAATCGACACCTGAAAAGTGCCTGGAGCAAGTTATCTGAGGAGGAAAAAGAGAAATATTTTCGAAGGGCAGACAAATTAAGAGGCCCAAGGAAGTCCAAAAAATATAGTGTTCCTTTCCACACTAGGTGTGCACCTAACCAGTTTATGAAAGTATGCGACTTTGTGAAAAAGAGACCTAATCTGATGGAAAGGTTGAAGAAGATAGGGTTTGACAAATTGGTAAACTTGTGTTGCTCTTCAATTCAAAGACAATTTTGTGAAGAGTTGATGCATGCGTTTGACACTCGTAGAAAGAAAATTTCTATTTGAGGGATAACATTGGAAATAGGGGTGGCACAAGTGCATATGTTTATGGGCCTACCATGTGGTGGGAAGCAAATTGACACTGACTTGGAGATCGAAAGAGATGAAATGTTCAACCAATATAAGAGCAGTTATGGGAAATTGCCATACAACATAATAGCCTCACAGTTGACAAGAGGGAAAGAGAGTAAAAACTTTGAGTTTTTATTTGTTTTGTATGCTCTAGGGACATTGTTGTGTCCAGGTGCTAGTGTAAAAGTCAGTGAACGTTTATTAAAGATGATGTTCTTGACAAAAGATGAATTGGCCGAGTATGACTGGTCTTGCTTTGTCTTCAATGAACTGTGCTGCTCTATTGAAGAGTACAAAAAAGCGTTGAGAAGGAAGAGGAAGAAGAATGTTGGGGGTTGTTTATACTTCCTAATGGTAAGTGTGAGAGTAGTATGTTTTATCTTGTTATTTTTTATGCTCCTTTAATGTTATGTAGTAAACTATTAATTGAATCTTACTTGTGGTTAATGTTACATGTAGATATATGGTTTACAATGTTTTCCATTGGGCACACACAAAGCCTCTATGGATGAGAAAGCTCTTGAATATTGGGATGACAAGAAAGTAAATGCAAGGATGAGGCTAGAGAAGACTAAACGTTATGGCATTTTGCATGATGTTAATCATGGAAAAAGGCTTTTTGTTGAATCGAATTTCACTCACCCAGTAAGTTTAAGAGTATGTTTAATTATTATCTTCACACATTTAGTCAATATTTATACATGAAATTCATGTTTAATTTTTCAGGAGATAAGGAAAATATATGCGCAAGTAATGTCATTTGTGGGTGAACAACTCATGGGCCTTCAATTAAAGCTAATGGCAAAGGATGATGATGCCTGTGAGGAGAATGTGTCTGAAAATAAGTTACAGGAGGATGAGGAAAGTGCAAGAGAAGGAACTGAATCAGATGAAGATAACGGAGAAACTGAATCAAATGAAGACGGGGGAGATGCAAAATATGGAGCTGAATCGGATGAAGACAGAGGAGAAACTGGATCAAATGAAGATGAGGGAGAAACTGGATCAGAGGAAGATGAGGGACATGACATGAAAGGAAATGAATCACAACAACAACATAATGAAATTCAAGTGGTGCAAGAGGAGTCAGGGGAAAACGAAATAAAGGTGGAGGAACAAGAAAATGAATCAAAAGGAATGTATGAAGAAGATAAAGGAGAAAGTGAGGAAAGGCAAGGGCTTTGTGTAACAGATGTGAGGAAGTCTACTAGGTTGAGGAAGGCTGCTATTAGATCCCCATTTGTGCTAACAGAATGTAAGGGTGGGAAGAAAAGAACCAATGATGAATGGGATGCTTTCTTCCACAAGTACACAAGAAAGTGCAATGAAGATGAAGGCAAAGAGTATGTATTTGAACTTTGTCATGCCTTTAGTACTATGTAAGTATGTTAATATGGGTAACTTTATATGTTCAAACTGACCTGTTGCATATGTTATTGCATTAGGTATGTTGTGGAGATGTTTGGCTATTACCTTACTCGTAGGGAACTTTATTGTCTCCGGCCCAAAGGATGGATTAATGATCGGGTAAACCAAATGTATATATTATTATACGCTTATACTTATACTAAGTTGATGTGCTAACAAACTTTTTTCATTGAGCACAGTTCATGTCAATGGTTGCCAAGACATTGGTGGGAGATCAACAAAATGATGGCGGAAGAGTGACTAGGCATATATTCTCTGCTGATTTCATGTCAAAAATGGTGGACAATCCCCTGAAATGGTCTATTGATGACAATAAAGTTGAAATCTTGCCTAAACATATTGGATATAACATTGGAGATGCTGAATTCATTTTTGGTCCAACACTTGTGTTAAATCATTGGTCTTGTTATGTCTTAGACACAAAGTCTATGCGTTTCCATGTCCTTGACTCGATGATTGACAGCTTTGATTTGATGAGGCTAAACAGGGAAAAAGAGGCTATTAAGAAGGGTAAGCAGCCACAACATAAAAGCAAGGATGAACATTTCAAAAGGAAGAATCAAATGGCAACCTATTGTGTATGTTATAGCTATGTTTAGAACTTCTCAATGCAAGAACTGTATCTTTTAATGCATGTTCTGACTTTTTGTGTTAATATACAGCGGGATTGCTTTCTTGAAATAGTCCGCACAGTTAAGCCTGAGCTATTAGCCAATGAAGGAAAAATTGACAAGGAAGTGCGTTGGCCAAAAGTGCATCTACAAACTGATATGTGCGTTTGTTTGGTGTTCGGATGTTATGAAATAATTCTTACCGGTTTGGTTTTTCATTAATTGACACGTTTATGAATTATGTCCGCTTTACAGGGATTCATGTGGGGTTCATGTGCTAACATGGTTAAAGATGTGGGATGGAAGTGTTCATGATGCTGAAGGGTATACTATGCCAGCGTACTCTTTCGATGACCTCCAACAAGTGAAGGTTGACTACTTGAGGTGGCTTGTTACACATAGCAACAACATACATGGCGATAAAATATTAACCACTGTAGCAGGGAAACAATCAAAAAATATGAAGAAATAGAAGTACTAGTTCCTTGTTGTATTAGTTGATCCGAATGATAATCTAAATGTAATGATTTTGATTACTATCTACCCTTTTGTTGTTGATACTATCTAAATGTAATGATGTTGAAGTTCTATATGGCTTAAACCGTTGGCCTACACGTAATGATATTGGTAGTAATTATCCATGTAGTTGAAGTTATGACAGGCATTATGCTTACTTGTTAGGCTTCATTGATATGGAATGATCAATGCAAATCATATAGGCTTCATTATAACAAATATGTGACTATGGCATTGATAACTCACTGGGCACATTTTAACAACTCCTGTAAAACATGGTAACAACACATTGGGCATAAAATCACTACTACTATCTTATTGATTAACAACCACAAACGACACCTCACCTGTTTCAAGAATTGACAAGTCACCGGGCACATATTGACAACGCCTTTACCTCTAGGTGACAACACATTGGGCAGAAAATAATTACTCCTATCTTATTAATTAACAACCACACTACATATACGTCAGGAATTGACAACTCATTGGGCACATTTTGACAATTCCTGTATAACATGGTGACAACACATTGGGCAGAAAATCACTACTCCTATCTTATCGATTAATAACCACGTTTTCCTTCGTCAGGAATTGACAACTCAATGGGCACATATTGACAACTCCTTTAACTCTAGGTGACAACACATTAGGCAGAAAATCACTACTCATATCTTGTTAATTAACAACCACACTACATATACGTCAGGAATTGACAACTCACTGGGCACATTTTGACAACGCCTGTATAACATGGTGACAACACATTGGGCAGACAATCACTACTCCTATCTTATTGATTAACAACCACAAATGACACATCTCACCTGTTTTCCTTTGTCAGGAATTGACAACTCAATGGGCACATATTGACAACTCCTTTAACTCTAGGTGACAACACATTGGGCAGAAAATCACTACTCATATCTTATTAATTAACAACCACACTACATATACGTCAGGAATTGACAACTCACTGGGCACATTTTGACAACGCCTGTATAACATGGTGACAACACATTGGGCAGACAATCACTACTCCTATCTTATTGATTAACAACCACAAATGACACACATCTCACCTGTTTTCCTTTATCAGGAATTGACAACTCACTGGGCACATATTGACAACGCCTTTACCTCTAGGTGACAACACATTGGGCAGAAAATAACTACTCCTATTTAACAGCATTCTTTGATCGAAATTTCAAATATTTACATCAAAATGCTTTGCAACATCTGATTACAAAATAAACACACCACATTCAAAACCCATCCAAAAACCCATACAGGTTGAATGGTGTGTTTTGTCATATACAGTTTAATGACAAATGCATGTACAACCACATACAGTTGCATAGTTGCATTTACAAAAAATTACTTCTAGCATGCTCAAGCTGGATTTGGATTCTTGCATATTGATCTGAGCCTTTCCTAATACGCCTTGGGGTTCAAATGCAAAATATTATTTTTACCAAGGATTGCACTATAGTGGTGCGATCCCGGATCGTCTCTCAAGGAGCCTAATGAACTATCCTAGGGAAACTAAATGCAATGAAAGCTATAAAAACTTGGGGAATAAGAGTAGGAATTTTTGGTATTTTCATAAAGGGAATTAAAGACTTGTTTTTTTGTATTTTTAGGATGAATATGAATGGTTAATGGAATGCGAATGATGGGATGCTCTCTTGGCTAGGGTAGACATGTGGCAAGCATATACTTCACATTCTTTGGGAATTAAGGGATAATCGGACCAAGCTCATGCAAGTAATAAACAATTAATCTTAATTGAAGGAATAGGTCGGTGACAACCCACTCAACCTCAATAGACCAACTGGGTTAATTATAGTCTAACATTAACTAGAAATAGGTTCCAATAGATAGAATAACTTGGGTCCCATCCAAATTACTCAATATCCTTCGGATCCAATAACTAATCAAAATTAGCTTATAATCAAATCCTCATACGTGTAGAACTTTATCCAATTATTTCATGCGATTGTATTGAATCAATAGTATTGTTTCTTAGGTGAGATTAATTGATGGAATTACTTAATCATGCAACAAAGAAATTCAACATCAACATGCTCAAACCCAATAAATCAACCAAAGGACATAATCAAGATAAAATAAATGGACTAAATCACCACACACAATGATAGGTAATAAAATCAACAAGTACTCATGAAGATAATGTCAATTGAAAGATAGATGGAACCAAACTAGATCCAATACAACACAAAGGTGAAATTCAACAATTACATAGCCAATAGTCTCAACATAATTGAAATCCAAACATAAGAAAATAAATGCTCAAGGAAATAGATGGAAATCCATGGCTACATAATTGGAACTAATGAAAAACTCCCCTAGAGTGGAAGAATAGCTTGCTTCACGTCATCCTGTCGTCCAAGAGAGCACCGAGTCGGATTAGTTCTTCATAAAGGAGGAGAAATCACTTGAGAGGATCTGCAACTCGAACTCCATGGTGAACCGGTGAAGGATTGTGGAATGGAGGAAGGAATTGGTGGAAGAGATGAAAGAATTTGTGTATTGTTATGTGTATTTTCGTGCTCCTCCCTCCTAGGCACACTAGGCAACATATATATAATCCAAATTGGCCTAAGATCTCCTATTCTGACTAGGATTATCAATTAGGAAAGGATTGGGGAAGACCCAATCACTCAAACTTCAAGAAACCTAGTCAAGATAGTAAATAGTGAGTAGGATAATTAATTAGGAAACTTCCTAACCTCAATCAAGCATAGGGTTGCCTATTCTTGTAGAAATAACAAATAGGAAATATTTTAAGCAAACCCAATCAATCAATCAACCAATCCTAGTTGAAATAGGAAGTTTCCTATTCTTGTTGATTTTACCAATTAGGAAGGATTATAGGCCAATCCATTAGGCTCAATCAATCAATCCAATTTCCTAATTAGTAATTTCTTGTTGTGTAGAATTTCCTTTTTCTTGTAGAAGTTTCCTATTTTGTTTTCTTCTTGCTTTGACCTTAATTCTTTGCACCTACAATGGAAATTTTAAGCACATTGAAGTATTTCAAGTCCATAAAAAATAAATGCATGAGTTAAATGCCTAATATGCTCAAATTATAATGAAAATGCAATTAACTCTCTAATCTTAGACCCTAAGTATAAAAGTGCCTAAATCCCCATTTAATAGCTTAGAATAAATGCTAATTTCCTATAATTAGTGGATAAAAACATGTAATAATCAAGTGAAATCATTCCCCCACACTTAGACCTTTGTACTCCTGGACAAAGCATAGACTCACAATGGTAAAGGCCAAAGATAATCAACATTCCCAAGTTGGAAGAAGACATGATCAAGATATATAATGAGAAAATCAATGATGCAATTGAGAATCAAATAGCAATATGTGAGCACTCTCAAGGATATAAAGTGTTTCGCACAATCTCACAATCATGGGTTATTTCTCTCTGCTTGCTCAACATGAATTTACCATATACTTGTAACAATTCTCAAAATCTCCACTAATTTAGCACACATGCAAAGAATCAAGAGGACTTGAAAGCTTGTAATGTTGGAAAAGGCTAAAGATGGAATAAGAAGTAATATATGAAAGGAAGATGGTTGAGATGCACATGCAAGTCAAAACGTACTCGGTAGCAATGAAGACCACAAATTCAAGCACAAACTAGCTATATTTCTCAAGATGCCTTATTTTTCACTTTTTTTTCCTTTTTTTTTCTCTTTTCCAATTTTTTTCTATTTTTTTCAACTTTTTCGTTTTTTTCTTTCTTTTTTAATACATGGCATCTAACTTTCTTTCACAAATGGCTTTCATAAATGTAAAGTGGCAAATGCTACACATAACAATTCAAGTAGTGCAAATCAACCAAGTGAAGGGCTCAAAGGGGTGACTAATGGAAGATATGGAAGGGTTTGTATTTGGGACAATGGGTGATGAAAGAATGCCTCTATCATGTTCAACACACATGGCTAATACCGTTTCAACCAAGAATTGAGACAAGTTCTAGAAATTGACACAATTAAGCAAGCATGCACACATATTTAGGAAGTTGAAATTAAGCCAACAATAACCTCACGGCAAGCTAAAGCTCACACATCACCATTCAACAACCAATTAACAAAGCAGTTTTCACAATACATGCCTTAAACATATCTCATGTCCAACTCTTGAAAATTGAAAAGCAAAGGACAAAAGCATTGCAAAATCTATCCAAAGTCCAAGATAAGAAACAACCTAAGATGGGTCTTTTCTTGCACAGGTTTTCAAAAAGTGGGGTGAACTAGGTTTTCACAAAAATATTTTTAAAAGCACTTGAATTCACTCTTAACAAGTCTACTATGACAAATGCGACCCTTTGTGCATAATAGGCAAGCCGAAAACAACTTCAAGCCAAAATTTTTGAAAAATAGATCAAAAATAGTCAAAGTTCACCCTAAACCACTAACCATAAGAAATTAAGCAAAGAACTATCCAAAATGACTCAATCAAATGACCCTTCCCCCACACTTGAACGTTGCATTGTCCCCAATGTAAAATCCAGATATAAGGTACAACAAGCAATCATCCACAAAAGGGGTATTTATTAACTCTACTAACACTAAACGAATACTAAACTACCTTTTACTACTGGAATGATTCCTCCCCCACACTTATCCTAACATGCATCATCAAATATCACTAGCTAGTCACACATGTATAAGAGTAGAATAAGAGAGGAAAGGAACAACCTGATAAGTTATGGAGGCTTATAACTCGAATGGTAAAGTCGAAGCCTGTCTAGCTCGCAACACATGCTATGTCCCTCAGAAAGTTGAAGTGAAGCTTGATTCTTGCAATAGTTAATAGACTTGATCTCTAATGGTCCTACCCACCGGGCTCTCTCACCAAAATCTGCATCTCTAGACTGAGCGATCTGGAACCAAACGAAATCGGAGACCTTGAGTGGGACTTCTTCCACAAGATCCGGAAGAAACGGGTCTTCATAGTTCGGTGCATCCAAAACATCCAATCGAGCTAGGATGGGAGAAAGGAGTGGTAGTAACTTGGAATGGATTGGCATGGTCACTTCTCTTTGAAGTTTTAAGAGCACAGCATCTACCATAGTAGCATTTGTAGATTTCCTTCGAGTTCTTTTTCGCTTGCTCTTCTTCTTAGGAGTCGACTTAGGAGGTGTGACCTCCTTGCTAACACCTGCAACATCACATAAAACAGAATCTTTTCCAAGCATAGCAGGGTTAGGTATAACAGTAGGAGCAACAGGCTCCTGACCAACAGAATCAGAGGGAGAGGGGGTGGGCGAAACACGGTATCATAGTCTATAGCATGCTTAGATGAAACAACATTTCCACAATCAAGCACAGAATCATCAATCTTAACACCATACAAAGATGTAACATCATGCATATGCTTAGAACAGCCATCAAGCACATATTTGATCTCATGCTCCCCAACAGACATAGTAATAGACCTTTCTTTCATGTTGATAATTGTGTTTGCAGTGTCAAGAAAAGGTCTACCTAAGATAAGATTACTTTGACCATTAGAATCCCTAGAGGTATCTAAAACGACAAAGTCAGCAGGGAAGACTAAGTCTCTAACTCGTACTAGCACATCCTCTAAAACACCATAGGGATACCTAACAGTCTGGTCAGCTAACTGTAGAATGGTCCTGGTAGGCTTTAAATTAGTGAATCCTAAGGTGTCATACAAAGATTTAGGCATCATATTAATGGCAGAACCTAGGTCCAACAATGCATCAGAAATGTAAGCTCTCCCAATAGTACAAGGAATAGTGTATGACCCTGGATCGGGACTCTTATGTGGCATGCTATCAGTAAACAGTGCAGATACACTAGACCCTAACTGGACTCTCTCATCAAGTTTGAATTTACCTTTAGAGGTGCATAATTCTTTTAAAAATTTAGAATAAGCAGGCACCTTTTTAACAAGCTCAAGCAAAGGAATGTTTACCTCAGTTCTACTAAACAAATCAACAACATCCTGATCATGCTTAGGTCTATCATGCTTTCTACTTTTGACTAAAGCTTGAGGAAAAGGAAATTCACGAAGATTTACCTCTTTACCTGTTTGCAATGAGGCTCCATGCATGTCTGTGGTTCCTTGCTTGGTAGGTAGTAGTGAACTCGAGCCCTCAGCAGTGATCTCTCTCAGAAGTGATGGTGTCTCCACTTGAGACCGAGGCTCATCAGTAGCAGCATCTCCTTGTTGAGTTAATTCATCACACTTACTTTCAATGGATTGCCTCCTCTTAGCATCAAGTGAGAGTGGATGCTTGGGTAGAGGTCTTTCACACTCAATCTCCTCATCGACCAGCTCTTCATCCTCAATAGGGTCCTTTAATTGGACATGTCGCCCACTTCTAAGAGATATGGCATTGAGGGGTTTTTGATCCAGCAAAGAATTAGCTACTTTTGCAACAAAATCCTCAAGTTTAGAATTTCGTGACTCTAGCTGCTGCATTCTAGCATAACTCTTTTCAAATTTCATGTCAATTTGGCTCTGAAAACCTTGGAAACTTTTCTGGAAAGTTTCGGTCAATTCATTGATAACATTAGAAAACCCATCTTGCTGTACAGGAACTATCTGATTTGAGGTTTCACCTTGGCCTTTGTGATTAAATGGACCAAGTGCATTATAATTGGAGGGGCAATTACAAGAAACATGCCTGACAGATCCACAATAATCACAACTCGGTGCCATCAACTCTCTACTGGTTGGATTCATAGATGAAGAGGTAAACCTGTCAAGTTTAGTAGAGAGTGCACTGAACCTTGCCATAAGACCATATAGCTGCGGTATGTGTAAGGGAGTTGACTCAACCTTGTTTAGAACTTTTGTAGACCGACTAGAGGTGCAATGTTTCTGTTTAGAAAGAGCAAGTCTCCGGATTATTTCCCATGCTTCATCTGAGGTGCAATCTAGAAAAGACCCTTGCGTGGTGGAGTCTAACAAATCTTGATTCTTTTCCAAGAGACCATCATAGAATGTCTGCACAAGTAACTCTTCTGAGATGTGGTGATGTGGACACTGAGCAAGCAGGTTTTGGAATCGCATCCAAAAGTCATACAGGGACTCATCATGATTTTGGAGAATGGAAGTTATTTCTTTTCTCCTTGCAGAGGTTTTTGTAGCTGGGTAATACTTGTCTAAGAATGCCTTCCTCAAACTTCTCCATGAAGTCAATGCATTTGGATCAAGCCTAGGTAGGCTCATAAACCATGTTTTAGCTTTCCCCTCCAAAGTGAGGTGGAATACACGCCGCATAACATCCTCAGTTGGGGCTCCAGCGGGCTTCAAAGAGTCACATTGAACAAATAGCTCATCCAAGTGTCTGTAAGGTTCATCTTCCTGCAAGCCATAAAATTTTGGTAAGGACCGAATAAAAAAACCTTTTATCTCATAATTAGCATGAATATTAGGGAATGCATTTATAAAAGGATTATAATCATCATTCACAGCAGTAGCATCCCTAATGGTCCTTCTAACTCCATATGGGATCACATCCCCATTACTGTTGTGAACATGCAAACCGTGACCCCCATTTTGGTTCCTAGGTGGCTCTACACCTTGATTTGGTATGTTGGGTATGTCAGGCATTCCAAGCACAACTTGGTTGATTTGGTTGTTGGGTATGTCCATAGCTGGGAGGTCTAAGTCAGACTCGGTGTTATGTTCTTGGTCACTAGAGTCGCTACAAGATGTGTCCTTTACAACTACCTCGTAAGTAGAAGCAGTGGCTCTATTGGTTCTCCTCAACTGGGTAAGGTGACGCTCAATCTCAGGGTTTTCAGGCAATAAGTCAGACTCACTGGTATTGCTTCTAGTCATACACAAGGAACAGACAGCAAGTGTAGCAAGAAAAACAGTCAAATACCAAGTAAGAAATCACAATGCACCACAAGATCAAATGGCTAATGAAGAGATGAATAATGGGTGAAATTAATACAAACAAACTAAGAATGAAGGAAACTCAAAGAAGAAAACTCAAAAACACAATTATCCTAAAGTGTGAAAAAATCCCAGAAAATAAAGAAAAATTGGAAAAGTGCCCAAAACGATGGAATTTGGCCAAAATCCACCACACCCAATAGCAAAGCTATTGAACTTTCTTAGAATGCCCCAAAACTTTAGAAAACCAAAGCTCATAAATTTCTGGGCGAAAATTTTCGAAAATGACAACAAGCTCTACTACGAATGCCAATGAATTTTAAACAATTTCCAATCGATGTGCAAGCAAGATAGCATTTAATCCCAACAAAGACAATTCAAATATGATTTATAATAACACAGCACACAACAAGAACAATATCTTTTTTTTGTATTTTTTTAATTTATGATATGCAAATGCAACTTACAACTAATCTAAGACCTAAATGCAACTATATGAACTAAAACTAACCTAAAATGCTACTAACCCCTTGTCAATAAGCAATTGACACTTAGCTAACCTAGGAGTCAAAAATGACTCCCCGACAACGGCGCCATTGATATGAGCCTTTCCTAATACGCCTTGGGGTTCAAATGCAAAATATTATTTTTACTAAGGATTGCACTATAGTGGTGCGATCCCGGATCGTCTCTCAAGGAGCCTAATGAACTATCCTAAGGAAACTAAATGCAATGAAAGCTATAAAAACTTGGGGAATAAGAGTAGGAATTTTTGGTATTTTCATAAAGGGAATTAAAGACTTGTTTTTTTGTATTTTTAGGATGAATATGAATGGTTAATGGAATGCGAATGATGGGATGCTCTCTTGGCTAGGGTAGACATGTGGCAAGCATATACTTCACATTCTTTGGGAATTAAGGGATAATTGGACCAAGCTCATGCAAGTAATAAACAATTAGTCTTAATTGAAGGAATAGGTCGGTGACAACCCACTCAACCTCAATAGACCAACTGGGTTAATTATAGTCTAACATTAACTAGAAATAGGTTCCAATAGATAGAATAACTTGGGTCCCATCCAAATTACTCAATATCCTTCGGATCCAATAACTAATCAAAATTAGCTTATAATCAAATCCTCATACGTGTAGAACTTTATCCAATTATTTCATGCGATTGTATTGAATCAATAGTATTGTTTCTTAGGTGAGATTAATTGATTGAATTACTTAATCATGCAACAAAGAAATTCAACATCAACATGCTCAAACCCAATAAATCAACCAAAGGACATAATCAAGATAAAATAAATGGACTAAATCACCACACACAATGATAGGTAATAAAATCAACAAGTACTCATGAAGATAATGTCAATTGAAAGATAGATGGAACCAAACTAGATCCAATACAACACAAAGGTGAAATTCAACAATTACATAGCCAATAGTCTCAACATAATTGAAATCCAAACATAAGAAAATAAATGCTCAAGGAAATAGATGGAAATTCATGGCTACATAATTGGAACTAATGAAAAACTCCCCTAGAGTGAAAGAATAGCTTGCTTCACGTCATCCCGTCGTCCAAGAGAGCACCGAGTCGGATTAGTTCTTCATAAAGGAGGAGAAATCACTTGAGAGGATCTGCAACTCGAACTCCATGGTGAACCGGTGAAGGATTGTGGAATGGAGGAAGGAATTGGTGGAAGAGATGAAAGAATTTGTGTCTTGTTATGTGTATTTTCGTGCTCCTCCCTCCTAGGCACACTAGGCAACATATATATAATCCAAATTGGCCTAAGATCTCCTATTCTGACTAGGATTATCAATTAGGAAAGGATTGGGGAAGACCCAATCACTCAAACTTCAAGAAACCTAGTCAAGATAGGAAATAGTGAGTAGGATAATTAATTAGGAAACTTCCTAACCTCAATCAAGCATAGGGTTGCCTATTCTTGTAGAAATAACAAATAGGAAATATTTTAAGCAAACCCAATCAATCAATCAACCAATCCTAGTTGAAATAGGAAGTTTCCTATTCTTGTTGATTTTACCAATTAGGAAGGATTATAGGCCAATCCATTAGGCTCAATCAATCAATCCAATTTCCTAATTAGTAATTTCTTGTTGTGTAGAATTTCCTTTTTCTTGTAGAAGTTTCCTATTTTGTTTTCTTCTTGCTTTGACCTTAATTCTTTGCACCTACAATGGAAATTTTAAGCACATTGAAGTATTTCAAGTCCATAAAAAATAAATGCATGAGTTAAATGCCTAATATGCTCAAATTATAATGAAAATGCAATTAACTCTCTAATCTTAGACCCTAAGTATAAAAGTGCCTAAATCCCCATTTAATAGCTTAGAATAAATGCTAATTTCCTATAATTAGTGGATAAAAACATGTAATAATCAAGTGAAATCACATATCTTAGCAGTGTGTCCAGCCTCATGGCATCTTCCATAATGATAAACTTTCTTGTTTTGAAATTGAGATTCTATCCTTTTTCTCTTCGGCCTTCCTGCAGGGCGTTTAGTCTTTGGTGGCTTCAAGAATGTTTCTGTCATCCTTTCTGTAGCTGTTAGTTCATTAGGTCGTGGACAATCATGAGTTTCCATTGGCATCATGCTGGTTGCATATATTTTCTCTTGAGATGACAATTTAAAGCAATCATCAACAAAGTTGTACACACTACCATGAATATGTTTGATTACAGCACATGCATGTGTACAAGGCAATCCACTCATTTGTCATGCCAAACATGTACATTTGTGCTCACCTATATGTACCTTCAGATTAATAACTTTTTTCCCAGCAGTTGTTTCAACTTTAAAATAGTCTCCATAATATGCCACATCCATATTTCCAGTTTTCTCTACTATATCCATCAACCTTGCATCTATGTTAGAACCAACACCATTTTTCCAATTTTGCATTGCTGTTTTGCTTGCAAGCATTTTTCTAGCTAACTTATCTCGGTGCTCAAGTATTAAAGTACAAACATGGTGTTTCTTTTCTTTCAAAATCCAAGCATTAAATGACTCTGCAAGATTGGTTGTGATATTATCCCATCTTTTAAACTTAAACTTGCTTCGAGCCCATTTTTCCACATCTCCTTGAGTCTCAACCCATTGAACCAATTCTGGAGAGAATGCTGTCAGTTTTCGTATAGCAGCATTATAACCATATTCATGCCTTGCATATGCAATTCCATCAAGCAATTTCAGCGCAAACTTTTTGGTTTTACTTGAGATCCGCCCCCCACCTTTATTGAGTCTAACGTACTCTGAACTGTAGTTTTCTTTCACGTGCCTATAGCAAAATGCATGTCTCTCACTTCCAAATACATCCCGAACAGCACCGATGATGGAAATATTTCGATCTGATACTACTGTCATCTCAATCGCTCTTGTGATTTCTTTGACATTTTGGAGAAACCAAGTCCAATCATCACGAGTCTCCCCACTAACTATTGCATAAGCTAAGGGAAACAACTCATTATCGGCGTCATAAGTACAAGCTGACAACAATGTTCCCTTATATGGACCACTCAGATGACAACCATCTATGTAAATTATGGGCCGACAACCATCTAAAAAACCTTTAATACAACATCCATAAGCAATGAATAACCTCTCAAATATGTCATTCGGAGCTTCTCATCGAGCCACAGTTCCTGGATCACTTTCAAGTAGCCTCTCACAAATCCAGGGGATTAACATATAAGATTCAGATGCACTACCTTCTATTTCCTTCAATGCTCTTTCTCTCCCCCTGTATGCTTGACTATAATTCAAAATTACACCATACTCTTTAAGCATGTCTTTTTTTAGTTCACTGGCAGTCTTGTCAATGTTACACCTAAGAGAATCGATCATGATTGATGATGTCAAATTTGTCCGGGCTGAGTGATATACATGAAGGTTGTCTTGGGCAGCATTATGCATGTGCTCACTTTTAAAATTCTTAATCGCTAGAACCTCAGTACCTTTACCAATTACATATGCTCCCAAGTACCAAGGACAATCTTCAACATTACATTTCACTATGATCTTCTTTTTGTTGTTCTTCACAAAATGATATGAAAAATTAGGACCAATACTGTATTTGTAGAGTGTCTTTCGAAGGACGTTGGCACTTGAGAATTCTTGTCCATGTCCAATAATCAAATCCCTCAATTTCATGGAATTTATCTCTTTAGGTGGTTCTGAGATCATTTGTTGTATATAATATTCCAATGCTGGTCCTTCTTCATTCAACAAGGTAAGTGGAGACATGGACAATCTAGACGAACCACCTACAATGCTCTCCATCCTGCATGTAATGACAAACCAAGGTTTTGGTACTGACAACTTAAATACACTTCAATGACAACATACATGGCAACAAGTAACAACATACAACACTAGTTTAAAAAGGAAATGTGACTTACACATCTTGCTCCTCTCTTGCATCTTCACTTCTTTGTGTATTGTGATCCGAAATTTCTCCTACATATACATGACCACTTTCTCTATTGAAGTTAATAAAATGTTCTACTCCTTCATCATCTACAATGTCCATAAAGGTTGTCACATCATCAAAGGTAATAGTGAATTTCATTAAAAATCCACTACTTTCTTTTCTTAAAATTGAAGCTACAAGTGTTCTCAACTCCTCATATGTAGTGCCTTGTTTTATGATTTTGGTTCTCGTGGTACCCCCCACATAACACATATCACCACCTTCTCCATATAAAAAGTGTCCCCCTATGTGCAAGAAACATAACATGTGCTTTCCAGATATACTTGCCATCTTCTCTGTACCCCTGCAGAATAAAGTTGTTATTGACAGCTATATCACACACATTAACAACGTTTCAGGCTTGCATTGTCAACCAACAGAACATTGTAGTCATTGACAACTCAGGCAGCAATGTTAACAACCTTTATGGCCCAAATTGACGATACATATTTTTAATTGCCTAACAAAGCTTCTCAACATACAAAGCTTCTTCCTTTTCAACCAGTACACACGAAAATAAAGCAAAACTCCCCAGAAACAAAGCAAAAACCCCACACACACAATGGCACTCACCAATAAACAATTACCTAACTTTCTAATGAACTTATACCTTTGATTCCCAAACACCCGAAAACCCAAACATAATAAATCAGCTGAAAAATGTAAACTTTGTGTACTTTATAGTGAAAAAGAGGCGAAAGTATTAAACCTTAAAATTTGCAACGAAGGTGAACAAGAATGGTGACTCCAGATGGGTAGTTTAGTTGATCGATCGTGGAGACCATTGAAGCAACGAAGAAGAGCGCCAAAGTGGATTTTTTCCCTCTCTTGAAGCAGTGAGGAGGCGCCAACTGATTTCTCCCATGGCTTTTCCCTTTTAATAACCAGGGATAAATTGGTCTTTTCCCATTTTCATTTAATCTAAGTGAGGTCCCAAGGGACCTCCACTCAATTTCAGCAATCCTTGGGACCTCTATGTGATATATTGGCTTATGGGGGACTCCCCTGTGATTTTCCCAAAACAA
This sequence comes from Mimosa bimucronata, assembly GCA_037074515.1. Classification (NCBI taxonomy): domain Eukaryota; kingdom Viridiplantae; phylum Streptophyta; class Magnoliopsida; order Fabales; family Fabaceae; genus Mimosa; species Mimosa bimucronata. Next base: position 40,963,515 of record CM073446.1, read on the forward strand.
AAACCGTGATAACTTAAGATCCTACGGACAAATCCCTCTTGATACCCGTCACCAAAATGATGTAAAGTTTCTTGGCTCCAGTGTTATGGCGTAGTTCACCGTCGCTACCTTATTCCCTCCCTCGCCAAAGCCTCCATACATTACAAAATGAATGCATAATGAAGCATGAAATTGTTGATGCCGTTAGTTTTGGTTTTTGGAAAAACAATCTAAATAATAATGATGAGTTGTTTCCTGTATATTTTAAGATGATCTCCAAGGATGTATCAAAAAAAAAGATGATCTCCAAGGATACATAATGTTCATTGATGATTGATCGTCTGGACAGGGATGATGAGGATGGTAAGAATAGTTGAATAAGTCGCGACCGGAGGTGGTCCTCGACTTGCCGTTGACGAATCACGAGCTGGCACCGCAAACACTAACGCGACGGCCGTCGAGAAGCGCCGCCGCCACCTTCTCCACGGAGGTTTTTGATAATGAAGTCGTTCCTTCTTTCCTCGTATCCATTCTCAAAGTCGCCAGTGTGATTAAATTAAATACGTTCATGAATTTATTCAATGATTTTTAACCATCTTCCTGATTGCATTTTGTTATCAAACAAATTAATCATATTTGGTATTGGTTTGTTTGTTTTTAATTTTGGAAGGTCGATTCTATGCTTTCGAGAAGGTGCATAGGTTGGATCAAAGCTCCAGTGGGCGTGGCGATAGGCTGTTCAAGTATGAATCCATCACTATGCTGCCCCTTTCAACGCCACCATCAAATCCCATGTCCACCGCATAACTCTCCGCCTTCTTCACCGCCGAATCTCCATATCAAGATTCCTCCCAAAATTTTACTCTTCCCAAATTCCAAAAGCTCCAAAATCAAAATCAAAAACCAAATGCCTAGAAAACGAAGAAAAATCCAGATGCCCCAGAACAGACAGAGATTCAGACAGGCCATATTGTTCATCCCAAACTCGGCGGCGCTCAGCAGTATAAAATTGTACTCACCGTCTTCCAAGTTCACCCAAGGAACTTAGCTTTAGCCTTTCGATTTCGAGGGTTTCTTCCGGTTGTTACACCTTAACCAACTTTCTTTCTCTTTGTTTTGTTTGTTGATTTTTCAAGTTTAGTGCATCCTACTTCTTGCTCTCACCGTCAATCAATGGCCAAAGGCGTTGTCTCACAGGAAGGCAAGCCCTTGAAATTTCCTAATTTCTCTTTGTATTTCTTTGAGGCGGGCTTTTTTTGTGATTTTGACATCTTTGGTGGCCAAGTAGTACCAAACTAACCGTTGTTTGGCTCCCTAATGTTGTTGGCCAATCTGTTCGATTTTAATAATTAGTTAGTATACAAGATATTTTTTATTAATACTTGTGCCAAATGTTACTTAACCAATTGTTCATTGGCCAAAATGATATTTCACCTAATACAAAATGCAAGCGATTAGGAAAAAATAACAAATGCGTTCGATAAAATTTAAATAAGTTTACATAATTCTTTTACTTCAATTTTTTATTCATTTAGCATTAAGTATTCTCCTTGGTGTGCTTGAAGATAATACCTTGCTCGATTGGTTAATAGCATTACTCAATAAATTTCCAAACCAAAACAGGTAAACTACCTAATAGTTATGAACTACAAAAATAAGGATGAACATAAATAGTTTCTAAAATTAAGGGTGTTCAAGAATTTCTCGTCCCACCCATCCCGTCTCGATCCCGCTTGTTTTGGGACGAGAAATCTCGTCCCGAAAATTTTTGAGACGGGACAAATTTTTTGTTGCGGGACGCGATGTGGTTGTCCCATTCCCGTCCCATCCCGTTAGTATTATATTTTTTTAGCACATAATAATCTAAACCTGTAAGGACCGCTTACAAAATTATATACTAATAGGAATTAAACTAATAGGAGTCTTACTAATGGTAAAAAAAACTAACAGGAGACTTAAAGAATAACCTTGAGATGCATGAGGACTATCAATTATTACTCGAAGTTCAGGCTTTACTAGGTAGGGAGTGGAGAATATGAATCAATCTAATTAGTAGATCTGAGAATGTTGATGCTGATAAGCTGGCGCAGAGGGCCCTTAGTATGAGTCAGGGATTGCATATTTATTCAAAGGAAGTAACTGTTTCTCTTCTCCAGGATATGGGTGTTATGTAGCTTCTTTGTAGTTGTATTGTAATTTTGTTTTGCTTGTTATTTTTTTTCTAGTTTATAATTCCTGGAATCATAAAAAAAAAGTAACCATTTTTATTGCAGAAAACACTCGAACTGTTTATCCCATTGAGTAAATGTTTTTAAGATATGTTTTTTAATTTAAAATTTATGTATTACTATGAAAGTTTCTTTTAGACTTAATTTAAATGTATTTTTGTTATTATATGTTGAATTTAATTATGGTTAATTATGTTGTCAAGACAAAAAAATTGTTAGAATAATAATATTTTATAAAAGCCTATAGTCAAATTTTTTGGTGCAATATTGAACTCACATTTTTCTACGAAAATGACCTTTTATTTTTATTTTAAAAAAAAACAGGAAATTCACATCCCATCCCGTCCTATAGTTATCCCGTTCCGAACGGGACGGGAAACCTATCCCATAAACCTTTTGACGGAACAAGACGGGATTGGGTCGTCCCATTCTTATCCCGTCCCATGAACACCCCTACCTAAAATTATAACCCCACCACGCATAGCAATGTTATGAACAATATTCCCACCAGCACTATCCCCACTAATGAGAACTCTACTAAAATTTCCATAATTTACCCATGGCCCCTCACTAAGGCATTTTGTCAAACAATTTGTAAAATCCTACTTACTAATTATAATTAAACCACCAACAATTAAATTCAATCGTATTACACTGCTAACTATGATAGGAAAAAGGGTTTCCATACAATTACAATAATACCCCTATCATAGTTAGAAAAAGGTTTACCTAGGAATTCAAACGATTATCCATGATAGAAAAAGAAAACACATATCCCAACAATCATACTATCATGTATAATTTACCCTAACTATGTTAGAAAAGAATTCCCCTAACATAGTAAAAATTCACCTAATTCACAGTTAACAATTTATTTAATCATGTTAAATAAGGAACCCTCTAACATGGTTAATAAAAATCAGTCAAATATCCTAACTTCCCATCAATCAAGCATTAATTCAATTAAATACTAAATAAAGTCATCTAGAGTATATAGGTAATTAGAACATAAATGCACGGAAGTGTATGTAAGCCTCGACATGTGGCAATATACAATCCATAGTAAACCTCCGGCTGACTCACTGACTCAGAGCGGCCGGGCAGCCAGCCCCTTTCTCAACAACCTATTCAGTGCATGATCACCTGCAAAAATGACAACGATAATAGGGTGAGACAAATATGTCTCAGTGACTACAACTCAACTCAATACAAGAGTGTGAGTGGGTTAGCAGAGCGCCTAAAGGGTACCACATTTAAAAATATTGAACCCATAACAGAGTATATCTTTACATATATATATACACACTACCATATTATCAACAGAATATTAATCTACACCGTAACTATGCTATTGTAGAAACAACATATTTCAAGAACACATGCCAAAAATAATGGTAATGTGACACGGTGCCCCTGTCTACAATCAGGATGGCACTTTCCCCTCTATCTACAATCAGAATGGGGATTCCCCTCTGTCTACAATTAGAATGGGGAACGGTCCCTGTCTATAATCAGGACGACCTACAATTAGGACGACCGATGGTCCCTGTCTACAATCAGGACGACCAGTACAACTAACCGCTCGGTTGGCCTACCGAGGGTTACATCGCGCGACGGTACTTTTCAGTGTCATGCAGCAATCACAACACAATAGATATCAAACTCAACCAAGAACCCAGTCAGGATACTACGTATAATATATCAATTATTTATATGAAAATAATTGCAGTTCAAAAGCACCCAATAGGCTCATTAATACGAAAATAACTTTAAAAATTCCGGTTATAATCAAAAGATACATACATGTATAAAAAGGGATTTAGAAAATCCCAACTAACATCACACACAATCAGGTGGTGAGGTGAGAGTGGTTACCTGAACTTTCCAAAAGCAAAATAAAATACCAGAATAGCGTGGCCTTCAGGCTTGGTCCGATCCAGCAGTGTTTATAGTCACTAGAGAATTCAATAACACAAAGTCAATACACAATTCCCATCTAATTGGCTTGGTTAAGGTAAATTAAACCCCTATCAAGCCTAAGACAATTGTCTATTTTTAATTATCTTTATTGAACCAAAATTCCCAATTTATACTAACATACTACTTCTATTCACTTTGTCCCACTTCATAACCCAAACCTAAAAGATTCTCTCAACCAGTTCATTATGACTATCAAACCCATAAGATCATATTCAAGTTCTTAAGCTCTCAAAAATGGACCACCAACAGCAATGAACCAACTCCAACCTTATAGCCACCGCTAATCATTGACATTTATAAATCTAAACCTCATGGCTTACTTCAAGTATTTAGGCCTAGGTCCACAATTCACCATAACTAACCATTCAGGCATATAGAAGACACACACCCTTCGCTACAATTTTTAATTCTTTATCACACCATTATACCATTACACTGTTATACCCACATTTTCTTTCCCGTTACACATAATAACTTCATAGTCCAAGCCTAAAGAAACAACTTCAATACTAACCATACTCCATTCACAACTTAATTGTATCATCATATCATTACATCCCTATTCCTAACAGTTTATAACCAACAACTACACTCACACACACACACACCAAGACATTCACCAATCCATTTCCCTCTACATCATTCATCTTAAACTTATAATTTCAAACCTAGGCCAAAAGAGATCCACCATCAAAACCATTCCATTCTAATCATTTACTACTCAATTATTAAATATATATATATATCAATATTTCATACCAATGAACAATCATCATATCACTTCCGACTAATACCCAAATCAATTTCCTAGGCCTATCATACCATTTATCCCCTCTTTGAATACCCAAACTTCAACCCAAACAACATCCCCACAATTTGGTTACTGTAAAGTCACAAATAAACACTAATATTATCACCTAACTCCTTTAAATCATCATACCGTATTCAACATAACAAATTCCAACACTTTAACTCTCATACAAACACCTAAAAATCTCACTTCTCAACAATACTCTAAATCAAATTCAATAAACCCAACCAACATTATCGTTGAACTCCAATAACCCTCTAGAATTCATAAATCAAGTTCAAAGGCCCAAATTCAAAGGATTTCTTGTCGTAAACTTAGCTTAATTCAACTTTAAGCAAGAAAAATCTCACATAGGGCCAAGTTAACCCAAATTAACCACATTATCATCATCAAGTAGTCTAAATAAACATGTAGAATCAGGCAATTGCCCCAATCAAGCCAGAGAATTCGAAAATCAAACAAACCCTAGAATTTTTCTGTTGAAAAATAAAGAACAAGAGGGGAATGCAAAAAGAAAGATTACCTAAATCGAAGAAGCTTTCCTTGGCCTCCAAACTGCCGGAAATACGCCGTAGCTCTGCCCAAAACCGGCGGCTGAGATCACTCTCCTCTTCTCTCTCTCGCTCCACGAAACACACACACACACACACGCAGGAGCAAGAAGGGGAAGGAGAAGGCGGAGGGAGCCCCACGGCTCCCTCGTCAGCGACGACGTCTCCCCCTGGGATGGCCGGCAAGGACGACGGGGAAGGAGGGAGCAAGGGTGAGGAAGAGGAAGAAGGGCACTGGGCATGGGAGAGGGGGAAGGAAGAGAGGAAATAGGAAGGGAAAAATAAAATAAAAATAAAGTAATAAAGTAAATAATATAAGAAAATTACTATTAGGCCCTTAAATCCTTAAATAAGATATATTTCACTTAGATAAACTCCTCTTTTCACTTCTCAACAATTTATTTTAAATTCCCACTAATAGTTTCTCCCACTAGGATCTCTTTTGGGTCCAAAAATAATTCTGTTAGAATCTTAAGTATTGATGAAGACTAACCCTAATAGATAACATAAGTAAATAGAGTACAAGTTACCTTTGAATTAAAACAAGGAAAATCTGATAGGTAACAGATCACTATCGCTAGAGCTAAAGACTATCGCTAATGAAAGGTTCAACTATAAACAGATGGAAACATAGCAGAACACTAGAATAAATATCTCTATCGCTAAGTGTATCCCTATCGCTAATAGACAAAGAGCCATAGCAAATGAAGACTTAGAAATAACAAAGTTAATATCTATCGCTAAGTCATTCACTATCGCTAAGAAATATCCTATCGCTAGAAGTTCATTGAGAACATGGATAAATGAAAGGAAGAACATCTAGTAGAAAAATAGACCAAGTTCTTGAGCTAATGGAATCTACTAGCGATAGCAGGTTAAGCTATCGATAACAAATCACTTCAGATAATATACATTCAGATAGCTAGTACCTGAGAGCAAATGAGTTAACTAGTGATAACATAGTTGCTAGCACTAACGCGTTTAGCTATCGATAACAGAGGATACCTGAAATTACTTTGAATATTCATATAACTCAGTATCCTTAAGCTAATGAGAAATCAAGTAACTAGCGATAATGGGATTAGCTATTGATAGAAGAATACTTGTTGAAATTATATAGCTAGTACGCTGAACGTTTGAACTAAAAGAATATGCTAGCGATAATGTTCATGTCTATCGATAGAGAATGCTTTGAAATTTCTTAGCTGATATATTGTCTCTATCTCTTTGAGCTAATGAAGTGCACTATCGATATCATCCACTGCATGATTACTTGTTTAGCTAACAGCTCAAGTGCAGGAATTATACTATGCAGTTAGCGATAGCAAAGCATGCTAGCGCTACTGAAAAAGCTGCTATGCAAGTACAGTTGTTGAAGACGTTCATAACACGCAGTCTATTCATGAACAGTTGAAACCAGATCAGAAGTTTGAATTAGATAAAGAATAAACAATTATTGCCAACGGCTAGTTCTCCAAGTTTCCAACGGATAGAAAAGTATACTACCATATATAAAGACTTGAAGACATCAGAAACATGAAGCACACGAAGCATTTACATGACAAGATGATATGAGATGAAAATCAGAGGCTTTGCACAGAGTAACAGTCATATTGAAATGAGCCCAGAAATGATGAATCGAGTGATTTAGAAGAGTAGAGCTAGAACACATATTGTCAGATTGATAAGCTCTAGAATTGTAGTTTCATCATATATTCTTCTGTACTTAAGTGATTATCACAATCCATTCATCCAGTGAACCTATCATTTGAAATCCTCTACTGTTTGAGGTTGTTCTAAAGCTTGGTGCTTTAAGAACAGGGTTGTAACCTTACGGGTAGTAAGGGGGAGTGTTTAGAAAGAATTCTAAAACTCTGTGAAAAGGTTGGCAGGTGAACCTGTGTTCGTAAAACCTGTGGTAGGCTTCACAAGTGCCCGTCTAAACTTGTGGGTTGTAAAGGCTTCTCTTGTGTCCGGTTTAAACAAGAGGGTAGTGGAAATCTCAGGTGGAGCCTGAGAACTGGATGTAGGTCTGGGTTGACCGAACCAGGATAAACTCTATTTGCATTATCTCTTGCCTTAACTCTCTTAGTTTCCAGCATATCAAACTTGTATACTCTTTAGTGCATTTCATGTTTTGAAATATTCTCAGTGATAAACCAAAAGGATTTTAAAGATTGCCTTCAATGTGTTTCAAGAAAAGAAAAGACATGAAAAGAGTTTTGAATTTTATCCTATCACCCAATTCACCCCCCTCTTGGATGACAGCCAGCACTCTCAAATTCCTCCAACTCTAACTCTATTAATTTAAGAGAGAAACTAGGCCTTTAAAAATCCCCAAAATACTTATATTTTCATAAATTTATTTATAAAGCTCTCCAAATTCCTTAATTCATCCCAAATTAGTTCCTAAATTATCACCACTCCTTATTTAAATTTTCGGGATGTTACACGATTCGCTACCCATTTAAGAGCTGCCCAACAATCTTCATAAGATGAAGGGAGATAATGTTCTAGAGTGAGACTAATAGACCTTGTCATGAAGTCACAAAAAATTACTAGATTAACTTCTATCACATAGTAGCCAATGTAGGTCGAATTCCTCAATTCCTGGCAATATGTGAGGTTAAATTGCAAAGTAAACACAAGTTAAACCTTATGTTAAGATCATCTTTGAAAACTAAATCAACCTATCTAATTACTTTTAGTATTTTTCTGATTAATAAGAATATGAAAAATAGAGAAGTGAAATGGTGAAATTAAGTGATAAGAATGAATATGAGACGAATTTCTCTCCTAGGTATCCACTAAATCTTCCTTGTTCCTTTAAACACAATGATAAAATTTCTCCAAATCAAGTGTTAAGCTAATACAAAAATTTCAACTACTAAGTAGAAGAAATTCATCCAACTAACACAATTTGACCTGCTAAAATTCAGAATCTTTCAAGCTAATTCATCAATGCAAATAGTTTCCAACTAGGCAACTATAAATAATTTATCCAAATTCTACAATCTAAACAACTAGATAGATTCATGAAATTGTAGATTACAAAGAATCAAGCAATGACTTCTTGAATTAACATTGAACAAATCTGAATGCCATCATCCAATCAACAAAAATCAGAACATAACTATTGTTCTTATCAATCTCAACATCTATTCAACTAGAAATCAATGTATAAACTGAAAATCAAAAGGATAATGGAAAGAAACTCCCTTAAAGCACAATGGAACTTTGATTTAGCTTCAGTCTTAGAGAGAAATTGAAGTTTCATCCACTCATTATTGCATTAGACACTCCAATGGACCCAAATTTTGCCACATTCATGGCTGTCTCACGTAGAACTGTGAAGTATGGTGAAGAACGATGAGAGGAATAGAAGAGAAAAGATGGCAGAATTGGCGAGAGAAAAATGAGAGACAAGAGGTGAAAAATGAATGGAAGTGAAGGAATGAATCCATCTAATGAATCTGGGCATGTATTTAAATCCCCAAGAAATCACTTTTGCTTCCCTCCTGTTACAACTGGCTCTGCCCAGTTCTTCTATCTGATTCTCCTCAAGCTGGCACCACCGTGGCATACAACAGGTTGGATTCACAATAGAAAAACATGTGCTCTTCAACGACTTCTCTTTCTATATTAATTGCTTTTCCCAGCCAGCTTCATCTTCTCTCGAATTCCCTCTCTATTTCTCCTTCAAATTTCGTTTCTCTTTTGGCCCCACTCCTACTTTGGTTTGATGGAATAAGAATTCCATTTGTGATGGAATTTGCCTTCCTCCCCTCTAATCTCTTTTCCTTTTCTAACTTACTTTTGCATTTTCCATTTTGCCCCTACAATCTAAATGTAAAGTAAGCAATGTACAAGGGCAAATATGAAATTTCAAAAATATATCAATAAAAATCACATTTTGTCCTCAAATCCCACATTTAAGTGCACATCCAAATTAATTAATCTATAATGAAATTATTAGGGAAAATCACAACCAGGTCCCTCATAAGGGACTTAATCACAACCAGATCCCAAAGAATCATCAAATTACATTGAAGTCCCAAGGGACCTGGGTTATATTAAATGTCTTGTCATTGACAACTCAATAGTTGTCAATAGTAGCTCCTTAAGTTGCCAATACAACTCTTTAAAAACTTAGTTATCATTGACAATTCAAGGAGCTGCTATTGAAAACTATTGAGTTGTCAATGACAAGCCATTTAATATCACCCAGATCCCTTGGGATTTCAATGTAATTTGATGATTGTTTGGAACCTGGTTGTGATTAATTCCCTTATGAGGGACCTAGTTGTGATTTTCCCAAGTTATTACCCGTTTATTGAAAATGCATACTTTAACATGGTAAATTCATGAATTATCAACGATGACATTAACTTGGGAGACAAAGAGGTTAAAGAAATGGTCGTAAAGCTCAAGGGGCCGGCGACATAGAAGGAGAGAAGACACGGGAGAGAGAGAATAAAGTGAATAAAAGAATTGGCAATTTTGTCATTTTGCCCGAAACTTCCATATCTCAAATTGGGAACAATCTCTCTTGTATCATTTTATATATTAGAGGTACCTTTTTGGATTTTTGAAATTCAAGGGGTATTTATTTGTCTTTTCCCCATATTTATAAGGAGTTTAGAGAAACTTGCATGGGCGAAGAACCATACATCAACTTTTTTCTTGAAATACTGTACATCGTTTAAACTCTAGAGAGAGGTTCAATCTAGGACCTGTGATGCTAATTAATTAAAAAGTATGACCAAAAGATTCTGAAATATCACTACAAGTTCAGGTTCCTTAACTGAAATTAAATTGATTTGGAAAAAGACAAAAAAGGCCCCGCCCTAACATGGCCTCTCTAACACTTTCTCTTCTCTCTCTCTCTCTCTCTCACACACACACACACACAGAGACCCCATTCATGGTCACGCGAATAAGGAAAATGATTATTTGAACAAGGGAAAAGCTTATATGAACAAGAAAAAGCTCATTTGAACAAGCCTTAATAAAAAACCAAATATTCTTCTCACCCTCTTTCTCCTCTGACACTCTCTCTCCTATGTCGCGCTCTCTCTCTAACACGCATCTCTCTCTCTCTCTTTCTCACACACACACCCCACTCATTTTCACAGGAACAAGGAAAATGGTTATTTGAACAAGGGAAAATCTCATATAAACAAGAAAAAGCTCATTTGAACAAGCCTCAATAAAAAACAAAATATTCCTCTTACCCTCTCTCTCCTCTGACACACTTTCTCTCTCTGAAAAGCATCTTTCTCTATCTCTCTTTCTCTGTCTCACCCCACTCATTTTCATACGAACAAGGAAAACGGTCATTTGAACAAGGGAAAAGCTCATATGAACAAGAAAAATCTCATTTGAACAAGTCTCAATAAAAAACCAAATATTCCTCTCACCCTCTCTGTCCTTTGACGCGCTCTCTCTCTCTGACATGAATCTTTCTCTCTCACACACACACACACAAACACATATACACCTCACTCATTTTCACACGAACAAGGAAAATGGTCATTTGAACAAGGAAAAAACTCATATAAATAAGAAAAAGCTCATTTGAGCAAGCCTCAATAAAAAACAAAATATTCCTCTCACCATCTCTCTTCTCTGACATACTCTTTCTCTGACATGCATCTCTCTCTCTCTCTCACCCCACTCATTTTCACACGAACAAGGAAAACTGTCATTTGAACAAGGAAAAAGCTCCTATGAACAAGAAAAAAACTCATTTAAACAAGTGAAATGGAGTGTATGTGTGAGAGAGAGAGATGAGAGAGAGTGTTAGAGAGGGAGAGATAGTGTCAGCCATGTAGGGTCAATGTTGTATTTTCTCCTCTCAATTTAATTTCAGTTTGGCCCCACAAGACTCAAGTGATATTTCAGAATCTTTTAGTCTTATTTTGAAATTAATTGGCTACAGCGGTCCTATATTAAAATTCTCCCTAAACTCTATGTTAAATTATTATACAACTAGCACGTTTTAATTCTAATCAGCTGATGGCTTTGTATGCCCAAAAAAAAATTCTCCTCAAACCTAAGAGGTGAGACCAGTCCAAACAATCACCTTTAATAAAATCTTTACCACGTGGCACCAGAGAGAGGCAATCAAGCCATATCCCATGACCTTTTCCATGTGCATTAATGGTCCAACGGTTATTCCATCAATTACCATCAATTATCATTACTCCCTCCATTACTTCTCCCACTACGATGAGACCTAAAAAAGGAGGAGGTGACGTGCTGCAGCCAAGGGAATCAATCGTGTATGGACAATACTGGCCACCTATATAAGACAATGATCAAGACTAAACAAGAGGAGGGAATCCATCCTGAAACGCACAGAGAATCTCTAAAAATAATTCCAACAACTTTCTAAAGTTCTGGGTTCTTCATCCAAGATGAAAACGCCTTCTCACAGGGGACAACTTCCGTAAAAAAGCCTTCCGGCTCCTGTATCGTCTCCTGCTCCTGTCACTCCAACATTTGGTTCTTATGCTATCACCAAATGATATTCCTATCATAGCCATGCTATGCTCCCAATCCCGGCTCCCGGTTCACAGCTCCTGTATTAGCACTCGTCCAATAAAACTGCTCCTCTCATTCTCTCTATATTTCTCTGTTATAAATGCTTTAATGTATTTCCTCTGATTTCCCTATATTTCCATTAATTTCCCTGTAATTTTCATCAACTTAGGATCGTCTCTTAATCCTTGTATTTAATTAGTGGTTGTTGGTGACCCCTTGTTTAACTCTTGTAAGGTCAAAGAATCAAAATTATATAAAAATATCTTAGATTTCATCTTTACCATTTTTTGACCACTACAAGCTTATTTAAAAAATTAGTTTTCTTTGTTTTTGTTAGGAAATAAATATATATAGAATCAGATCAAATCCCTATCAATAAGGGATTATGATTATGAGCATATTTTCATTAATTGTCATTTAAAATTGAGGCTCCTCTCTTCTTGTATATATACCTTATTGTACATATCAATAGATAAGAAATTAAGATGGCTTTGATTTCTCTAGTTTATAAGGTACCAGAGCTAGGTTAAGTTTCGTCTCCTTCTGTCAAGATTTTTTTACTGTTAGCAGTACTGTTCATGCACTGCTCACGACACTGTTTTGGTGCTGTTCATCGCACTGTTCTCGGGTACTGTTCACGGCACTGTTTCGTCACTGTTCGAGGGTACTGTTCATAGCACTATTTCGGTACTGTTCACGGGGTACTATTCACCCGAAAAACTGTTCATGTTTTTTTCCCTGCTTTTCTGGGAGTTTTGGCCGGATCTTCTGTGTGTAGTGTTGTCTCCTCTTTTCCGATGGAATTTTTCATATTCAGGTGACTTTGTTTTTGGGCGTTTGTAGGTCTGTAAATTCATATCATTGTATTTGAATTTTCTGCTCTCCATCCATATCGGTTATGGAGTTTGGATTTTTCGTTATGGAGCCTTTTGTGTGGTTGTTTAAATTAGAGTCCTTGGTGTGGCTGCTAATTCTCTTGATGGAGTTTCCTTGGTTTGAATGTTTTTTGTGTGACATTTTGTCTAATTTTGTTACTTTGGGCATTGCATTTGGTATTCTGCTCATTCTCTTGAGATACTTTATGGATGATAGTTGTGGCAATTTAGGGTTGACCGACGGTGTTATGGTGTCTAATGTGGAGTATGCAAAATTTGTTCGGTATCGTGAGTTGCAGAATAATGTTACCTCATCTGTATGTGGACTTGTCGCATCAGGTACTTCAGAGACGTGCCTTGTCTCTACTTCCTCCAAATGGGTTCTAGATTTTGGTGCTACAAATCACATGACAGGAAATCGTCATCTCTTCTCTAATTATGATTCATCTGCCACTTCATCGAGTATTACCATTGCTAATGGTTCCTGTTCACAGATACTTGGATAAGATTCTGTCGATCTTACCCCATCAGCTCAGTTATCTTCTGTATTGCATGTTCCTGATCTTGCTTTTAATCTTCTTTCTATCAGCCAACTCACTCGGAAGATTAATTGTTGTTTCACTTTTTACCCTGATTCTTGTTTAATTCAAGACCTTGTGACGAAGAAGATTATTGGTAGACGCTATGAATCTGGCGGCCACTACTTTCTTGATGATTAGGTATCTCAGGTGCCTCGATCGATTGCTTGCCCCGGTGTTTTGGACCCTTTTGAAATACATTGTCGACTTGGTCATTTGTCTCTATCATCTTTGAAGAAATTGTACCCTCAATTTCAGCATGTGTCATCTTTAGACTATGATTCATGTCAGTTTGCCAAACATCATCGCCTTCCACTCATGCCTAGAGCTGATAAGCGAGCTGCATCACCATTTGAGTTAGTTCATTCTGATGTGTGGGGGCCCTGTCTTATTGAGTCGAAGCCTGGTTTTAAATATTTTGTCACCTTTGTTGATGACGTTTCTCGGGTCACTTGGTTATATCTCATGAAAAGTCGTTATGAGCTATTCTCCCACTTTTGTGCGGAGATTAAAACCCAATTTGGTGTCTCTATCCGGACTTTACGAAGTGATAATGCTAAAGAATATTTTTCTGGAACCTTTCAATCCTACATGCTTCAACATGGCATCCTCCATCAATCCTCATGTGTAGATACACCGGCTCAGAATGGTGTTGCTGAACGAAAAAATCGACACTTACTTGAGGTTGGCCGAGCACTTATGTTTCAAATGAATGTTCCTAAGCCATTTTGGGCTGATGCAGTGTCCACTGCTTGTTTCCTCATCAACCATGTGCCCTCTTCTGTTCTTGGTGGTAAAATCCCTTACACGACTTTGTTTCGGTCAAATGCTGTATTTCCTATTGATCCTCGAATGTTTGGGTGTGTTTGTTTTGTTCGAGATGTTCGACCTCATGTTACTAAGCTAGACCCAAGGTCTCTTAAATGTGTTTTCCTTGGATACTCTCGTCTTCAGAAGGGATATCGGTGTTTTTCCCCTGATCTTAATCGCTATCTGGTGTCTGCAGATGTTACTTTTCATGAATCCACTTCTTTTTTCTCTCCTTCGCCTACATCTTCTGTCCAGTCCTCCTCGGACGAGGAAGACAACCTTTTGGTTTATTAAGTTATCCATTCAACGCCAATTCAGACTCCTGTTCGTCCACCTCGACCCCCTATCACACAAGTCTACACTAAACGCCATCGAGGGAGTATTGATGCTCACCCAGAGTCAGGCCCTGTAACGCCTGGAATTTTTCTATTATACTATAACATTTTAATTGAATTATAACCACTTTGCAGTGTCCGAAGCCCAAAAATACGGGAAATTTAAAACTTTTCTTTTAAAACATTCAACCAACCTTCTGTCAGTTGGAATGGGCTTTTCGGACAAATAAGAACAATATAAAACTCTTTATAAAATAAAGTGGTTATTGAAACAATTAAAAATACACTAACCCCCTTAGGGCATCTATTCATAATTCATAGCATTTAGGAAATTTAAACCCTTTAATAAATTTATTCAACTCTACTTTCTATGCTTTTTGCTGTTCATTTATTAATTTAATTTTACAACATATACAAATAATATTACTAAAATATCTAACTACCTTTTACTTTTCCAATTATAATTCTAATTCATCCTTCTAATCTTCTTCCCCCCAGCTAGCTTCTCCCATCCTGCGTACTGAAAATGTTTGGGGAAAGAGTGAGATTGGAAATCCCAATAGCAGTTTCTTTCATTAACATATATGATCATACTAGTATTGTCATGTATATATTTCATAAAACTGCCCAAATGATGATAGTCTTACTCCTATTAATCTGTGTGCGATCCGCACCTACCAACCACTGATAACAATACTTTTGTTAACTAGTGGAGGCTCTACCTGCAGGACTTCTCGTTATAACAATCCCGTTATAACTAAACTGGTTTGGCAAAGGGGTAGCGAACCACCTAAGCCTGGAGTACTCCAACTGAGGAATAACAACTTACCAACTAAATGCAACAGTTATTACAAAATAATACATGCAATTTAATTGTTACTGAAATAAACTGCTACTTGAACTCTAAGCTTAGACCTTATCTGCTTCTTTCCTTTCTACTGATCTTCTCAATTTATTTTACTATCAAGACCTATTGACATTTAATATAAACAATAAATTAATATCTAAATTTTTATATAATTATTCAGCGTCTCTCTCGGGTCCTAATATACTTAATACTACCCCATTCTTTATATCTTATATAAGTAGGTTTTTTTCTTTAAATATTTTGACCCTTTTAAAATAAAAAGGTCACTTAATATAATTTATTTCAATCAATTATTCTAATTCTCATTATTATCTTTTTCAAAATTAAATATAAAATCACAATGACTTACCATAATTAATCTATTAATTATTACCATCTTTTACTTTATATATTAGTTCTTTATTCTTATACAGTATAACTTTAATCTTATCAGAATCGTAGCTTACAACTGATTCATTGTTGTCACTGAAAATGTTGTTTAAGGGAACATAAATAGAATAGAGGTTTTAATTTATTAAATCCAGTCCAACAACCCAATCATAGTTAAATTTAATTTCTAACTCTATCATTACTTTTTATCATTAAAAAAATACAGAGCAATCAGACATGGAACCAGGCATAGAAATAAATTCAGATTTTTTAGAAATTTATAATTTTCAACTTAACAGCTTATGTCTAAACTTTAAGATTCTCAACAAAAGCATAATCATCCATACTAAATCCTTAGTTGTTGTTATATATAGTAATCTCCTAAAATCACAACTCTATTTCCAATTCCAAAAATGATATCACGCCTAATAAAGCCGATTAAATCCCCAAACTTACTATCGTCATAGTGCACAACATATAATCATCTTATCTCACCTCTACAATTCTTAAAATGGTTACCCCATACTAAATCACCACTTCAAGAATCAACTTTAATCCATTCACTCTTACTTCATGATTCAAGCCTCTATTATCCTTTTCTTGTATATTTCAAAATCTAATCTTTGTATGCTTACTACACACCTTCACATCTTTCATAAATGTTTAAAATCACTGACATTTAATCCTTCTAATATTTATCAGTCAATGTACATCTGCGTAACCCCTTAATACAAACCTATAATCCCCCTTTTTCTCTAACCGATCAACCGAACATTTCAACTCTGTAATATCTATCTGCCTCAAGAATAGCTATTAACACCTAATTCTTTCATTCTCTCATTTCCACAATCTTTCCCATTTCTAAATTAAACTAAATCAAGTGATCATCTTTTATACACAATCATCTACCAATTCCCTTTACATTCTTCTAACACCTCCAATCAGTATCTTGATCTCTTAGTATCTGTACGTCACTATTTAGAACCTCAAATCCTTAATATACCCAGTTGCTACTACATCATCCAATAACAAGTGGTAGTAAAATAATTTCTTATAATTAAGCTAATACATATAACCATAACAACCTTTCACAATTCCTTCTTCTCTTTACATCTAAACCAAACTCCCTTTTTCATGTACAACCTAAGTTTAGCTTTCAACCAAATCATCCATTGCCACCCTTGACATTTATTCACAATTTCTCAAACACCTTTTCACCTACAATATAATATCATTGAGATATACCCAAACAGAAATTCATTCCTAATCCTATGTAACAAAAGCTTTAACCCCTTTAATATACCTTCTCCCAACAATCTTTACCAATCACTCAATCCTTCATCTCTATTAAAATATATCTATGCCTTTAAACTAAACCTTATTCACAATGGACACATTGCGAAACAGAATTAGCAAAAGATCACTTTCACATTTAAACATCATCACATCCAATCCACTTTAGCTTTTTAAGCAAACTATGGTCTAATGAAAATCTAATAACCTCATATTCTTCCTATTCACAGTTTACAATCTTTTATAACTTCTCTAAGCAATATCTCCACAGCAAAATTGAAATTACAGCTTCTAAATTCATGTTTGAATCAATATTTTAAAACCCTAAGTTATGTATTGACATTCTCAAACACTTCTTTATCATTGGAAAACCTTAAGATCTGTCTATAACAATTAGATTTAATACCTCAATTCATCCAAAAAGCAACACACAATGATCTGAAAAAGATATTTCTAGGTCCCAAAAACAACCAGCAAGACAAGTCTCAAAATCCTCTTCCATTGACAATTATCACTTCTTTATTACAAATCACTCCACACATCAAGTACCATTAATTAGTTTCTTTGTAAAGCTATAAAATTCCCTCATAGACTTTTCCTTTTATCTCTTTAGTTCCAAAATCTAAGCTCTATTACAAACTCATAGACCTTGAGATTATAACCCCAGGAATCTGTAACCTTTAATCACTTGCATGATCCTCAAATTAATTCCTAAGAGACAAGTGATGATAATGCGTAGAAACTTTAGGTATCACCAACTTTGAATCTACAATCATGCCTTAAAACCTTAGGACACTTGTTTAACCTTAAGAAACCTTGAAATAGTAACTTGTATTTAATTCAAGGCTTCACATCCTTCCATTATCCAATGGACCTTATATAAAAACCCAACTTCATCATAAATCATGAGCTTAGTTCAATCCCACTAAATGAAACATCACAATCTTCCTCCTTTTTAATCTGAGAAACCAAACCATAAGAGATATCAAACTCCAAAGATCCCAAATTTACACAAGTCACCACCGAACAGAGTAAAGAAAATTCGAATCAAAGCTTCACAATTTAGCAGAAATTGAACACACAATTCATACATCCATTCCATCCTATCTTCATCACCAAATGGCAACCAACATAGGGCAGAATTCAAACAACACAGGGAGAGGCAGAGAAGAACAACAATTTCACTCCCTTTCCCTTTCTCCTGCACTCAGCCGAACAGAACACAATTGAACAAGAAGAAGAACAGAAATTTCACACAATCAGATTCATCAATACCATCATCATTTTCTTATGCTTATAACGTTAATGCTACAGAGGGAAGAACAAGAATCTAATCAACACAAAAAGAACAAGCTCGACGGCACAGGGCAGAACAAGAATTCAAACAACCAAAACCTATTAGAAATTCAACATACCCTTGTTTTCTTAGTTTAATCATACTCTTAATTATGGTTAATTAAGGTTTAAGTCGATTTTTCATCCAAGAACACTATAAATGGAGTCAGAACAGGGAAGAAATTCGGGGCCTTTGAATAAACTCAACCCAATCCAAATCATCTCTCAAAATCACTGACCAAATCGTTGAAATCAAGCCCAAAGATCATTTCTATAATTTTAAAAACCTTAAAACCCCAAAAGTCGAATCACTTTCTCTCAATCCTCACACAAATCGGAAGAACGGAGGAAGGGAAAACAATGGAAAGAAGTTTACCCAGAGTTATCCTAAGCTTCCCTTGAACATCCGCCGTCTTCCCGTCGCCGTTTCGGCCGCCGTCCGCCGTTGATCGTCGCTTGCAGACGCAGGGAACGGAGGGAGATTGAGAGAGAGGGACCAGAGGGATATCGGTGAGAGAGGGAGAGAAGGAAATGAAAGGAACACGTGGTATGTATATATTTAAAGGAAGAAGTTGATATTTTAAATAGGTATTTTACCATATTGCCCCTTCTTCTATAACTGGAGATATTTTTTAACTAGGGGCAGATATTGTCATTTTTATTCCCCTTTTCTATTTTTCTATTAAATGGTAATTTTATTTACCATTCTCACTTATAAATAAACCTAATTTGTCCCAATAATAATTTATCTAAATATGATTTAATTTCCAAATTTATTTATAAGACTGTTTCAATATCAAACAATACCTCAAGGTTCTAAATATTCCCTTATTTAAATTCATCTCCTAAGTATTTCCCCCAATCAATAGAGAAAATAAACCTTAAAAATTATTAAAAATACATCTGGCCTCATAAATTTATTTATAAGGTTTTTTAATTTCTAAATGCCATCCCAAGACTTTAAATAAATCCTTATTGCCTCTTTCTTCCAAATTAAGTTTTATCTCCTAATTATTTCTCTTTATTTCTTAAAGAAAATAAGCCTTGAAATTATTAAAATTGCCTAAAACATCATAAATTTACTTTCAATGCTCTTTAATATTTTTAGTAGTATTCCAAAACCTTAAATAATTCATTATTTTCTATTTTCTAAAATTTGGGGTGTTACATGCCCTCTGTTGTCTGCTTCGTCATTGGATCCTGATTTGAGCACACCTGTTCTTGAGTCTCATTCAGATTCAGCCATTCCACCTGAGACTACACCTGATCATTCTGACATAGACTTACCTATTGCTCTTCAGAAAGGTAAACGGTCCTGTGCCTATCCTATTTCCAACTTTGTCTCTTATGATCACCTGTCTCCTGCTTTCAGTGCATTTGTCACTTCTATAGATTCGATTATTGTTCCTAAAACTCTGCATGAAGCCTTGGCTCACCCGGGTTGGCGTGCTGTAATGGAAGATGAGATGATGGCCCTTGATCGAGCTAGTACGTGGACTTTAGTGGACTTACCTGTGGGAAAGAAGGCTATCGGGTGTAAGTGGGTGTTCACGGTTAAAACTAAGGCCGATGGCACCCTCGAACGTCTGAAAGCTCGGCTGGTGACTAAAGGATATCCTCAGACATATGGTATTGATTACTCGGGAACTTTCTCTCCTGTGGCGAAATTGTCTTCTGTTCGTCTCTTTATTTCAATGGCAGCTACTAATGGTTGGGATCTCCACCAATTGGATGTCAAGAATGCTTCCTTGAATGGTGATCTTCTTGAGGAGGTCTATATGGAGCAATCACCTGGTTTTGTTGCTCAGGGGGAGCAAGGGAAGGTTTGTTATCTTCAAAAGTCTCTATATGGTTTAAAACAAAGTCCTCGTGCTTGGTTTGACAGGTTCAGCTCTGTGCTTAAGAAATTTGGTATGAATCAGAGTAAATGTGATCACTCCGTGTTTTATTAGTGAACAGATGTTGGCATGATTCTTTTAATGGTTTATGTTGATGACATTGTGATCACTTCCAGACAAAGGATCTGGGTCCACTAAAGTATTTTCTTGAGATTGAAGTTATGAGAAGTAAGAAGGGTATCCTGCTAACACAGCGGAAGTATGTTCTTGATCTGTTAACAGAAACTGGAAAGCTAGGCGCAACACCGAGTAGCGTTCCCATGGTTTTTAATCCTTTCCTGGAACTTAATGATACAATACCGTTTGATGAGCTACCTGAGGAGGTGAGGAAGAGAGTTGATTCTGAGAAGATAAAGCCGTTTGAGTTCCCTGAGAGATATCGCAGGTTGATTGGGAAATTGAACTATCTCACAGTGATCCGTCCTGATGTGACCTTTCCAGTCAGTGTACTTAGCCAGTTCATGGCAGCCCTTACTGTAGGCCAGTGGGAAGCATTGGAGCATGTATTACATTACTTGAAGGGGTCGCCTGGTCGTGGTATACTCTATGCAAGTCATGGGCATACCGAGATCGAGTGTTTCTGTGATGCAGATCATGCAGGGTCAAAATCTACGATAAGATCCACCACAGGTTATTGTGTGTTTGTAGGTGGGAACTTGGTTTCTTGGAAAAGCAAGAAGCAGGATGTGGTATCCCGGTCTAGTGCAGAAGCTGAATATAGAGCCATGGCTCAGTTAGTACAAGAAATTGTGTGGATTCACCAATTAATGAAGGAAGTTGGTTTTGCCACGTCTTCACCTGCTAAGGTGTGGTGTGATAATAAAGCTGCTCTACACATAGCATCAAATTCAGTGTTTCATGAGCGTACGAAACATATTGAGATTGACTGCCATTTTGTGTGTGATAAGCTCAAGGAAAACTTCATTTCTACAGGACATGTGAGGTCTAGTGACCAATTGGGGGATCTATTAACAAAGGCTTTGAATGGAACTAGGGTCAATTACCTTTGTAACAAGTTGGGCATGATTAACATCTATGCTCCAACTTGAGGGGGAGTGTTAGAAAATAAATATATATAGAATCAGATCAAATCCCTATCAATCAGGGATTATGATTATGAGCATATTTTCATTAATTGTCATTTAATATTGAGGCTCATCTCCTCTTGTATATATACATTATTGTACATATCAATAGATAAGAAATTAAGATGGCTTTGATTTCTTGTATATATACCTCTCCTCTTGTATATATACCTTATATATGTTTTCAAGGAAAATATATCTCTCAATCCTATCCTATATCTCATATATCACACTTTTTTAGCTGATTCCTATGCGGCTTACAGTCGGCTCCTCTCTGCTTTTACTATTCATGGGAGCCGTTTGTATTTATCTCATTTTTTTAATCGCACTCACACCTCCGTGTTAGCCCACATGGGCCCTACTCCTCTGCCTCTTCCTCAAGGAAAGCACCTCCTTCCAGAAGCTTTCTCACACTCTGCAGTGGGCCGTACACGTGCATATCACTACTACAAATAATGACATTAACGTCACTTATCCACGTCTGTTTCTGAAAAAACTGATGTAAAAAAAGACTGTGGTATTTTTGTAATTTTTTGTGGCTTTTAACGTCTGTTTTAGATAAAAACAGACGTTAAAAAAGATCGGTGGTATTTTTACAATTTTTGTGAGACTTTTCACGTCACATTTAAAATAAAACAGACGTTAAAAGTAAAAGCAATGGCAATTTTGCAATTTTTGTGAGACTTTTCACGTCACATTTAAAACAAAACTGACGTTAAAAGTTAAAAGTAGAAGCGGTGGCATTTTTTGTAATTTATTGGAGACTTTCAAACCCTAGTTCTCTTTATCTTCTTCTCATTCTCTGTCGCTTCACCCTTCACCCCTCTGCATCCATGGTAATCCTTCTCTCTTTCTCTACCTTCTATCTATCGCCATCCACACTCTGAGCACTTTCTTTTATCGGTTTCTGCAGGAAACACAGCAAGAGCAAAGTCCGAATCTTGAAGACTGCTTGAGGCTATTGAAAGGAGAACGAGACGAACAACACCTTGCCGAACTTCTTCTCGTCACCAAGTTTTGCAAAGGCAATGACCTCTCCTCCCTTCACAGGGTTGACGATGCTGTCGGACCTCTCTTTCTTTTCTTGACCGATTTCTTAGGACTGGTATGTGCATCCCTGAAATTTTTTCCTTGTAGCTGTTCATCTTTCATTTTCTATTTTAGCTTTTATGATTCAATACGAAAGATTCAACCAAAAAAGATGGTAGAGTGTACAAGTATTTGATTGAGCAAATTGGATGTAGATAAGCGTTGGTAATCTTCGACTTCTGTAGGTGACAGAGGAACGATGCTAAACCAAATCTGTCATTGTGATTCATACATGTTTTCCTTCTGGCCTTGTGCCTCAAATCTGTCACAAAAAATGACTATTTTTTTAAAAAAAACCTTGGACTTTCCACGTCCCTTATTTAGCTAATAAGTGACAAGGAAAGTCCAGGCCGGACTTTTCACGTCACATATTAGATAATATGTGACGTGAAAAGTCCGGCCTGGACTTTCCTTGTCACTTATTAGCTAAATAAGGGACGTGGAAAGTCCAGCCCAGACTTTCCACGTCCCTTATTTAGCTAATAAGTGACAAGAAAAGTCCTGGCCCAGACTTTTTATGTCCTTTATTTAGCTAATAAGCGACAAGAAAAGTCCCAGAATAGAAACCACGTCACTTGTTTTCAAACATGTGATGTGAATTCTCAGCACAACAAGCAAAAAAGTAATCAATCAGGGACTTATCTACGTCGCTTTTTTCATAAATTGTGACGTGAAAAATAAAACTTTCCATGTCCGTTATTTTTAGTGACGTAAAAAGTCACTTTTCTAAGTCACTACTTTTAACGTCACATAAAAAAGTGACATGAAAACCCCGAAATAACAGACTTAGAAATCCCTTTCTGCAGTAGTGTATGTCCTTGGCCAGACCGAACCCCTACTTTTGTGTAGTTCACGCCATTGTCTCTCGCTTCCAAAGGGTCACCTGCTTTCCTGTGAGGGTCCCACAGTTACACCTCTTCCCCAAGCAACCCAATCCCTCCCATTTATATGATCCTCCCATTTCATTATTTGCCAGGCGTTTTGGGTTCCTCACTCACCTCTTCCCAAGCTAGCGTGGAACGTCCATTGTCACCCACGTTTCCTGGTTCCCGTCCCTCTTGCCATTTAATCGTGGACCGTTGCTTTTGACGGCCTCCTTCACCTCTGGCGAAGGTAATGTTAAGCTTTGCCGTGCCCTTTTTTTGTTTTTCCTCTGGCTGGGTAGGGGTGACTTTGAACTTGGATGGTTCTTAGCCATGATTACAAACGAGGTCGGTGTTTTTCCTGATTCATGATTTTGTTACGCGTGAAGACTTGTATGTAACTTGTGGTCGTAATTTTCTCTTTCTGCTCCTGACCTTCTGAGTTTGTCCCGTGGTCCTTTTTTCCTTACTGCAATTCTTTCTTTGGTGGCCAAAGGATTAGGCAATTTCCTAAAGCGATTCCTCTTTGTCATTTTTCGTTGCAGGATTTAGGGGGATCTATGTTTTACTTCTCGCCATAGATGGGGGATTCCTCTGGTAGATGGCATGAGTGGATCCCATGGCAGGAAGTAGTTCGTGGTGATGATGATGATTGCCAGGGGCCGTGAAAATTTTACATGGCCTGATAGGGATCCCATGACAAAGTTAAGCCAAGATTGGTGCCGACAGTTATTGAGAGGTGCTACTGATGCTCTGAAGTTTTTTTAATATGGTGCAGCGTCGGACTTGTATGGAAGAAGAAAGAGGAAGGAGAAGGAAGGAGAAGAACCAGCCAAGAAAGAAATCCCGCTCGCACTTGAACCAGCCCAAGAAGGAAGAAGGAAGGCTCATAGAGTCAGCAGCCTTGTCGTCAACAATTTGATTTCTCATCGTCTTTCTTCTTTTATTTCTCTGAGCTACTATCTTTTTCAATGCAATTCATTTTGGCATCACATTAGCCACGCACGTTCACCGATGTGGAAGAAGACAACCCACAGCTAGACAAATTTAAAGCACCAAGGCACCACCCACAGTTTTTGTTTCTTTTTGTCTTTTATTATGTTTATGGTTTTCTTCTATTTTCATATCCTTCCTTAGTTTTTTTCCCTTTCGTAGATTTAAGCATGATGTGTTGTAATTGTCAGCAACGAACGTTTCTAATAATTTTTTTCATAATTTGGGTGGGCAAAGATATTATTCTTCTTTTGTATGGCTTAACTTAATTCCAATGATAGCCTTTTAATGAGATCTTCCAGCATTTTTTTAAACGAAAAAAGAAAAAACTGTATTCAGATATACTCTTAGTACTGATTTTCTTACATAATTAATTTAATGTATAAGCAATGAGAATAAGTCAAATTCTTAAGTACTCTATTCCTGTAAAAAATATATCTATATATATTAAAAATTTGTTAAAAATTAAAAATGTGTCCAAAATCATATTTTTAAGTGTACCCTTATTTATAATGAGGAGTGTAAGAAAAAGAAATGTTTATAAGGATAGAAATGAATTTTAAAAAAATTATTAATAGAAAGAATGGTAATGAGTAAAGTGGGGAAAAAATAATTAAATGCTATGACAACTCTAAAGAAACAGCTATTTTGTGTTAGGGGTAGAAGGTCATGTATACAAAGTCTTTTTAATCAAATTACAACTTCTTATAAGGTAAGTTAAAATTAATTAAGAATAGTAAATGTGTAGGAAATATATATATATTTTTTAAAAGTGTCTTTATTTATGAATGAGTAAGAGCAAATAATTAATAAAAAAATGAAAGAAACTAAGTGGAGAAATCAATACATGGATAAGAGGAGAAAAAAAAATTTCTCATAAAAATAGAGAAGAGAATCTCCTCCCATGAGATGAGATGTTGATAAATTCTTTAATTATTGTATTTTAAAAAAAAACTACAATAATGTTGATAATATATTAATATTATATCTTGATTGATTAATTCGTCACTGAGACATGTTAGAGGTTGTTTACCATAATCAGTGTTCACCTATAATCAATTATATGTTGCTTTATCTCCAGAGTACAGACTATAAATGGTTTGAAATCTTTTGTTCTTTGATAATGGTGGTGGTGATAACAAATGCATTGCTTTCTTACACCCACGTGAATGGGTTTTTTATTTATTTTAAACCTATATTTTAAAAAAACGAACAAAACATTTTTCACTTTCTGATTACAACGAACAAAGTGAATGAGACGTAGCCATATTACCAATAAACTATACTTTTTTTTTTTTGAACTGAACCAATAAACTATACTTGACATATATGTTTATACATATTCATATTTTAATTGATATTGGGAGTGATGGATGGGAAGCAACACTCATGTCACCAAGATATCTCTATCAATCAATTTATGAAGATAAATTACTTTCACCTTCATGTTTTCATCAATTTAGGAGGGAAGCATCTGTAATTCAGATTCGTTTTTGCTTGGGGAAGTGTATTTGCTGCTCTGCTTCAGGATATGTACAACCAATTCAGAGATTAGGTACAAATTAGGGAGTTTTAAATACTAAAATAAATATTTTTTTTGAAATTTTTATATGAAATCAATTTAAGCTAATTGAGATAATATATAAATAAAGATCAGTTTAAGCTTTTTGAAAACCTTTTTAGTGTATGTTTGGATACGAAGTGCGTTGTAGAAGCAAAAGTTATTTTGGAAAAAAAAATTATATTTGGATGGGTTTATTTTTCAGAATGATTTTTGGTTTAAAATGACTTCTGCAATATCAAAAGTCAGAAGCAAAAAAAAGTGGCTTTTGGCTTCTCAGTTTTGGTTTCTGGTGGGTCCCACACCTTTTGATATGTATTATTTAATAGAGTGGGTAAAAAAATTAGACTATTAGACCCCTAAAATTCTCAAATAAGATATTTTCTTTTAATATAAATTTTTCTTTTTGTCTCAAAAAATTTACCATAATAATTTATAACTGCTTTCTCCCATAATATACTCCTTTGAGCTAAAAATATTATTTTTTAAAATTATTTTCCTGAAAATAAGGGAGAAACCAAACCTTTAATAAGAATATATTCATATTATATATGTATTATTTAATGACAATAATACCCTTTTTAGTAATTTTTCATCTAAACTTGCTTTTCACAATAATCATCCAAACATGTTTCTAAAAGTCAAATTGAAAAAAAATCACTTCTATCATCACAAATCCAAACATAAATCATTTCACACAATCTGACTTTTATCCAATCTTACTTCTAAAAAAGTCACTTATAAGAAGCTCAATCTAAATACACCCTCAGTGTATATGCCTATTTATTTTCTCTGTTGTCATTATTTTATTAGAGTTCATTTTTTTTTTACACTTTCAGCTAATTGAGACAAAAAACAGTTGCCATTTCTTAAGCCTAAAACGATATGAGGTAAGGCAATGAAGCAAAACTCTTTTATGATGCTATGGTTCATGCTGCGTGTCCATTATTCAAGCTTTCTGAAGCCTACCTGACAAAAATAAAGGCTCCCCCAAGCCTACTCTCTAAAAGCAAAAGAGAGCAAAAAAGATCAGTCTTTATCTTGTCTCGTGACGCGTGTTGAGAGAGAGAGATGATAAAAGAATTCATGCTCATTCACACTTCAAATGGGAGAGAGAATTGGAAAAAGAGCATAAAAAATAGAAGAAACAATGAAAAGAGAAAATTATGAAAATTTTCTGTATGTTTAAATGTTAGTTTTTATAACTAAAACATGAATATTTTTATCATCTTAAATTATGAGTTTAAAAAAGACAGAGAGAACTTAGATACAGGTGTTTACATGAACTTTTTATCATACAATTGTTATAACTTCACATTGCTATCTAATGGAATATATGGCACTCTCAAATGAATGCGAATAATGTATGTGTAGCTATTTAAAAGACGAGATGTGAGAGTCCAATAATGTATTGTTGGGAAAATTTCTGAGGTTAAGATTATGAGAGATTAGTAGGAAGAAAGGGAAGAGGGAATAGATAGGTGGTTTGTTTGGATTGATTTTTTTTTTTAGGACATTTTCAGAAGTAAGATTGGATAAAAGTCAGATTGTATGAAATGATTTATGTTTGGATTTGTGATGATATAAGTGATTTTTTTCAATCTGACTATTAGAAATATGTTTGGATGATTATTTTGAAAAACAAGTCTAGATGAAAAATTACTAAAAATGACATTAATGTTATTAAATAATTCATATATAATATGTATATATTCTTATTGAAGGCTTAATTTCTACCTTATTTTAAGGGAAAAAAATTTTAAAAAAAATAATATCTACCTTATTTTAAGGAAAAAAATTTTAAAAAAATATTTGTAGCTCAAGGGAGGATATTGTGGGAGAAAATAGTTAGAGATTATTATGGTAATTTTTTGAAGATAAAATGAAATTTTATATTAAAAGAAAATATCTTATTTGAGAATTTCAGGGGTTTATAGTCTAATTTTCCTACCCACTTTATTAAATAATATATAACAAAAGGCATGGGACCCATCAGAAGCCAGAAGCCAAAAGCCACAAAAAGTTACTTCTGACTTTTGGCTGTTCAGAAGTCCTTTTAACACATACGTCATATTGAAAAAAAGTTGAGAAAAACATCGTCTAAACCAAATTTTTACTTATGGCTTTTCCACCGGACTTCTGGTGGCTGAAAAGCCAATCCAAACATGCATCGGGTTATTGAAGGCACATGGTTGCCCTGCTCAGCTCATAGGTATGTTTTTTTTTTTTTGTTCAATAGAATAGAAGGTGTGTATTGGGAAAATGAAAAGAAGTAGGTGGTAGTGAGGGAGAGGTTGTGTAATACATGAGTCTAATTTTTTTTCCATATCATCGTACATACAAAATAGGTAGAAATTAGAACGTCCTTCTTACAAATTTTTTTATATACTTATACATTTTTTTATTAACCATATTATTAGTGAGCTAATTTTTTCTGCTCTGAAATTAATAAGCTAATTAACTTATGTGCTTATATATACATATTATTTTTTGGATATAAATGTACATATTATTTTAATTATGTAGTTATGTTATTTCATTAATTAGTAGTTATTAATGTGTTTTGAAACCTTTTTAAATCAAAATGTGTTGAATGAATTTGAACATATAGTATTTTAGTACAAGATCAAAATGCAAATTTTTATTTCATAAAAACATTATTTTCAAAGTTAATGCACCCATAAACTTAGGAATATCACAAACTCGGTTAATTTTATTTTAAGAAAAAGACATATGCTGCAAATGAGGCAAATCAAAACAAGGCTTCAACTTTCCTATGAGCCTTTATTTCAACTGAGAAAGAAAAGATTAAAGGTCAATTTTGCCACGGTAGTTTTTGCTTAAAACCGATTTTGCCCTAGTAGTTTATGCTTAAAAAGAAAGGGTTAAAGATCAACTTTAAAATGTAGTAATTTTGCTCTTTTCCGTTTAAAAAACTCACTTTAACCGTTAAAAAGTTGACATTAAAAGTTAGTATTTCAATGATAAATGGCAAAATTGCTCAATTTTAATACTTCAAAAGCAAAATTGAACAAAAAATTACTTCCGAGGTAAAATTGATCTTTAACCCCAAAAAGAAATAAAGACATGTTCTAATATTGCAAATTAAATTAAGCATTCATTTCAAAGATTTTATGATGAATTATATTTTTTATCTCTAAAATTATTCATTAATTAGTTAAGTAGTCATATACATATTTATATTAAGTGTTTGTGGAGTGTATGCAATAGGCTGATATTTTTTTAGGAAAATATAGTATTCGTGAAAATCCCTTCATTTTTTAACTTCGAACATATTCTTAATTTATTTGCCTTTTTTGGGGAATGCTAGCCGTCGAACTCATACCTTGTGCTTTAAAGACATTGTTGTAAACCACAATGGCTTGTGATAGCTAGCTTAACTTCAAACATATTCTTTTGTCAAACCAATGGGAAGACAAAAATTAAATATATTATAGATTTTCCTTAAAAAATAAACTCTTTGTTTATAAAATAAATTTTAATGGATAAAAAAGATAATATCTTAATTTATATTGTTTTTAAAAAATAATATAAAAAGTGAGTTGTTTCAAAGGGAATCGATTTTTCTACACTTGCAAAAGATCAATAGAAGTATATAAGCATATTTAGATTATCTAAATCCAATTTAAACAGTATATATTTGATTTATCCAAAACTAATTAGATAACATGATACTCTTACGACATGGAAAAATCTCTCATTCTTTTAGCTATCACACTTTTTTTTAAAAAAATCAAATAGAGAGATAGATATAAACGGATGTACGTGACCATTTTGTTTAATGTAGAAGGTGCATTTTTCTTTTGATCAAAATGAAATAACCAAATTTTTTCAAGCTCCCGTTACATCACTCTAGAGAACATATATATACATATATATATATCAACTTTTTGAGGCTTATTATTTATTGTTTTGCAAAATACTGTGATTTATGTTTCTAAAAATATAGAAATATATCGCAATAATTTGTCAAAAAAGTTGAAATCTACAATTTATTAGAGTAAACTTATTCTCCTTAAAGGAATATAAGTTAAAAAACTTCACATTCATTGCAATTTCACTAACTCCTTAATGGAATAAGGTAAAAAAGTTCAAATTTCTTACAATTTCACTAATAGAAAGTAAATGCCAAGTTGCCATCATTTAACACATCTTGCCTCTAATTCCCTTTTTTTATCTCTAGAAATATTTGTTGATTAGGGAAATAATTGCATGCATACTTAATCGTGTTCTTATATTTTTTATTTTACATAAATAACTGGTTTTCAAAGTCAATGCACCCATAAAGTCAAGGAAAGCACAAGCTCATTTAACTTCATTAAAAACAGATGTATGCTGCAAATGCAAAAAATCAACATAAGACTTCAACTTTTATATGAAATGCAACAGTAACCTTATATTTCAATTCAGAAAGAAACAAAGACATGTTGTAAACATTGTCAATTAAAGTAATTTTTCATATTTAATACATATTGCCTCTGATTCCCTTTTTTATCTCTGAAAATATTTGTTGATTAGGGAAGTAATTGCATGCATTCTTAATCGTGTTCTTATATTTC
Source organism: Mimosa bimucronata (assembly GCA_037074515.1). Classification (NCBI taxonomy): domain Eukaryota; kingdom Viridiplantae; phylum Streptophyta; class Magnoliopsida; order Fabales; family Fabaceae; genus Mimosa; species Mimosa bimucronata. Next base: position 40,994,142 of record CM073446.1, read on the forward strand.
TTTATTTTACATAAATAACATGGTTTGCAAAGTCAATGCACTCATAAAGTCAGGGAAAGAACAAGCTCAGTTAACTTTATTAAAAACAGATGTATGCTGCAAATAAGGAAAATAAAGTATATCTCCCATTAAAATAGGATGATATATGCTGATGAATACTCAAGCTGTGACTCAGTTTGTACGCCTTGCGATGATTTGGATTGCTTTGATGACTTGTGCACCACTGAATTTCTTAATATGATCAACTGTTTAGGACTGACTCCTCACAAATTGGTCCTTAGGGTGGGTGCGCCTATTATATTATTGCGTAATATTGATCAGGCTACATGTCTTTGTAATGCTACCTGCTTGCGCATAACCTATCTTGGCAAGACTGTCGTAGGTGCCATTACATTGAATGGCTCTCATCCAAATGAAAAATTTCTTATTCCTCGAATGGATATGAATCCTTCTGATTGTCGTTCGCATTTTCGAATGCAACGCTGGCAATTCCCAATTGCTCTATCGTTTGCAATATCCATAAACAAAAGTCAAGGCCAATCACTTAGGCATGTCAGCCTTTTCCTCTCTAACCCTGTTTTTACACATGGCGAACTATATGTTGCATTGTTAAGGGTCAAGAGTATGGACGATCTCAGAATAGTAATTTCTGGTGGAGTCAACAGAATTGCCAACCGAACAACCAATGTAGTTTATAGGGAGGTTTTCAGGAATGTCAGCTGCTAGGCTTTAACATGACGTGCACTTTACCCCATGTTTCGGTTGCTTCTCATTCACATTCGCATTATGATGCCACAGGGAATAATTTTTTCTGTGGTTTTATTACATAGCATTGCCCACATGTTATTACTAACCGTTTCATACATTGACTTGTATGCACTTTGTTTGGAAACTTTTACTTTAGGCATTAAATCAAATGCTCCCCGTGCAACGCACGGGTGAGCACAAGCTTGTTTAGAAAAACAATAACTCATCTAATATTTGAAATGAATTATCAACTATGAGTTGTTCAACCAACTTTGATAAAAATGTTTTTTGTTGTTGGATTTTGATTGAAAATAGTTCAGATGATCTATCACACTCGTAGGTAAGTATTTCTCATTTAGGTATACTCTATTTATTATCGCATTTAATTATATGGTTAAATTTTGGGTTAATACAATCTTTGATGCTCAATTTTGGTTTTGGTCTCACAAATTTCAAACATGAAGTTTTAGCTCCTCAAATTTCATTTTTCTTAAAAACTGGTCCCTATAAGTTAATAAAAATCTGGACCATTTTACTATTAGAAAGACCAAAACATCTTGTTTGAAACTTAAGGGATCAAAACCAAAATAAAGGTAAACATCGGTGAACAACTATTAAGTCTTAAATTCTAGTTCATATCATTATTAAGTTATGTTTAACAATTTTTTCAATTTTATTTTTTTAAAAATTTTAATAAAGCAAATTTTCATAATATTTATTTTATATATTATTGAACCGTCTTATTATATTAAAAAAAATACTAGGGTCTTGCTTTAATGTTTATATAGAGAAATATTAAAGAGATTGATTTACGTTTCAAAAAAAAATTCTAAATTTAGGAAGACACTTATTTGCAATTATTTATAATTTTACCAAGTTATCTCCATCAGGCTTCAAGTGGTGAAAGCAATCCTTCATAAAGAAAGAGAAAGACCAAAGCTTGCTTGCATGTCTGGTTTTGTTAAACAAGAGTCATCATACTGTGTTGCCATCTAACTTCCTCCACTACATCAATGAAGCACAAGAACTTCACCCTTCCACAACTGTGTGCGACTATTTTAATTAACTGTCAATTCTCCTCTATGATAACAAATAATAAGACAGCACACTCTACATTTTTGCTTTTAAAAAGAAACATTAGATTGTACAAGAGTATATATGTGCACAAACACAAAACCAATCCTCAATATCTATCTATCTATATACAAACAAGAATCTAACAAGACAGCTCACAATTATGTTTATTTGGAACATATGGCCCCTTCGCCAACATATCCTCGCATCTCTACTCCTACCCCTTTTCTACCTACAAAAGAAATATTTACCCTATTATATATACTCCTCTATTTTTACATCTCAGCGAAACAATCTTCGGCAGACCCCACCTTGATAGAGGAATACAATCACCAAGCTAAGAAACATACACGTCCACTTCGAGAATAGATGCTCTTTTTTTGTTATCACTGCATCCACCTAGGCTTCAAATGACACGGATCATTTTATTCTAAAACCGGGCCGCAAGCCATGAAGCCATAAGAGACCTTGATACTCTTGTACATATCTCCTTATATTTAACTCACTAGTCTTATATAAATTGGGTCCACCAAACAAAACAAGCTTAAATTTCTTGCTTCTACTCCTTTCCTACATTACTATTGTGGCATATCAAGACTGAGTCCACACAGAGGCCTCCTTTGATGTGGGTGCAATCTATTTGGGTCAATGAAAATTTGACGTTCATAAAATCATTGGGGCTTTTGGAAACGAAACTTCCAACAGGATAGAGGAGCCAGTTTCCGGGATTGTCCAAATGGCAGTGAGAGACGGCATGTTGACCATCAGAAGTAGTGAGCTTCAGCCTCACAGGCTTGATGTCCCAGCCATGGACATGCTCTGTGTTGCACACTCGACGCCCAAGCCTCTTGGATGACCTTCCCAGTTGGAGTCTGAAAAACACGCTGTATGTCCCTTCTGGAAACTGGAAATCAATGTCTCCCTCCACTTCAAGCCACCATATTTGTTGAAGATATGCAACTGTCCTGAATCTATACTCACAGTATTATACAAAGCACGGGATATATATCATGCTTCAGGTTATCAATTCTTGAAACCTCATCAAATGGATCGTTGAGAAAGAGAAGCATACATACATGCAGATGCAAATTTATATTCATTCTAGGACATATATGTAGCAGATATTATCACTGGGAAAAAACATGATCTATGAGTTGTAAAGAATGGGCCCTCCCACTCCTTGTGTTTCTTTGTCTCACTCTGTACTATGGCACTATTGCAGATGATCTGAACAACCCCTTCTGTAGCCCATATTGCTTTTTATTCACTTGAGGGCTGAGGCTGAGTGGAGAATATTCTAATGCTTAATTTGAGTTCCGAATGCTTTTGAACACGAAATCATCACAATCAGAAGCGGCACACTATCAGGACGGTTGAGTCCCTAATATCCTGTGTGTTTAAATAGGTCGTGGCTTACACTAGACCAAGCTAAGGCCAAGGTGGCTAAAATCTTAAAAAGTCAAGTCCTTTGAGATTATCTTAGAGAAACTATCCAAAAGGAATATATCAAAATTTGAAACATGCGAATATTAACAAGTCTCAAGTCTACCGATATCCAGGATCATTCCAACTTCAGAGATTAGTGTAAGACTTGGGGATAGGTAATCACAAGTACATAAAAAGAAGACGGATAATTATGAATAACTCACACATACTCATTAACAAAGAACAGCGAGGACAAGTCTACACAGAAAAGACACTAATAGCCGCAATTTATAGGCAAACTGAGTCCCAGAAAATAGGGAAGAGCTATATGTATAATTTTACTTACAACGATCTCACCTTGAGTCTTCGGTAGAAATGAAATTCCAGTATCTGCGATCATCTATGCCTGTAATTCTCAAAACTTTGGAAGAAATGGCCAAACAGATCCCACCTGTCCTCTTATTTATCCACAGTTCCTTCTCACCACAGAAACATTTTTATCAAATAAGCATCAGGCACTTGAAAAGAGGGAAGAAAGAGGAAGGGGTGGTGGGGGGACTTACTACCTTGGTTCCATTATCAAAAAGATTGGGCCTGCAAAGTCTGGCATAAACATCCTTCTTCTTCTCCAATTCCATCACAGAAGCATCCCTCAACACTTGTTTGACTATGAACTTATAATTGGAAGGCAGTTTCGATTCCCAAATAAAATCAGCAGATGAAGCACCACGAAATGCACGATTCAAACGGGCTAGCTTGCAGATGTCAAGGGGGTCCAGATACATCAAAACCAATGCCACACAGCTCTCTGGTATGTCTCCAAGTCTTGGCCTCACAGCAACATCACAGAATTCTGAATCCGAAACACACCTCGAAAAATTAGCTCCCATAACAACACCAAAACTGAATCCGATCGAGAGATACCAGAGTATGAGTTTGTCGATTTTTTTTCTTTTCTTTTCTTTTCTTTTGTTTTTTTTTTTGGGAGAAAGGCAGAACAGCTTCTTCACCCGCGTTAAGTGTAGTAAAACGCATGCGCTTTCAAAGAAGAAGAAGAAGAAGAAGAAGCAATGACTGTATCATAGGGAACTCGTATTTTCATCATCACCATAATTGGGATTATGGGTTTCATAGATGAGAATAATCAAATTAATAGAAAATCCAGAGATGAAGGCCTAAAAATCAGGACTTGATGGTGGAGCAGAAAGAGAGAGAAGAAGAGACACGTATCTCTCAACGATCAACTTACCACCTGCGCATTCTGAGCCTTCAGGATGATGTTCCTCACTCATCAGAGATGCTAGTCTTCACAAATATTTAATTATTTTCTTACTAGGCATTCATTTTATTATTTATAAATTATATGATAATTATTTTTACTCTTTTTTTCTTTTTTGTCAAAATCATTGTTGGTTATGGTAGGGAAAATTTTTTGACCAGAATGAACAATCGTTATCTCCTTTTTCCGTGGCCTCTATATCAGTGTTTGTTTTTTGCCACCCTTTTAAATGTTGTAATATATTAGAATTAAAATTAGAATTGGTATGGCTATAAAAATATACAATTAGAACAACGAATCTTATTATTTTATCAAATTAAAATGTTAAGAGGCTTGGAGTTTCTAGCCCGGCTTAACAGGCCCCTATTGATTGGTTTTTATTTAATCATATCAGTCAATCTCATCCAATATATATAATCTGATTTTAATCTTGGCAACTCAAGAGGGAAAAGAATCCTTTCTAAATTTCATTACAGACCGGCGATATAATGAACATATTAACGAGAGCGGACAAAATGCAAGCCAAACTTTTGATTTTGGACTTTGGAGGTCGAAATAAATTTAATAATAATGTATATATCGTCTCAAACACTTGTACCTGTGTTTATTGTTGTCCATATTAGGAGGATTCTTTGTTCTTATCCATTGGGATTATTTTAATCACAGTCATAATCCGAATCCTAGGTTTTAATTTGTTGATCCTTGACCTCAGGCCTTCAATCATATAGCCGACGACCTTGTGCAATTCTCACCTCCTTCTTAATTTGTCGGGAAAAAATACACCTTTTGGACAAGAATGGGGAAATTTGACTTTAGAACTATTGAACTCATGTAAATGTGTAATGTGTCGAGATAGTGATAACTGACAAGTCCTTTTCTTTGGATGATGACAAACTCCATGTTTCTCCTGAGTCCTGACTCATGAACTTATCTATTGGTTTTTTGTACCCAAAAAATAAATCAATTTATTCACAAATTTTTAAAACAGTGTAACACGTTAAATTTTTTGCATTATACTCCCTCAATTCCTAAATATTAAACTTATTTACCTAATTTAATTAGATTAAATGTGTTAGTTATGTTAGTTAAAATCACATCATATTATCAAAACATCATAACCATATAATTTTATTCCCTCCCTCTATCTCTTACCAAAAGTCACTACTGAACATTTTTTGCGGCAACAAAAAGTCACTGCCAAGACCTCGCCTATGCAACCAGTGTTGAAAGTATAGGCGGCGACAAAAAAAAGTCGCTGCCAAAAGTCAACCATTAACGGCGACAATACGTCACAGCTAAAAGATGGAGTGAAAGTGACAAAAAAAGTCACTGTTGAAGATGCACAATTGATCTGAACCGTTCCTAATGCCTTGGGGTTTAAATGCAAAATATTATTTTTTACCAAGGATTGCACTATAGTGATGCAATCTCGGATCATCTCTCAAGGAGTCTAATGAACTATCCTAGGGAAACTAAATGCAATTAAAGCTATAAAAAGACTGGGGGTTAAGAGAAGGTATTTTTAGTATTTTTCATAAAAAGAATATAAAGCTTATTTTTGGTATTTTTAGGATAAATATAAATGGATGATGGAATGGAATGATGGGATGCTCTCTTGGCTAGGTATGACATGTGACAAACTATCGACTCACACTTTTAGGAAGGAGCTAATCCAAATTCTAATGTAAAACCTAAGGCAATCGCTCTTAGTCCAGTTACCTAATTAACTAATTAACATGGCGCATCGCTCATTCAATTAATTAATCAAATAACTGTTAATTCCCAACTCGGTAGTGAAGAATCATGATAAACATACAAAGAGACTCTCGTTAGAAGTAAATCGAACCATCTAACGTTGGACCTAATGTCTAAACACATATACAATCGCACATGCATTCAACATATTCTAGAAATCCAGAGGAGATATAAATGAAGCATATCTTTCGCATAATATCATGAAAACAACACTAGGTTCATACACATAAAAGGCATCGCTTGATTACATGCATAACCATTACAAATGATTAAAAGCATACTTGTTCTAAGACCAAATATATATAACAAAACACAAGGAATTGCAATATATAAATAGAACTAAACAAGAGAAACTAATAAACTTCCCTAAAGTGGATTCAATGCTTGCTTCAGGTCATCCCATCGTCCAAGAGAGCATCGGGCCGATTTAGTTCATCAAGGAGGAGGAGGAATCACCCAAGAGCAGCTGCAACTCGAGCTCCATGAAGAACCGATGAAAGATTGTGGAGTGGAGGAGAGAATGGGTGGAAGAGATGAGAGAATTGGTGTCTTGTATGTGTATTTTCGTCCTCCCCACTCATAGGCAAACTAGGCAACATATATATAATCCAAATTAGTCTAGGATCTCCTATTCTGACTAGGATTATCAATTAGGAAAGGATTGGGAGGACCCAATCACTCAATCTTCAAGAAAGCTAGTCAAAATAAGAAATAGTGAGTGGGATAATTAATTAGGAAACTTCCTAATCCATTTAGGCCTAGAATTACTTGGGAAAGTCAACAATATTGATTAGGAAATAATTAGACATGACTCAACCACTTAAATTACAATTTGGATTGAAATAAGAAACTTTCCAAAAACTGCCCAGTTACGCATCCTCGCCGTGGCGAGCCCACGGCGAGGGACCTTCTTTTTTGTTTGCCTTTTTTCCTCTACTCGCCGTGGTGAACCCAAATAGGCAATCCTCTATTTTATTGTTGTTTTCAATTTAGTCATCATTCTTTGCACCTATAATAGGAAATTAAAACAATTGTGAAGTATATCAAGTCCATAAATATATAATGCAGGAGTTAAGGGCCTAAAATACCCAAATTATGATCTTTATGCAACTAACTCAATAATATTGGACCTAAGTGTAAAAGTGCTTAATTCCCAATATATTTACCTATAATAAGTGCTAAATTCCTTACAATTAGTGGACAAAAACACATAATAATCAAGTGCAATCAACAATCAATCTCGGCTGAAAGTGTTGGTTTCAGAGGCGATTCTGCTGAAGCTAATGGAAGTAGCAACCTTGTTTAAAAAAATTACATAATTGATATCATTGTTGGATTGAATGTGTATCCTAATGAACAAATAAATAAGCCACTTAAAAGATAAAATTGGGAAACAACAATACATTATATTAATAAAATCCATATGTTTTAAAGCTGAATTGTAGTCCCAAAAACAATATTAAACATAATATACAAAATGGGGATCAACGAGGATATCAAGAGGGATGACTAGACTAGGGGACACTAGAAACAAGAGTAGAGGTATGAGAATTTGCTTGCATCTTGTTCAAATTGCGCTTGTTCTTCTTCCATCTTTACTCACTCTGTTGCACACTCTTCTTCCATCTTTACACGCTCAGCAGCAAGGTTTGCCTCAAACTAGAACAACAACTCTTAGCTTCTGCAACATAAAAAAAACAATGAATATTAGAAAAATATTAACATAGAATGTGGCATTACAAAGGAAAAGGTAGAGGAAAATGCTCTTTATACAATCATTTTATTCAAGTCTTCTATAAAAAAAATTACAATCCATTCAAACTGCCATACAACAATAAATGATTTGGAGAAAGTGAGATTTTGAAGTTAGATGAAGAACTGATTAAAAGACAAGCAATCACTTTTTGCGATAAAAACCGGGAGAGGAACACCTCCTTTTCTTTTATATCATTTTCCCTCATTTTTTCTCTTAATAACCGTTAGATCTTCTTTCAATAATTCAGATTTAGTGTTTATAATATCATTATTGCAAAACAATTGAAATAGATTTTGTATAAAGCAAAATCTAAACCATTGAAAGAAGATCTAGTGGTTATTAAGAAATAAAATGAGAGAAAATGATATAAGGGAAAAGGAGGTGTTCCTCTCTCATAAAAATCTCGACTAAAAGAGTAGCATTAATTGTTCAAATTTCAGACATGCCCTTCATTTATTACAATATCGAATTTTTGGGCGGCACAAATTATACTCATAACTACTTATGAAAACCCAGAAAATCAGAACAAAATGAAGGAGAGATATTCATTACAGAACTTCATTCCAAAAACACAAGCACCCCTCAATCCAACCAAATTGAAATCATCAAACATAAAAGTCCAAATTTAGAGTGGTACGAACTGCAAAGATTGGGGGATGACAATAAATTATGTTCACAGCTTTCAACAGTTTTCCTCTTCCATTGCTCGGTGTTTTTTCATGACCTAGTTCTTTATTTATCACATATATGCCAAAAATCCTAAAGATTTTGAATAGGTCTAACTCCAAGAAAAAATAAAAAACAAAGAGTTCCCTAAAAGGAAGGGGATGTCAATAGAGCACTAGAACACCCTATTGTTATTAACTAACTAAACTGATAATAGTCAATTTGGGGGGAGGGGGGGGGGGGGATTTTCAATCACAGGTGAAGCATCGCTATTTCCATCTCTACATTACCCTTGCGTCCTCAGGGAAGCTATGAATTATGAAAACCATATGAGTATATTCAAGCTGCTGATAAAAGTTCTTCTAGTTGGCAATAGTACAACACCATTGAGTTTTACTCAATCCATTACCAATGCTTTGAGTTTGATCAATCTGAAGGTCAGTATGAAAAGATTATACTATGCAAATTGCAGTGAGCCTTCTCTTCTCATCTGCACTCTCCAACTGTTTGATCTCAGTCATTTTTGTCAGTGGATCTGATTGGGTTATTAGAGGGATTTTGGGGTTTTGAACTCATTAAATCAAAACTAGAGTTTATACGTCGAGTTTCCCTAAAGAAATTATGGTATTCATAGAGTTATTGGCTAGAATCTTGAACTTTTGTTTTCTGCTTCTATTCATGGTGAGAGTCCTTGATTTTTTGACCTAAGCTGAAAGCTAATTAGTGTTTAAAGATTAATAAAAGTGCATTAAGTTTAAATTTCGCTACTGTATACATTGTTGTCAAACTCACGAGTCAACTCTCTAATTTTACCGTTCTTACGGCTCTACCTAACTAAAACATGTCACGAGTCCATTAAATTCTAATTAATTGTAAACTTGATTAAAATTATGAATTTACACATTGAGTTACCATTTTTACGTTTATATACCTGATGAAATAATCATGTCAACATGCTCTAAATTATTTTTATTTAACCACATTCAATAAATTTATATATAAATTTTATGAAATTTTTTTTATTAAGTTCGATAAAGTATGAATAGTTGATACTATTCATATTTAAAATATATCTAAGTCAAATTATTGTTATTTTTTATTCTTTTATTTAATTATATATTTTAAACATGTATTTATTAATAAAAGTGAATTCTTATAAGAACCATGGGGATAGTGGAAGCTAACCCCCGGGTGTCGTTCACTTGAGGAGTCTAACGCAAAAGATGACCTAGTAGCTAATATGCAAACTAACAAAAGCGGGTAAAAAGTAATGTATTTTGCTTTTGGCATAAAATAGGTGCAAAAGATGTTATATGTTCAAAAGTAAAATAAAAATAAGGTAAAATTGAGATTTGGAGGGAAATAGAAATGTAATCATTCTTGATGATTGGAAACTTTGGGATTCATTGCTTCAAAAGATTTTTAGGGAGTTTTGTTGATTTTTAAAAGACCCCTAGAGAAATCTCTCTAGGCTAGGTTTATGTTAACTTAATTAATGTCGGAACCCTGCACATTACTTAATTTAACCTAAGTTGATTAAACTCAAAATCAAAGTGAATTTGCTAATTGTAAGGGGCTCCCAATCCAACAACCGGAACCCCGAGTTGCCACTTAATTAATCCTAGGGTTTAATTTATTCACATTTGGTTCTTATCGACTTAGTAAAAAATATAATGGCCAAAGGTCATTGATTCTTGTGAAAAAATCACCTCTATTTAGGTCAGTGACTATGATCACTTCTATTTCTTACGTGTATGTAATTGGAGTATTGGACTAATATTTGTTTGGCTATAAATAATAAAATTAGTTCATTTTTTCATTTTAAGTATTGTATTTCTATTATTTCAATAAAATATTGGGGGTTTTTTTGGATTGGGGTTAATCATCCTAATTAAAAAAATATCCATTTTTTTTTTAAAAAAAAAGATTTTCCACGTCTCTTATTTGAATAAGAGACGTGGAAAATAAGACTTTCCACTTCTCATTTTTGAAAAAGAGACGTGGAAAGTTGGCACTGGTCACTTTCCACATCTCACATTTAAATCTGAGACGTGGAAAGTCTCACTTTCCACGTCTCATTTATAAAAATGAGACGTGGAAAGTTGGCACTGGTCATTTTCCACATCTCACATTTAAATGTGAGACGTGGAAAGTGGCATATTTCATGTCTCACATTTAAATGTGTCTCACTTTTAAAATAAGATGTGGAAAGTTCCGACTTTCTACGTCTCATTTATCCACGTCCCACCAAAAAAAGATATGAAAAGTGTTTTTTGTAGTACTGAGTATTTGGGCAAGTGCATGATGAGGAGGGAGAAACGATGTGGGTTGAAGAATAGAGGAGTTCCCCCAAACGCTTCAATGAAAAAAGGATGATGGATCTCTGAAGCGTACGTGCAGAGGAACTCCAAGATATACATACCCAACAAATTTCATCCACGCACATACTATACAAATATATGGTGGCAAATGCAGAGCAAGTGGCTCAAATCAAGCAAGTGGCCGCGTGATCGCGCAAGTACTACAAATGAAATCTGCCCCTCTCTCTCTCTCTCTCTCTCTCTCTCTCTCTTTTTTTAAAAAAAGTTGGATTTAATTACTTAATTAAATATTGAACGAACCCCTTTTTCATTGTCAAACTCTAATCCACCCCCACTGACCCACTGGTTATTTTCATCATCATCAACTTTTTCAATAAATTATTAGTCCTACTCGCGTTAATTACCACATCACATTAATTTCAGGAGTCGAGTATTGCGGCTAGCTCATACAGTATATTTTTCCAAATGCAGGATGCCTAGTACTTTGAAATATATTTGGATGGGATTAGTTGTTTAAGTAGCTATCTAGCTAGTAGGCGATCAAAGACTGATCATGAATAGCAAAGTCATGCACAAAATTAGGGTGGTTCAAAAGTGTAGTTAGCGCCCAACCACCCCAATCTCATTTCCATTGCTCTCCCCGTACCTCTGTTTGGCCTCTCACCTTTCCCTTTCCTGTGATTTCTCAACCCATGCTCACCTAAACCAGAACGGTCACATTTTATAAAAAAAAACAAAAAAAAAAAACAACAGTCAATCAATTTTTTTAAGAGAGACATTGTTTAATTTAAGGTTAAAGTGCATTTTGGCCAATTACTTGTTTCAAAAAGTGCGTCTAGTACAATTATTTTTAAAATGGTCCATATAAACCAACTATCTTTTAAAATGGGGCAACTTGGCCAATAATTTATTACAAAAAGGAGCGTGTGACACAACAGAATTTTGTACTGTATTGGTCAAATTGCCCCATTTTAAAATATGGTTGGCTGATATGGACCATTTTATAAATAATTATGTCATACGCGCTTTTTGTAACAAATAATTGGCCAAAATACACTTTAACCCTTTAATTTATTAATGTTAAATATTTTGATTTTCAATGTTGAAAGCAACTAAATTCCATTTTATGGAGTTGCTACACTCAATTAAATTAGAGCAATAGTTTTTTCTAGGAATAAGTATCCTCATGTTGGAAACCATTCAATTTGAAGCACTCTCAAACATTAGCTATGGTTAATTTTAGTTTATCACATTATGAGAAATTGGCCCCTTTTAGTAATAAACTATACCTACGTTGGTAATTAGGACATTGTTGGCGGAATATATAGTTTCTTTCATTACTAAGATGAGATGTGTAAGGAACCGGCTCCTTTGGAGCTGAGGCCTGAGGCGCCATCTCAGAAAAAGAGAACCCCCACGAAGCACATGAACCCTAATCACAGGTTGCCTAAAGCCTAAATTAAAACTTCTGAAATCTGAACTCTACAAGTCACATGCGGAGCATTCTCCAGCTTTCATGACTCGTAATATAGTAAGCAGCTGTATGGAAACAAAGAACAAAGGATCTTTAATTGAGGCAAGTGCGATTTTGGTGAGTGACTGGTCGAGTTCAAGGTCGCACGTTGCTTGTAGTTCACTTTAGCCACCTTCCTTGCCACTGTTACATTCCTATCGATTCTACTTATCCCCCTTCGTTCCTTGCTTCCTAATTCAAAACAGCTTCCTTCCTTCCCTCATTTCTATCAAATTCTCCCTCTCTCCTTCTATCTACTTCTCCCCCTTTCCTTGCTTCCTAATTCATTCCAATATCACTATACCATACACCGACCATTCTACCTGCTCATGTCTAAAATCACAAACCATTTCCAACCATTACACAATTTCAATACAAACAATTATTAATAGCCTTTAAAATAAAACATTACTTTCATTCTTGCTCTTTATTTAATAGATATGTCTTCACTAGACAAAATTTATTAATTTCATCTTGAAGAAAGAACAGAAATACAATTCCTAATACTTTTCTCTTATAATTTTAAATTGAGGGAGTAAAATATAAAATCTATAATACTATCAATAAAGCACGACTAGTATAAATACTTTTTTATTCATTATGATCCATGTCCATTATCTAATTTAATATACAAATATGAAATATCAATACACGCTCATGTATATAGCTAAATATTTTCTCTACCCATATTATACCAAACATGAAATAAATTGCTTATCTTATAATTTATGAATAATATGATGTATGAAAACTTTCATTTTACACATGTTACCTTTCTATAAAATGTATAGCCTCTTTTTTTTTCGAAAAAAGAAATTTAATACAATTAAACCAACTAACAAAGTCAAGAGGTATAGAAACATATAATCAAATTAAAACACGAACAAATTCAGTCTCACTCTATCTTCTTCCATCAGTACTCCATCTTCAACATATCTCTGCTTAACAGCTTCAACAGAAGAGGTGGTGGGCAAAAAAGTATAAACTCAACCAAAGGGCACACTTCTTTAATACTCTCTCTCTCTTGTACTTATTATAAAGCATCAACTATAAAATCTCACAAACCAATAAAATTAGTTAAAATCATCAATTATGTCTTGAAAATAAAGATTTATAATATTGTCCTTGTAAATTGTACTAGACTCCTATACCATATTGATTATCATATCTTCCACTTCCCTTGTTAAATACGGGCATACATGAAAAAATATAATTAATACTTATTAGAAACTACCAAGTGCTTTATAAAAAAGATCAAGAAAACTTGTTAGTTGGTACCTTATAATAAGGATCAGAGAAGGCATTAGCATTGGCGAGCCAATCAGCGACCAAGTGAGTCTCTCTAGAAAACCGGACAAGCCAATTGGATATATAGTATCATTTACAATAGTAATATAGTATATGATGGTAGTTTAAATATAGTGGGGTAAATCAATTTTCACACAAGAAACAAGACCCAATAAAATTGATCGCCTTGCGGGGGGAATTGAATGGACAATGCTGCCAAAGAGTTGTGAAAAAATGACGAGAAAGAAAAAGGCTTATCCATTTTGGGAAAGTTGTAATCCCTTATCCTTATTATAAGGCATTAACTAACAAGTTTTTTTATTCTTTTTATAAGGCACTTAGTAGTTCTATATGAGCGTTAAGTACATTTTTTCATATATGCCCATATTTAATAAGGGTAGTGGAGAGATGATAATTAATATGGTAATCCTCAGATACTTATTATAAGACACCAACTACCAATTCTCACAAGTTAAGGAATGGTAGTTCAATTATCAAATTAAGACTAAATTTGCCACTTTTTCCAACTTCACTCTTCATTAAATGATATGACTTCATATTTTCAACTTTAAACCCCATTAATGACAAGGGCAAAGTAGGAAAAAAGCAATTAATGTGGCCGTTAGTGCCTTATATTTGAAACCAAAAATTGTGTTAATTGGTACTTTATAATAAAGACCAGAGAGAGTATCAGAGTTTAGTACAATTGATAAGGACAATATTGGAAATCACTTACCTTTTAAGACATATTTAATGGTTTTAACTAATTTTATTGGTTTGTAAGGTTTTATAGTTGGCGCCTTATAATTAGGATTAGAGGGAGAATTAATATTATGATTCATGTATACAACCAACCAATTGATATCATGCACTACCCCTTCCCAAATCAGACTGGTATATAAAACCGTACGTATTAAAGGGCCTGCCTATGTATGAGCCAGTATTTATTACTCCCTCTTATTCTTATTATAGGACATCGATCAACTAATAATTCCCATCAACCAATAAAATTAGTTAAAAGTATTAAATTTGTCTTAAAAATCAAGTAATTTCCAATAGCCCCCACTAATTATACTAAACTCTAATACTATATATTAACTCTATTACTCTCTCCCGCTACCTCTAATAAATATGGGCATGCATGGAAACAAATAATTAAAGCACCTTGGCAACTAATAAATGCATTATTAATAGAACTAAGAAAACTTGTTAGTTGATGCCTTATATAATAAGTAGTACCCCCTCCATATCATAATATAATGTCCATTTTTTTAATGACTTTGTCCCAAAATATAAGGTCTTATTACTCATTCATAAATAAGGGCACTTTTGAGAAAATTGGTATATTTCCTACACATTTATTATTTTTAACTAACTTTAACTAATTTTTTAGGAACCCGTAATTTGATTTGAAAAACCTTATATATTGGGACGGAGGGAGTATCAAAAACCACACTCTTGTAAATAGGGACTAATCGTAGCTTAATGATGTATGCTTAGCACTTTATTAAAAAAACTGTACGCAGGAAGTTATGAGTTCGATTGTTGTTGAAAACGAAAGAAATTAAAGTATGGTAAATGGTTAAAAATGACCATGTACTTATGTCCTAGGTGTATCTGGCACCTTGTATTTTTTTTGGCTCAAAATTGTCCATCAACTTTCAAATTCAGGTCAATAATGACTCTTCCATCAAACTGGCCCAATAGACAATTCAAATATGGGCCAATAATGACTCATTGGTCAAACTGGCTCAACGGATATTTTAAATTCGAGTCAATAATGGCTCCTCCGTCAAACTGACCCAATTTCCGTTACTTTTTTATAGGTAGGTCCCACACTGGAATTTCACAAAAATCTAATTTTTGTTGGACCAGTTTGATGGATGAGTCATTATTGACTCAAATTTGAAATATCCGTTGAGCCAGTTTGACAAAGGAGTCATTATTGGCCCAGATTTGAATCGTCCGTTGGGCCAGTTTGATGGAAGAGTCATTATTTACCTGAATTTGAAAGTTGATGGATAATTTTAAGCCAAAAAAAAGCATAATATACCAGATACACCTTGGACATAGGTACATGATCGTTTTTGACACTTCACCCATTAAATAATCAAAGAAGCCGCTTACTAGTACACATGTACAGTCTACTAAGTTTATCTATTGTTTCACCGTCAACGAGGCACTGGATTGAAGAAAGTAGTAGTTGAATGAAGAATGGCAAAGGCGTTGAACGGTAGAAGTTGGAAAGAGATGCGCATAAATTGAAGCTATAATTATGAATTTGTTCGAAGATGAGATCTCTCATAGTTTTCAACACCACAATGCTCCATTTCTAGCCGATACCCCGATACCATCTTATCAAGCACGAGGCTCCACCACAACAGATTGTTGCCTCGCCTCTAACTAACCAATTCTTTCCTCTTTTTTTTCAATAGAACCAAACAAAGTTTTTTCTTCAAAAAAGATAACGCATTTTGAATCACAAATAATGGCAAATAGAATGCGTCTAAAATTTCGTATTTTTTATGATATAATAATGAATAACAAATACTGAACAAACATATGGAGTGTGTGTATATATATCGTTTTGTGAGACATTTGGAATTGTGAAATTGTACATTTATTTTTATTTTGCTTATTTTACAGAGAAGATACAAAGAAGGGACTAGCCACTCTTCTTTGTGGTTCCCATTTGCTCCGTCCCGTCCTTTACTCTAAAGTTACTCTATTTTTGGGGAGATTTTTTTTTTTGTGTCTGTTTATACTATTGTTAGCCGTTAGAAATTTAGCATATTTCACTCAATTTTCACTTGTTAATGCTAACACTTGTTTGATAATGTCCTAAATTGAAAGGATAACTTGTGAAAATTGTGTGAACTCTTCCTAGCATATTATTGATGAAAATTAATGGAATTCTTCTATATTTTGTAGGGGAGAGATCCAGGAAGAAGAGGAGCTCAAAGGAAGACTAAATGGATGCACCAAGGTAAGCCAAAAACAGAGGAACCCCTTTGTATGGTGTGCCGCGGCATACAAACATACGTGCGGCGGCATACGAAGCAGAAATCAAAATTTCACTCTCTGTATGGTGTGCCGCGGCATACAAACATGTGTGCCGCGGCACACACGCTGCAGTACAGCTACACGTTTTAGTCCCAAAACACGAAAATTTGAGATATAAGCTAGGGTTTTGGCCGAAAATGAGGAGAGAAACACTTGGGCACGAGTTTGGAGGCTGAAAAACACTACAAGAGAGCAAGAGAGAGCTTGGAGAAGGATTTGGGAGCTTGGGAGAAGTGGAATCTTTGAGCTTGAAGAAGAAATTTCTTGTGGTTGCTTCTCTTCTCCTCTCTTCTCTTCTTCCTTTCTCTTGTTTATTTCTAAACATTGTAATGTTGTTAAAGATGTTTGTTGAGATTTCTTTCTTCATGTGTAGCTAAACTCCTAATTCTAGGTTTATTTAGAAGCTTTGTATGGATTGATACTTGAATACTTGTCTCTTTTGATGATTAATGAGTATAATATTGTGAATTTAACTTGTGCTTAATTTTCTTCCTAAGTGGTGGCCAACACTTAGCTTGTTAGCATGATTAGTGGCTTGAGAGAGCATTAATTAAGCATAGAACTAGGTTGAATTCAAGCTTGTCTTGAAATTCCAAATTGGGATTGAGAGTTTGTTAATGAGATAGAGATATTCATTAGCCAAGTTTTGTAAAATTGAAGTGGGATGTTTAGAGAGACTAGTTAACATAATGTGTAGTAAAAAATTATGCATATTAGTGTTAATTAAGGTTTGGGTAAGCTTGATAGAGTTATTCAAATACTTAAGACTTCAAATATCAACTTAATGCTCATTAATTATCATTAGAGGAGGGTTATTCAAGTATCATGAAATACAAAGTGGATAAATAAACCTAGGCTTTTCCCATTGTGTTAATTTGAATTAAAAAACCATCTCTTGTTATTTTTATTGCTCTAGTGCTAATTACATTTGAATCAATCATTTGCCTATTGCCCATTGCTAATTTTGAATATATTGAACTTAATGAACTTGCTTTTAACGCGGTCTTAGTGGAACGACAACCCTTTCTTGAACTATACTACTAAAACTTGACCCGTGCACTTGCGGTAGCAATTTATGGCGAACAACTATTAAATTCTATATTACATTAGTAATATTTTGAAATACTATGGACGAAAAAACGGTTCATTTTTCAAATTTTTATGAATTTTCAATAATTTAATACCATAAATTCTATATTTTTCTCCAAATTACAAAATGTTACTCCCTCCGGTCCTAATTATAAGACTACTTTGACTTTTTTGACTTTTTTTTTCAGTAAAAAAAAGTAGTTTTAGTCTAAAAAAATCTTTTTTCCTCAAAACTAATTTATTCTACTTATAAACTAACCTATAATATAATTTTATGTGACATATGTTACAATTTAGTAGTCTAATTTGCTTCCTTAACTTCCACAAAAAAAAGTTAAAGTGGTCTTATATTTAGGATCAGAGGGAGTACTAATTTATGTAGAATTTAACAAATATAAAAAAATTTACCCAAAATGAAGTAATTTTAGAGTAAAGGATGGGAGCTAGTGGAACCGTAAAGGAGAGAAACACTAAGCCCCGTTTGGTATGTTAGAATTGGGGTTATGGAAATGGAAATTGAATTCAATTCCATACATGAGGTTTGGTAAAATAGAATTTGTTGAAAATTCCATCATTTCCATGTGGAATCAAATAAGGCTCATTTCCATAAGATTAATTCCACCAAAATTGCTAAGTTTTGCAATTACATATCCCATTTTCCTACACTACCCTACCCTTCTCTCTCCTCGAAGCCTTTCTTCCCACACTTCACCAGTTCACCACCAGCTGCAACCTTCTTCCTCTCCTCCGGCCCTCCCTCTTCCTATCTTGCCACTATCAGCTATCTGCACACCCCACCATCGACAATCTTCTTCCCCCACCTCCGGCCCTTTCTCAGATCTACACTTCTGACGGCGGCGGCGAACACAACTCTTCGACTTCGTCTCTTCTTCCACATTTCGACCTCATCCACAAAACAATCAACACGGTGACGACGGCGACTATGACGGAGGCAACGAGGGCAGTGGCGAGGACGGAGGTGACGTCGAAGTTCATTTCTCCCCTAGCGACATTGCAACCACTTGCTTCTAAGCTTTCACAAGTCTCTCTTGCTATAAATGGATCTAATTTTCAGGTTGCCATATCTTGATTTCCGATAAAAATGAGCTTGCTGTGGTGGTGGGTTATGGAGGATGCGCATGATGGTTGTGATTTTCGGTGGGAGAAATGAGTGGATCTCGTAGGCGGTGGCTTGTTCTAGACCTTCTTCATGGATGTAAAATCTTTGCTGAAAATTGGCTGGTGCAAGCTTTGATGGGAGGGGATGAAGGCCGAATGTTCAGATGGGGAAGGCGAAGATTTTTTTTTTTTTTTAATTTTGAAGGACAATTTGGTATTTTTACATAAAAATCATGCATCATTTCTATAACATACCAAACACACTTTTAATCAGTATTTCTATATCAATCTCCATATCCATTTTCATTTCCATTAAAATCAATTCTAGTGTACTGAACAGGTCCTGAATAAAAGTAAAATAAAAATATAATACACCGATGGGACAAGAATTTAAAATAAATTTAAAATTTTAAAGACGAATACTTCCTGTCTTCCAGAAATAGTGCCTCGCTAAACAAATTGTAAAATCAGTATCAGTATCAGTAGTCTTTAGAATGAACTGCGTGTTGGATTGTTTATAATAGTGGGAGTCATAACACCTATATTAAGTAATAATAAAAAAACTGGGTAATAATCATATTTTTTGGTGGTGATGATCAAAATCAAATGGGAATGATTCCAATTAATTAAATTGATTGATATGATATCAATTAGTACTCGATACTTTAGGCCATAAAATGAGACTGTGATTTGAATTGATTTCATATCAATTGTTGTGATAGTTAGATTGGAATATAGATTGTATTAAACTGAGTAAAACGTACGATAGCTTGATTTTTATAATATTTGATTGATTGATTTGATGAGGACAGGTTGTGGAGTGCTTTTGGTCAATAGCATATTCACATTATGACACTAGTACTGTATGTGAGAGAATATTAGGAAATTTTTGGAGCCAGCACCAATTAGGAAAATAGAAAAGAGAACAGAGACGACAGAAGCAATAGGGAGACTACCAGTGAGTAGTGACCGGGGGAGCTTGATCCTTGGTGTCAGGCGCGTGTTGTCCACTCGCTTACGTTGGTATAAAATCGTGGAAATCGTAACTCATTATTATTCCCTCAGGCTCATGAAGGGGAAGAAATTGAGCTCCCCCTTCACAATGGCGAATCCCCTCTTAAGGATTGGCAATTGGACATCCAGGAATTCAAACAGACTGCTTCCTCATCTCCCCCTCATCCTACTCACCGCAGTCTTCTGCTCCCTCTTCTACCTCATCGCCGTCTCCCACCATTATTCCTCCCCTGTCGCCAATAATCCCCTCTGCCTCCTCCCCCTCCCAGCCAATAATTCCACCACCAACCTCAACTTCACAGCCCGCCACTACATCCCTGCTCCGGTGGCGGCGCCTCATCATGACCTCCCCCTCCCCCTCCCCCTCTGCGACGCCTCCCTCTCCGAGTACACCCCCTGCGAGGACCTCAACCGCTCCCTCAAATTCGACAGGGACAGGCTCATCTATCGCCAGAGGCACTGTCCCGACGCCGCCGACCTCCTCCGCTGCCGCATCCCTCCGCCAGCTGGGTACAGAGTGCCGGTGCGGTGGCCGCAGAGTCGTGACTGGGTTTGGTATGCGAATGTGCCTCACAAAGAGCTCACCGTTGAGAAGAAGAATCAGAATTGGGTGAGGCTGGAGGGGGAAGGCTTCCGATTCCCTGGGGGAGGCACCGTGTTTCCTCGCGGTGCAGACTCATACATCGACGATATAGGCAGGCTCATCAACTTGAGGGACGGCTCCATCAGAACCGCCATCGACACCGGCTGCGGGGTCAGTCATTCTCATCCTTCCATTTCACATGATCTCATCTCTTATATATGTCCCATGCCAAATGCCACTGTGCCTTTCTTTTGTGGCACTTCACTTCTCTTCTCTATTACCTGTTTCATCAATTCGGTGCTTAACTTGTTTTCAACATCTTCTGCTCTCCACCCTCCTCAAATCTCATCTCTTCATTGCTCAATATTTCAGTTCATCGTTTAATTTCCTCCCCAAAATATATCCTTCAATTAATTCATTAATATTCCCCCTTGGCTAAATGAATTATATTAATTCATTCCCTTCATATACATATGTGATGAGTAGAGATGTATGAGGTGATTGGGTCGAGCTGATGGCGGAGTTTTGTTATGTGTTCGGTGTGGGTGGTTTAACCACCTCTACAATTACAACCGCGGGAGCGCGCGCTTCTGTCAATATCAGTAATTGCATCTCATCTCCATCATCACCTAAAACCTAAACTTTAAATGAGACAGGTTATATTAAACGGAACCGAAGGAGAACTAGGCTCTGTGATAAAGCATGATTCTGGTGGAAATTTGTCTGGGATTATTACAATTGTTTTCTTTCTTCTTTTTTTTTTAATTTAATTTGTCGTGAAATTTCAATGTTCGTGTAAAATTTACTGTTGATTACACGGCACGTTGAGAAGTTTCCCACTTTCCCCCTATGTTCCTTCTCTTGTTTTCTTTCAATTAAACCTTTTTAACTTTCTAAGGTGAATTTGGCAACTTGTTTTGGAATTTTCCACCGTCCAAATGCCATTCCTCCATTTATGGCTCTCGAATGAGGATGCAAATCCTTTATTCCTATTCTTGAAAGAGGAAGTCTTTCTATGGAAACATATCATTTATAACATCATTGTCCTAAAATCAATCCAGTGTCATGTCATGCTGTCTCTTTCAGTGCTTTTGTTTTGCTGTCTCATTTTTTTTTTTTTTTTGTATTTTAAATAGCTTGACAACAATCTTGTATGTTCAATAATAAAACCCGAAAAATTGTCTTCTCGCAACAATTGTGAATATTTTTTTTTTCATATTACATGCATGTTTATACTACTATATATATCAAGTACGGATTTATGAATTTTGACAGAATATGCAATGAAAATTTTGTTTCATTTCAAAAGCAATTCACAATAAATTCTTGTTCTATTTTTTTTGCGGAAAATTTGATTTTTTTTTTATTGCGGCTGAGTATATAAAATATAGTATTCACAATAGCTGTTTTAATCCTCACTTGACTCCAAGGTGTGAATTTTCTTCCATACTATTGGAAAATGGTAATGATCCAATGGTTGAAAATGGCAACACTTGATAAGATTTGAAGTGAAAACCGGTATTGTGAATCTGTACGTTGCTTATGACGTGCATAGTAAAAAAGTGGAAAGGGGTAATCTAGAATTGCTTCGGCAACAAGTGATGAGAATCTTGAAACCGAAGTAAAGCAGAGATAGTGAATTTTGTTTGAGTGGGTGTGAATTAATAGAGAAAACGGGAACTTATGAGAGAGAGTGTGTGTGTGTGTTTTTTTTTTTTTTTTTTTTTTTTGGGATAAAAGAGCAATGGATTACATAGGAATGGAAGAAGTAAGAATAAAATTTCATTTCATTGAGAATGTGTTTGATGAGATGCTCGCACCGCCTCATACCGGTGGACGGGTTCAAACTGAATCCATCAGTGGGGGAGGAGAAAAAAGCTTGTGTTATTGGAGAAATTATGTATGGTTTGAACTTTGGAAGAATTGATGAGAGTTAGGAAGAAGAGAGAGGCAAGTTTAAATGGAGTGGGGTAAGTGGGTCATTATTATAATAGGAATAGGAATGGTTGAAGCTGAAGAAATGAGAGATGGGGGACTGTTAGGCCTATTGCCATATTCCATGTGTTTTGTGGCACATCTATGATCTATCCCCTTCCCATCAATAATGGTCTTTCCCTAATTCTCCTTTCTCTTGTTTGTTTGTTTGTTTTTTTTTTTTTTAAAAAAAGTTCTTGCGTATATAATAATTATCATTCTTTTAGATTTTGTTGGTTGATATTTATTTGTGTACCAGTGTTTTGGTTTAAGCATGTGTACGTCCATTATGATAGAATATGATAAACCAACCGGATTAAAAAGTTGAATACCTTGAATTAGATATAAGGAGATATGTGATTTGGCATGAACTTTATATTTGATAATCAGGGTCATAATTATGAGTATGAATGATATGGTGATGAAACAGGTGGCAAGCTGGGGAGCATACCTAATGTCTCGAAACATAATAGCGGTGTCATTTGCGCCGAGGGACACGCACGAGGCGCAGGTGCAATTCGCCCTGGAAAGAGGGGTGCCCGCCCTGATCGGAGTGATGGCCTCCATCAGGCTTCCCTACCCTTCCAGGTCCTTCGACATGGCCCACTGCTCCCGCTGCCTCATCCCCTGGGCCCAATACGGTAATAATGCATTATGTGTGTATATCATATATATGACCCTTCTTCCACTGTACTCCAACATATAATATTTTTTCTAATTAATTATGAGTTGCATGTTTTGATGATGATGAAAACAGAGGGCATATATCTGACGGAAGTGGACAGGGTGCTGCGGCCGGGAGGGTACTGGATCCTGTCGGGGCCACCCATCAACTGGCAGAGGCACTGGAAAGGCTGGGAGAGGAGCCGCCAAAGCCTGCAGGAAGAACAGGAGAGCATAGAGGGTGTGGCCAGATCAATGTGCTGGAAGAAAGTGGCTCAGAAGGAGGATCTTGCCATATGGCAGAAGCCCACCAATCACATCCACTGCAACCTCACCCGCAGGCTCTTCAAGAACCGCCCCTTCTGTGCCCCACACCAGGATGCAGACCAAGCATGGTACACCAAACTCCACACGTGCCTCACACCATTGCCTCCGGTGTCAGGCATAAAGGAGGTGAGCGGTGGGAAGCTCCACAAATGGCCCGCCAGGCTCACCTCCATCCCTCCCAGGATCTCCAGCGGCAGCCTCAAGGCCAAGGGGATCACCGCCCACATGTTCCAGCAAGACACCCAGCTGTGGAGGGAGAGGTTGGAGTCGTACAAGAGGGTGGATCAGGGGCTGGGGGAGAGAGGCAGGTACAGGAACATTCTTGACATGAACTCTCACATTGGAGGCTTTGCGGCGGCTCTGGCATCCGCGGGGGATCCTGTGTGGGTCATGAATGTGGTGCCTGTGGAGGCGGAGGTGAACACGCTGGGGGTCATATATGAGAGGGGACTCATAGGCACGTACCACAGCTGGTGCGAGGCCATGTCCACTTACCCCAGGACCTACGACTTCATCCATGGGGATGGGCTGTTGAGCATGTACAGGCACAGGTGTGACATGCAAGATATTGTGCTGGAGATGGATAGGATATTGAGGCCCCACGGGAGTGTCATCCTCAGGGACGACGTCGACCTCATCATGCGCCTCCACACCATAGCCCATGCCATGCAATGGCAGACCACCGTGGGTGACCATGAGGATGGCCCTCTTCACCGCCACAAGATACTCTTCGCCCTCAAGCCCCCTCCCTCCTCCTCTTAAACAACCCTCTCTCTTCTTTTATTACAAACCATTCTTCATATATATCTTTAATCATCATCAATTTATTTTTATTATATTCTTCCTCTCATTCTCCACTGTATTCCTTTCATTTACTTTTTGCTCTCCGCCCTCTATCCTCCTGCCCTCTCTCTCTCTCTCTCCCCCTCTATTTTAATTTCTTCCTTAGCTTTTAATTTCCTCTTTGGCCGAGTGTTCCGTGTTTTCTCTGCTCACTTTCATCGAAAACGATTTTGAACCTTAGGTGCTGGATCATCCCTACAAAATAACAAAAGGAACTGCTCCGGTTAAAATAAATAACTCTGCATGAAATATGTACGTCAATCGTTCCATTTCAAACTACTCTTCCTAGAGCAGTACTTATTATTACATGTGGCCTGCCACTCATCACCACTTTAATGTAACTATTATCATGCTCCAATTGTTCGTATTTAGTATTCATGCTCGGTGTATACCGTTAGTAAAATGCATCGTGCCATTTGA
Source organism: Mimosa bimucronata (assembly GCA_037074515.1). Taxonomy (NCBI): domain Eukaryota; kingdom Viridiplantae; phylum Streptophyta; class Magnoliopsida; order Fabales; family Fabaceae; genus Mimosa; species Mimosa bimucronata. The sequence goes on from CM073446.1 coordinate 41,019,060, forward strand.
TTGGATCGACGCTAATAAATTGTAGTATAATAGGATCCTCAATTATATTCATGTCTTTTGTCAAATAAAACCCCTAACCTTGAGGAGGATCATGTCTCTTTTGAAGCTAGTCACTATCACCTCTTCTTTGATCATTACACCCTCTATTTCAATCCATGGGGTTTAAGTTCAATTTATTTTGATTTGTTTGTACCTCTTTATGTAAATGTTTGTTCAGACAATTTGTTGATTCTGTAGGCTTTTTGTTGGTCATTGATACTTTGTTTTTTGTATTCTTCTCGTTATAATGAAAACTTATTATCAGATAAAAATAAAAATAAAAAAAGATAAAGCTACTTGTATTTTCTAATAGTTACCTTGGTTGGTTGATTAGGTGGGCTTTTTCTTTCTTTCTTTCTTTTTTTTTTTTTTTTGAAAAAAAGGTTTAACTAGTCTTTACATAAGTTTGTTATTGAGTGATTGCGTGTTCAACTAAGAAATAAATAAATTCTTTTATTTAGGAACGTATATGGGTATTGAGAGTTAGATGCATCTAGACTATCTATATATATTTTGAAAGGTCTAAATTTGATTCTTTTAAAAATATTTTAAGATACACAATCTAAAATTAAATCTAAATCATCAAGATCTTATCGTTTAAATGAGATTTAAATGATCTAGATACGTCTACCTATATGTATTCCTCTTTTTTATGAGTCACTATTGAAACTCTTTCCCTTTTATTCATCTCCACAACAAGAGACTTAATATGTTCTTCTGTAATTAACATACAAAAATTGATCATGATAAATATGATTTAGAGAAGTAGTAACGCATGTAAAACATATAAAAAGAAGCAATGCAGTTGTAAAAGTGCATTCGAATCTAGATTGTGATGATCATGATGTATTAAGTTTATCATATTATCATGAAAAACACATGCACATGCGGTCATGCCCCTCACATGACAATAAATAGAGAAGTGAGAGATCCTATGGTGGATATATATATATATGTATGTATATATTTTCTTTTAATCGTTGAAGGGATTCTTCATTCTTGCAAGCCACGTTTTCACAGTAAAAGCTTGGCCAGCTCTACCTTTTCTGCACGGGGATTGATGGCTTTGTAACACCCCCAAAGTCACGATATATATACATATATAATAGTAGTTAGAATAAAGTATAATACGAGAAATTTAAAATTGAGAGAGAACATAGACATGGATTTTGAAGATTAAACTACAGGTTTGGCTTGGAAGATCTAAGACCGGATTAGAAACAAAATCTGGCAGAGTCGCAGTAAAATCTCAGATCCTTCGTCCCCCGCACTTCACTCTGTCTGTCTGAATCTATTTTCCATTATAGATTATAGATAGAGCCTCTGAGCGATTCCTTTGAAATCCGCAATACATATGCACATTTGATCAGATCCAGTCAATGGGCCAATCGAATTTGCCTCCTTCGAAGCGTAACTCTCGCCAATGGAGGCTCTTGGACATAGTAACCGCGGCTTTCTTTGGCCTCTTGTTCATCTTCTTCGTGCTCGTCTTAACACCTCTGGGCGATTCGCTGGCCGCCTCCGGTCGCCAGACGCTTCTTTTGTCGAACTCTGATCCACGGCAGCGCCACCGCCTCGTTGCGGCCATCGAGGCCGGGGAGCAGCTAACTATCCAGGCGTGCCCCCGGGATGAAGTGGACCACATGCCATGCGAGGACCCCAGATTGAACAGTCACCTCAGTAGAGAAATGAATTTCTACAGAGAGAGGCATTGCCCGCGCCCTGAGGTTACGCCTCTTTGCCTCATTCCCCCTCCTCAAGGCTACAAGGTTCCTGTGCAGTGGCCCCACAGCTTGCACAAGGTATAATTATTCCACTTTTTAGTTCTAATTGCTTGTGAGGCATTTGGTGCATTCTATGCACTATGGCAATGATGACACTAGCCATTCTGCTTCAAATGACACCACATGTCATGAATAAAAATGCTGTTCAGTACAGTCTATAAGTACTTTGTTGCCTACTCTCTTTTTTTCTTGCCTACTTGTTGATAGAAAGATATCTGTGTGGTATTTGTCTTAAGTAACGAATTAGAGAGACTTCATTCTTTAGTGGTCAGGGTAGCTGAAAGATCTCAAAGCATAAGATATATAACCAGTAGCAGCTTATCCTGAGATGTGATACGTTTATATTCCACTTTCAGTACCAGTTTTCAGAAAAATGTAGATTACATTCTCTTTCCTCATTTCCTCACCCTTTTTCTCTTCTATATCCAGTGGGATATTTCAATAAGATATCTTATATGATCTTAACTAGTAATTCACTGGTCTAAAACCATTTCTACATTTGTGCAGATATGGCATAGCAATATGCCGCATGACAAGATCGCAGATAGGAAAGGTCACCAAGGGTGGATGAAACGTGAAGGCCAACACTTCATTTTCCCTGGTGGTGGTACAATGTTTCCAGATGGAGCCGTTCAGTATATCGAAAAACTTGGTCAGTACATCCCAATGAAAAGTGGTATTCTGAGGACTGCTCTTGATATGGGGTGTGGGGTAGGAGCTCTTCTCCTATTTCCTTTTGAACTTTTACGACAACTTCTTATTGTTTTTTTATTCCTTTTGGGCCAAAAGAACTTGTTATTGTTTAACGTGTATGTATATCTATCATTTTATAGGTTGCTAGTTTTGGAGGATATTTGCTAGCTCAAGACATTTTAACCATGTCCTTTGCTCCAAGAGATTCACATAAATCACAAATACAATTTGCTCTCGAAAGAGGAATACCAGCAATGGTTGCCATGCTTGGCACCCGCAGACTCCCATTTCCTGCATTTGCATTTGACTTGGTGCATTGTTCTCGGTGTTTAATTCCTTTTACAGCCTACAGTAATCTCTTCATTCCGGCTTACCCTTTTATATCTTATAATATGGCAAACAAGCCACTTCTCTAATGCAGAATCTGCCATGCAGATGCGACTTATTTCATTGAAGTGGATAGATTACTTCGTCCTAGTGGATACTTAGTCATATCTGGTCCCCCAGTGCAGTGGCCTAAACAAGATAAAGAATGGTCAGATCTCCAGGCTGTGGCCAGATCTTTGTGTTATGAGCTCATAGCTGTAGATGGTAACACAGTGATCTGGAAAAAGCCAGTAGGAAATTCATGTATGCCCAACCAAAATGAATTTGGCCTTGCATTATGTGACAACGCTGATGACCCAAATTCTGCTTGGTAATTTGCATCAGACTTGCTAGTTTGAGTTATTCTTCATCTTATTTTTTTTTTATTCTCTTTTGTCATTTTCTTGTTAGTGGTCTCCTGTATTAGCTGGACTGTTTTAAATTTGATTCATCTTATCATAATGTTAGCACTTGGATGAACTTTATTTTGTTAAAAGATTACTTATAATAGTTATTTGGGACTGCAAAAATCTATTTGTTTTCAGGTATTTCAAGTTGAAACCATGTGTCAGCAATACAGATTCTGTCAAAGGAGATTATGCTGTTGGGAGAATTCACAAGTGGCCAGCAAGGCTCACTGCAGCACCTGCAAGAGCCACAGTCATGAAAATCAGTGCAGATGTGTTTGAGGCTGATTCCAGGAGGTGGGTGAGGAGGGTTGCTTACTATAAGAATTCTCTGAATCTAAAGTTAGGTACTCCGGCTGTTCGCAATATCATGGACATGAATGCATTCTTTGGAGGCTTTGCGGCAGCACTTGCATCTGATCCGGTGTGGGTAATGAATGTTGTTCCACCTCGCAAACCATACACTCTTGATCTTATATTTGATAGAGGCCTTATTGGAGTCTATCATGATTGGTGAGTTATAGCTGAAAATTATATGCGTTGGTTATTGAAGAATTTCAGAGTTCAGAAATGCTATGATCTTTATTCATTGAATCACAAACAAATAAGAGTTGGATTGGAGTGCTAGGGCGCAACATCCAGAATCCCAAGGAAATAGTTCATTTGAATATTATATATTGGAAAAAAATATGATGTCATGAGGAAAGCCTAACAACCTAACACAGATAAAACTTTTGACATATAAATATCTTATTGTAATATAATGATATGATTATAAAAAGCTCAAGATGTCTTTGATAATAAAAAACTAATAATGAAGTTGATGATGAATGATGATAAATTGAAAATGCTATTGAGTATCTGATGTAAAAAACACTTAGAACACTCAAACTCACACCAAACAGATCTGATATCGAAAGGGAAAGGGTAGAAACAGAGTCAGGAGAGGGAAAAACAGATCAGAAGGGATGAGAAATTAGAGCAGAATTTGGGGAAGTGAGAGAGGCAACATAAGGGAAGGGAAAGGAGAGAAACTAAATCATCACACTTTCATTCATACCAAGTGTGTCAATACAGTAGGTAAGATGTCATATTTATAGAGTAAAGAAAAACAACTTTAAGAATAAAATACTAGAAGGTACTCGTGCAATATGTAGAACAACTTGCAAAGTCACAAAATACCACCTGACAATTTGCTAAAACATAAAGTAATAAAATATATAAAGCTAGAAAGATTTTATCCTATAAGATTCTTCAAAATATCTTCTCATATTCCATCAATTCTACCCTGCTTGGAGAACTCAGCTCCTGACGAGTTAAAATGGAAGCACATATTTGGGGAGGGAATGGTAGATTCAATATGCCACTTCAATATGGAAATCCTTTCCAATGAATAAGGTAGTGAAAAATGAGACTTAGTTGAAAGTGAGTAACCTGATCATACTGATTTGGAAAACCTTTCCAATGAACTAGGTAGCTATACAGGTTATCATTGAATAGGAAAACAATATGTTCTTTCATAACTACAACAACTTCGACATAATGTGTATCATGTATATGATGAACTTTAAGCATGGTTGCTAAAATACTGGATTCTAATGTAAACAAAGAGAGGAAAAAGACGACCTTCAGAAAAATTAAAGAGGAATCAAGTAAGTAAAACATATTAGTGAAGATTCATACCTACAAGTCCCAGATCATAAGGTCGACAGAAATGATCTTCTTAACAACGAAAGGTGGATCTGAAATTGTGAGGTGTTGTTCATGTATTATAACCCGATCAACTCTAACAATAAGAGGGAAGATGGAAAAACCGTGGGGTAGAGTATAAAGAGAAATGGGGTTGCAAACGCCATGTTCGAACAGGGCAGGATTGTGATGCTCTCTTAAATAATTGGGGAGAGTCATATTAATAAGTGTCTTCCAAAAATATTCAAATTCATTGGCGGCAGTGCATTCAAATGTGAGCTTGAAAACAGTGGCGGCATTGTGAGTAAAGGACAAAAATAATTGTATTACAACTCTGTAAGTCTGAAACCGTTATGCTTCCCATATTGGCCCATGCACAGCAGGGAATACAAAAGACGCGACGCACTGGATAAAAGCCTTCTTGTGAATAGTAACTTGAGTCTAGTTTGGAGGAGCTTGGTGGAAGAGGTTCTGTAATTTAGATTGATGATAGATAACCAATTCTGCTGATTAAAGTTAGTTGATGAATTCCAAAACTCATTTCTTTTCCTAGAAAAGAATACCATGGGATGTAGTATTGTGATTTTTTGAAGTCCTTTGCATCAAAAGAGTCAGAATTTCCTGTCTTGATGAAATCAAAATGAGTGTACGTAGGCACTAACATGTTTTTGAGTTTGACTATTAGCTAGGATCTTGGCTCTTACCTTTTATCTGTTGCAATTTGCGATAGAAGATTTTTCGTGGATCTAATTTGTAAGGATACTGTTCCAGGTGTGAGCCTTTCTCAACATATCCTCGTTCCTATGACCTGATCCATGTGGCAAGTATTGAGTCACTCATAAAAGATCCAGCTTCTGGCAATAATAGGTACCGACTTCTATTTTTCTACAGTAACATGCTAAAATGGTGGTCTGGAGATTTTAATTGATATTATTAATAAATTTTTGTGAAGCGAAGTCATGGTCATTCCCTACATATATACTCTTATTTGTTGAGAGAGCTGGAGGGTGCTTCATTTAGTTATTGAAGGAACAACTTCATTTGATTTTCATAAAACTAATAATCTTCCCTTTTTTATATCTGTTTTTATTAAACTTATTGTTTAGCCAGTTGGTCTATTCCATTTGTAGTTTGTATTATAGAGCTGGCATTGTTAAAATGATTATTGCATGCTCATTGGTATACTCTGAAAGATTTAAGTAACTTGGGTCTAATTATTTTTGAGCTCTGAGCTGTCTAGATTGCCATTGTCCTGTATTGATTTCATGTCCAATACAAAGAGTTGCGAAAGCTGCTTCTGCGCACTTTAACATGACTTCCATTTGTTATCATAATTTGTTTCGAATAATCGGTGAGATCACTGAAATTCTTGAATGATTTCATTATAGGTGCAATATTGTTGACTTGCTGGTGGAAATAGACCGGATGCTGCGGCCAGAAGGAATGGTGGTGGTGAGGGACAGGCCAGACGTAATCAAGAAAGTTGCTCAAGTTGCCAACGCAGTACGTTGGAAGCCTACAATACACGATCAAGAACCTGAGTCACATGGTGGAGAAAAAATTCTAGTTGCGACTAAGGGATTGTGGACACTTTGAATCTCTTCCCACTTACACGACTTCGCAAGTTAGGTAAATTTTCTTCCTTCCTGTTCTTTTCTATTGTGGAAGAATTGAAAGAGATTATATAATCTCAATGCATTAAGACATGGGGCTTTCTTTCTTGATCCAATATTCATATGGGCGATAGCATGGCTAGATTGAAGGAAGTGAAGGAAGACCTTGAGATGATTTTCTTATAGGAAAGGCCGCAAGCCAATGCTAGTTTTATCGATTCATCAATTGTAATTCCATCGATCTATTTAGTATTTATTAGAAGAGGATCGTTATCGATTGTTGTCTATCACAATTTTGGTTCTCATATAGTGCAATCAGTGATTAGATTTTTGGCTTGAATTGTCATATTTTGTACTGTCAAATAGCTTTTCGATGTGGAAGGCTTGCGGACTAACATATTATATATATATATATATTATGTCAATTTATTTGTCGTCATTATATCACGCGCGCACAAGCACATGCGTACACACACACTCTTACCAAAAAAAAAAAAAAAGAAATTATAACGTATTAAGGCCCCTAGAAACAATACGAATCATTAATCCTTAAATAGAGTAACAATAAAAAGAGGATGGGGGTACACTTGTCTAGATTCAGAGCCAATCGGCAACCGTATAAACTTTACATTATGTTTACAACATACAACCTACTTCATGTTATTCTTAGTTCCAACAAAAAGTAATCTCCAACTTTGCAAGATGTTTACTATCTTCAACATCAACAAACTAATTTTAATATAAATCAAATCTAAAGATAATTCTGACAAAATATGAAATCCTAATAATCAATGATGCACTAAATCAATTTAAGATTATTGGTTTTCTACTTTTAGACGATGGTTATTCAATTGTGGATAGTTGTTTATTCATAGTTGATTGTTGTGTCCATTTTTGTGGTCGCCGAGAAGGGCTTATTTCATGGGAAAGGTGTATGTAGGTGTTTTAACATTATAATTGAAAATTATACTTGCTAACAAAACATGACAAACTAAGGTTCCAACTACAGTTCAAAGAGGGGATCTCATGTAGTGCTCAATAATGTCTCAAACATAATTTTCCCTAATAGAGGAATACTTGTGCCTAGTAAAAAAAAATTATATTTGGATGTAAGTGTAACTAAAAAAAAAATTACATTTGGATGTAAGTGTAACTAAAAAAAAAAATTACATTTGGAGGCTAGAGTAATTGCCATTGTACTTCTTTCTGCGTTTTGCTTCCTTCAAAACTTCTCAAGAGACAAAATGAGGGCTATAACACCTTACAGGCCAATCTCCCCATGAAGCTCAACTGCACAAGCCTGGCAATATTCATCTTACCAAAAGCTCTCCTGATCCTCAACTTGATCATAATTCTTTTTCTTTTTGTTCCATAAAAAGCGTATGTATAATGATATGTTCTTTTTTAATGATTACTCAATGATATTTATTTTATAATAGTTTTATTAAATAAAAATGACTGACACTCTTTCTGCACAACAATGATTTTTGCCTTTTGAATTACAGAGCATGATGGCTAAAAGTTCTTTACACTAGGTAGAGATATTCAAAAGCCTAATAAATATACATATAGACATGCACAAGGCTATCAATGATATTTGGCAATAAAAAAGTTAGGAAGAAATAAAGAAAATAAAAAGAGAAACAATTTACATCCTCAGCACCCGTTATCACATCTAGAATTTATCTCCAAAAAGCTAACTCATTTTCTACTAGGGAGATGGAACATAGGGTTCGAAGAGTTTAACGCATGGATTTGAATCATACTGAAGAATATCAGCGGCACGTTCAAATTCTTCCCTGAGAACTTTGATGCTGGATTTGTCTACCACTCGGCCCAGATCATGAGATAATTCAAAAGGATCCTCTATGCATATTAAATGCCGATCATTACCAATCCTTCTTGTCCAATCTTTTTCTCGCTTACTACAGCCAAAAATAAAACAGAACTCCAAAGTAAGTTTGAAATGAAGCCTTCCTCCAATCCCAAGCTTTGATTTGTGAGCAAAAAACAGCTTTTCAAAAAATTATTTATATCAAGAAAACATTTACACGTCCTAACAAAAGCCAGATAGATACAATCATATGCAAGAGAACTTGTACTGCAGGAACCCAAAAACATTTCGATCCTGACTAGAACAAGAACCAAGAAAAAGCCTGATTCTTGAAAAATGTCACAAATTTTCCTATTTCTTTTTAATATTCTATTGCCATAACAGTAAATGTAACATTTTCAATACCGTCAAAGTTAAATGAAGGCGTTAGCTGAGAAAGAAACATTTAAAGAACCAACAAACCAACAAAAACACAACACCCCACTTTGCTTTTACCTGATTATGTTTCCTGTACGTACAGATATAACAGAGCTGGCATAATCATGACAGTATGCCCAGTAAAAGAAAAATCCCCACACAAGTTGAGCAATTGTTTCCTTGTTATGACGTCCAAAATCACGTAGTTTTTCAACTTCATCAAAGTATCCACATTTAATATCATCCACAGTCACAGAGTATGTGGTCTCCATCTCCTAAAAGACATAAACAAATTAAAAAAACACTTCAATGCATTACAGAAATAGCTGAGGGGCACGAAGTATATGTAACAGATATAGATAGCATGTTTCATAGGGAAAAGTGGAAGCGGTGATCTGTTTAAACTGCAAGTACATTATATTTACACAACAATTATTTGCCATGCTAATATCAAAATACAAGGGGGAATTACAATCACGTCCCAAATAAGGAAATTAATTATTACCTCAGTCCTGTTTATAAGTCAAACTCATGTCAAACTTCATCATTTACAAGCAACAGGAACTTCTGGTAAATTACTTTTCTTATTTGGGACCTATATGTAAATCTCCCAACATAAAACCACACGGCTGCCTGAGAGCTTCATTTTGCTAACAATCTAGCTGTAAACATGATCCTAACCAATAAGATAAAAAGATCCATATAACAATTTACTATATAAAAAAAATTTCAACTGTACCCTATCTCAAACTACAAACCATATTTGGAAAATGACATTTATTTACCACCTACTTTACTTTAGGCAATTCAGACCAATGTATTCCAACTTGCACATATATACATAAAATCATTAGTCAATACCTGACTCATGGGTATATCTATCTAACCAGATATGGCATTTAATGTTTATTTATATTTGACATTTAATGTATCATGCTCCAGGAGGGGAGGAGCCATCTCTGGACCATTGAATGGCGACTAAACTAACATAAAACCTTTACTTGGAAATTGTTATCCCCTAAACTTAACAGTCAGACACAGATTCAATCCAACAGTTCAAGCAATACAACCTACAATGTTGCATACGTAAAACTTGAAGTACAAGGTATCTGATAGACTTGGCCAAGAATACAATATCATGTTTGATACTTCAGTATCATCAACTAACAATCCAGTAATAGTTAGAGCAGGATAGCCACTTAAGAACATTTGCTTTATTTTTAGCAGCTTCTCATATGTCAAAAATAACTACAATTCATTTAGATGATTCATTCGAATTGAATTCAGAATATAGTATAAAGAAATCCATCCAAACATTCAATGGATTCAAAATAAAAATTGAAAATAGGGGGAAAACTTTTTGGGAGTATGTAACTTACATTACTTCAATAAAACTGAAATAAAAAACCCATCATTTTTTTGAACATGATTTATTGCAATAGTTTAGCAAGAATATATGGTCAACTATAAGAACCCTTGATTTTAAATTGCTCTGAGTCAGAGGATATTAGTTACATTCCACAAAATAACGTAACCCATACAATTGATAATCTCAGGCCATTAAGTTTAGTCCACATGTCTGAAGTGACAACGAGAAATCGAAGAACAGTTTAAGATAATGCTACGGTTAACAAAATTGATTTACACGATGTAATACTATCTACCCTCTCAAAATCAGATCATGATTCCTGTCAACAAAAAGTCTGTGTTATTCCGCAAATTACTGCATAAGCACTCCATTCGACATGATAACATCAACATGAAGGATCTAGGGACCATGATCCATTTTCAACAATTCATTTCAGATTATTTATCTTTATTACAAGCATTTAAAGTCTTCATGGTGGGTACTCCTAATACATAAGTAGCACAGATAAAGACTATTTTATCAAGGCCAGAACCTGACAAATCTGGTGTATGGAAACCGAAATCAGAACAAAAAGAACATACCTGCAAGCATGGAAGGATCGCAGGTCTCCTCATTTGTAAAAAATGAATGCACATTAAAACATACCTGAAAATTTCCATAATTTTTCATCACTTTGCATGCGCTTCATTTATCAAATTATATCATTTACCATCTTCCTCTCTATATTTGCAAAGCAGCTTGAACTAAATTAGTAGAAAATGTTAAAACTTAGTTCAACAATAGCATAAAAAACTTACGCATAGCTGGACAAGGTCCCTTGGTAAGTTTCATTAACTCCTCTTGACTTGGCCCAATGTTTGATAATAAAAGCCAACTGTCGTAGCCTTGCATCAATTTGTGCATAATCCCGAAGAAGCTTTGTATTAACTACAGCCAGGAGATTGTTAACACATATGTCACAGGAGATTCCTGTCACAGGATCCATGAGCTTTACTATAGGAACCCTGGCACGCGTCAAGGCCTGTATATTTTATTAATAAAAAGAATTGATTTCAATTTAAGGGAAATAATGCAACAGCAGCCAGCTTCCTTGAATGAAAAGACCCATACAGAAGAACATTCGATTTATAAGATGGAAGAAGTATGATCTTACATTTAAATGGACAAATGATTGTTTAAACATCAAGCGGCCGACAACTAAAACTATGCATAATATATATAGAAATACAAGTCACACATCATAAATAAATCAGTTAGAAAAATTCTGATTATGATTTCATTCTCAATTTATGGTTTTTTTTTATTTGATTCCACTGACATCTGTTCTCAATTTATGGTTTTTTGATTTGATTCCACTGACATCTGTTCCATCCTTCAAAGTGTTAATTAGATTTTGTGCTTCCTGATTTACCAATTCTTTTCTTTCTTCACTTAAATTCTTTCCCTTCTTATCAAAGTTTCAAAGACCATAATTTTGCTTCACAGTCATTAATTTATACACTAATTTTTTCCTTCAATCCCACTCCTAATCTCTATGATGAGAGCTCTTAATTACATTCTTCATTTAAACACTTCCATGGTTAATGAGTATCATCTCCTTAAATTTCATTTTCCTTCTATTCTTTGCTTCTTGACCTTGAAAAAAAGTTCTCCTAAGGCCATCCACACTTCACCATGAAGGTAATTTCTTAGATCAAGAGATGCAGAAGCACTACATTTCTGATCAGACCAAGGAGTATTGCAAGTTTTTATTTAGTAACAAGGTAAAATACAAGCATAAAAATCCTTTAAGTGGAAATGGAAAACTAGGCTGCCCAAAATTAACAAGATCAACAATAGCAGCAGCAATAAGCCTTGACTACATGGATCACACGGCCATTGTGCTCTACTTACAACCAAATCTATAGATCCTGTTTAATAATTTCATTGAATCTTCTCTGTCTTCCTCTACCACTTTAAACATGTTAGAATTGCCTTAAACGATTTTGTACCACTTTCTTTTCAATAAACGGAACATCAACTCTTCTATATATATGTTCATTATGAATCCCATCTTTTCTTATATGACCATACATCCATCTGAACATCCTCATTTGCTACCTTAACTTTAGGCTCTTGTTGTCTCTTTAAAGCCAAGATTCACCATTGTATAACATTGCTAGTCATGCTGAATGTTCATACCTCCTCAGAGTCTAGTCACATAAGCATGTACCATTTTCCCACCTTAACATGAATACACTATAAATATCTACACAAATATTGGATGAAATCAACCTAAACATAATAGTTGAGTAGTTGACTATGCATGCCAGCCAATGTTAGTAAACACAAACTTGAGTGCCTTTGATAAGACACATGAACAAATTAAAACGACTGCATGTGTGCATATCTTCTTAAATGTAAGACTTAATTTTTATCATCTAAGACAAAAGTCAAAGCCACTAATTTTCCATAGGCATCTTTCCAAGCGAGAATGGGAGTGAGAGCAGGTGTGCATATCCTGAGATGATGCGCAATTGTTGGCTCTTTCTTAAACTATGTCTTTATAAATATTAAGTCAACAATCCCAGACTCTTATTAAATGAACTCAAGTCTTCTTACCTGCACATTCTGTAGATGATCTGATTTTAATATATCAGCCAACTTCAATATAATCTCAGATTTGTCCATGGCTGTTTCCTCAATGGCAAGGCAAACATCAATGTCACTTTTACAGACACCAAATGAATTGGCACATGATCCATACAGATAAAGATGAGCTTTTGGCCATTCCTTACAAACTAGATTCTCCAGTAAAGTAAGCAATTGTTTCTGCTTAGCTTTTTCTTCTTCAGGAGGTTTTAAGGACTCATAAAGTGTGAGGAGAGGAACATTGAGACTATTTATGTCACTTCGACATGTCATCAATCTTTTATACATTCTTGCCCGCTGGCTTAGAAGCCTTTGACCCCTTGAATCCGATCTGAAATCCTGAATGCAAAAGCTGTGGATTATGATAATAATACTTAACATTTCATTGCAATCATGTCAATAATAGCCATCATCCACATACTTGAACATGCCACTCAATTCACAGTAATATTAATGATACTGATAAATACCATATGAACCTCAGCACACCAATAGGTGTCTAACTAGGGAGGTCAGCTAACTAAGATTAATTGTGTCCATAAATATTTCAATGAAAACGTTTGAAATGATAAATTTCACCAAGATTTTTAACTAACTAGATAATAGATTCTCAAAGTCTTTACTCAAAATCCCATCCATAACTAAAATAAAAATTACAAAAGGCAAAAAGATCGATATGAAGCAAAAATCACCAAGAAATTAAATTACTAACCTTCTCACGAGTGCGGCGCTGCCTTGAGCCTGAGGTATTCTTGTCTTCAGACTCATCCTCATTCAGCAGCAAGGATTCAACCAATTGCTCACCAAAACCACTGCCAGAGTCAATAATATCCTCCTTGGGCATACCCACTCCGTGATATTGATCTCCAACACTATCTAGGACAATTTTACTCTCGAAATTGTTTCTAACCTCTTCAATGTCCGATCTTGAGACCGAATGAAGGTTGCTGCCAGAGGGCGGCCCGGGCCGAACTAGTTGCTCAAGAAGACCCACTTCACTAGATTTATTGCCTCTGCTGTTTCCCTTTTCTGATGGCAGTCTTCCCACTCTATCCTTGTCAGCGGTTACATTCTCGTATTCCCCACTGAATGCACCAGGATAAGCAGCCTCCCTACCGTCATGAATATCTGAACCCCTTCTTCTAGAACCAGAGCCCCAATAGCCTCTTCCTTTGGGCTTGTATGAAAGTCCTGATGGCGGCTGCCTTGTTTCAGGCCTAAAGTTACCACCATGATAGTTATTTCCCCGACCGCTCCCACGTCGGTCCTGGTCACGGCCATCATGATGTGGATTACCGACCACATTCGCACTTGAACTCGTATTAGGAGCCGCTTTTGGATCGGAAAGAAAGTTTCTGTCTAACCCATCAAAGCTTCTGCTCAATCCCGCTTCCCGCCCAGTGCCAACATTGAACACCAAATTGAGCAAAGAATCCCCATCGGACGATACTTCCCTAGTTAAGACATCGCTTGGTAATGAACCGAACTTCAGCTTATGTTCGTGCTGCTGCTGCTGAACAAAAGCATCAATCCTAATACCTCCTCCAGAGGGATCCACTGGAAACCCTAATCTTCTTAGATCATCGCCATGGGGGACTCCGATGTTCCCCACAGGAATTGGATTCCCAGGGAAGTGATCCACGGGCAGCCGAGGAGGAGGGAACAGGTTGTGGGGCAACCCGAAGAAACTTGGCGGGTAATTGTGGGAGATTGTGTGAGGCCAAGACGGAGGATGGGGCTCGGAATCACGCCCGTACGGAGGCATGATGGGGATCGTAGGTCCTATGGCTGCCACGGCGGGATCTACCGTCAGTGATTGTTGCTGGTGCTGAAGTGGCGGCGGCGGCGGCGCCGCCGTCAGAGGTGGCTGATTGGGGGTCCTCTGGAGAAGAGAGAGAAGAAACTCTCCACCATTGTCCGCCGGCGGCAGCGGTGCGTCTCCACCGCTGGTCATCCCAAAAGATGTTGTAAACTTGTAAGGTAAGTTTCACTTTTCAGTCTCAGTAGTGAAGCTAGTGACAGAAGCAGCTGAAGAAACGATGGTGTAATCTTTTACGATAGCATCGTAGTAGTAAATTTTATTTCTCTTTTATACAAAAAAAAAAAAAACTCTCAAAATCCCCGCTTTTGTGTCACATGGTAATGAAGGAGTATGTATGTATATATGTATGTATATATTTGTGTGTGTGTATATACACTTCTAAATAGGTATCTCATCCTGATCTAGGTTACTTTTTTTTTTTTTTTTTTTTTTCTAATCTAGGTTACTTTGTCCAATTAAAATATGTGCTGAAACGAGAAAATTCTTGCAGGAATGTGGGTGCTGAGGCATTTATGATATATCTAATTAGAATAAATTTTTTTATGCCAACAATTAGAATATATCAAATCATATTATTTTATTTAACGTGAAAACCTATATAGCATTTAATAAATCAGTCACACCATTTTCTTGTCATGAAATTACTCTTTCCCCTCTCAAAATATTTTTCTCTCGTGAATCAAATAATGTGATTTAGTGTATTCTAATTAGACAATTTATATTCGGCAAAAAAATAATTAGACAATTCATAAATGACTTGGAACGCATATGTTCATGCGAGAATTCTTCAAACTCCTTATATGAGTTATTAATCCAAAATAACTTCTTCTTCTTTTTGGAAATATACTTATCCTAATTAAATGTTAATATTGCACATGAATGTTGATTCTAAATGATACGGTTTTTATTTAGCATTATAAAATGAGATTTTTACATAAGGAAAATAGAACAGTGATAGGAGGGGAGGAATTCTGCCCTCCCCTTCCCTTATTTAATTATAAAAAATTTATAATTAAGACCTCCTATACTTCCCACTAAAATTCTGGTGATTTGGAGAAATATGGTACTCATTTATATGTCACAAAAATCTGGAAAAAAAAAAAGTTATGTTGATTAAAATGCTTTTCTCCTTGTTTTTTTTAAAAACAAATCATGTATTGCTCATTTACCCTCTTCCCCCGGGTATTTAAATATACTCCCTAACAGTTAGGGGTGTTCATAGAACGGTTTTGTAAAAGTCTCAGGACAATTAAACTATCTCATATCTTATCTTATCGGCATCGCAACGAGAACTGTACAGTAAACACATAAGTTCTGACGTGAAATTTTTAATCTGACTTGGCACCCTAAGAAAATTAATTAGCACATAAAAAAATTAAATATAATGTTTTAATGTATTATTTATTTTACAAGTTGAAAAAAATATTTTTATAAGTTAGTTGCTTTTTTTAGGGTGTCATGTCAAATTAAAATTACACATAAGATCTATATGCATCTACTTGTGAGTGGTCAGACCAAAACTGACGTGGTGCACCAATTCATACTAGAATTTCTCTGTTTTTTCCCACTTTTTCCGGACATGTAGAAATTAAAATACATGGGTATTGGTTGGACGTTACACTTTGAACATGATAATTGAAAATATTAACTACAATTATGTAATCATGCTTGTTTTATCATTTTCACATAAAAATAGGGTTAATATAACTTTTGGTCCCTCAAGTCCCACCCAATTTTTCTTTTAGTCCCTCGAGTTTGAAACAGGTGGTTTTACTCCTTCAAGTTTGCACCATTTATGACAGTTAGTCCTGAACTTTGAAAAGGACCTGATTAAACACTTAACGGCTTTAAGTTGTCCTAAGTGGCATTAACTCCATTTGTTACACTGACTTGGCGACTGATTGAGATATCTGACTGTATAATTAAGTAATAAAATAAAAAAGAACATAAATCTGAAACGCACACTCACATGGGTCACAACTCACAATAGAAAGTGGAAAAAAATAACTCGTCAAGACAAGAGAAAGGGTAAAGGAGATTAGGGCGGGGACTCACAGGTGCCGGCAAACTGTGATGTGGCCGTCGCTGGAGCCATTATTGTTGCAGGCAGTTGTCATTCGAAGACCACAGTCGCATTTTGGTCGAATTTCTCTTTGTTTAAAGGTAAGAAACTCTTCCTTTATGCCAACATTGTAGTTGGAGCTATACTTTGAATCTGGAGAGTGGAGTATTTACTGGAGAAGGGGAACAATAAAATGCTAAATTTTGGTTTAACTTGTTCTTTTATTTGAACCCATTTGTGGTTAGCTTTAATGGATGCCTTTGTTGTAGTGTATTTTTATGAATTATGTTATTACAATTCTTCCATTTTTCCCTTCTCCTTAGGAGCGTTCATGATGCTCTGTTTTCTTTATGTAAATATGTTGATTGTTTGCTTTTCACTAAAGTGTAGTATTTTTCTTCTTATTTTTCTACCTATGTTACTGGTGTTGTTTATGAAAGTTTTTTCTATTCGGTTTGGAAGCAGATGTTTATCTCTTTTATCCTATACAATGTGCTATGTTTTTTATTCACATGTCGTGTATTTTATTCTTTGTTTATTATTGTGAAGAAGTATGTTCTAATTTGATACTCTTGTTTATAGCTAAAACATGGATTTGGAGAAAGATGACAGTGAAAACAGTTTAGACCAATCTTTATCAGATTTTGAGATTAGCAATGAAGAGGATATGGATGATGATTATTTTAGGCAATATGTTGATGCTGAGGTGGGTGATATATTAGATGAAGTTGTTGGTAGTTCACAACTCATGAGAATTGAGCCTAATGAAGTAATGCAAACAAACATGGATGAGATAAGAGAGGAGGATATCTTGGATATGTTATTGGAATATAAATATGAGGAGATTGAAGAGGTTGATGGAATGAGTGATGATGAGAATGAGTTAGTGGTTCAGGAAAAACATCCAAAATATAACCCCTCAGAGTTGTGCAAAGAGTTTCAATTTAAATTGGGGATGGAGTTTAATTCACTTCAAAAATTTAAGAGTGCAGTCAAAGAGTATGCCCTTTAAACGGATATGAATTGAAGTTCAAAAAGAATGATAAGTTGAGGTGTCGAGTGAAGTATGCCAACATAGAATGCAAATGGTTGGTGTTTGTGAGTCAAGGAGGGATGGAGACCTAACATATAGAGTGAAGATACATCACTTTAAGTACACTTATGGGGTATCCATAAAGGGGAAGAATGCCACATATAAGTGGATTTCAGAGAAGATTCAAAACATTATAAAGACAAATAAAAACTTCAGGTTGGCAGATCTAATTGCATTCATAAGGAGCACTACATGGTTGATGTGTCTGTGTGGAAAGCATATAAGGCAAGGAAAAGGGCAAAGGCAATGATTAAGGGTGATTATAAGGAGCAATATAGAAAGTTGAAAGATCATGCGAATGAAGTGAGAAGGTGTAATCCGTAAACGACTTTTGCTTTGGTTACTGATCGACCATACACAAACCATCCTCCTATATTTAGGAGAATATGTGAGCTTATTGGAGCTATTAAGCGGGGATTTCTAGCAGGATGTAGACCGATCATTGGGTTGGACAGATATTTCTTGAAGGGCCCATATGGGGGTATACTACTTGTGGCTGTGGGACGTGATACTAATGATCAATATTTTCCATTAGCTTGGGTTGTTATTGAAGGAGAAAATAGAGACTCATGGATGTGGTTTTTGAATAACTTATTTGATGACATCGGTAGCATGCAAGAAAGAAGATGGATTTTCATATCTGACAGACAAAAGGTACTTTAAATAATGGTTAAATATTCATATTTTATTAGTTTTTCAACTAAATACTACTTACCTGAGAAGAACATTTGAAGAGCTACTTGAAGGTGAGAACATAGATTTTGTGTTTGACATTTGTACACAAACATCAAAGCTAAATGTGGAGGAGGAGCTGTGGTTCGTGACTGAATCCTTTGTGCTTCAAAGGCAACTATCAAGGCTGAATGGACAGAGAGGATGAATGAGTTGAAGGCCGTTTCAAATAAAGCACACGATTATTTATTGGGAGTCCCTCCAACATGTTGGACAAAGTCTCATTTTTATGAGACTTTCAAATGTGATATGGTGACCAATAACATTACAAAGCATTTAATGGAAGACTGTTAGAGGCAAGAGAACTTCTTATAGTGAGTATGCTTGATTAGATCCTGACATACCTTATGACCAAATTTGTGAAAAATATTGTGAAGGCTGAGAAGTATCGTAACAAGGGGGTTGTGTGCACAAAGCCTCGCAAAAGGTTAGAGAAATAAATTCAAAAATGTCGGAAGTGGGAAGTTAGATATGTGGGCAACAACTGATATGAGGTTTTGCTTAATAGACATAAGTTCCAACTCAATCTTACTGCTAGAAACTGCACATGTTATTAGTGGTAATTGAATGGAATTCCAAGCAGATAATCTTAATTTAATTTTTGTCTCGAAATCTACCACATTTATATTGGCATGAGACTTGCTGATCTAGTGTTTGTTATCAAAAAAATTAGGCCACATTTATTGCTTCTGTATCATATTTATGTAAATTAGACCACATAGGGTTGGTAAGCATTTTTTATTTAAATGATCTGAAATTCTGAATCTGGTGGTGTCTAAATGCATGAATTGAAGGAAGTGGACTAATGTCATATTGTATTTGGTGGAATCTGGTGGTGTCTACATGGCTTAATGAAATTCTGAATTGAAGGAATCTGGTGGTGTCTACACGGCTTTTGGAGAGGCATAATTTTGTTTTTGGAAAATGTCATATTGTATTATTATATGCTCCTTTAGTAAATAAAGATATGAGCTGGGTTGAAATATTTTTTGAGAGGTTAACTATGAGTTAGTTTTTGAGAGGTTCCCTTTTAATATTTTTTCCACTCCGAATTGTAAAGATATTGGTGTAGTAGATCCTCCTGTGTAGGTCATATTGGTGCATGGTCTTGTATTGATCCATTTAGGAAAACATTCCCAAGCAGATGGTTGGTGCCATTTTCTTAAATAACATTAAATGCATTTTACTTTTGTTAGTTTATATCAATCAGACAGGGTTCCAGTTGTGCAGAAGAACAATTATTAATTGCAATAGTGTTTGTTATATATATACTTGCTATGTTGACTTATTTTTTGTATGTTATAAACATGCAGTTGCTTGCATATATGCTAAGAGGGAGGATCCATAAGAGTATGTCGACAAATACTTAACTTTACAATCTTTTGTGGCTTCTTACTCCCCTGTAATTGAGCCCATCAATGGAGAGAAGATGTGGGAGAAAGCTGGTGGTGAACCTATTGAACCTTCGACATATCATAAGCGTCCTGGACGTCCACCAAAAAAGAGAAAAAGAGGACCAGATGAGGACACAACCGGAACTGAATAGGAGAAACAACAAAATACAACTGTTAAATATTCCAACTGTAAGAAGTAAGGGCACAACCGGCAGTCTTGCAAGGAACCATTATCAAACATTCCTAGCACAGGCAAGCAATCAAAGAAGCCATCTCCTTCCACACAAGAGTCCATTGATGCAACTCCTTCTCCTGGGAGCAGTCAACCTTGACTTGGGATATGATTTTTGTGGTTGCTTGTAGGGGTGAGCAAAACCGAACCAAACCGAAAACCAAACTGGACCAAATGGTTTTCACCTTTTCGGTTTTTCAGTTTTATGGTTTGGTTTCGGTTTGCATTTTCATCAATTTCGGTTTTCAGTTTTTGGTTCGATTTTTGTAAAAAAAAAATTCGTTTGAAACTGAAAACCGAAACCATATGACATTTAAAAAAAAAGCCTAGACCCACCCAATAATATTTATTTTATTCTGCCAAAATACAAGAAATCCAGCCCAAAATGGAAAATAAAACAAGAAAGCCCAAATGAGACTAGCCCAAAATACAAACCCTAATGTTCCTTGACTCCCATTTTGCTAATCATCCTCATCACTCATCAGACATCAGTCAACACCATTCACCCTCGCAGCCTCTCCCTGACTCGATGACTCCCTCCGCCCTTTTTCCTCGAATCTCCCTTCCCTCCGTCCGCCATTCTTCACTTGCAATCAATGGCGCCGTTAAGCTCCCTCCACCGTCACCACCCTCCGCCGTCACTTACAGTCTCTGATCATTTTGTCGTATGCCCAGAATCCGAAGATAAGTTCAATAATCTCCGGCTGAGGCTTGAATCACCAGACATTGTTCAATCGTATGCCCACAATCGGCTCACTCAGAAATGCACCTTCACACGAGCAAAGTTTAAAGCTTGAATCTTAAAGAACAAAAGGCAAAACCCCCAAATTAAAATCATCAGCCACACATTTTATACCTTCCTTACCTGAACCCAGCTCAAGGTTTCTACTTTTTTGATCCCATCAAGATGGGCCTTCCTGGGATGGGGTCGATCCTACTCACCCTCTTCCCCCTTCTGCCACTCCTTCTTCCTCCGCCGCCAGTGTACCGCCTTCTTATGGGGAGGATTTGAGCAAGAAGATCTAAAAACCATACACGATTACCAAGTCTAGGGAGAGCTGGATAGAGCAAGAGCATGATAAGTTTCTTGATGCTCTTCAATTGCTTGTTGGTTTATCCTTTTAATTCCCCCAATTACGGTTACTATGAAATCTTTTTTTTTTTGTTCTTGCTTTTCTTGATTGCGATTTGCTGGCACGAGTTTTTGAATGATTCTCAAGGTTTCTGTCAAGTTCTTGGTGGAACAAGCAAGAATGTATACATAAGAATGGGCCAAATCTACAATAAATTAAAAGGCCCAAAAAATATTATTGAATATGCTTTTTTTTTCATTTTTTTATTGAATTTTCTTTTGGGCCATGAAGAGCACCTAACCGTTGGGGTTATGTTAGAGCAGTGCCGCCTCGAGTCCGCTCTCCAAGAAATTAAACCTGAGGGGATAGTGGAAGCTAACTCTGGGTGTCGATCTCAAGGAGCCTAGTGTAATATGATTCTTAATAGCTAATATGTAAACTTGAAAAGGCGGGTACAAAGCATTTTTGTTTGGTTTTAGTATGAAGTTTGGTATGTGCAAAAGATAAAGTAAAAGATGGGAATTAAAAGTGATATTTGGATGAGAATGGGACAAAGATCATTCTTGATGAATGAGAGATTCAGGAATCATTGCTTCTAACGATTTTTAGGGAGTTTAATTGATTTCTAAAGGACCCTAGAGGAACCCCTCTAGGCTAGGCTTAGGTTAACTTAATTAATGCCGGAACCCCGCACATTACTTAATTTAACCCAAGTTGATTAAGTTCCAAATCAAGAAATAATTGATTATGCAAGACTTTTAAATCCACAATTTGGGCCACCCCATAATTGCTCTAAATTTCTCTCTAAACCCTAATCCATTGATGGCCACCCATACAACAAAATTAGGACCTAAAGAGTGTTTGCCCAATGTCTCAACACAACCAATTAATTCTTATGCCATCTCCCTCAAGCAAATAACTTAACACTCTTAATCCACTAACCAAGCCACCTTGCATTAGCACATAATTTTCACAAAGAGAATAACAAAACTATGAACCCATAAATTTCATTAAACTCAAAGTTAATAAGTAGCAATGTCAAGCATTATACAAGAAGGAAATAACATAAACATAGTTTCTAACCCTAATGACATAAATGCACTCAACCAAGTGCCATAAATGCACATCAACCAAATGCAATTAATACATTCCACCAAATGCCATAAATGCAACCTTAGAACCCTAGAAAAGCATAAATACAACAAATGAAGGAAGGATTAGAACTGGAAAAACTCCCCTATTCAAGCTTCAGGCTCAGCCCTTGGCTCCCACCACCAAGAATGGTGGAGCCTAGCTGCTACTCTCCATGGAAGAACCAACAAGAAGAGAGGAAGGTGTGGAAGCCATGGGTGGAAGGAAGAAAGATGAAGAAGATAAAGATGAAGATGGAGAAGAGAGAGCTAGGGCTTGGAGGGTGTGAATGGGAACCAAATCTACCTTAATGGGGTGTATCCTTCGTGTTTTATGTCCCCCAAGTTGGGTCAAGTGAGTGGGTATTCAAGTTGGACCCAAATCAGGCCTAAAACGCGACTGTTCGCCGTCTGACTCGCCGCGGCGAGGCCGCGGTGAGGAGCCTTCAATTCTGCCTCTTTGTTTGGCCTTTTTCTGCTTCCCGGGTCCGATATTTTGGTCCTGAGCGACCCTACAAGTGAGAATAAGACAAAACCAAGATCAAATAGCTCTATAAATTAATTAATACAATTAATCTACAATTATGGCTAATTAATCCTAATTTTACACTCATTTCACTTGAGAGTTTAAGACAATCAATTAAGCATTATTGGACCAAACTTGCATCTCAATCATGTTAATTTCCTCAAATTAGGCATATAAAAACCATACAAATCAGGGATTTGTCAGGCCAATTCTGCAACAAAAAGGTCCAAAAAAAGCCCAAAAACCGAAAAACCGTTAAACCAAACCGAAAACAATTCGGTTTTTCGGTTTTCGGTTTTCGGTTCAGTTTTGAACTGAAAAATCGTTTGCTCACCCCTAGTTGCTTGGATCTATAAAAATATTTTGAAAACTAAGGGAGATATTTTGGATGCAACATTTTATTGAATATATTGGATGTAGTGCAAATAATTTTGGATGTATTGTTTTAGTGAAACTATTGCATGTAGTGCAAATATTTTGGATGTGATATATTTTGGGTATAACTTGCATGTTATTGCTATCAATGAAGTTTTTAGATAACCTCGATTTCTATTGGTGAAGTTTTTATCTTGCATGTTATTACTATAAGTGAAGTATAGTGCTTGTTTTGGTTTTCTGGCCATAAATGTGACATGAAAGTAGATAATAAAATGGTAAAAGGATTACAATGATAAAGTGAATTACATAATCCAGTTCTCTAGGACAAAATAAAGATTGCTTGCATCAGTTCTGAATGATCAAAATACAGTTACTATTACATAATATAGTCACTATTACAGCTAAAATTAGACATTAACAATTAACACTTTCCAAATCAAGTGCACATTGATAGCTAAGACTACATAAATGACTCCTTCTAGAAATTCCAATCTCCTTCTAATATCACCATTATCCTCCTTCAGCTGCTTCAACTCTTCTACAGTTTGATTGTTAACTGGTCCATCAAGCCAAGCAAAATAATTACATCCTCAATATTCCTGTGTGTCACAATAAGAAGACCCAAAATTTATTAAACACAAAAATAAGTATTTACCACACCAATTAAAAACCCAATAAAATCTACAAACCTTATAATTTGGGCACTTAATAAACCTCCTGCCATAATTCAGTTTTGTCCATGAAGTCATAATTATCACATAATCCCCACATATACATTTTTCAACCACCCTTTCACCCATCCTTCTGTTGGTGTGCGAAGAAGAGCTTATATTGGAAGCCATCATACTTCACTGCATAATTGATATAAATCCCAGAGGAAACAATTAAATTGCAAAGCCATAATTTCAGAGAGGCCCGAAACCATAGAATCTTCGCTGATAAGAGTTACAGTGTACAAAGTTTAGCTTGTAGTATCCCTTCTATAGTCCATCACTTCATTACTAGTTTTTCTCTTTTGTCAAGTTTCTGTAGCTACTAGTTTCGCATAGTTTCACTCTCATGGATTGCAAATGGAGTTGTACATGTACTCACACAGTTAATGTACTCACATAGTTAATATCAATTAAGCCCATTTAATTCGGAAAAAAGCCATAACTTGATATAAAAGTAAGAGAAGGCAATAAAAACACAAAAATGCATACCTGATTGATAATTATACAGCCATAAATTTTATGTTCTCAAATAAAAGATAGAACATGTCAACATCAACCAAACAATAAAAGGAAGAAGCATATAAATTTGATACAAAATTATACACTCATTTATTAAATGAGGTGAGGGAAGTATCAAAGAGGTTAACGGATTCAAAATTGTGGATTGTTGAAGCTAAGGGATTCAAATGAACAATGGTTGAAGCCAAGGGATTCAAAACGAGGAAGGAAGGTTTTAAAGACTGATAAACAAGAAAACACTTACCTTTCAATAGAGGAAATCTCCAGCACGATCCCTCCTCCAACCTTCACCGTCGATTTGCATCACTATTTCAGTGCCCTAACCCTTTGCCCTTTTTCTTCTCTCAACAATATTTTCTTTTTCCTTTCTATTGCGACTCGTGTACGGTGTGTGTGCGTTCAGTATTTATGTTCTTTTTTAAAATTTATTTTATTTTATTACTTAATTATCTAGTCAGATATCCCAATCAGCTGCCAGGTCAGTGTAACAAACGAAGTTAGTGCCACCTAGGACAACTTAACGCCGTTAAGTGCTTAATCAAGTCATTTTCAAAGTTTAGGGACTAACTATCATAAACAGTGTAAACTTGAAGGACTAAAACCACATGTTTCAAACTTGAGGGACTAAAAGCAAAATTGGGTAAAACTTGAGGGACCAAAAGTTATATTAACCTTATAAAAATTAAAATAAAAAATTAGAAATAATTAAAACTTACGTAATAAAAGATGTATCTGATGAAAACACGATTAAAATTAAGAAATAAAAAAAACTAAATACTTAAAGCAATATTTTGTTAAAACAAATATCTATATAAAAATAGAGATAAGTAGTACCTTTATAAAAATTCTAAATATATAAGATATACTCCCTCCATCCCTATATATAAGAGCAAAAAATTTGAATGGTTTTGTTCCTTTTTATAAGAGCCTGACACAATTTGTCAAAGCATTTAATGAGTTTTTTTCCTATTTTACCCATCATTATTCTTTCTATTCACATTCTCTTTCATACTCATTGATAACACTATTATCACATTTCTCTCTCTTACATAAATAAGGGCAAACTTGAGGAAACAAAATTATTTCAGACATATTTATCTATCTTAACCACTTCCGTAATCTGTGTGATTTTACCTATTTGGCTCTTATAATAAGGGACAGAGGGAGTATTAAAGTCTTAGATATTTTTAATATATTGTATCATAGATATATAATTAATATGATAATATCTTTTTATACAAATAAGGTTTATAGAAAAAAAATATCAATTCTAACTTTAGAGTATCAGCATTGGACAAAACAGTGGAATTACGGGTGCTCATCTATGATACAATATACAATATTTATTATCATAATTATTTATATTTATAAGTATAAATATTCACAAAAATTGTGGCTGCATCATGGGAATTAGGGGTGCTCATCTAGCCTATGGGGCCGCAACGCCAGCCCAGTAACATCCTAAAATTTAATTAAGGATTAGTATTTATTAGAGTTAAATTATGGGAATAATTAAGGACTTACATGGATTCTTGTGATTAAATTTAGGATATTGAGGATGGTGGTGATCTTCTGTAAGAATAGGAATGATTTGGGTCTAATATGATTGATGATTGGTTATGGTTTGAGGAGCATTAGGATAATTGAGGATTAGAGAGCATAAGTATTTCAATTTGGGGAAATTTGGGCTTTGGAGGATCAATATAGGCCAAAAGCCTCAAAGGGTCTTTGCCATGGGTTTGCTGCCACAGCAAAAACCCAATGTTTGGATTTTTAAAAGACACGTTAGCGTCATTTTTAGAAGAGGAGATAAGGAAGTTCAAAAAGAACCAAAGAGGCTCTGTTAGGGGTTCAAATCCCAAAGGGCTGGGGTTGTTTTGAGGCTTCTAAATTTCTTGGTAAGTGTTCCTAACTAGATTTCTATCCTTCTTATTTTTTTTTTTCAGATTTGGAGATTTTTAAAATCTTAGGGGTTTGTGATGATATAGAAAATTATGGGTTGTTTGGTGGTTCCTAGTTTATCATTTGAATCATTTGAGGTTATTTAAAGGTTCTAATGGTTTAGTTTTGGTAGATTTGATCATATGTGAAATTTCTCTTAATTAAAATTTGAATAAGATAGGGTTTGTGAGAGAATATGAAATCTATCAACCATGTTATTTTAACAACCATTGTAGTTGATCATTTTTCTAACATGGTTTGGTTTTAATATCCATGATAGCAATTGTATCATATTAGGAAGTGTCTTTTCTATCATGGATAATGTTTTCAACTATTACTTAATTGATTTTCTAACTATGACAGTTCTTATTCTGATTTTACATAAAACTCTTTTTGCTCTCATAGTTAGCATAATTGTGTTTCAAGGATGTTTATTAGAATTAATTGTGGATTAATCATGATCCAACTCAGGAAAAAAAAGCCTTGCCTTGCCTAGAAAAAATAGGCCTTCACGGGGTAGGACCACTAGAAGAGCAGGTCGAGCATCAGTTACAGTACGCTTCCCTGCTCATTTGGCCCTACCCATAAAATATGTATAATTCTGTTTAAAAAAAATAATATATTGAAATGGTTTATGAGTGATTAGATGTTACTTATTTCTTGTTCTTATAAGTATATTGCGTTAAGACATATTGTGATGTTTTTTATTAATAGATTATCATAGAATTGTGTGTAATGTTGAAATTTATATTTATTCTTGTTAAGTATTCCAATTTGGGAAGTTATATAATATATTTGATATTTAAAATATTATTTGTATTTGAACTTTTTTCATATATGATATTATGGTAAGGCGTTACCACTTTTGACATGGAAGCTCGCCCCGCCCGCCCCAACCCTACCTGAAATGAAAAGGTTTTTTCACGTACAAAGCTGGGCAGCATGCTGCAAAATGTAGCCCGTTCAATCTTCGGGCTTGGGTCATATGCCCTGCCCATGAACACCCATAGTTTCAATAAATAGATAATTAAACTTGAGCCGGTCAAGGAGTAGGTTAGCTTGAAGTTGACTCGGGGGGGCAGACCAGTGGGGATAAATAATTACTCGATCCATCTATATAAATAAGGTCTTTTTTTAAATGGTTTGTCCCTTTTTATAAGATCTTATTTGACTTTGTTTGAGTAATAAATATGTTTTTCCAATTTTGCCCATACATTACTTTATCCCACACATTCTCTTTCATCTTTTCCCCCCCATAATTACTCTCTCTCTCTCTCTCTCTCTCTCTCTCTTACTCATTTATAAATAAGGCAGCTTTAGGAAAAGGATTATATATCCTTCACATTTATTGTTTTTAACTATCTTTATTTTATTTTTTAGGAAACCGCAATTCGATTAAAATGACCTTATATACAAGGATGAAGGGCATAAAAAATAATTTAAATTATCATCACAACATCAAATACTAAAATTACTCGCTTCAATCCTAAATATTAGACATATTTACTTAATTTGATTATATTAAGGATGTTAGTTAAGTTAGTTAAAATCATATGATATTACCAAAACATCCTAGCCATCAAACTTTATTTCCACCCTCCTTCTCTTACTATTTATTATTGAAGAACATCAATAGGGATAATCTGGGGAAAATTTGAGAAGAATTAGAAAGAAAAATCCTATATTTAGGATCAAGCTTACCTTCCTAAATAGGTTCTATATTTAGGAACGGAGGAAGTAATTCAATACCTTGAATTATTATCAAAATGAGACATATTGATATTATAGCGTAAGTCCAGCATCCAATGAAACCAAAATCCGTAATCAATAAATATTATTTATAATATATATATCAAAATAGATAAATGATTATAAAAATTTATACTCTTACTCCTTTATTCACTAAACTAATTTGATAAAAAATCATTGAATTAATAGTTATTAACACTAAAATCATCATTAGTTTCAACCTATAGTATCTTCTACAGTTCATGAAATTTTTTTTTGAAGAGCAGCCCAACAACTCGCTGGTTACTCGGGGTTAAGTCTGGTTTGCATTGGGTCACCCCATGTTGTTGTGATTCTGGGTTTAAGGACCTACCCATACCAGTTGCATGGCCTAGTCTGGCAGGTTCCTAGTTAGTCATTAGCATTAAATATATGGAGGGTCGGTCTGGGATGTGCATCACGTTTTATTCTTAACTGTTCATTTTATTTTGGGAAAACTAATTTGTGGTCCCATTGAGAACACATAGTTAAAGAAATGTCCCACAAAATGATCAAATTAAAGTTAGGTCCCTAGGGGCCTGATTTGTATTAAATCTCAAATCTAATTTACCCTTTTACCCTCTTATATTTGACAAAGTAAAGGAGCAAGATAGAAGAAGCACTTCAGGGCCATTCTTGCTCTGGGAAGACTCACGAAGACCACCAAGAAGGCACAAACACCATCCACCATCCATTATGTGAATACCTAACATGAATTTATGTCCTAAACTAGTAGTATATCCAGAAATTCAATTTCCCATGCCTGGTAGTAGTGCGATTTAGATGAATGTTTTAAAACAAAAGTCAAAACTTTCTATAGAAATCTGATTTGGGATGAATGTTTAGCATACAAGACATATTTATATGAAAAATTTAGTGATTTTTTGTTGTTTTTATGATGTAAGTTGGTTTCTCATTTGTAGTTGATGAGGAATTGTGTTGGTATTATATTTGGAGGTGTATGTACTCTGTTTTTTTTTTCATAAAAAACAGGGAAACATAGGTGGTAACCAAATTTTTTTTGACCTTTACGAATTTCCATTGTTTTTGGATAAAAAAACAAAGTATATATACCCCAAATATAGCACCAACTCAAGCCCTCATTAACAACAAATGAGAAACCAACTTACATCATAAGAACAACAAAAAATCACTAAGCTTTGTATATAAATATATCTTTTATGCTCAGACATTTATATCAAATCAGATTTCTATGGAAAGTTCTTACTTTTATTTTAAAACATTTATCCTAAATCACATTCCTACTAGATATGGGAAACTGAATTTTTGAACATACCACTAGTTTAGGACATAAGTTCAAGTTAGATATTCACATGATGGATGGGTCATGGATGATTTATGTGCTTTCTTGGTGGCCTTCTTGAGTCTTCCTGGAGTAGTGCTTATTCTATCTTGCTACTTTACTTTGTTAAATATAAGGAAGGTAAGGGGGTAAATAAGGTTTGAAACTTAATACAAATCTAGTCTCTAGAAACCTTACTTTAGTTTGGCTATTTTGTGGAACTCTCCTTAGTAACATGTCATATCCATTTTTGTTGGCAAAAAAAAAAAAAAAAAAACATGTCATATCCCAAATTAATTTTCCCTTTTATTTTTATTCCATTTTATCGAACCCTTTTACTAATCCTAGTAGTAACCATCTTCAGCGTTCCCTCCCAAAAATCAGTTCGGCGCTCTTAAACCTTCGTGCTCCATTGGCGCGCTCTATCAATAAGGATTTTTCTGCCGTTGCTTCAATCGTTAAGGTACGTTTCAGTTGCCAATGTCGTTCTTCGCGCTCTATCAATAGTAGGTTGTGCTGGCATTACTTATATTGAATCTTTGATCCTAGCTGCTTGCTGCTTTGAAGTAGGTAAGCTCCTGGTTCCCTATTTTCATCTCCTTTCTTCTTCAATCATAATCGCGAATCTTCTCCTGTTGTTGTTTATGTTGCCTTGAACTAAAGCTCTCACTATCACATTCTGGCTGTTGTAATTAGAAACTAGCGTCGTTTTTCCCATTTCACTTTGTGTATATTCTTAATTCTAGGGAGTCATTGTCAAATTTATCAGAGGTATTTCTTTCCCTCAAGATATTAATTTTGTAGGATTTAACGATGCCCAGAAGACCTAGAAGGCATAACCGGCATCGGAAAGCTCGGCCTTTGACATTCTCCCGTTTTGTTCGTTCAGTAGCCCAAATGGCCTCCATTTCCAAGTATAATAAAAAATCTGATCCAAGCTTCGCAGGTAATCCCTAACTCTACAGTAATGTACAATTCATAGTCCGTTAATGCTGACAGTTTGCATCATCGCGTCCTAGTTTCCAAGTCTTTAACCCACTACCCAGGCAATGGGTTTGCTAAGCGCACTTTGGAGGAGAAGACCAAGCAATCTGAGTCATCTGATGAAGAGTTTGAAGTAATTGTTCACATATGATATGATTTATTGTATTTAAGGTATTTAAATTAAATTTGGGGAATAACTAGAAAATGATTAAAGTATGGTTTCTGTCATTGAAGGGTGTTGTACAAGCTGATTTTTCCTTCTTTGATTCTAAACCTGGTGACTTTCATGGAGTAAAGAACTTGCTCCAAACTTTCTTGGATGATAAACAATGGGATTTGAGTGGTTTCGTAGACTTAATTTTGGAACAGACTACAGTGGGCACTGTTGTAAAAGTAGAGGATGATGAGGATGAGGGGCTTTTTTCTGTTGTGACTGCTCTGAATTTATCGATATATAGGGTAAGTGACTCTAGAAATTATTAGTTGTCATGTCTTATTATTACCACATTATCTTTTGGCTGGCCTCAATTGTTATTATGTGAAATCATCTTCGTCTCCATCTCATCCAGTTCCTTTTGCATTTATGTGAAAATGTCATCTAGACCCTTATTAAAATTACCAGTTTGGTGATTAGTTACAAGTATGAGATGGAAAGCTTCCTGGATCAAAATATTAATGACATGTTCCTTATTTAAGACAACACATCAAATCATATCATATGCGTGTGCATGTGTTTGTTTAGAAATTGCCAATTTGATGCATGACTGGCACAGTATTTCAGCACTTGCAGAAGCTTGACTATGTCCTCTTTCCAGGAGCAAAAATGTATCGTGGAACTCAAGGATTTCCTGCTTAAATCATGCAAAGAAAAGGGCACATTTGATCAATTGAAACTTATTTTGGGGGAACAAGCACATGATGTTGGTCTTCTGGTGTCCCAGCGTGTAGTGAATCTTCCTTTACAGCTTTTGCCACATCTTTATGATGCCCTTTTTGATGAAGTGTCATGGGCGACAGAAGATGAGGTCAGATGTTGATAGTATTGGATGGGTGAGGATGGTATATATGATTCAACTTGATCACGAGATGCTAACTTTGTTCAGGGAACTTATAATTTATTGTTTTGCATTTTTGTAGCTAACAGAGGAGCTACGAAATTCCTTCAAGTTCACACATTATATACTATATAGTAAAATTTATAAGGTACCCTTCTGTAGCTTCTTCCTTCTATTCATTGTCTTCTCTTTTTGGTTACTCTAGAGTTTCTGGTTTAGTTTATTTTCTTATTTTTTACTTCTTGATGTTTCTCTTCTTGACTGAATGTAAAAACACAGCATAAGAATGCAGAGCAGACTAGAAAACTGAACAATGATGATGCAATTATATATATAAAGCCTGAGGACGAGCTTTTTCACAAGGTAATGAACTACTAATGCTTCTGATGATCTTGTTGACTCGCTGTATATTTCTTTCTCTTGCCTTACTAACTACTTTCTAAAATTTATTGCAGTTGAGCTCCTGGTTTTTCGTCTTTCCATTGCAAACTTCTCAGCCTCAAACTCGTGAGGCAAGTATTATGATTTCTCATATGATGCTCACATTCTTAGCAGGAAGTTTATTCTCTCCCATCTTTTATGGGATACAGTTAAATTTCCACCTAGTTTAATTCGGGATTGGGGTATGGGGGTCCATGGGCATTTTTAGTAAGTAATCCAACAACCTATCTGAGTTAAACTTCTCTAGTTTACTTGCTCTTATCCCTGGTCGATGAAGAGTGGAACATCTGGGTAGGGTACTCTCTTGAATTTAAGATTCATTCTCATCCTCCCCTCTACAATCAACATTCTATGATTAGGTAGGATTACTAAATTAACATGATAAGATAGAGTGCTAACGAGATGACCAAGTCCAAGTTATTGGAATCAATTTTAATGCTCTCAGCTTAAATTTTTTTAACAAATTTAGAATTTCAGTTTTATTTTTGTTAGGAAATAAATATATAGAATCATATCAAATTCCTATCAATCAGGGATTATGATTAGGAGCATATTTTCATTAATTGTCATTTAATATTGAGGCTCCCCTCCTCTTGTATATATACCTTATTGTACATATCAATAGATAAGAAATTCAGATGGCTTTGATTTCTCTAGTTTACATGGTACCAGAGCTAGGTTAAGTTTTGTTTCCTTCTGTCAAGTTTTTTTTCTGTTCGCGTACTGTTCATCGCACTGTTTCGTCACTGTTTGTGTACTGTTCATCGCACTGTTCACGGTGTACTGTTCGCCGAAAACTGTTCACATTTTTTCCTGCTTTTCTGGCGAGTTTTGGCCGGATCTTTTGTGTGCAGTGTTGCCTCCTCTTTCCGATGGAACTTTTCAGATTCAGGTGACTTTGTTTTTGGGCGTTTGTAGGTCTGTAAATTCAGATCATTGTATTTGAATTTTCTGCTCTCCATCCGTATTGGTTATGGAGTTTGGATTTTTTGTTGTGAAGCCCTTTGTGTGGCTGTTTAAATTAGAGTCCTTGGTGTGGCTGCTAATTCTCTTGATGGAGTTTCCTTGGTTTGAATGTTTTTTCTGTGACATTTGGTCTAATTTTGTTGCTTTGGGCATTGCATTTGGTATTCTGATTATTCTCTTGAGATACTTTATGGCTGATAGTTGTGGCAATTTAGGGTTGACCGACGGTGTTATGGTGTCTAATGTGGAGTATGCAGAATTTGTTCGGTATCGTGAGTTGCAGAATAATGTTACCTCATCTGTATGTGGACTTGTTGCATCAGGTACTTCAGAGACGTGCCTTGTCTCTACTTCCTCCAAATGGGTTCTAGATTCTGGTTCTAGATTCTACTTTCCAGTCAGTGTACTTAGCCATTTCATGGCAGCCCCTACTATAGGCCAGTGGGAAGCATTGGAGCATGTATTACATTACTTAAAGGGGTCGCCTGGTCGTGGTATACTCTATGCAAATCATGGACATACCGAGATCGAATGTTTCTGTGATGCAGATCATGCAGGGTCAAAATCTATGAGAAGATCCACCACAGGTTATTGTGTATTTGTAGGTGGGAACTTGGTTTCTTGGAAAAGCAAGAAGCAGGATGTGGTATCCCGGTTTAGTGCAGAAGCTGAATATAGAGCCATGGCTCAGTCAGTACAGGAAATTGTATGGATTCACCAATTAATGAAGGAAGTTGGTTTTGCCACGTCTTTACCTGCTAAGGTGTGGTGTGATAATAAAGCTGCTCTACACATAGCATCAAATTCAGTGTTTCATGAGCGTACGAAACATATTGAGATTGACTGCCATTTTGTGCGTGATAAGCTCAAGGAAAACTTCATCTCTACAGGACATGTGAGGTCTAGTGACCAATTGGAGGATCTATTGACAAAAGCTTTGAATGGAACTCGGGTCGATTATCTTTGTAACAAGTTGGGCATGATTAACATCTATGCTCCAACTTGAGGGGGAGTGTTAGGAAATAAATATATAGAATCAGATCAAATATCTATCAATAAGGGATTATGATTGTGAGCATATTTTCATTAATTGTCATTTAATATTGAGGCTCCCCTCCTCTTGTGTATATATACCTTATTGTACATATCAATAGATAAGAAATTCAGATGGTTTTGATTTCTCTAGTTTACAATTTTCTTGCTCAGATTACCCCATAGCTATATCTTCAGTGATTCTGAATTTGATATTCATGATTTGCCTTTTACAACTAAAGAATTACAGGTCAATGGGGTTAGTCATGGCTATTGAAGCAGTCAAAATTCCCACATTTCGGCAAGAATTACGTTCTCTTATAAGTGAACTCTGATGCAAACCATTAAGTGACATTATTTTGAACATACAGTCAAACTTCTTATTCATCTTCATATGATCGCGGTGCTAAATTTTAATATTTTTCCTTGGTCATGGGTGGTAGGCGCTTCTAAGAACGCACTCTTCTGCATTAGCCTGGTTAATTTAAATTTTCTCTTGGTGAAACGAACTTAAATAGATAAACTGAGTTAACCCAGTTTATGGCCATTTTTGTTATTGCGGTGCAAATTGACCAGATATTTGTGGACAATATTTTCCAGGGTTTACCCCTGGATGCTTAGTGAAACATGTTACTATATTCGACGGCTATAGGTAAACGTTGCTTTGGATCGAGTAAACTGATGACAATACGATTCTGTCAGTAATTGTTGAATTAACCGTATGGAAAGATGTAAATTACGCGTACAAATCACTTTCCAGATTTTTCATGCGTGAATGGTTTGCTTCCTAGTATTGGAGGTTTGGGAACAATGGTTATTCCTATTTGGCCTTCTTCTTCTTCTTCTTCTTCTTTTTGGATTTATCCTTAGTATCCCAGGTAGGTAATCTTTTAGGAACATTAACGGTCCCATGCTAATGTGAATCGTTGATTGTGGGTATCTCGATGGGTGGGACAGCTGGCTAAGAGTTTTAATATGCCCTATGCCCAAGAGAGAATCGAACCCCTAACCTTGGTTAAGATTGGATGAGCCATTGACCACTCAATCAAACGTTCCTGATTATATTTGGCCTTCTGGGGAATAAAAGGGTGTAAGCGTAAAAGGTAAAGACAAAAATTAAACTGGAAATTAAACATGGTTTATAGCCATGTAAGACCATATTAATGAGTAAGAGTGTAGTTTGCTAGTCAATCCATGTATGAATTCCCTTCCGTGCAGTTGTGAACTCAATAATTATTTTTTATCTGTTTGCAAAGGTTATGTTGTTTAGTTTTACTTGTGGTAACTTGTAAACCTGAAACTCGAGGGCAATTGTAAGCGAATCAATTTGGAAAATTTTGTTAAAACCCATTCCCTTGATTCTCTCCAATCAGGATGGAATAGTCCGTGATAGCGCATCAACACCCCAGCAAATGCCTCAACTAATTGTGTAGCTACTTGTGTCAATTACTACTTCCTCTACTAAAGACTCAGACGCCTCTTATCCTTGTGAAATTAATTGGGAGTCAACAATAGCAGTTAGTTTTAGGTGGTTGGCATGACTTTTTTTAGGATGTTATGCTGATGTCGTACTCCCCTGTTCCTTGTCATAGTAGGAGAGCCTCCTATTATACATGCACTTTCTCTCTTTCCACTAATCCTGCGTATAATATTTGTGTTGACCAAGAATTTGTTCTGTAGCAGATGTAAAACAAACCTCTATCTACTAGACTGTGTTGGGACGGGGAACTAATTTATAATATACTGTACTTGAACCAGGTTTGTCTCCTCACAAGTCATCAACACTGATACCTAGTACCGAGGGTATAAAAGCTTTGATTAGTTTATATATATATATATATATCAACCTATTCAGCTTGATAATCTAATGGAGTAACATATTAATGTAAAGAAAAGGTATTATGTTAAAGGTTGAATAAGGAAGGACTTTGTGATACATGTATAATTTGAAACACAACATTACAAGAGAAGGCGGTATGAGATTGGGGGGGGGGGGGGGGGTTGTATTTGTGGGCATATATATAGATAGAATAGAAGCAGTGGGTATATGGGGCAGGTCGTTGAGGCATGCATATTGGCGTATGTATGTAGGTAGGATGAAAATGAGGAAGGAAAATCAGAGAAGGGAGGAGGAGGAGGAGTAGATGAAGTGATGGATGAGATCGTACAAAGCGTGGGCTTTGGGGGGTTCAAAGATCTCAACGGCGTGGAAGCCATCGGGGGAAAAATGGGGGACCACATGGACCCCACGTGCTTCGAGAATGGTGGCGAACTCCTTCTGCCTGTCCACCAGGGGGTCCCCACAGTAGCCATTCAACAGGCACCGGGGCAGCCGTGAGATCTTCTCCCCATGCAGGCCATCAGCAACAGCAGGATTGCAGTACTCATGGTCGCGGTCGGCCCCCAAGGGGAGGGAGAGGGCCCACATGAGATCATTGGCCGGAAGGGGCAGGATGCGATCGTTGGCCAGACTCAACTCGGAGGCGGTCCTCTGGACGCCACCAAAGTAGGGAGAGTTGAGGATGAGGCCTTGGATGCGGAGGGGGGAGAGGTCGAGATGGGTGGAGCGTAGGGCGGCGAAGTAGGCGATATTGGCGCCGGCGCTGCTGCCCATGAGGAAGCAGGAGGAGAAGTCGGCGTGGAGTTTCAACCAGGGGTCGGAGGAGTCGGGGTGGAGGGCCTGGTTGCGGAGCCAGAGGATGGCATCGAGGGCGTCGTCGTAGGCGGAGGGGAGGCGGTGCTCGGGGGCGAGGCGGTAGTCGAGGGAGAGGAGGAGGGCGGGGAGGCGGGAGGAGAGGGAGGAGCAGGAGTGGTGGAAGAAGGAGGAGGAGGGGTGGTAGAACACGAATCCCCCGCCGTGGAAGTAGAGGAAGAGTGGGAGTTTGTTGGAGGGAGAGGGAGAGGGAGAGGGAGAGGGAGAGGGGTGGGGGAGGAAGATGCGGAGGGAGGTGTTCAGGGCTGGGTTCAGGGGCACATCCTTCCACACGCAAATGGATTGTGATTCCGTTGGTGTGGGAGACGGCGCCACCGTGGGGACGGGCCTCAGCCTGCTCAGGGAGCCATCCTCATTGAGTTTTATGTTCAGGAATTCATAGGGGTCGATGGAAGAGGTTTTTCCCTCATGTTGCGCAAGTTGCTCCTCTTCCTCCCCCATCCTTCAATGCTCACACCCACCGCCCACTCATATTTATGCATGTCTCTCTTCCCCCCACCCAACTCCAATTAATGACCACGTTCCTTAACACCGCATCCATGGTTCCGTATTTTCTCAATTAATTAATGGCCTCCTCTGTTTGGTTTTATCACTACCAAGAAACTTCATTCACATTATGTTCCCTCTCCTATTGGGTGGTTCACGTTGAGTTGAGATAAAGAAAACAGTGGCAACACGGGGAGGCCTGGGTTTAGTTGAAAGGTCCATTCCATCACACTATCACGCACCAATATTTCAATACAGAGATTTTCACGTTTAACTGCCTCACACTACCTCATCATGACAGCCCATATTATGGGTCGTGTGCCCGTCTCAACAAAAGAATCGTGCAAGAGAAATGCACTGTGAGGCTGTAAAGGAGATGAACATGGTGAAATTTTGGAGGCAAATAGTGGCGCAGTTCATTAATCTTGAGACATTGATGTGTTCAAATATCTCATGCGTGCCCTTAATTAAACTAATGGCATACTGGTAGTAGTTTTATGACCGCCTCCTTGGGATGGTGTTAAAAACGTCAAATTTGGTGAGTAAAATTTAATCGGATGAATACCCCATGAATTGATTGGGGCCTTAACTCGCTTCACCGCAAATACCATTAACCTCACATAACATTTAAACATATAAACCCAAATGGCCCTCTCATGACTAAGTCATGACTTCTCATGAAATAATCCTCACTTTAAACCTCAATTCAACATTGGTTTTACCTTCCACTTTGATTTCTACCCTAACGTTTAGGTACAATCCATGGTCTACCACCAGATATCATAGCTTGCCACTAATTTGGCTCCCAAAATTTTAATCTCAAATCCTTACCCAAATCTTAACTACGCGGCTTGGATCACTTCCCAAACATACTGTTACAGGCAGCTTGCCTCATTGAAGCCTACCATGGCAATATCCCTACACTTATTTCACAATTCGATTTCTTTTTTTCAACCTCGGAGTTCACAATCCTCAATTGCAAACACAAACTATTCATAGTTTGACCCCTCACAACCTTATGTAGGTAGAGTTTCATATATACCATATCTCTTATGCCATATTTGCTTTCTAAACCCTGTTTATTAGCCACTAATCCTCTCACTAATCAAGTTTAATTTAAACTAACTATGATAGAAAAAGAAGTTCACTTAGTATAAAACTACTATAATACTAGTAGCTAGTTAGAAAATGCTTTGGCTAATCATCAAACAAATATCAATGATAGAAAAGAAAGTTTCTTGCAATATGGGAAACAACTTATCGTGGATATAAAATAATTCATGTAAACCTTGTAAATGCTAACTATGTTAAAAAGTAATGACCTAATATGGCTATAAAGATTTCCATCACATCTCAAAGTTCTCTTTTACAAAAGTTCCTTCAACAAAGTGTTAGGTAAAACCATATTAGATAAAGAAAGGAACCAACATGGTAATTCCAAAAGTTTCTTCGAAAACCCAATACCTATCTTAGGAAGACAGTAGTTAACATCGTTTAAAATCAAATTAAATATACAAGTAAGATAACTATGTTAGAAAAAGAATAAAGTTAACATAGATATAAAAGATTTTCCTAAAAACTCTTATCAAGTGTAAATAAGATAACTATGTTAGAAAATGATTAACCTAACTAACACAGTAATAAAAGGTTTCACCCTATAAATATTTTCAAGTTTATTATATTAGAAAATGTTCATATAACACGGTAATTTAAAATTGGATTACAAATAATAGTTACACCTTTATTAATCCCTTTAACACAATGTAACATCTTATAAATTAATTGAGGATCAGTGGGGGTAATTAGGAATTGGTTAATTGGAGATGATGAATTATGAGAATATTTGGGAAATTTTGAGGTATTTTTGGAGAGTTTTAAAGGCTTAACTTCTCCCTTATTTTAAGGACAATAATTTTGAGAAAATTATTTTTAGGTTCAAAGGAGTTTATTATGGGAGAAAATAATTAAAAGGTATTGTAGGTAAATTTTTGAAAATGAAAAAAAAATTGAAACTCAAAATAAATAGGGAAAAAGACAAATAAATACCCTTCAATTTATAAAATCCCATTAACAACTTCATGATAGGTATTAACAACACAACAACCTATCATAAAGTTGTTAATACCTATCATGAAGTTGTTAATGAGATTTTGCAAATTGGAGGGTATTTATTTGTCTTTTTCCCAAATAAATATCTTATTTGGGGAATTTAGGGCTTAATATTGTATTTTTCCTACCCTTTTTTCTTTTTTCTTTTCTCCCTCTTTTTCTTCTTATTCTTCCTCTCCTTCCCTCTCATTTGCGTGTAGCAACCCCCAACGTCTCTCTCTCTCTCTCCCCCCTTCTCTCCCATCGTCATCCCCTTAACGGCAAAGAGCTCGCCGGAGTAAGGCTGGCAATTTCCGCTCCTCCCTTCGTCTATTTTTCTCTCTTCCTTTCCTCCATTAACGTCGTCATTCAAGCTTTAAGGGAGGGATTTTGCGGTAGAAAACTCGCTAGAAACTGCCACCTTTCTCCACCACTCACCTCCTCTCACCTTCTACTTCCTTCCTTTGCTCATTTTTGGTTCCATTTGTGCCTCAGGAAAGAGATCGAAAAAGTTTTTGGCCGGACCTTTCAGAGCTCACCGGCGCCGAAGCGATGGGTTTTCCGGGCAACTAAGACCATATTCGGACTCCCAGTAAGTATTATCTACACGTATATGTTATTAGTTTCTTCAATCTGTACCATTTCAAAAATAGGCCTTGTCTGAGTTGGGGTTTTGGGATATCTTAACCCATTATATTGGAGTTTAATAATTGATTTAAAATTTTCATGAAGAAATTTACAATTTATTTGAGGTTTTCTAATTTATTTGGAATTTCTGAGTTTAGGGAAAATTTAGGGATATTATGATCTGACTTAGGGGGTGAATATGGTGCCCAGCTGTCTTGTATGCCCACCCGAGCGCAGAAAAAAAATTGCACAACCCAGCCTTAAAAAAGTAGCCCTAAATATTTTGGGTAGGGCTAATTATTGGGCAGGGCCGGGCATCGGGCAAGGGGTCCTGCCCTGCTCATTTAGCCCAGCCTTAAAAATTATATAACATTTATTTAAAATATATAATATTCATCATATATTATTTTATATAAAATACATGTTATTCAGTCTATATTAATTTAATAAAAATATACATAGATATTTATATATTTGATCTAATATATCCTAAAAGCAATATCGATTTAATTCTGATATGTACATTTTTTTATATAATATAGCTAGAAAATCACAACTTGGGTAAGGAAGCGTCCATCCAACCCAGCCCAACCTTACCCAACCCAGAATTGTTAGGGCTTTTATTGGGCAGGGCTGGGTATTGGGCTGCAAAATGCCGCCCATTCATTTTTAGGGCTGACTTGTCTAAGGTTAATTGATGATTTCTGGAGTTTATTTAAGATTATATTATGATGATAATCTGGCTAATTTAGTGGAATTTTTTGGGGTGATAATTTAGTGCAATTTTTAGAGTGATAAAGTTTCGAGTAAGCTAATGATTAAGTAGGAATTCTTGAAATATGGAACTTTTAGGTTAATTGATGATTTTAGTAAATTTATGGATATTAAATTAAGGCTGTTGATTGGGTAAATATGATTAAATTTAGATGTTATGGGAGTTGAAAGGATTTACTTGGGTAGGTGAGGTTGGATTTTGAGATCTTAGGATGGATATGAATGGAGGATTATAATGGTTTAGTTGAGGGAATTAAAGAGAGGTTTGAATTAAATTTCATATATGAACACTTAATTCAAGTGCTAATTTTATTGTATGTGACTGTTTTGTAGATGATGAATTGTTCAAGTCAAGCGCAGAGAGTTGTTTTGTTGCAGCATTTGGGTATCTAGTTAAAGGTAACCGCTTCTAGTAGTGTTGTGCGTGCCCACGTTGTTAGTGAGAAAAACTTACCAGAAAGCAGAGGAAAGTTTGAAATGCAAGAGGAAGTAGAATCGCATAGGGCGTTTGAGCGCAAGGAAAGAAACGTTCAAGTCGAGAAGATCTTGGAAACTGTCGTGTGCAGGGAAATTTAAAGAAGATGCTGGCGCACCCATGACT
Organism: Mimosa bimucronata; assembly: GCA_037074515.1. Taxonomy (NCBI): domain Eukaryota; kingdom Viridiplantae; phylum Streptophyta; class Magnoliopsida; order Fabales; family Fabaceae; genus Mimosa; species Mimosa bimucronata. Next base: position 41,060,354 of record CM073446.1, read on the forward strand.
AATGGCAGGGAGAGACGTGATCAACAGCTACAACGAACCAGATCAACAGTTGGGAATGGGTGTACCTTCCCATGCCAACTGCTCGCCGCCACCGCGCCACGTGGAGCTAAGGGAGTAAATGTAAGCCCCCAAAATTTCCCTCCTATTTCAAAAGCACCGTGACTCTTCCTATGGATCCAAGAGGTGAGCTCGTTCATGGAGGCCCATCAAGTGAAGCCTAGCTTGCAGTTACAAAGAGGCTTGATTCTCACGAGTCCCAGGCCCAAGAGACATAACAAATTCATGCTGCCCAAGAAACACTACCCAGAGCAAAGATTTCCCAACAAGAGAAAATACAGTAATGGAATCATTATAAATAAAGGCCACGTGGCAACAAGAGGAGGGAGTGACACTCAGATCCGAAGATCTTGCCGTCTAAAACTAACAACCCAATGATACTGTGAAAGAAGAACTCGGTAACGGGAAGATAATGGGAGGGAAATTTCGAACCAACCCCCCACGTTTTTGGCAATTGCATTTCAAATAATGAGAGGACTAAAAGAAGAGCAGAGGGTCCAGAAGAGGGACCTGAACATTCCTAAGTAAAAGAATTACTCTCAAAAGCATAAAAGCGCTCCTGTCTACTGATTCATTGTTCCTGTTTCCATTCTTGTTTTCAATTCGTATTTCCCTGTAATCGTCTTGTTATTTCAATTCTTGTTAGCCATTGTATCGTCTTGGCATCCGTTATCAGATTGCTGGTGACCCATTTATTGTAAATCATTCAAAAAAGTAAAAAACTATATAAAATATCTTAAATTTCATTGTTATCCATTTTTTGACCACCACAAATGTCACATTTTTTTGGGTTGGTGGCCTCTTCGTAGCTGCAGAAGCTTCTCATGAGCAAGCAGGTCTTACTAAAGCTCGCATTGACAACTTTATTACTGCTTCATACGAGAAGGTGATTTTGCAACTCCCACTTTTTTTCGGGTAATAATGTTAACCATACCTAGGCAAAATCCCTTTCTCTGGCCGCTCTCAGCAGTTTAATTTCACCAGTTCTTACGTGGATTTCGGCTTATGCTACGCAATTTGCTCCTTTGCTAGTCTCTATCTGTTTGAAACGTTCAAATTAGGCCTAGACTTGCTACAAGTTAAATACTCATTTCCTTAGAAAAAAAATACATTGAAAAAATATAGCAATGACATAACCACTTGATAGAAGAACAAACTTTGCAATCCATCAAATGTTTTATGAGCCTAATTTGTAGGCTACCAAAAATTATTGAGCCAATGTTGGGTTTTTTTTTCCCATTTTAAGTAGCTTGAGAGTTTTTTAAAATTCGAGGAATGAATTTTAAGTTAACTCGAAAAGAATTTTCCTTGGAACTTATTTTCTGTTTCGTTTGGGCCTGCTCTGATCCCTCACTTCAACAATACCATAACGGAATGAGTTCCTTTCAGTTCTGGTAAATGCCAACTGATTCTGTTTTCAGTTTCACCAAACATCATAAGTGGTCCGAATAATACAAGTTTGGCTGAGTTCGCATCATAAGTGCAGAAAGTCTCAAATGACAATAATCTCCATACGTACAACTTGAACCAGTCAGTACCGACTGTTAGAGTGTGGATTCTAACATTCTGTGTTGATGCAGAAACAGAGCCTTGTATACTGTGTATGAGGGCGTATGAATCATGTTGAGCAAAAGCAGGGGACCATGATTAGCAGAAAGCTAAGTATGGAGGTGACCAAAAAATGCGAGAACAAGATAATGAAATGGCCTTAATTCTTTGAAAAACTGGGTAACTCCTTAGAGAAAGTAAAGAAATAGAGATAGAGACTGTATCTGTATAACAAGTAAATCTCGTTTTGATAATGAAATTAGTAAGGTCAACGGAATGGCCATAGACTATCCATAATCTAGGAAAACACAGGCAATTAAGAAAGGCCGATAATAAGTCTTAAGGAAAAAAACGAAAAAGAAAAACGGGGAAGATGATAATGAGCAGACGCCACAGTCGAAAATGGTGACAGAACAAGAGGCGATTATCACATTATCACAATAACCTTTTTGTGGAAGAATGACGATGCTTTCATTGATCTAAACCACATCCTACTTTCCGTTTAGCTCCACATATCACAGCCCTAACACAATTGCAAATAAAAGATTATCATATGGACTATTCCATGCCTAAATTTCTCATTTCAGAACGTTTCAATTCAGAAGAGACATTGTTACGTCCCAGAAGTATTATAGGGGCTAATTAGTTTTTGCACTTAGTAAATAACTTTAAGAGTTTGGTTGTTAAAGTAGTTAGCAGCTCTTAGTTGAAGGAGTTACAAGTTTGACTGAGAGACCCACTTCACATTTTCACACCCATCACTTCTTTCTTTATTCTTCATCTCTTTACAAACACACCATTTGCATTCACGTACTTTTGTAAGCAGCTACAGCATAGTTAACACTTCGCATACATGAGAAGGTAGACCCCATGGCTGAACTTGAATAAAGCTCCTGTGAATACTCTTTTGTTGAAGTCTTCATACTATATTTAGTATAAAAATACCTCCAAAGTGGTACCGTATGGACTATGGAGTAAATACAAAAGGGAACTCAATCAAAAAGGCAATCCCTTTTCCGAGACCAGCTTCCCAGAATCTTGTTTGTTAGCAAATTAGAAGCGAGACACTGTATAAATTGTTGTTAATGTGAAGAAAACTAAAATCATAGTGTTTTACCATCATAAAATGTGTCATGTCTTGTCAGGGTCGGCCAATCAGTCTTCAGAATAGAGAATGCAGATATCAATTATAATTCAAAAGTTTCCTACCCAACATATTCTTGACTTTTACCAATAACTCACTGGAATGCAGCTACCTTTCTCATAAACCTTGTGACATCCGAAACTTTTCATATAATAAATTTCAATTTTCATGGTTTGGTCCAAAGAGGGTTGGCCGTTATGTGATTATTATATATGCCAAACTATTTCAATTCCATGTTTCTAACAATAAAAACTGAAAGACTGAAACAACCACTAGGGGTTTCATGCGCAGTTAGCAACTAAGTGGTATTAAAACATGAAAAACCTGCTCCCTTTTAATTTTTCCAAGGAAAAGTATAAAAACTAAACGCATATAGTAGGACCCAAGCACTGTGGTGATCAAATGATTATCTGCTACTCTCATTTTCAGGGACAGTGCAACTTCCACTTTGCCCAAATACATCATCATTACTTAAAAGGCAGGAATGGGGCCAAGATTTGTTGCCTTCATTGAAATTTATGCTCACTTACATAACACCACTTTTATAAAAGATGAGAAAAACAAATGCATATACGAATAACAATTGCCTGGGTCCTAATGAAAGCACTAATGTCGTGAAAAATCTATTTCACTAGTCGTTACAGTCACAAGGCGCCAAGAAATATATTCGTTAAAGAGGGCCAAATGGCATCATGAAAAAAGAAAAAACAAAAAAGTAATGTTCCATCACCTTTAGCAGGTCTCACACTCCTAAAAATTCAACAAATTGTAGAAGCATTTAAGCAAAAGATAAACGAGTCTTCTAACATTGTACTCTCAAAAGGTTCACTCTGATTAAAAAGTAAGTGAGCATTATGTCAGACTAGATATTCATATAAAGGATAAAAGAAGGAAAACAAAGGAAAGATACTGGTTTATATAGGGAAAGCAAATTACAATTTTCTTCCCCTTTTGCTGCATCAATTTCTACAAATTGTGAAAATTAGATTTGACCTACAACCATACACACTTGCATACGTTAATGATAATGACAAGAACTACTCAACCAACAAACTCACCGAGCCTTCTTTCGGGACTTGAACGGAAAATTGGATGGCGGTGATGGAGAAAACTCAAAAGGTAAGTGCGGCGGCTCAGCCTCACCAGAAAGCATGCCTACAATCTCTTTCATGGTCGGCCGCTTTGCTGGGGATCTCTGTAGACATAACAAGGCAATGGTGATGCAGAGCAATGCCTGCTCCTTGTCTAATGAATGAATGGAAGGGTCTATAAGATCCAAAAGCCTCCCACTGTGGGCAAGTTGCCGAGCCCATGAAATGAGATTAGCCCTTTCAAATTCTGACATTGGTGATGCTGTGACTTGAAGAGGTCGTCTTCCTGCTATCAGAACCAAGAGCAGAACTCCATAACTATAAACATCACATTTCTCAGAAAGCTGGCCACCGCCACCATATTCGGGAGCAATGTAACAAACAGTTCCTCTCATACTTGGCGTGCTGCTAATTCCACCACTCTTGGGTATATCCCCACTAACCCAATCCTGGCTGTTTCTTCTGCCATTTCTGAGCTCACCGCTCAAACCATCCAACCACCAGTCAATGCTTCCTCTGCTAGTCTTGCTCTTCTTGCTCTTCTTCTTCTTCTTTTTCACTGGCACCATTTCATCATCTTTCTGCCACCATGATTCACCATTGGAATTCGAATCCAGACTTCTTTTCTTCTTCTTCTTCTTCTTGGTGAGCTCCTCACAGAACTCCTCCTTCCACCATTCTCTGGGTTTCCGGTTCGTCTCCTTCTTCTTGACTTTTTCTTCATCCGATGATGCCCACCAATCCAATCTCTTTTTCTGCTTCTTTGACTCGATTTGCTGGGCTGGAGTAGTAGCCCCTGCGGTGCTTGGAGACGCAATCCATTCGCCTTTTGGTCTTTCCTTCTTAATCTCACTCCCGATCCACTCCATCACATAATCTTTCACCCTTCCCGATTCCGACCCACCTCCATTGTCCTGCTTCCACCACCAATCCCTGCCCGAACCACCCTTCTTCCGGATCAAATCTTTTCCACTATCAATGCTAAATTTATCAAAGCACCCTTCTGAGACACTTGCCCCCACCTCTGGCGACAGTGCTACCGTCGTCTCCGGAGAGGCTTCAGAGTCCAAAATCCTAATCAAGCAACTCTCTGGTGACCGATCGACCGCTGCACTACCTTCTTCAAACCCAGTGGTGACGCTCTCCGCCTCCTCCAAAATCGACCCATGGTCATCCCCCAAGTCACCAATCCCATCCCTCTTCGCGCCCTCTTCTTCTCCCCCATTTTCCTCCACCATTTCCAGATCGTCTGTTTTCAACCTAGCAAGTCCGAAATCCCCAATCTTCGCCGAGAAGTCGGCATCCAGCAACACGTTACTCGGTTTAATGTCCCCGTGAATCACGGGCGGACTACAATGATGGTGAAGGTACTCAAGACCCTTCGAGATGTCAACAGCAACATCGAATCTCTTCTTCCACTCCATAAGCTCCTCGCACCTCCTATCCAACAACGCATCTTGCAAACTTCGATTCGGCATGAGCTCATAAACCAAAATCAGTTTCCGGCCTCGGCGATCGGAAGAGTAGCCCAGGAGAGAGAGTATGAAAGGTGAACTAAGCTGGGAACAGAGGGAAAGCTCGTTGTGAAACTCTCGCTCCCCTTGAAGCGACCCCGGGGAGTCCATGAGTTTGAGAGCCACCGAGAGACCAGAAGGCAGGGTAGCCTTGTGAACCGAGCCGAATCCACCATGGCCGAGCTTGGTGGACGCAGAGAAGGAGTTGGTGACGCGTCGAAGGAGAGAGTATGAGAAACGCCGATACTGGTGATTGTGGTTATAGTGGTCGAATGGTGCTGTTCGGTTATAAGAGAGTTTGCGGTAGAGGAAGACTATGAGGAAGACGATGAGGATTAGGAGGAGGAAAGCCAGACCGATAATACCGATGAGGATTGATTGGTAGCGGCGGTGATGAGAGGGTGAGGCCGTAGGCATTGGTGGAGACGGTCGTGATGGCATTGTGGTGTTAGGGGAAAACGCTAGCTAGCCTTTCATGTGAGGGAGAAATGGTTGAGCGTCGCGGAGTGAAGGAACGACAGAGGTTTGAATCACCACTCTCACGGATAAGTGTAGTCAACTTAATCAGCCCTTTATTTCTGAGAATCTTGAAACAATTTATTGGATTTTCATATATTATAAATACACACAAATGTCCTAATAGTGTTGGTAAACCCAGCAATTGTCTGTGGTTTCAACTTACAAAAGAGTTGTACACCGCTATTATGATGGAGTGTTCACTTTGAGTAAAGTTGGACGAAACCTACCTGTGTTGATAGAAAAAATGACTTACTTGTCATGCTTCAAAACTCACAAGAAAAAACCCTAGTGGATTATGAGTTAGGAACCCTGCCCTTAGATTGTTGGTGAGTTCAACCATTTTCCTAAAATTTGTTATATAAAAAAAAGTTGTAAATGGTTAATATTAACTTTAAAAATCATGATAATCATGTTGAAAATCCCTATATTGAACTTGTGAACACTAGTATATGGGATTTCCCAATATATGCCTCATCAATTTTTAATGGAGAAAGTTGGAATTGTGAAGGGAAAAAGACAAACAAATCCCTTCCAATTTGCAAAATCCCAAATAAGGAATTTTGAGTTGTTAATACCTATCATGAAATTGTTATTGGGATTTTGCAAATTGGAAGGGATTTTTTTGTCTTTTTCCCAATTGTGAATTATTAACTTGAACTTGACAATCGTTATGATTATGTTGAACTCGTGAACCTTATGCTACGTTTGGTTGGAGAGAAAACTTGGAGGGGAAAAGTAAGGAAAATGGTAGAGAAAATAAATTTTTATCAGTTTGAATTAGGAGAAAAAATAAGACGAGGGGAAAAGTGGGAAGGTAAAAAAATCATGTGGGCCTATTTTCTTTTTAAACGTGGATAAAATGAATTCTCCCCCCCTTCTCTTCCCCCCATTTTTTCCTCCTCCAAGTTTTATCCCCAATCAAACACAACGTTAGTATAAGGAATTTTCCAACATGTGCATTATCAATTTTATGGAAAAAAGTTGGAGTTGTGACATAAACTTAATAATCGTTAAGATAAAGTTAAAAATCCATTTGTTGAACTTTTGAACATGTATTTGACAATTATATGGGTATTTGATCTTTTTGTAAGATGTAAAAATTTCATATTCCTCCCTAGGTTTTGATAATCAATTTCTCAAATTTAAGGCACTGATTTGTCCTTTCCATTTTTAAAATATTTTTTTGTGGGCATGTCTTAATCAAGCAAATGGAGTGAAAGATGGATATGCGTTGTCTTCTTGGTGGACGTCGGCGTGGAGTGGTGGAGTCGAGAAGAATGTTTGGGACATATTTTTTCTTTTTTTTTTATATGTCCAAGTCAGCATGGGTTATAGCTTAAGCTTATTCAGTCAACACTAACTTAACACACATAAGCAAGTTTAACATCATTAATTCACAAGGGACTAATGATTATAGATGGAGTAAGCTTGAGGGACAAAAAACAACAATTTAAAATTTTAGGGATTAAAATCCAAATGAAGGGAAAACTCTGAGGACAAAAAATGGTGTTAATCCAAAATTAATACCTGTTTGCAAATATATATAGATATATTTAGGGAAAAAAATATCAAAATGTTGGAAATTTTTCTATTTTATCTTTTATATTTGTCATTTTTCTCAAAACTAATTTATTTTAGATATTTGAAAAAAAAAACTAATCCATCAAAACAATTTTTCTTCTTTCAATTTTTTTCTATAGATATTGAATTGATTTTCTAGCTAATATTATTATGTGCCAGTGATCAATGATTACAATATGGTGAATTGTTACTTTTCTATTGGTCATACTATAACTCACGTGATAGATTAGGTTCATGCTAGAATTTTTGCATATTTTTAAGATGTAGAGAGAAAAAACTTTGGTCCTATTTATAAGGCATAATTAACTTTATTTGGGGAGATTAAGAAGATAAATAAATAAATAAATTTTATAAATTAGAATAATTAGGCTAAAAAAATTAATATAAATACTTTTAAATAATTTATTTAGTTTCTTTAATATCCCCAAATAAAGTCAAATGTCTATAATATATATTAAATAGTGATACAGTTTAAAAGTCATTAAATTTTAAGATAAAATTAATAAATTTTAAGGTTTTTATTGATATGTGCGAAATATGTTGTGCGTGATTTATAAACCATATCAGATAACTTTTTAAATTTTTATGGGTTTATACAACTTTTAGTTCTTGAACTTTCACTCAATTTTGGTTTTGGTTCCTGAACTACAATATGGTTGATTTTGGTCTTGGTCCGTAAACTTTAAATTGGTTGTTTATGTCCCTCACCTTTATGTTATTTATAACCACTGATCCCTGATTTTTCATTTTTTTTAAATTTCAGGGATGAAGACCGAAATTGACTGAAAGTTCAAAGACCAAAATTAACAATTTTAAAGTTCAGGTGTCGAGACCAAAATTGACCGAAAGTTCAAAGACCAAAGCCATCAGTTTTAAAGTTGAAGGACCAAAACCAAAATTGACTTAAAGTTCAAGAACCAAAAGTTGTATTAATCTAATTTTTATAAAAAAGTAATCATTTTTTATATTTTAAATTTTAATATTTGTCTTAAATGATCACACTACATACATATAAAATATATGTATTATTTACTAAGATTCATATCTTTTTTTTTTTGTTACTTTCCATATAAACTTGTTTTCAAAATAATCATCTCAACAACTTTGAGTTTTGAGAAAAATCACACATGCCACCATCAATTTAAACATAAACTACATTGTTCAATCTAAGTTATACTCAATCTTAAGTTAGAAAAGTCTTTACCACACCTAATTCAAACACACTCAAAAGTCACGTCTATTACTTCCTCCGATATTAAAATATAGACTTATTTAATTGATTTGGTAAAATTAAGGATGTTAGTTAAGTTAGTTAAAATCACAATAGATTACCAAATCACTCCAATTATCTATCTTTATTCCCACAATCATTTTCTTGATTTTTTATTATTGAGAAATATCAATAAGAATAATTTAGGGAAAAATTGAGAAAATTGGAAAGATGTCCTATATTTGGGACCAAGCTCACTTATACAAGTATGTTTTATATTTAGGACCGGAGGGAATATTATTTTTACATGAAACTGCGCAGTGTATATGTATTTTTTTTTATAAAAAAGTTTAGGTGAGTTAGGTCCCAATAGCTCACAAGGACTAAGCACTGTATATGTCTTTAACGTCATTGTTGTGCTGTATATTTGACATAAATCTCTCAAAATTGATAAATACAGTTAATAAGACATGATGGGCTAGAGATGTCAGCATTATTCTCTAAATAAAATTATTTTCCCAACTAATTGACCTAATAATGCTGGTGACATATAATTTATTTTATTAATCAAGACCCGCCGTAAAATATCTTTGTCAATAGGCTACACCAATCCAGTTAATCCTCCACTGCAAAAGTCAAAGACTGTTTAAACACCACTAGAGGAAAGCAAGTGTAGCCGATGAGAGTGAAAGTGACAGGAACCTTGACCTTAATTTTCTTTATTATTTGAAAAACAAAACATTTCCCATCATGTGGTTTAAGAGTAAAATATAACAAAATCAAGGTATAATCATTTTTAAGAGTAAATTAAATGGTGTAACTCATGCATGGCAAACACAGCATATCAAATCACACTGTCCATATGACACATGAGTAGTCATGCATCTTTCTATTGATTTATTTGGAAAAATATGACTGCAAGACTTTAATAAAATTTGAGGGACCAAAATGAAAATTAGAGCAAATTTGATGGACCAAAGTTTATGTTAACTCATTGCAATAAGAATGAAAATGAAGCCAAAAGGATAGTCAAAATAAGAAGAAGAAAGACATGTCTCTATCAAATGGTAGTATGATACTTCCAGATTGGGCATTTGACTTGGGTAGCTTATGGTTTTACCTCAACTCGATGGGTTTGACATAGTGTGGATGATTCCTTCAATCTTTACCGAATTGACTTGGACATTGGAAAGATTGTTACAGTTGGGATGTCAAGATTATAGTATTAAGATAACAAAGTCTCACAGTGAAAGATTGAATGATGAATTAAAGGTATATAATGCCGATGGAATATAATAATTCAGCCTTGCATCATGGTTGTTAGCTTCTTAGCACTGAACATATTAACATAATTGGTTGGATTAGAGACAGCAGCACTGATGGGGTGTAAACTCATTCGACTTTATTCTAGAAAATCGGATTCAAAAATTCTCTCGTTGCGTAATTAAATCTTAAATAAAGGAAAAAGCTGAAGTATCTATGCGAGATTATATTGCTAATATAAAATCAATTCGTGATCAATTGGCAAAGCTTGGAGAAAAGAACGATGAGACAACTCATGCATCACATATTCTAAATGGCCTTTCTATTGAATATTAATAAGTTATTGCACTCATTAATGCTGCCAGACCTCGTTTTGATTTGGAATATGTGACAATGATGCTTCTTGACTCAGAGGTGCGTTAGAAGATGTTTCTCTCAAATGGATCCTCTGGTCATGTAAATCATGTTTATGCTTATGAATCTGATTATGATGTTGAAGAATCATATCATGTGGCTTATTATACTCAAGGTCCAATATTTAATTCATATTACAACAAGGTATCAGAGTCATTCAATCAATGGAATGAAAAAAAAAAGAATATTTGTAAACCTGATAACCTACATAAATGCTCAAGTCTCAATATTTATAACTCTTCACAACTTGCCTTTTCTTTCAGCTTCAAGAGGCCGTTTGAAATTAGTCGTTGGGAGCTCTTGGCCGTTGGCAATTAATGCTGTTCTTCATCTTCGTCAACTTTCTTCTCTTGCTTCAATTAATATTGCAGAGGATGAGCTAAGAGAGATAGAAGCTGTGAGTAACGATCACCTGCAACATTGTACTTGCATAACAGTTTTTTCAGTAGCGCTAGCATCTTTGGCTATCGCTAGTGTAATAGTATAAGTCCTGCACTTAGCTGTTAGCTAAACAAGTATTCATGTGAAGCACAGAAGGTGTTATTGCTAGTGTATTTCATTAGCTCAATGTTCAAATACAATATATCAGCTATCTGATTATCTGAGTTATTTCAACAAGTGTTTCTCTATCGATAGCTAATCATGTTATCGCTAGTTATCTTATTAGCTCATTGTATTAGCTATCTGAATGTCTAAGTTATTTCAAGTATTCTGTTATCGATAGCTAACCATGTTATCGCTAGCTAACATAGTTCATTACTGCTGGCTGTTCTAACAGTCTCCCCCTTTGTGTTATCTATGTTATTTATGAGGCCTTAGCGATAGTGACAGAGCTTAGCGATAGTGATCTATTGTTCTTTGCTTGCTTAGGCTAGCTCAATTCATTATATTAGCGATGGTGAAGGTCTTTGCGATAGAGAAATTTACTTAGATTATTGCTAAGTCTTCATTAGTTATTGTTATCCTAACACTTCCATTTGTTAGCGATAATGTATCTATTATCTATCAGATTTTACTTGTTCAATGTTAAGATAACCTACACTATTTAACTTAGTCATTTAACATGCTTCTTATCTCAATTTATCCCAGACTAAGTTATATGCTAATTGTTCATTTTACTTATGTTATCTGTTGGTCTAGTCCTCATCAAAACTTAAGATTCTAACATTCTCCCCCTTTTTGATGATGACAAAACATAAGTAAAAACGCATATAAGATAAAGCATATTCAGAACATAAATTAAGACAAACATATAAATTGTATTGACTTTGCAAAAACAACTAAATCTTGTCAGGATCAAAATTATCAGGGTTAACTAAATATGAAGTATATGCAGAATGATTCCTAAAGACTAAGGGTTTTTCGTTGTTGAATTTTGCTCCAGAGGCTGAGGTTATGTACTCTTCATCAGGTCCATCAGAAATTGAGGAGTCAGAGTAGAAGAATTTGTCTTGATCAATGCTCTGAATGGGTTTAACAGCAGGGACATCTTTGGTCTGAGTAGGTTCAGCAAGAGAGACGTCTTTGGAAGCAGCCTTAGACTTTTTAGACTTGTGAAACCTCCTTTTGTATACCCATGCTTTCTTCCCTTGAGCAATTTCCTTAGCTAACTTCTTTCTTCTTTCTGCAGCCTCTTTTTCTGCCTTTTTCTTTGCCTCAGCAGCAGCCTTGATAGCCTTTTTAACATCCTCCTTCTCTTTCCTCAAGGCCTCTGCAATAGCCTTCTTTTATTCTTTTGACAACTTAGGAGGAGGAGCTGGAGCCACTCGCTTGATCCTTGGAGCTTTTCCCTTAGGAACCTCAGAAGAAGCCATAGGAATGACCTTAAAGGTGACTTCTTCTCTGGCTTTCCTTTTGGTCCTTTCCCTTCTCTTGCTTTTCTCTGCCTCAAGTACTAGCATCTTCTGAATGTCATCTTTTACCTTATCTCCAGTGCTAGGCCTATCTTCAATTGTTATCTCAATATCAACTTCTGGAGGAATGACAGACACTGGAACTGGCTCTGTAGATTCAATACTTGAAGGAATGCCATGCTTCTTAGCAATCATGACTACCTTGGCAAAGCTGTCCTCTTTTGGAGCATTGGGAGCTTGAGCTTGAGCTTGAGTAGAAGGCTTATTGGAAGTTTGAGGAGGAGGGATCCTATGAGCCTCAGACTCCATGTAACTGCGAGCAATGCCTCTGACTACTTCCTCAATCTCCTCAGCATCCTCAAGAACTGGAATATTGGCTGGATTATTCTCCCCCTTTTGGCATCATCACCAGGGATAGGGATAAGTGTTTGGTCAAGGATTGGAGAAGAGATAGGAGGGTTAGTATTGATAGTGGTGGGGGTAGGGATATGAGTACTATCGCTAATAGAGGGATTAGCGATAGGGGTTGGTTGTGAGGTTTGAGGTGTATGGGTGCTGTGGGGGCTATAGCTAGGAGATGAGGTAGCTATAGTGATTTGTGGGTTGGGTGAGACTTGGGAGTGATGGCTATCGCTAGGGGAGGGGTTAGCGATAGGGGTTTCTTGAGGGGTTGGGACTTGGGTGTTTTGGATAGGAGATTGGTTAGCAGGTGAGGGAGAGTGATGAGTTTGGGTAGGGGAATGGTGTTGGCTATGCTGAGATAGAGTAGGGGAGTGGTGTGATGAGGTACCTTGAGAGTGAGAAGAATGTGTTCCCCTGTGCATGATATCTGCAGGGACAAGGCAGAGACAGTCTTCCAGATTTTTGACTTGCGCCTTAAGCTCCAGGATTGGCTTCATTAACTCTTCTTTCTAAGCTTCCAAAGCAAGACTGAACTTAGCAGAGAGTCTGAAGATGATCTCCTCAATGGCTTCTCTGGAGAGAATTGAAGACTTTGAGGAAGCAGCAGGAGGAGGAGGATGAGCCCTCTTGGACTGGGCTTCTTCTTCAGGGTCAGGCTGAGCTGTGGAAGAAGGAGCATGAGAAGCTTGAGATTGTGAGGCAGAGACACCCCCATTAGCGCCCACTGGAATCCCCATTTTCTTGACGGTAGAAGTGGTGAGCTGCTTGCACTTCTTGTTCTTGCCATCCCCTAATGATTTTATCTTTGAATATTCCAGGATGTGAGATACCAGCTGAGGATAGGGGAGAGGTGCCTTGGGTGACTTGTCTGATAGGAATCTATGCATCTCCATGCACACCATCTGGCCTGGATTGAGAGGGACCTTTTGAATAAGATTAGGCAACCATGGGTTGTCAATCTTTGGGAAGCTGCTGAAGTTCCTTGACTTGTGAGTCATGATCCTTGTGTAGACGTAGTGGAGGATCCTGTTGATCACATGCATATCTGCAGGCTTGTTGGTGTTTGTCTCATAGATTTCCTCAAGCACTGCTTCAGAATACTTTTCAGGCATGTACCACTTATTGTACTCATCCCTAGAGATCCCCAAAATCCTGTTGATAGCCCTCCATCCAAAAACGATGCCTCTTCTTCTTATAATGGCTTTGAAGGAGATGTTCACAAGTTTCCTTTTCTTGTATTCTAGAAGGGGTTTTAGATTGGAGTAGAATGATTTCAGCACTTCTTCATTATAGTCTTTCTGCACACTCAACCAGTTCTTGTAGGGAAGCAGCCAAGCATCCAAATCAAAACCTTGCTGCTTGAAGTAGTCCAAATCCACCCATACTGCAGCTCGATCTAGGGTTCCTTTTTCTGTGAAGAATGTACTTGGAGTTTCAACGGGTTCTTCCAAATAAAGTATACCAGTGGAGGTTTCTTTTTGTCTTTTGGGGTTGCCCTCAACTACTTCTTTTGAGAAAGAGACAGTTTTCTGGTCACGCGACCTCTTGCTAGCGGATTTGGAAGAGGGATTAGCGCTAGGGGTTGCCTTGTCACTAGGATTTTTGGTTTTGGCCATTTTAGGGTTTAGGGAACAGAGAGATTTGAGAATGTGAATGCTTGAATGCTCAGAGAGAGTTTTGGAGTAGAAGAGAAAGCGTGAGTGTTCATGAATGATGAATTCAAATGCAAATGACCTAATTTTATAGGTTTAGAGTTTACCACAATGAAGAACATTCGCTAACGTTACGCATTCTGGCTTGTTTAAGTGACTTGCTATTGCTAATAAGAGCTGCTATCACTAGCAGGCATGATCCCACGCTGAGTAAGTGACTTAGCCTTATCACTCACTCCTTCCGGCTATCGATAACTGACTTTGCTATCGATAATGCTTTTGGCTAGCGATGGTAATCGTAGCTCAAACTTAGCTTTGTTCTGCATATGCTAACAATAGTGAAACTTACTATCGATTGGTCAGTCCTGCAAAAACTTAAGATTTGGCACTCCGATGCCTAAGTTAGTGATTGATCTATATGAATAAAGTGAAATCAAATCAAGAATTAAGTCAGAAACATTTACAACTCATTTGGATTCACCATTCCTAATTCTCTTTTGATGAAATTAAATTGATCTGACCCAAGAGGTTTGGTGAAGATATCAGCAAGTTGCAAATCTGTTGAGATGAACTCCACCTTGACATCCTTCTTCTGAACATGATCTCTTAGAAAGTGATGTCTCACATCAATATGCTTGGTTCTGGAATGATGAACTGGATTCTTAGCCAAGCTTATTGTGTTGGTGTTGTCACAGAGAATAGGCACTTCTGGGAATTCCAAACCCATATCTCTTAGTTAATGCTTAAGCCATAAGACTTGAGCACAACAACTTGCTGCTGCAATATATTCAGCCTCTGTGGATGAAAGGGAGACACAATTTTGCTTCTTGCTAGCCCAAGAGATCAAACAACCACCAAGAAATTGACAATGACCACTTGTACTTTTTCTATCTGTTTTATAACCTGCATAGTCAGAGTCAGAATAAACAAGAAGGTACTCTTAAGTTCCCTTGGGATACCACAGCCCAAGCTCTTGAGTTCCTTGCAAATATCTCAAAATTCTTTTTACATTTGTCAAGTGGGACTCTTTAGGATTTGCTTGATATTTAGCACACATTCCTACACTAAATTGAATATCAGGTCTACTAGCAGTTAGATAAAGTAAAGACCCTATAATCCTTCTATAAAGAGATTGACTAACTACTTTGCCCTTAGCATCTACATCTAAGCTGGCAGAGGTACTCATGGGAGTGTCCTCATCTTTAGATTGCTCCATCCCAAACTTATTTATAATCTCCTTACAATACTTGGTTTGGGAGATGAAAATGCCATCTTTCTTTTGCTTTATCTGCAACCCTAGGAAGAATGTCAATTCTCCCATCATAGACATTTCAAATTCACCCTGCATCATCTTAGCAAACTCTTCACAAAACTTTTCATTAGTTGCACCAAAGATAATATCATCAACATAAATTTGAACTATGAGCATGTGTTTATCTTTATGCATGATGAATAAGGTAGTATCTAATTTTCCTCTAGAAAATCCTTTTTCAAGTAGAAATGCACTTAGTCTCTCATTCCAAGCTCTAGGTGCTTGTTTGAGACCATAAAGAGCCTTTTTAAGTTTGTAAACATGGTCAGGCTTAGAGTTTTCTTCAAAACCAGGAGGTTGTTCTACATATACCTCTTCTTTGATATAGCCATTAAGAAAGGCACTCTTAACATCCATTTGATAAAGTTTAATATTTTTGATGGATGCAAAAGCTAGAAGAATCCTTATTGCTTCAAGTCTTGCAACTGGAGCAAAGGTTTCTTCATAATCAATGCCTTCTTCTTGGTTATACCCTTTGGCAACTAATCTGGCTTTATTTTTGACAATTTGACCAGCTTCATCAAGTTTGTTTTTGAAAACCCATTTAGTACCAATAATAGGATGATTTCTTGGTCTAGGTACTAAATCCCAAACTTGATTTCTTTTAAATTGATTAAGTTCTTCCTGCATTGCAACTATCCAGTCACAGTTAGCAAGAGCTTCATCAACACATGTTGGTTCAATTTCAGAAATAAAAGCAGAAAATTCCATTTCATTTTGTAGTTGACTTCTGGTTCTAACCTCTTTTGAAATTTCTCCAATTATTTGTTCAGGAGGATGGTGCTTAAGATGTCTTATGGAAGATTGAGGCTCATTAGATTCATCTTGATCATCTTTACCTTCAACTTGATCATCTTTAATATTTTCCTCAGCATCACTATCGATGGCTTTGGAGCTATCGATAGAGGAGGTCTTAAATTTTTGAAAAATCTTCATCCTCATCAGTGCAATGTTGCTTTTTATGAGGAGTTTCATCAAATACTACACGCATTGACTCTTCAACAGTTTGATTTCTTTTATTATAGACTCTATATGTTTTACTCCTATTTGAGTAACCTATGAATATGCCAATGTCAGATTTAGGGTCAAATTTACCTAAGTTTACCTTCCCATTGTTGTGAATGTAGCACTTAGATCCAAAGATCCTTAGATGACTGATGTTGGGATTTCTTCCCTTGTAGAGCTCATATGGAGTCTTCTCCATCCCTTTTCTGATATATGCTCTATTTGAAATGTAGCATGCTGTGCTCATTGCATCTGCCAAGAACATTTGAGGCACTTGTTTCTCATTCAGCATGCTCCTTGCCATCTCTGTGAGCACTCTATTCTTCCTCTCAACAACATCATTTTGCTGAGGAGTACGAGGGGCAGAGAAGTTGTGTTCAATACCACTTTCATCACACAACTCCATGAACTCTTTGTTCTCAAATTCTACTCCATGATCAGTCCTAATTGCCACAATCTTGGTCCCTTTTTCATTCTACAATTTCTTAGCAAGCACACAAAAGGCATCAAAAGTTTCATGCTTTGAGAAAAGAAACATAGTTCAAGCAAACCTTGAATAGTCATCCACAACTACAAGAGTGTTTAGACTTTCACCTAGACTTTTCACTCTTGCAGGCCCAACTAAATCCATGTGGATTAGTTCCAATGGCCTACTCGTGGAAACTGTCTTCTTGATTTTAAATGAAGACTTTGTTTGTTTACCCCTTTGGCAAGATTCACAAATTAAATCATGCTTAGCTCTAAAACTAGGAATACCTATGACTAGCTCCTTTTTAACTAGCTTATCAAGTTGAGTAAAATTTACATGAGCTAGTCTCTTATGCCATAGCCAACAAGTTTCATCATTTGAAATAAAACATTTTTCTTCAAGTTGTTGGCATAAATCTAAAGTGTACAAGTTACCATTTCTATTTGCTTTTAGCTTACACTTAAGGTTAGTTTTATTTATATCTAAATCCTTTTTATCAACAATGAGGCATTCATTGGAATAAAAAATAACCCAGTTACCATGGTCAGTGCTTTGGCTGACACTTAGCAAGTTGTGGCAGAGACCATCCACTAAGTACACCTCTTTGACAGGACCAACTTCACCAACTCCAGTGATCTTTCCACTTTGACTTTGGCTCCATCTTTTATCACTAGATTGTTGAACTTGTCCTTGTCACCAGTCATATGCCTTGAGCATCCACTATCAATGTACCACTTTCCTTTGTTGGATGCTTTAAGGCACACCTGCACAAGCTAGACAGATTTAGGTACCCAAACTCTCTTGGATCCTTTAGGATTAGTCTTGAGCTCTGGATTTGTAAAAACCTTAGGCACATAAGTTCCTTTAGGAACCTACTTATAAGAACCACAAATTCCATATTTTCTTGGATTGCAAGTAGATTGAGTATGGCCCTTTTTGTTAAAATAATTACAAAAACTATATGGTGAAGAATATTCAGAAGATTTTCTAAAATATTTTAAATAAGGTTTCACCTTGGGTTCTACCCATTTCTTTGAAGCTTTTTGCTTAGGCTCATAACCAATGCCAGTTTTGTTTCTAAAAGCTTTTTGGTCCTTTAAAATGACATTTAGCATCTCTGAGCCTTTTGTAAACTTTTCTAAAGCATTTGAAAGCTTTTCTTTCTCCTTCAAAAACTTTTCACAGTTAGAACAACTGTCAGAATTTGTTGTAGGAGGATTAGCTATCGATGGAGGACTAGCTATCGATGGCTCAACTCTAGGATTTTGCGATAGCTTCTCTTCTATCGATAGTACAGAAGGAACTTTGGATGTAGAAGAAGAAATATTTTTCTTAAGTTCCTTGTTTTCTTTTCTTAAACCTACAACTTCTTTAGCAAGTTTAGTTAATTCAATATGCATTTCATCATACATGCTTTGAAGTTCAGAATAGGTAGGTTCAGAATCATATACCTCAGAGTCACTTTGCTCCTCTTGAGCAACTAGGCAGAGATTGGCAGTCTCTTCATTATCACTAGCTTCCTCATCTGAACTATCACCCCAGATAGATGATACATAGGCTTCCTTCTTTCCAAAGGACGTCTCCTTCTTTTTCTCCTTTTCCTTGAATCTCTGAAGACTTGGGCACTCTGCTTTGAAATGACCAGGCTTCTTACATTCAAAACACACAGGAGCTTTATCCTTCTGAGAATCCTTTCTGAAGCTAGGACCACCCGTTTGGAACCTTCCTCTTCTCTTAAAGAATTTTTTTAAACTTTCTAACCATGAGAGCCATATCTTCATCTTCATCTTCATCATCAACTTCATCTCTTTCAGATACAGCAAGGGCAAGAGACTTCTTTTTAGGGTTTCCATGAGCTTCTCTTTGAGCTATCAAGGTTGGCTCATATTCAGCAAGACTACCAAACAAGCCCGTGATGGACTTGGTTGATTCTCCTTACATTTCTTGAATAGCAGTGACCTTCATGAGCCAGTCACCCTTTAATACTTTTAGGATCTTGTTGACTTGCTTTTTCTCTGAAATTTTTCTTCTTAGAGCAGCAAGATTGTTGATGAGATGAGTGAATCTGATCTCCAGATCTCTTATCTTTTCTCCTTCTATCATTTCAAACTTGTGGAATTCCTCAACAAGCATTTCCACTCTTCTATCTTTCACTCCAGAGGTTCCTTCATGAGCAATCTGCAGAGCTTCCCACATTTCTTTAGCAGTGTTCAAGTGGTTGACTCTAAAAAACTCAGTCTGGCTAAGAGCACTTTGAATCATGAGAATTGCCTTGATGTTCAATTCGAGATCAGTAATGTCATCAAGAGTAAATTCACTTTCACTCTTTGGATTGCCTAAAATATTCCTAGGCACAATATCCCCTTCTTCTATAATCTTCCACAACTTATACCCATTGGCTTTGATGTAGATCTTCATTTTGAGTTTCCAAAATGTATAGTGCTTTCCATCAAAACCAGAGGGTTTGTTAATGGAGCTTCCTTCAGTCAGAATATTCTCGTACGATGCCATCTTGATCTTTTCTTCTCAGATTCGTTGGAATAAAAAAGGAGAAGACCCGCTCTGATACCAAATGAGAATGGCAAAACGCACAAGAGGGGGGGTAAATTGTGCTTTTACAAATTAAAACTTAGAAACTCAAGACAAGCTTTTATATTGGTTCGGCCAACACAATGCCTACGTCCAGTTCTCCAACTCCTTGTTGCGTTCCACTATACCACAGGTTTTACACAAACGGGGTCACTTGCCAACCTTTACAACAGAGCTTTAGATTTCCCTCTAAATGTTCCCCCTTACAACTTGTAAGGACACAACCTTGTTCTAAAGCCCCAAGCTTTTAGAACAACCTCAAACAGTAGAAGATTTCAGTTAATGAGTTCACTCAATGAACAGATTTTGATAAACATTTAAGTACAAATAATCTCACTAAGAGTAGTAAAGACTTTGAGCTTTTGTGAGCAGAGAGTAGATGAGAATATTAAATGTTGGTTTGTCTCTGTGTGAGTATGAGTGAGTAACTCAATTCAGTAACCTCCATAAATGCTCAAGAGGCCGTTTGAAATTAGTCGTTGGGAGCTCTTGGGCGTTGGCAATTAATGTTGTTCTTCATCTTCATCAACTTTCTTCTCTTGCTTCAATTAATATTACAGAGGATGAGCTAAGAGAGATAGAAGCTGTGAGTAACGATCACTTGCAACATTGTACTTGCATAGCAGCTTTTTCAGTAGCGCTAGCACCTTTGGCTATCGCTAGTGTAATAGTGTAAGTCCTGCACTTAGCTGTTAGCTAAACAAGTATTCATGTGAAGCACAGAAGGTGTTATCGCTAGTGTATTTCATTAGCTCAATGTTCAAAGATAATATATCAGCTATCTGATTATCTAAGGTATTTCAACAAGTGTTTCTCTATCGATAGCTAATCATGTTATCGCTAGCTAACATAGTTCATTACTGCTGGCTGTTCTAACAGTCTCCCCCTTTGTGTTATCTATGTTATTTATGAGGCCTTAGCGATAGTGATCTATTGTTCTTTGCTTGCTTAGGCTAGCTCAAATCATTATATTAGCGATGGTGAAGGTCTTAGCGATAGAGAAATTTACTTAGATTATTGCTAAGTCTTCATTAGTTATTGTTATCCTAACACTTCCATTTGTTAGCGATAACTTTTAGCTTAGTGATAGTGTATCTGTTATCTATCAGAATTTACTTGTTCAATGTTAAGATAACCTACACTATTTAACTTAGTCATTTAACATGCTTCTTATCTCAATTTATCCCAGACTAAGTTATATGCTAATTATTCATTTTACTTATGTTATCTGTTGGTCCAATCCTCATCAAAACTTAAGATTCTAACAATTCTGTCCAAGCGGGACTGTTGCTTCTGCTTCTTCTTGGGAGGAGGGTTGACTGATTTTTCCTTTCCTTTTGGTGCAGCCTTAC
The DNA here is from genome assembly GCA_037074515.1 of Mimosa bimucronata. Lineage (NCBI taxonomy): Eukaryota > Viridiplantae > Streptophyta > Magnoliopsida > Fabales > Fabaceae > Mimosa > Mimosa bimucronata. The sequence continues at coordinate 41,081,329 of CM073446.1, forward strand.
TTTTTGGAGCAGGTTTGGGCTCTTCGATTACTATCCCCTTTGAAGCCCTGGACCCCTTTCTGATCAATGTCTTGGGAGGAGGTTTTGCAGCAGTTTTTTGATCTTCTTGTTTTTAGGTACAGACTGAACCTCCTGCCCTTCTTCCTCTTCACCAGACTCCAGAAATTGAGTAGTAGTCTGGATGGGATCTTTTGTGGCAGGTTTGCCTTTAAATGAAACTTGCCTTCTGACACCCCAATTAGGGATCACAACTTGAGGTAGATCAGACTTTTCTTCTTTCTCAGCTTCTACCTTTGCAGCATCCTGGCTTCCCTTTCTTGCTGGCTTTTGGTTAGCTTCTCATTTAGCTCTTCCACTTGATGATGGAGTTCATCTGCTTGTTGGTGGAGGTGAGGTATTATGTTCACTGAGAGTGGTTGAGGCTCCTGATGTAACACCATTGCCAGGTTCATATCTTCTTCTTCAACAACACCTTCCCTTTCCAGAATTAGGCTTGCATCAGAGGGAGGCACATTTGAGGACTTGGGTTCCTCATGAGTCAGGTCCTCAATCTCAACCTGCTCTCTCATGATATTTTCAGCCAACTCATGAATTTATGGTAGAATATGATTCAAAGTGGCATCAGATTCTTCTTTCTGAGCTATCTCTTCCTTTGGTCTTTCAACATCCTTCTCCCCATTTTTGTCATCATCAAAGAGGGTGCCTAGGCCAGGGGAGAGGGTTTTGAGGTGGGAGAGGAAAGTGGAGAGAAGGTAGTATTGGCAGAGGACGGAGGTGATGGGAGGTTAGGAGAGGTAATGGGGGCTGTGGATTTCTTTCGGGCATAGGTGTGGGAGGGGTGCTTGGTGTATTTAGGAGTGTGGATGATAGGAGGTGGGATGGAAGATGGTGACTGAGAAGGGAGGGGAGGAGAAGGTTCTGTAGCAGCTGGAGGAAAGGGTTGTGTTTGAGGGTTTGAGATGGGGAACTAGGTGATATAGTGGGAAATGGAGGGTGAGGTGATCTGGGTGAGGATGTGAGTGGTAACTTTGGTGGAGAAGGTTGTGAGGGGATGGGAGGTGAGGTTTCTTTGGATGGGAAAGGTTCTTAGGGTGCTAGAGGGGTGGCTTGTGTTTGGGTATTTGGAAGTAGTGAGGTGGTCTAGGGTGTGGGAGAGTGATCTAGGGTGATGGGTGAGTGATGTGGGGATGCTTCTGGGGAATGTGCTGCACCAGGTTGAGTTGATGGCCCTGCACCATTTAAGGCCATAAAGTGTGCAACAGCAGCTCTTCTCTCACTGGGATGAATGTAGCCCAGCATCTTCTCAACGTTTGCTATCCTGGCTTCCAAATGTGTGATGATGTCCACCATAATATTGTAGCCTTCATACACAAACTTCCCACAGCTATCAACAGAAGGAATCAGGGCTACAACCAGCTTATTAAGCAGCCTATCCTCCACTCCATGAATCTAGAGAGAAACTTCATCCACCAGATTGGTGTTGCTCTGTTCAACCAAGGTAGGGATGATGCCTTGCAAGTGTTCTGTCACCTTGGCAGCCACCTAGTTGATGACTTCATCTGTCAACATGGTCCTCATGGCAGATTCAAATAAGGATGGGGCTTGAGTGGTTGGAGCTGAAGACTGAGCCTCATCTTGAGCTGTTCTAAAGGCTTGGCCTGGGACATTCTTGCTTTTATCAAGTCTAGAGGCAGATGGTTCTTGAGGAGCTGGAGGGTCTTGAGGTGGAGCTGAGGTATCTTGAGGAGAACCAAGGATCTTAAGCTTTATCTTCTTCAGGTGAGTGCTTGTGAAGAGAGGCACCTTATGAACATCGTTCTCCTCTAGGTACCAAATACCATTATTCTGAAGGTCATGAATTCCTCTGTTAGAATCTGGCCAAGGTTCAGAGGGTCTCCTTTGATTAAGGCGGGCAGGATTGGGTTATCTACCTTCTGCAATTGACTCAGATTCCCTGCCTTGTTGACCATACATCTAGAGTAAGCATAGTTTATCAATCTGTTGTAGAGTGTCATATCAGCAGGCTTCACACTACATGAGTCCTTTGCTTCACCAGAGGGTTGGTAGGTCCTCAAAAGATTTGGTTCTAGATATTTCTCCTTCTTCTGCAATTGATTGCACAGAGGATTGGTAATATTGAACCACTCGTTTAGGGTCCTCCAGTTGAATGAGAATGACTTTCTTCTGATCGTTGAGATGATTTCAATATTCACCACCTCATTTTTGGTGGTATGAGTGCTGTTGATCTCCATGGCAGAGTGGAAACTTCTCACAACCTGTTGACTGTAAGGCAGATTGATTTGTAGAAATTCTTTGTAGTCATTTAGCCAAGGAGACAAGTCCACTCCCAATTGGTGAAGATGGTCCAAGTCAAAGCAACAAGTTCTCTTGTTGATGCTCCTGTGCTTGTACGCTTCACTGACTACCAATCCTCCTTCTGTGACAAAGTTATCTGGTGGGACAACTGCTTCTTCAACTATCCTGGCCTTTGTTTTTTCCTTGATCCTGCCAGAGATGGATGGAGAGGACTTGGATTGCACTTCCCCTTTTTCAGACTGCTTCTGGGAGGTGTTTACTGAGTCTGCGAAGGTGACTTGCTTCTTTGATGAGGAGGTTTTTCCCAATTCTGCCATGCCCTGAACTTCAAACCTGCTAGGATCAGATCTCAGAGTAATAGAGGGATCGTCTAGAGGCAGAGGGAACCTTTCTTTCTGCACCTTTGGTATAAACCGAGGAGATTTCTCTGTGGATTCTTTCTGGGCTTTTCTCTTCTGGATCTTAGAGGAGGATTTGGGGGATTTCGAACTGGGTAGGATCATTTTGGGAGGCATTTTGGCTTTACAATGATGCTTGGGTGTGATTCTGACTCATAACTGATGGATTTGAATGAGGTTTTAAGGGTTTTGAGTGAGGATGTGTGATTTTTGGTTAGGGTTACGAGATTTGCTTCGAAGAGGTGTAGAAGATAATGAATAGTGAATGCAAAATGATGCAACGGTCAAAAGTTTGCAGTTATATAAGAATTTGGAGAGAGAAAAGTTACCGTTGTAATATTACCGTTGAGATTGCAATCGATTGAGAATGGTCGCAATCGATTGAGTGAGGAGATCTTCTATCGATGGAAATGGTTTTCAATCGATTAATGTCCTAGCAATCAATTGATATATGTTGTGCTTGAATGAATACCATGCTGAGCAATCGATTGGCTATCGATTGTTCCTTCCCATGCTTCAGATTGGTGATGTTTGCAACATTGACCCATGGTGCAATTGATTGGGCCTGTCCAATCGATTGGGTTAATGGCAATCGATTGAGCTTTTTCACTTTTTACCTTAATCCTTTTATCTTGCAATCGCTAATCGATACCCAATCGATGTCCAATCGATTGGTAGTCATTTTGATCAATCGATGGTAAGAGTTTGCAATCGATTGACCTTCTGATTTTCTGCAACATGACCTGCAAAGAGATTGTAAGCTGCTCCGATGCCTAAGTCAGTACTTTATCATCAAAATCTAACAAAATCAACTAAATTCAAGAGGGTTAAGAGATTGATACACCTTTTACAGCTCATTGGGATTTACCATTCCTAATTCCCTTCTGATATACATGAATAGTTCAGCTGCTAGTAGTTTGATGAAGATATCTGCTAGCTGCAAGTGAGTGGGAATGAATTCCACCTTGACATCCTTCTTTTGCACATGGTCTCTGATGAAGTGATGTCTGACATCGATATGCTTAGTCCTTGAATGATGCACTGGATTCTTGGCCAAACTGATTGTGCTAGTGTTGTCACAGAGGATTGGGACTTCTGGAAATTCCATTCCCAAATCCTTCAATTGATGCTTGAGTCATAAGACTTGTGCACAACAGCTTGCAGCAGCAATATATTCAGCTTCTGTAGATGATAGGGAGACACAGTTCTGTTTCTTGCTGGCCCAAGTGACTAAGGATCCTCCAAGGAATTCACACTGACCACTAGTACTATTTCTATCAGTTTTGTATCCAGCATGGTCTGAGTCTGAATAGGCCATGAGGTACTCCTGAGTTCCCTTGGGATACTATAATCCTAATTCCTGAGTTCCAACCAGATACCTTAGAATTCTCTTAACACATTTTGGTGGGATTCCTTTGGTTTGGCTTGATATCTGGCACACATTCCCATACTAAATTGAATGTCTGGTCTGTTGGCACTTCTTCAAGATCTGCTTCACATACTTGGTTTGAGAGATGAATATTCCATCTTTTCTCTACTTAATTTGAAGACCTAGGAAGAAGTTCAGTTCTCCTATCATGGACATCTCAAACTCTCCCTGCATAGTCTTAGAAAACTCCTCTCAGAGAGATTCATCAGTAGCACCAAAAATGATATTATTTGCATAAATTTGTACTATAAGCATGCTTTTCCTTTTATGCAGAATAAATAAGGTGGTATCTACCTCTCCTCTTATAAAGCCTTTATCTAACAGGAAATTACTTAGTCTTTCATACCAGGCCCTTGGTGCCTGTTTAAGTCCATATAAAGCCATTTCAGTTTGAAAACATGATCGAGTTTAGAGGAGTCTTCAAAACCAGAAGGTTGTTCAACATATACTTCCTCCATAATATAACCATTAAGAAAGGCACTCTTTACATCCATTTGATAAAGTTTGAAACTTTTTAGGGATGCAAAAGCTAATAGGAGCCTTATTGCTTCCAGTTTTGCAACTGGGGCAAAAGTCTCCTCATAATCTATGCCTTCTTCTTGGTTATACCCTTTGGCTACAAGTCTTGCCTTGTTTCTGACCACAGCTCCAAATTCATCAAGTTTGTTCTTGAAAACCCACTTGGCTCCAATAATTGGATAGTTTGATTGTCTCAGAACCAAGTCCCAAACTTGACTTCTTTCAAATTGATTGAGCTTTTCTTGCATAGCAACTATCCAGTCACAATCTGTTAGTGCTTCTTCAATGCAAGAATGTTCAGTTTCAGAAATAAATGCTGAAAAGTGCATTTCGTTTTGAGTCTGGCTTCTGGTTTTGACGCCTCCATTAACATCACCAATTATTTGCTCAAGAGGATGATCCCTATGATGTCTCCAGGCTGAGGGACCTGTTGGGTCATCATGAGAATCATTCTCTTGGTCTTCTTCATCTGGTGATGATACTGGTTGTGTTGAGGCTTTAGCTTTGTTTGAAAAATCAGATTCTTCTTCTACTAATGACTTCTGTTCAGAGTCACTTTCATCAAATACTACATGTACTGACTCTTCAATAGTAGATGTTCTTTTATTAAATACTCTATAGGCCTTACTTCGGTTAGAATAACCAATAAAAATTCCAAGATCAACTTTGGGATCAAATTTACCTAAGTTTACCTTTTCATTGTTGTGGATGAAACACTTGGAACCAAAGACCTTGAGATGACTTACATTTGGATTTCTTCCTTTGTAAAGCTCATATGGAGTTTTATCCATTTCTTTTCGTATGTAAGCCCGATTGGATATGTAGCAAGCTATACTCATTGCATCTGCCCAGAAAACTTGAGATACTTCTTTCTCATTGAGTATTGTTCTGGAAGTTGTGGTTTAAGCCATTTTCTTCACATAGCTGCAAGAAGTCTTGGTTCTCAAATTCTCCTCCATGATTTGTTCTAATTGAGCTGATTTTTTTCCCTTTTTCATTCTGCACTTTCTTAGCAAACAGATAAAAGGCATAAAAGGTTTCATGCTTAGAGGAAAGAAGCATATTCCAAGTGAACCTTGAATAGTCATCCACAATTACAAGAGTGTATAGACTTCCTCCTAGACTTTTCACTCTTGCTGGACCAACTAAATCCATATGGATCAGTTCCAGAGGTCTAGTGGTGGAGACTTCCTTCTTTGGTTTAAAAGAGGACTTTGTTTGTTTCCCCTTTTTGCATGCTTCACACAATAAATCAGTTTTCACTTTCAAGTTAGGTATGCCAATGACAAGATCCCTTTTAACTAGCTTATCTAATTGATACATGTTCACATGGGCTAATCTTCTATGCCACAACCAGCAGTTATCAGAGTTACTTATAAAGCATTTTTCAGAGAATTGTTGGCTTAAATCAATAGTATACAAGTTTTAGCTTTCAATCGAGACTTAAGATTGGATTTATCTATGGTTAATTCTTGCTTATCTACTATGAGGCATTCATTTGAATAAATAATTACCCAGTTACCTCTGTCAGTACTCTGACTGACACTTAGTAAATTGTGGCAGAGACCTTCCACAAGATAAACATCTTTGACTGCCCCAATTTCTCCTATTCCAGCAATTCTCCCTGACTGGTTACCTCCAAAGCTAACTTTGGCTCCATCTTTTATGATCAGATTGTCAAATTTCTCTTTGTCACCAGTCATGTGTCTTGAGCATCCACTATCTATGTACCACTTGTTATTGTTGGATGCTTTAAGACAAACCTTAGTGTCAGATTCCTCTTGAGCTACCAGATAGAGGTTGGCTGCTTCCTCGGCATCACTAGCTTCTTCATCTGTGCTATCTCCCCATATGGAAGAGACATAGGCTTTCTTCTTACCCTAGAATCTCTCCTTCTTTTTCTCCTTTTCCTTAAATCTCTGAAGACTTGGACATTCTGATTTGAAATGTCTAGGCTCCTTACATTCATAGCACATAGGAGTATTTTTCTGGGGATCCCTTCTAATGTTGCTGGAACCACCTCTCTGAAATCTTCTTCCATTTTTGAAGAACTTTCTAAATTTTTTGACCATAAAGGCTATCTCATCGTCATCCAGTTCTTCTTCTTCTTCTTCCTCATCCTTATCCTCTCTTATTGGAGCTAAGAGGGCTAGATTCTTTTTCTTTTTATCTCCATAAACCTCTCTTTGAGTTCTGATTGTAGTTTCGTATTCTGCCAAGCTTCCAAATAGGGCAGTGATAGATCTCATTGATTCACCCCGCATTTCTTGAATGGCAGTGGCCTTCATTTGCCATTCTAGTGTGAGGATCTTCAGAATTTTGGACACCTGCTCAGCTTCTGTGATTCTTTTCCCAAGAGCACTGAGATTATTTATTAGATGTGTGAATCTGATCTCCAGTTCTTTGATAGGCTCTCCTTCCATCTTGAAAAGATGAAATTCTGAGACTAGTTTCTCAGATCTTCTTTCTTTGACTCCTGAGGTTCCCTCATGAGCAATCTCCAGAGCATCCCACATTTCTTTAGCCGTTTCTAGATGACACACTCTAAAGTATTCTTTCTGGCTAAGAGCACTTTGAATCACCAGAATTGCCTTGCTGTTCAGTTCCATATTGTCTTTGTCATCATTTGTGAATTCTGTAGGAAGTTTAGGAACCTGAGCTCCATTTTCAGTCTTCATTGGCACAATGTCTCCATCTTCTATAATCTTCCAGAGCATATACCCATTTTCCTTGATGAATGTCATCATCTTCATCTTCTAGAAAGTGTAATGTTCTCCATTGAAGCCTGGAGGTCAGTTGATTGAGCTTCCTTTTGGGAGAAGATTGTCACAACCTGCCATGATAGATCTTTGCTTCTCTTGATCGTTAGATCAACTCGTTCTGAGAAGACCTGCTCTGATACCAAATGTAATTGGCAGGAATGCACAAGAGGGGGTGGATTGTGCTATTTAAAATTTAAACTGAATGATACAAGATTTATACTGGTTGGCCTACGTCCAGTTCTCCAACTTTCAGTTGGGTTTCACTAATTCTTCAAGATTCAATCAGGCTCTTAAATGCCTTTACAAGTGATCACTCAATAAGAACTCCTTCTCACAGATCACTCTCCCTTACAACTTGTAAGAATACAACTCTTCCTCTAGGATCCCACTATCCTAAGGAAATTACTCAACAGATAAGTAATTTAGAAATACAAAGCTTGCTCACACACTTGAGCTGATAAGATTACATATTGAAGAACAGTTGAGAGAACACAGATTGAATTGATTGTAGTAGGAAATGGGTAATTGGATTTCACTTAATACTCTCTACCAACCAATTTCAACTTCAACGCTTTTTATAGTCCTTGAAAACTTCTGCCCGTTGAATTAAAGTCTGAGTCTCTGATATGTCTAATGTGAGACTAAGAGAGAGATGGAATCTTGCAGTTTGATGATGATTCTAAGTTTCATTTAATGCTCCAGAGTTGTTTTGATTTGCGTTCTCTCTTTCTTTCTCCTCTGTGTGCCAGAATTTTTGTAGTTGTGTGTAACGGCTCTTTGGTTATGTTTCTTTGTGTCTAACATAAACTGCCCAAAATAGCAACAAGTACAACTTGCAATATAAATCTAGTTAATCATGAGAAAAGAAGCAAATTTGAAAAACATCAGAAGTCAATCGATTGCTGTCTCTGGCTTCCAATCGATTGCCTTTAGATTGGTTCAGATTGCTACCTGCAACACTCGATTGATATGTTAGCTATCGGATAAAAACAAAGAGTGTCAATCGATTGCTTGGTTTCCCAATCGATTGCCTCATGTCAATCGATTGATTAAGTTCCAATCGATTACATATACTTCAGATTCAAAGTAAGTTTCAATCGATTGCTTATCGATTGTACATCGATTGCTATTCCAATCGATTGATCTTAGTATGATTACTTAGAGAGTAATTTTGTGTAACAATCAATTGCTCAGTCTTCTTATTGATGGATAGTCACCAATCGATATGCAATCGATATCCCATCGATTGCAAAGGTAATTCTCCAATCGATTGTAGGTATGTCCAATCGATTGCTTAACTTAGATTTTGAGAAACAATTTTTTGAAGTATTTTTCTAAGTTAAGTTCTCATAATCCTATAGCCTAAGTCATATTTGGTTATCATCAAAAATATAGAGTTCAACATAGGCTTCTTAGGGGGGGATTCAGTGACTCAAAAGAAACTTAATCTAGTGTCTTGGGAACAAGTCTTACAAGAGAAGATGGGAGGTTTGGGAATTAAAAACCTCTGGCTTCAAAATGAGGCATATATGATGAAGCTTTGTTGGAAACTTATTGTTGATAGTTAGGCCATCGGGTTATGGTACTAAGGCATAAGTATGGTGTTGAGGATGGAATGTTTCCTGATCTGAAAATGACAGCTTGTTCGTCCTTAACATGGAGAAGTATGTGTACTGTTTGGTTAAAGTTCAAACAAGGGGTAAGAAGAAAAATTGGCAACGGGGCCACATCATTTTTTTAGTTAGAAAACTGGTCTAACCTTGGAAACCCTCTCATTCACCTGATCCAGGAGTAGGAAGGCCTTAATAATAGCAAGAACTGAGTAATGGGTTATGTGGATTTAAGGGGAGAATGTGATATTGGCAAAATAATGGGGTGGTTTCCCCCTCATGTGGTTGATCGCATTTCTATGCAATTCCCCTCAAGAGAGGAGAGGACAAACACTTTTGGTACCCATCTACTAATGGGTGTTTTTCCATTAATTCTACCTACCATTTTTTGTTTTCATATACGAGAAAGAAGGTCGATAATGTTAAGGGTGTTCAAGTTTGTCTCGTCCCGATCCCAAGCATTGTCCCATCCTGAAAATTTTCGAGACTGGACAACTCGGGACGGGACGGGACTAGGGACGACGTCCCGAAGTTTCTTACTTTTTTATTTTAGAAATATTAATCCCTTAGATCATTCTCTTAATCAAAGACCCCAATATCTATAAACATATTTTTCTTATCTTATGCATATTTTTTTTATAGAAGTTACCATTAGACCCATATTTTTTTAATATGCTACCTGTTCATTCACGTTTCTAAAATATAACTTCTACTCAACGAAGATTTTTCTTACTACAGTACCATTTTAGTTGAAACATCTTGTATTCAAGAGCAAAAAATAATCATCATTAAATTATTTATTGTTCCTTCTTCTTCAATGTAACATCTGGTCATCTAACAATACATTCATAGTAGTTCAAAAATCTTGTCTTCAAGAATCAAAATCTAGCTTTTTGAATATGCTACATGTTCCTTATCTCTCAAATATACATATACTGCTCCTTGGAAAAAAATACATATGCTTCTTGCTAGCGGCTTGTTTCATTAATTTTTTATGTTTGCATAGATATTAGTTGAAAACATTGAAGAATAGAGGTTGCCAGAAAATCTTACATAGAAAAAAAGAACTAAAAAATATATCAGTTTTTTTTAAAAAAGCGGGACAATCCCGTCCCGTCTCGTCCCGATCGGGACCGGGACAACCTCGGGACAGGACGGGACATGGGATGAGAATGTCCCAACCCATTTCTTCGAGACGGGACGGGATCGGTGAACACCCCTAGATAATGTGTGGCAACTACATTGGAAGTAGAAAGTTAAGGAGAGAGTGAAGACCTTTTGTTGTAGTTATTCACTCATGGGAGAGTGCACACAGGCCATTTATGGAAGCAACAAGGGATCTCTGACACATCTATATGTCCCTTTGATTACTTACTGGTGGAGGATGCTATGCACACGATCTAGGATTGCCAAAGCGCTGCCAACTGGTGGAAATCAGTGGTGTTAAATTCACGTTAGGAAACTTTCTCATCCTTACAGGGGGCTAATTGGGCCAAATGGAACCAACAATTTACAGGGGGCTAATTAGGTCAAATGGAACCTACAACAGGAAGCTGGGAAATCTTTCACCAAAATGGACACAACTTTTTGGATATATATGCTGGACATATGGGTTGAAAGATGTAGCAGATTATTTAGGGAAACCAACGATGCCATGTGGACCAACGTGCTTGATAGGCTATTCATAGCTATCTCAGATCAAGATCTTTTGGAGAGATATACCTTCTATGCAGAAAGACCAAAGACACGAATACCACCATGAGGATTTGGGGAGGTTATCTTAGAAGTTGATGATTCTATCTTGGGAGATGGTAGAGGTGGATGTGGGGGATTAATTTGAGATGCAAAGAGGAGATGTATCGGTGGTTTGTGAGTTGATTTCAGTTCCATGAATGATTGCTGAATTACTTGCAATGTTACACGGCCTCAATTATGTGTTGGAACAAAAGGTTTTAGATAGTGCTATCTTCTGATTGTATGGGAGCTATATATGTAGTTTTAAGGGGTGTGGATGCAAACCACCCCTTCAAAGAAATTTTAGATGATATTAGATTTCTTTTGCATAGGGATTGGAGGGTGATACTCATTCAATCATGTAGAGAACCTCATGGTAGCTGATCATTTAGCGAAATGAGCTCATAGTCTAGAGGGCAGTTGGTGCTTCTTTGATCAACCACCATCGATGGGTGTTGATGATGGTGTTGCCTAGCAACTTGTAAGTTAATATTTGGTTGGTAATGATATCCAGGTTTCTATTCAAAAATAATTTGTATGCTTTAATACATTTCATGAATTCATCCATCATCTTGGTTAATCCTACCATAAATTTTACTCTCTCCGTTCATAAATATAGGACCTATTTAGGGTGGTGAGTTAGTTCCTAAATATAAGACCTCTTTACAATTTTTCTCAACTTTTCCCCAAATTATACTTATTAATGCTCCTATATGATAAATAAACAAGAGTGGGAGATTGGAAATAAGGTAAATGATTATGGTATTTTGGTAATATCATATAATTTTAACTAATAACTTAACTAACTTTATTAATCTAATCAAATTAAGTAATTATATCTTATATTTATGAACAGAGGGAGTAACATTATAAATTTTAATATGCATTTAAACTACCCTTTATATCATACTTTTTATTAGCCAAATATTGAGATTTAGAAGTTAAAAAAACTACACAAGAAACATGCATGGACGGTTTTTACGACCGGTGATTCTGAAGAACCCTCTTTAATTTAATTTCATTTAAGGGTAAAGGGTAAAAAATGACCCTATACTTATGTCTAAGGTGCATCCGGCACCTTGTACTTTTTTTGGCTCAAAATTGTCAATCACCTTTCAAATTCGGGTCAATAATGACTTTTCCGTCAAACTGGCTCAAGGGATGTTTCAAATTCGGGCCAATAATGACTCATCCGTCAAACTGACCCAATAGACATTTCAAATTCAGGCCAATAATGACTCATCCGTCAAACTAACCCAATTTCCATTACTTATTATGGGTAGGTCCCACACTAGAATTTCACATTAATCTAATTTTTGTTGAGCCAATTTGACGGATGAGTTATTATTGACCCAAATTTAAAACATTTGTTGGGCCAATTTGACGGAAGAGCATTGGCCCGAATTTGAAATGTCCGTTGGGCTAGTTTGATGGAGGAGTCATAATTGGCCCGAATTTAAAAGTTGATGGACAATTTTGAGTCAAAAAAAGTATAAGGTGCCAGATACACCTTGAACATAAGTATATGACCATTTTTTACCCCCATCCCTTAATTTAATTTACCATTCTCTCGTCATTTCAAACTGCAAGAGTGCGAGCGCCCACACACACACATACACAATAATAGGCCAACAAATAATTTACTCCTCTGCCACTCTACCAGAGCATCAAACAATCCTTAATTCATCTCCAACACTCCATACTTGTGCCTTGTTTAATAAAACAGCAAGTTCTTAATTATGAGTAAGATGTAACCGTAAACTCAATTTTGGATTATTTTCATAACCCCTGATGCGGAGTAACGGCCTGTCTTCTTTCTTAAAAGCATAGCCCAAGGGTGACAAGTGCCCACCGGATGAAGATTCTACCATTTCTGACGTCTCGTCCTTCAAGAATGGCACTATATACTTTTTCATGTCATTAACTGAGATCTCCAGATGATTTCCTGACACGTTAATGAATTTCACTTTTCCGGCTTCATCCAGAGTTCTTAAGCCGATCCAGTCTTCCGTATAGAGCTTTGTCTGTGAAAATAATAATAATAGGATGGGATTAGATGGTTAGTTGTTATGTTGGTTTACAACGGTTAGCATCGTAAAGGGTTTCTTGAGGCTACTATATTGCACCAAGTGGTCCCTGAGCTGAAGAGCGAGGGATGGAGCTTGAAAATTACAAAATCATGCATGATGCAGTGAAAGAATTGGAAGATGGAGACTCGAACTCTAAAAAATAAAATTCTCAGGAATATTTCAATTGCTCAAGGGTGTATCAGAACCTCTTAGTATCTAATATATTCGCAGCAGGTAAATTCCAGATACGTGATGCCTTAAATTACCTCTTGTGCTGGCAAAACAGGATAAAATGCACCATCTGGATAATAACCAAACCAGGATGTTTCTTTGGGTATCAACACAGTGTCTTGCTCAAACTGATTCACATGCAGGCAATACAGCGACACCAATCAATGTATAATGTTATCTAAAACGAAATAGACAAGAGGGGCGGAACAGAGAAATTCTTTCTCACCATTATAAGAACCAAATTTTCTAAGCTAGCGAACCGTTGCTTGTATGTATAATTCTTCATAGTCATGATTTCATTATTAAGCTTTGGAAGAAATTTACACCCGTTGAGGTAGGCAAAAATATCCTGAAACATACGTGAAATGCCGCAACATAACAAGTAAATGATGATTTTCATATTATGTATGCATTCCAATGAAGCATGATAGTTATATGCATTCAGATCTAATGATATGCATAATGTGATGTTGTGATGAAGAAAATATCACCCTATACGAAAAATGCTTAAGATTTACTCAAGAATATATACTCACTGTAGGTATTTTATAGTAGTTACTCGGCGCAAGATGTTCCTACATTAAAATTGCATGGGCACCAGAAAGATGGAGAAAAGAAATCCGTTAACCAAGAAAGAATTTGGAAGCCACATAATACTAAAAAGAATGGGAAACGAATTCAATCACAAATAATCTTTTGTTGAAAATTATGTGTGTAAGTATGTCAAAAGAAGAAGTTTCATGTAACTCAAGATTAGGAACACTCCAATGTATACTAAAACGTGAAAAAGGTTGGTAAGATGAGTCTTTAAACTGACCGTTGAAATATTTATGTGTTGGTCACATTACTTTATTAATCATTTTTTACCACTTTAAATGCATTAAACCACCGTTGATAAATGTTTTATAACTGCCATTTTTAATTACCATAAAATCTTCTTTAATGTTGCCAATGGTTATGTTTATGCCTATAAAAGGCAATGTACTGAGGTCATTTGTGCCAAGGGGGTCAAAACACCAAGATGGGTGTGGACCGATGTTAAATGACATTGAGCTCAATCCCTGAGCTTTTATTCTCCCTCTTTTTCTGAGTTACACGGTTATCTTCCTACAATTCTATTATCTTGAGTTACACATACATTTCTATCACCATACTTTATACATGTATGTTCGTTTAATACTAGGAAATGTCTTTGAGGACACAACTCGAACTATGTTTTTTGTTATTTGCAAGTGCTATTGCCAACAGAATCTGCATGGCACTAGAAAGCAGTTGTAAGATCTATATACCATGTTGCATGACAACTAAGGCGTTGAAGCGAACATCTTGTTAAACTAAACAATGGAAATTTACAACTGGAGAAGACTTTTGGAAGATAAAAACCTGGACAAAGCGGCTGTATATCTCCGATTTGATTAGATCATCTAGAAGAACGCATAACCACTCAGACTGAGAAAAATGTAAATGTCAGACAGTGTTGCAACGGCAACGATCCACACGCAGAAGAGTGACAGATAGTTTGTTACTAAATCAAACCAAGTTTCATGTCAAAAGTTCTGCATTAGTTTCTCATGGAACATCAATACAAAACCCAGTTATTTCTTTTTCCAAGATATAAATAATTAAAAATGCGTACACACACGCACACGCACTCCAAAATACCACACATTATTGGGAGCCACTTGCTTGAGGAAGAGATGACAGCATGGTTTTCATGACATATTGAGTTCAACTATAAAGCACTTACCTCACAGAATGGAATAGAAGCAGTACCAGCATGTGGTCCGGCGAGTGATATGAAATTCTTAACCTGATTTATATCACAGAAAAATGCACCATGCCTCAATTCTAATACTGCTAGAAATAGCATTGAAACAAAATAAAAGTAAGATTCTAATAGAAACAGAATTATTCTCTAATAAAGAATAAACAGAAAGATGCAACGTCAAAATAGATGAAAAAATCAGTTCATACAGGCGCTCCTCCATCACAAAATTCAACAAGCCCTCGACCAATCATGTTTCCCTGTGAACCAAGTGAAAAACCATACTGCTATATTAAGACCACAAATACTCAACAATCCAATTTGTAACCTATTACTACTACAAGTACAACAGTCAATTATTGAGCTTTTGGGAAAACGATAATGGTGCTACTGCTACCTTTTAAGGATGATGACGCAGAAATGAAAAAGAACTTGGGTTTATCAGCTGTATCTACTTTTGAGTTTTTTTTCCCTGTTTGGTTTCGTTAGTCTTTCTCTCTGTTTTATTGGTGTTTGTATCAGTTGTTGTTTGTGAATGAAAGTTGCAAGTTTATCCCAAAAAAATAGAGAAGAATTTATGTAATCAAATCACAGTAGGCCTACCAGAAACAGAGCCTAAAATGAAACATTCTTATCACTTCAGGGTAAAATGAGTTTACTTCAGTGCTTACTCGCCTGAGAAAGTCCAACGATATTGTAACCCTGACTTAGTTCAGACATCTTCTTCACCTATGGATAAAAACAAAAACTTCGTTGGAAACAAATTATACTTGAACCATAAGAGTGAAATTGGAATCTCTCACCAGAAATTGGAATCTCTCACCAAACATATTCACTACCTTCTCACAGGCAATAGCTGTCTGCAGGCATATGGAGTATACAAAGAGTTAAGTATACAAACAGTTACTTGATAGTGAAATGGAAGCACGAAAAACCAGCATCACCTGTTCCATTAGTGGCATGGTCCAAGAATCCCACGATCCATCTCCAATTTTTCTACAAAATAGATGAAGTGCATATAAGTAATTCAGAAGTCAGAACATAGCACATCCTTGTTGTGAGACATCAAACACCTATCTTTCAGGTTAGTCTTATAACTTAATTGCAAAGTTGGTTAGGCTAGTAGACACAGATAGCAGGTGAGGGCAGAGGGTGTAATAAGTAGAATATGGGTATTCGCATGGAACTTTATTGTTCTCATTTCTTCTGATTACCGTTTGCTTCTTGGTTTTTTTTTTTTTTTTGGGTGCCGATTCATTGGAGTTCACTGCTATGAGAATAAATTCATAACAGTCAGAAACTAACACAATTTGATAACATTTGTTGCATCCTCTATCTCAATGATTGAGGTTCTTCTGTATTGGGAAAGATATCTTTGCATCATTCAACAAATATTAATGTATCCAAACAGCTATCTATGACATGCTGTGCAAGTTTTAAATTTACTTCCACATGTGACAAATTGTAATCAAGTCAATTGACCTATTGACCCTTGAACTGTGATTCTGGATATGGACTTCCGATCAAATAAAAAGAGAAATTATTATTAGTAACATTAAATTATCAGCATACATGCAATATCCTTGAGAACCAGACCAGTTGCTTAAGAGCTCTGTGAAGTGTTTGACTCCTCCATTCTTGCATTCATCTCCCAGGCCTGATATAAGTACAAAAATAAAAATTTTATGCAAAAGTCTACATAAAGAATGTGTGGACAGACTTGCTCTCCTTCTTACAAGTGCATACTCATCTACCAAGGATGCTTCCTCATCTTGGATTGGAAAGGTTATAAATGATAAGAAAGAAATGACCTGGTACTGAACAAAGGGGTTTAACATACAATGTCATTTTCCACATACCCATCTACCATCCGGCCAAATTATACCAAGTAAGCATACCCTTGTGAGCCTATTTTAAATCTAGAATGAGGAAATTACCCATCTCCCTACCTTCCTCTTGCAGAAACTGGTAAAACTTTTTTTTTTTTTTTCATTTACAACATTGATGGGTATGATAAAACATTTTTGAAACTGATAAAACTTTGCAAGTAAAGGATTGAGAAACAAAACAATTACCATGCAAAACTATGAAGGGAATGGACAGTGCCGTCGATATGAATGCTAGCACACAAAGCACAAAGATGGGAAGTACATGTGGATTACCCATTAATTTTAGCTATAATTGGTATAGCTTTGAGATTTTTATATTTAGCTTTGGTCCCAGAAATTCTGAGCATATATTAGCAAAGCACACAGAACAGTGATAAGCAATGGTCAAAGCGCCAACGACCTTTCTTCCATCATGTTCCTGCCTAACTGCCTACTTTCTCCCTGAGTCAACTCCTGGCCAGTTCGCGCGGTACGCACGTGACTATTGGCTGACTTGGAAAATTTTGATACACCCTTGATTATTTTATATTACAAATTATGATTATTCTAAAATATTGAATATTTTAAAATGTATTTTGTATAATTACTCATTTTTGTGAATAAATTTATAACTTTGTAATAACAAACTTCATATGTGAAGATAGAATTTTTCTCCCTCTCAATGAATAATATGGTAAGAAAAATTTAGAATGAAAAATATTAATTGAATAAATATAGGCAAAGGGTGCGATAAAACAAAAAATGAGAGCATGAAGAGAGATATTGATAGAAAAGAATTGTATAATGGACATATAATTGGCTTAATTAGCTATCTTGAAGATAAGGGGTTCTTGATTTGAGAGAAATTATTGAAGATGGATATTGTGTTAAGCTTAATATGAGTTAGTTTAACTTATGATGTATTTAGAATTCTTTATGCAATTGGGACTCTTTTGGGTGAAGTCGCAAAGTGTAAGGTCAATGTCACCTGACATGTGTATTGACCATGTGTATGTATGTTTGTAGTGATTTTAGATATTGGTGGAACGAGCTGAGCTCGAGGATTCTGCTATTCATGTATTTCTTTTGTTTTTAGGCAATTCTAGGTAACCTCTCACCTTACTACATTAGTGTGTATGATGTTAATTGGGGATTTCAAAATTCCTTATGTATACATATGTATTATGGTATGAATTGGTTTTCTAAATGATATTTTGTATTAAAACATCTTTTTGGGTACCTTTTTACATATATATGATTATTATGCTATGATTGTAGCATCCTAGAAATTTAATTGAGGATTAGTGGGCTAATTATGAATTGATTTATGAAAGATTATAGATTATGAGAATATTTGAAGAATTTTGAGGTATTTTTGAGGATTTTAAAGGCTTAGTTTCTCCCTTATTTTAAGAACAATAAATTTGGGAAAATTATTTTTAGATTCAAAAGAGATTATTATGGGAGAAAATAATTAAGGGATTTGGTAAGTGAATTTTTGGAAATGAAAGGAATTTTATAGCTCAAAATAAATATCTTATTTAAAAAATTTTAAGGGCTAATAGAGGAAATTTTCCCTTTCTCTTTTACCTCTTTCCTCTCCCCTCTCATTTAATTTCTCCATTCCATTCCTCTTCACGTCCAGACTCCCTCGGTCGAACTCTCCCTCTCTTTCTCTCGACGCTCCCTCTCGCCCTTCTCTCTCTCTGGTCTTCCCGTTGCCGATCCGCCATCTTCCCTCTTCTCTCCTTCCTTCCTTTCTTCCTTCTCCCTCGCCTAAAACTGCCGCCCTCTCCCTCCATTGTCGCCGCCACTCGAGCTCCAAGGGGAGGACGTTTTTCGATAAAAACTCGCCGGAAATCACCTTCGACCACCACCATTACTCCTCTCTCACGTCATATGTCATTCCTCAACCCTTCTTCGGTTCGATCTAATCTCGTAGGAGGAGATTGAAAAATCTCTTGGCCGGAACTTCCTGAGCTCATCGGAGCCATGTCGGAGTTTTTCCGGCCACCTAAGCACATTTTTGTAATCCCGTAAGTCTCTTCTACATCCCTATGTCCTTAGTTTTTTGATTGGCTATGTTTGAAAAATTAGGTCTTATCTAAGTTGGGGTTTTTGGGAGTCCTAAGCTTAATAAACTGAACCTTGGACTTTGAATTTGTTGGAATCCTGTAAGTCTCTTCTACATCCCTATGTCCTTAGTTTTTCTACTGGCTATGTTTGAAAAATTAGGTCTTATCTAAGTTGGGGTTTTTGGGAGCCATAAGTTTAATAAACTAAAGCTTGGACTTTGAATTTGAGTTCATCTAAATAGATTTTTAATTGTTAGAAGTTTTGCTAATTATTGGAAATTTTTGGATCTTTGGAGGTGTTGGAAATTGGAGCTTTTGGTGATCTGAGGTGCTTATGAATAAATTGGTGATTTTTAGATGTTTATTAAGGTCATATGAGGATATTTAATTAACTAGTTTGATAGGAGTTTGCACCTAAGAAAATATTGGTGGTTAAAGTTTAGAATAAGTGGGATTTTGTGTAGTTAATTCTGTGATTTCGGATATTGGATGTTGAATTATGAACTTAAGGGGTTAGATTATACCTAATAAAAATATTAATGAGGTTAATTGGGTTGGATTGGGTGTAGGCCTTGATTTGGGAAATGGGTTATTAATTAGGCTTGAACTTGATTTAATTGAAATATGAGGATAGAGGAAATAAATTGGGAATTGATGAATAGATTTTAGGGTTTGAGAAATAATTGATGAATGTTTGGAAAATTTGTGCTTAGGCTTGAATTTGTTAATTGGGATTAGTGATGAATTATGGTAGATTATTGGGCGTTGAGGTTTGAAGTGAATGGTTGTTGTGGAAATTTATGTTAAGCTTGAATTTATGTAAGCAGATTAGAGGTGAATTATGGATATAAGGAGAAGGGATAAAGGTTACGAGTAAGATTTAAATTAAGTGAGGGCAAGAAAGGGATAGTTAGTAATTTAATTTCCAATGTTTGAAATTGTTTGGATTAATGGTTAATTGTGGTTATATGTATGTTTGTGCAGTGTGTGATTTGCATTGAGTTAGCACAGGGGAGCTGCATTATTGTGAGATTGGAACAAGCTATTAGATAATTACTTTTTACTTGTTATGTGTGTGTAGTGTTAGCGAGTGATTTGAAAATTATTATGATTTGATGACTATATGAGATGTGAAAGCAATGTTGAAATTATTATTTTCCTTATACAACGTCCTATGGAGTATTATTTTTGTAAATGCTGGCTGTCACCCAAGAGGGGGGGTGAATTGGGTGATAGGATAAAATTCTTCAAACTCTTTTAAAATCTTTCCTTTTCTAAACCCAATGAAGGCAATCTGTAAAATTCTTTTTGATTTATCACTGAGAATATTTTTAAAACATGAATTGGACTAAAAAGTATACAAGATGGATATGCTGGAAATTAAGAGAATAAAGGGAAGAGATAATGCAAACTCAGTTTATCCTGGTTTGGTCAACCCAGACCTACATCCAGTCCTCAGGCTCCACCTGAGATTTCCACTACCCTCTTGTTTAAACCGGGCACAAGAGAAGCCTTTACAACCCATAAGTTTGGTCATGCACTTGTGAAGCCTACCACAGGTTTTACGAACACGGGATCACCTGCCAACCTTAACAGAGGCTTAGACTCTCTCTAAACGCTCCCCCTTACAACCTGTAAGGTTACCACCCTGTTCTTCAAAGCACCAAGCTTTGGAACAACCTCAAACAGTAGATGATTTTAACAATAAAGTTCACTCAATGAACGGATTGTGATAAACACTTAAGTACAGAGTAATATATGATGAATTTACAATTCTAGAGCTTAACAATATTGAACAATGAGTACTCTAGCTCTCTTTCTTTTCAATGCGCTCAACTCATCATTTCTGGGCTCACTTGATTTTGCTCTCAATTAGAGTAGTCTGCAATTTTGTATAAAGCCATGTTCATCGCTAGTTATATTTTTTTTTTCGTTCATCGTTGTCTGGAAGCAAATCTTGTTCTATTTATATCTTCATAGATTGTCTTTTGATTCAGCTTCATATGGCCGTTAGAATATAGTCATTGGAAGTCCATAGCCGTTGGAAATAGATACTATTCTTCAGCTAATTCAAACTTCTGATCTAGCTTCAACTGTTCATGCGTAGAGTAGGCTAGACTGCGCATTCAGGACGTCTTCAACAACTGTACTTGCATAGCAGCTTTTTCAGTAGCGCTAGCATGCTTTGCTATCGCTAACTACATAGTATAATTTCTGCACTTGAGCTGTTAGCTAAACAATTTATTCATGAAATGCACAGCATATGCTATAGCAAGTATAGTCCATTAGCTCAATGTGATAGATAATATTTATATTAGCTAAGGATCTTCATAAAGCACTTTCTATCGATAGATATAAACATTATCACTAGCATATTCTTCTAGTTCAACGTTCAGCATACTAGCTATGTCATCTTTATAAACAATCTTCTATCGATAGTTAGTCTCCTTATCGCTAGTTACTTGCTTGTTCATTAGCTAGAGGACACTTAGCTTGCTGAATATTCTAAGTTATTTTAGGTATCCTATTATCGACAGCTATATCTGTTATCGCTAGCTGATTTCCTTTGTCCAGAGACTTGGTTCATCTTTCTGCTAGTTATTTACTCATGTTCTTTAATAAACTTCTAGCGATAGGATATTTCTTAGCGATAAAGATAGTTATCTTAGAGTTCTGCTAAGTTTCCATCTGCTATATTTGAATCTTTCATCTAGCAATATATCTTTACTCTTGCAATAGTGATCTGTTACCTATCAGATTTTAACTTGTTTAATTCATAGGTAACTTACACTTATGTTTTCTATGGGTCAGTCTTCATCAAAACTTAAGATTCTAACATTCTCCCCCCTTTTTGATGATGACAAAACATAAGTAAAAGATATACATTAAAGCACGTTCAGAACAGTCATTGAGATGAAAAATGTACATTTTTATCTTGTATTGCAAAAGGAAATACTACACATAAAGTATAAAGCTGTTAATCATTCAGTTTATGTAGGATGCATATGAGAATGGTTTTAGGTAATGATTCAGGCTTTTTCGTTCAATCAGAATCAAAATCATCCTTCCAATTTGAGGTGTCTAACTCATAATCTCCAGACTCACTGCTTATTCTCCCAGAATCAGTTGAAGGTTCTTCCAGCAATTTAGGATCAATCTCAACCTCAACCTCAGACTTCTTCTTCTTCTTAGCAGCAACTTTCTTCTTCTTTGGAGGAGAGGGAGACACCAATGACAGAAGCTCATCCAATTTGGATGGTCGCTTTTGTTTCTTCTGAGGAGGCTTTGCTGTCTTTCCCTTCCCTTTTGGTGCTGCTTTCCTTTTTGATGACTTGGGGGCTGATTTGGGTTCTTCAATCATAATCCCTTTGGATGCCCTGATTTTCTTTTCTAGGGGTTTTGGAGCAGATTTCTTGATCCTTATCTTCTTGGGAGCAGACTGGATCTCTGATGCTTTTTCTTTCCCACTAAGTTCCAGGTTCTGAGAGAAAGTCTGAATAGGATCTTTTTCTTTCTCTTTTTCAGCTTCTGCCCTTGCAGCATCTCTGTCCTCTCTTTCTTTTTCAGACTGATCAGT
Source organism: Mimosa bimucronata (assembly GCA_037074515.1). NCBI lineage: Eukaryota > Viridiplantae > Streptophyta > Magnoliopsida > Fabales > Fabaceae > Mimosa > Mimosa bimucronata. The sequence goes on from CM073446.1 coordinate 41,103,682, forward strand.
TCTTTCTAAAAACTCTTCAACTTCCTCATGCAGCTCTTGTGCTCATTGAATATAATGAGGAATCAAATTCACAGAGACTGGTTGATACTCCTCCTCATATAGTACCATGGCCATGCTCATATCTTCCTCTTGAACTTCATTATCAGGAGAACCATCAGGATTGATTGATGCATTGTCTTCCTCATCAGATGCATCCTCCACTTGGCCTTCTTCTGCCACATTTCTGTCCCTTTGTTTCTCCCCCTTTTTGTCATCATCATTGGTAGGGGTAGGAGAAGAGGGTTGGTTAGGAATTTGGGAAGAGATGGGGAGAGAAGGATAGCTTGAGGCAGTGGTAGCGATAGAGGTTGGCTGTATAGGTGGTGAAGTGTGGATGTTATCGCTAGGGATGGGGCTAGCGATAGGGGTTGCTGATGGTGTGGGGACTTTGGTAGTTGATAAAGGTGAGGCTTGTGTTTGTGGACTAGCGCTAGGGGAAGAATTAGCGGTAGGAGTTTATGGGGGTGTTGGGATTTTGGTTTGAGGTGAAGGTGGAGGTGTAGGTGTTTGGGCTTGAGAATGGTGGTAAGGAGAAGGGCTGGGATGTTTGAAGGTGGAAGGAGAGGGGTAATAAGAGAGATGAAGAGAAGGTGATTGTTGTGGAGAGGAATAAGAGGGTGAGTGAAAATGGAGTGGGGAATGATGATGAGATGAAGTACCTGCTGAGGGAGAAGCTGTTGCTCTTTGTTTGACATACTTAGGGACGAGGCATAGATGCTCTTCCAGATTTTTCACCTGAGACTGAAGCTCCTGAATGGGCTTCATTAATTCTGCTTTCTGAGCTTCTAAGGCAAGGTTGAATTCAGCAGAGACCCTGAAGTTAATTTCTTCAATTGCATCTTTGGAGGGAATAAAAGTCTTGGCAACAGAAGGAGAAGAGGGAGGAGTCCTTTGAGATTGAGTCTCTTCTTCAGGAGACTGAGACTGAGCTGATGTGGAAGGAGCATGAGAAGCTTCTGAACCAGAACCAGCACCATTTGGTTGAACAGGAATTCCCATCTTTCTGAGTGTGGTAATGGTCAGCTGTCTGCAATTTTTGTTGTCTCTTTTCCCTACAGATTTGATCTTTGAGAACTCTAGGATATAAGACATGAGCTGAGGATATGGGAGAGGAGCTTTGGCTGATTTGTCAGATAAGAATCGGTGAAGCTCCATTGATACCAACTGCCTTGGATTTAAAGGAACCTTTGAAATCAGGTTGGGCAGCCAGGGGTTGTCAATCTTGGGAAAGCTGCTGAAATTCCCTGCCTTGTGAGTCATTAGTCTGGTATAAACATAATGCAAGATTCTGTTGACCACAGGCATACTGGCTGGCTTATTAGAGTCTGTCTCATAAATCTCCTCGAGTTCTTCTTTGGAGTAAGGCTCAGGGGAATACCACTTGTTGTACTCTGCTTCAAATATCCCCAGAATTTTGTTGATTGCTAACCAGTTAAAAGATATTCCTCTTCCTCTTACTGACGCCTCAAACACAATATTGACCAGCTTCTTTTTCTTATATTCTGGCTTGGCTTTCATGCTTGAGTAAAATGACCTCAGTACTTCCTCATTATAGTCATTCTTAATATTGAGCCAGTTCTTGTATGGAAATAGCCAGGCATCCAAGTCGAAATTATTCTGCTTGAAATACTCCAAATCCACCCAGACTGTAGTCCTATCTAGGGTTTTTCGTTCTGTGAAAAGAGTGCTTGGAGTTTCAAGGGGATCTTCTGAGTATGGCAAATCAGAGGAGGTTCGCTTTTGACGCTGGGAACTTGATTCAACCACTTCTTTGGAGAATGACACAGTTCTCTGGGTTTTGGACTTCTTGCTAGCGGATTGAGACGAGGGTTTAGCGCTAGAGGTTGCCTCAATATCACTTACATTTGGAAATTTGGTTCTGGCCATTTTTCGGGTTTAGGTTTTGAGAGATGAGAGGAGTTTGTGAAGCAAATGAATGCTGGAATGCTCAGAGGGTTTTTGGAGTAGAAGAGAAAATGCAGATGAATAATGAATGCAAATGCAAATGATCCAGCTTTATAAGTTTTAGGGTTTAGGGTTTTACCTTTAATGGGGTGTATCAGCTAACGTTTCGCATTTCGATCTATTTAAGTGACTTGCTATCGCTAGTAAGAGCTGCTATCGCTAGCAGGCATGATCCCACGCTGAGCAAGTGACTTGGGCTTTTCACTCACTCCTTCCAAGTTTCATCTATCGATAGTTGACTTTGCTATCGATATTGATTTTAGCTAGCGATGGCAATCTTTGCTCAAACTTTAGCCTTGTCCTGCATACAATTATCAATAGGGGAACTTGCTATCGATGAGTCAGTGTTGCAAAACTTAAGATTTGACATTTTAAAAACAAATTTTATTGAACATGATTGATATTAATCAATCAGAGTGGTAACAATATGTTTTGACATCTACAACAAGAAGTCAAAATTTTGATGCATGAAAGATCAGATGAGATATTTAATATCATGCAAATAACAGCATGAGAGTGATTGCTTTGTGCTTCAAATATTGTCTCTATAGCATAGCAATTTTATAAGAATGCTGAGTTGAAATTTAAGCAAAGTTGAATTGTGCATTTCATAGATTCCACGTAAGATAATACTATACACAGTTCCAACCTTTCAATCATATAGCAATCTGTCAGAAAGTTCAAAGATTGATTGCTAATGAAAAGACACAATCATTCATTATCCAAACATAATTATATTTATTCAAGATAGGATAAGAATGATATCACCATGACTGTACTTGACTATGCAGAAGATTGCTATCCGTAATGAGAGTTGCTATCGATAGAGCTCTTGAAGGCAATCAACTCAATCTTAGCTCTTGTTCTGCGAATGCTAGCGATAGTGAACTTCACTATCGATTGATCATCCTGGGCTTGCCCATGCAGTAGCTTGATTTAGGCAGAAAGGATGTTGATATTTTCTTTTAAAGGTTCTCCACCAAAATCCAAGCATAAAGTTCATCTCATCAAGACTTGAGAAGATTTGAATATAGATCATAGTCTTGAAGATTTCTCTCCTTGTTACCTACAGAACTATAATTCTTTTCTTTTCTTTAGTATCCAAATTCATATGGATCTGCTAATGGTTAGTTCGTAGGTATCAACATAATTCATATGCTTCAAAAGATGTAATCAATTTAAGATAGTTGAGCATAATGAATTAATCATGACTACATGCACAAAGATATATATATATAGATATATTCTTTTTCAAATCAATATGCATTTGTATAAGAGTTGGATTATGAGCATTGGAAATATTTTGCAATTTTCTCCAATACAAAATTCAATGCCCATTCCTAGGATTGCAAAGTGTAAAATCTCAATATACATATTACTAATGATAGTGAAAGAGATTTTACCCTTGATATACCTCTACCTTAGGCATTTGGAGAAATACTTTTGCTTACCCAAGTGGTTCTGGCATGCTTAGCTTTAGGTTGCAGATATCTCTCACGAGAAACAGAATTCAAGAATCTTCTACTTGATGAATGGAGAATTCTATTTCTCTTGTTCTCCTCAAGATAATTGAATGGCACTTTGTGGTAGCTCGTTCTTGAGGTGGAACACGCTCTTCTTGTTGCTATCCACTGTTTCTTATGATTTCAACAAGAGGTTGTAGCAGTGGCTTTTCCTAGAGTTCTCCTTTTATATGTGGATTCTGTGGATCCTTTTATTAATGCATGAGAAACTCTCAGATTCTTCTCTATTGACTTTGTACCATGATATCCATTTCTTCTAGAATTAATCTGCATACATAAAGCACTAGATGGACATTTTGGTACCCATTTATATTTAGGTCCTTCATTGTTAGTCTTGGACCTTACATGTCCTTTTGGAACCCAAATAAATTTATTTCCCACATTTGAATTTCTTCTAATATTACATGTGTGAGAAATATGACCAGATTTACCACAATAATGACATATAATAGAATGTTGTGCAATATGAGATTTTATGCCACTATAGTGATGATTTAGGAAGTATAAGTTCTGGATGTTTTCATTCAAAAGATCTTTCTTCCCAGAACATTTTCCAGCATGTTTTAAAGCGTTTTTACTTTTTGAAATATGATCAGTGATAGGCAGTAAATTGGCTTTATGTAAATCAAAATTGTTTTTCTTGAAAACACAGGAATTGGAACTGTATACCATAGCTGCATCTTGAGCTCCAGAGAATGATTGACTAGTCTCGTTCAGGTAGAGCTCTTGGCAGTCATCATCCTCTTGTCCTTCTGTGTTGACTGAATCTTGGAAGGGTTATATGATCTCTCCTTCTTCAATTGCAGCTTCCAATTTCTCATCAACCATAGATATGCAACTTCGAAATTCAGATGAGCTGTCAACACTTCCAGTTTCAACAAGATGATTAGTGATATACATATATTCAAGTGTATCCCAAATATTTTTAGCACTAGAGCAAAATCTGATTTTATGAAAATCATTTTCAGTTAAGCCTTTATGCAGAATTTGCATTGCTCTAATGTTCAAGGAAAACATTCTCTTGTCTTTCTCATTCCAATCCTTTCTTGGTTTGAAATCAAGATCATTAGTAAAACATTCCACATATGATAATCACAGGATTTTATAAAACTTTTCATCCTAGCTTTCCAAAACGAAAAATCAATATTTTCAAGCAGAGGTGGAATGGTGTGATTAAAACCTTCAAAAAACGTATTACACCTAAAATCAGCCATGATCTTTTCACTTGAGATCGTTGGATCCTTTAAACAAGTGACCCGCTCTGATACCAATTGTAAATGCTGGCTGTCACCCAAGAGGGGGGTGAATTGGGTGATAGGATAAAATTCTTCAAACTCTTTTAAAATCTTTCCTTTTCTAAACCCAATGAAGGCAATCTATAAAATTCTTTTTGATTTATCACTGAGAATATTTTTAAAACATGAATTGGACTAAAAAGTATACAAGATGGATATGCTGGAAATTAAGAGAATAAAGGGAAGAGATAATGCAAACTCAGTTTATCCTGGTTTGGTCAACCCAGACCTACATCCAGTCCTCAGACTCCACCTGAGATTTCCACTACCCTCTTGTTTAAACCGGGCACAAGAGAAGCCTTTACAACCCACAAGTTTGGTCGGGCACTTGTGAAGCCTACCACAGGTTTTACGAACACGGGATCACCTGCAAACCTTAACAGAGGCTTAGACTCTCTCTAAACGCTCCCCCTTACAACCTGTAAGGTTACCACCCTGTTCTTCAAAGCACCAAGCTTTGGAACAACCTCAAACAGTAGATGATTTTAACAATAAAGTTCACTCAATGAACGGATTGTGATAAACACTTAAGTACAGAGTAATATATGATGAATTTACAATTCTAGAGCTTAACAATATTGAACAATGAGTATTCTAGCTCTCTTTCTTTTTAATGCGCTCAACTCATCATTTCTGGGCTCACTTGATTTTGCTCTCAATCAGAGTAGTCTGCAATTTTGTATAAAGCCATGTTCATCGCTAGTTATATTTTTTTTTCGTTCATCGTTGTCTGGAAGCAAATCTTGTTCTATTTATATCTTCATAGATTGTCTTTTGATTCAGCTTCATATGGCCGTTAGAATATAGTCGTTGGAAGTCCATAGCCGTTGGAAATAGATACTATTCTTCAGCTAATTCAAACTTCTGATCTAGCTTCAACTGTTCATGCGTAGAGTAGGTTAGACTGCGCGTTCAGGACGTCTTCAACAACTGTACTTGCATAGCAGCTTTTTCAGTAGCGCTAGCATGCTTTGCTATTGCTAACTACATAGTATAATTTCTGCACTTGAGCTGTTAGCTAAACAATTTATTCATGAAATGCACAGCATATGCTATCGCAAGTATAGTCCATTAGCTCAATGTGATAGATAATATTTATATTAGCTAAGGATCTTCATAAAGCACTTTCTATCGATAGATATAAACATTATCGCTAGCATATTCTTCTAGTTCAACGTTCAGCATACTAGCTATGTCATCTTTATAAACAATCTTCTATCGATAGCTAGTCTCATTATCGCTAGTTACTTGCTTGTTCATTAGCTAGAGGACACTTAGCTTGCTGAATATTCTAAGTTATTTTAGGTATCCTATTATCGACAGCTATATCTGTTATCGCTAGCTGATTTCCTTTGTCCAGAGACTTGGTTCATCTTTCTGCTAGTTATTTACTCATGTTCTTTAATGAACTTCTAGCGATAGGATATTTCTTAGCGATAAAAATAGTTATCTTAGAGTTCTGCTAAGTTTCCATCTGCTATATTTGAATCTTTCATCTAGCAATATATCTTTACTCTTGCAATAGTGATCTGTTACCTATCAGATTTTAACTTGTTTAATTCAGAGGTAACTTACACTTATGTTTTCTATAGGTCAGTCTTCATCAAAACTTAGGATTCTAACAATTTTGAACTGGCATAAAAATGTGATTTGGTATATCTAGAACTGAGGTATATGTTGATTTTGAAATTATTGCATATGTATATATATCCTGGAAATACTGGAAGGCCAAGTGCCTGATTATTGATATTGCATATCCATGTGTTGTTGTGATGATTTCCTTATGTGTGTGTGTGTGTGTGTGACATAGGTGGGCCTGGATATTATACCATCACATGATGAGGTACCTTGTTGCGTCATAGGGACAATTGAGTATATTTTAGGGGAGACAGCCCCTCACGGTTTCAGGGAGGGTAGATAGTCCCTCCTGACCCATACTATGGTTCAATGGGCGGGTTGAGAGTCCCAACTGGTTCCACCTATTCTTCCAGTAATTCATGCAAGATTCGTTTGGGGTATTTGCTATTATTATTGATATATATATGTTGTTGGAGATAATTTGAATACATTATGTTACACTTAAGATATTGTGAAAATTCAATATGGAATTATGATGTGCATCTTGTGTGAATATTTATGTATATTTATGAACTGATATATATATTTGTATGTACTATTCCACCGGACACCTTGCTAGCACACACCGCACGTAGATGAGTAGTCAGTGATTACGTTTGGGGCTACCCCCCATTTATCTCACTTTTGCAGGTCCTAAGAGTGGATTAGGAGGTCAAGGGAAGGATCCAGGAACTTCTCACTGAAATAGTGAATTATTCTAGGCCATTAGGATAGGATGGTATTGCCATATTAGGATCATACTTTTGTGATACTTCCGCTGAACCTTATTATTTATTTTGGGATTTGCTGTATAATTTTTATATGATATTATATTTTGGATTCCTTGATGCTTGTTGTTATTTTGGGACTGGTCCATATTAGGAAAACTTTTGCTTGGTTATTGTTGGAACCATCAGGATTTCAATTGCATTTGGGATGAATGACATGTTGAGAATGATTGGTTGGGATTAATCAGGGATTATGTTAAGGTCTATTTAATGAGTTTGAAAGTATGTTGTGATGTGATGATGGTTGATTGAATTTGGGAAAATTGGATTAATTTGTTAACTTCAGGATGAAGGTGTATGTAATATGTGGAATATTTTACTTACCATGATAGGGAGTTTCCTTTCTATCGTGGTAAAGGGAATTCATTTGTTATTACTGATTTATGTCTAGGTTTGTCTTTAATATCCATGTTAGTCCAAGTTATTGTGAAATTGTTTCTTTAATAGGAATAAATGAAATATACTACATATATCTTATGTTAGCGGGATTTCACTTATCTCGTTCCTTTTTCTAACATGGATATTCTCTTGATAAAAAAACTCCTTTTCTAACCATGATAGGTCTTATTTGTGATTTGAACCTTCTTTTTCTTATCATGATTAGACTGTTAATCTGTAATATATAGATATTATGGGAAAAACCTTTTTCTAACTATATTAGTTATTTTTATATGTTATTACATTTTCCTAACATAGTTAGTCTTTACACAAAGAGTGGAGTTTGATTATGGGTAGTTAAAGTGGGTTTAAAGAATTAATGTTACAATGATAATATTGAGAAGGCGTGATGTGGTGAATATGTCATGTTGCTTAGTTGTATTGAGATTTTATGAATATATTATATATGTTGTTGGTATTGCTGTAGATTAGTGTGAAATGGGAGTTGTATGAATTCTGTTGAATATATTGATGTTAATATCTAGTCACCTGTGCATGCATATTATAATTGTACCATCACATGATGTAACCCTCGATCAGCTTATTGAGCGGTTATTTGTACGGCCTCTAACTATAGACGGAGACACTTCCTTGATTATAGACTTTTTTTTTGAACTTAAACTTCCTTGATTATAGGCAAGAAATACATAACACCCTAAATTTTAACCTAAAGACTAAGGGGTGTAATACCCAAAAATTTGGAAAAGAGGCAATAAGGAGTTATTTAAAGTCTTGAGGTGTCTCTTAAAAATTAAAAAGCTATATAAATAAATTATAAATTTGCAAAGTTAAAGTATTTTCAAGGATTTTTAAGATTTATTTTCTTTATGAATTGAAGAAAAATAATTAGGCAAATATTTTTTATTTTGTTTCTAGAATTAAATGGAAATTATTTTTGAAACTCAAAATAAATTATGGTGGAAGAAAATCCCTAATTTGATAGAAAGATTAATTTTAGAAAATGAAAGGACCATTTTTCCCTTAATAGGGAAAATATATTTGGCTATTAGAAAGGGGTATAATTGTGATTTCCCCTCCCCTAACTTAAAACCCTAATCTTCCTCTCCCCTTACCATTCGACCCTCATCTAGTGTCACAACTTCATCTCCTTGAGCCACCCTCATCTTTAACCATCGCCTCCTCCATCATCAGCTCGATTTGGCATCGGAAGAGTGAGGAACCAGAGAGTTTGGCATGGGGGGAAGTTTCCCTTCGAATCCTCCCCAACATCAGTCCTCTTCTCCTTTATTTTGCTCCCAGCTTCTTCTCCTTCTTCTACCTGCGTTGATCGGAGCTAAAGGAGCAAGAAGAAAGAAGCAGCTCATCAGAAATCGGCGAGCGTGATGCGTCCCCATTTAACATTGATTTAGGGCACATTTAGAATATGTTTGGGGAGTCATCAATGCTAATTAAAGGTATTTTAAGAGCTTTTGAGAGAAAATTGTACAAATATGTCATATGAGCTTAATTTAATTATTTTTTTGAGATAAATTTGATAACCTATTAGAAAATTTGATTATTCCCACCTGTCACACAGGTGAATAGGGTTCGATCCCTGGCAACGACATCAAAAACTTAATAGGCAGAAATTATGAACCTACGTTTCCGCAAGTGCACGGGCTGTTAAGTACTAAAGGATAAATCGAATATCGTTCCCACGAGGAATTGGTCCTACAAATTCAGTTGAGCATTGATTTCACACTTTTGCTTAATTTAAGCAAACCAAATTGACTTTTAATGAATGAAAAGAAATTAAAATAAAAACAAAACAAACTAACTAATGCAAATAGAAAAAGAAGCAACTTAGAGTGACTAATCCCCTTTTCAATTCATAGAGTATGTAATTACCAAATTAATTGTATTTAAAATTAGCTTGTTAATATAGAGTATTAATAGATATAAGGATCTCCCGATCACTTACACCCCACTTCCAAGTTACACTTGTTATTCCTAACGAAGCTACTTAAGAGGCTATAAAACTCAAATTCACTTTAATATGATTACATGGGTCCAATAGGTATAGGGCGAAGGAGTGAATTTAACCACAAAGTTTGTGGTCAAGAGCATCTAACACCATGAAGTTTATTGAGGATCATAAATACACATGAAGTTTAAAAAGTAGAGTATTTTCAACACATCCGTTATCTCTACACTAACTGCCGTTAATTAAAAAATGGGACCCGCATTGTACACGTCATACAATACTTTGACCACTGCTTTTTTTTAGGACCGTTTGCTAGACACATCAGATGCGCCGGTGAGGAGGGTAGATCAAACAGTCTGGAGTCCAATTAAGAGAGGAAGAGGGAGACCGAGGCTTACACTCAATGAAGTCTTAGAGTGAGATATTTTAATAAATAATATATCTAAAGATTTGGTTACCGATAGAACACAATGGCGTCGTGCGATCCATGTAGCCGACCACACTTAGTGGGATAAGGCTTTGTTGTTGTTGTTGCTAGACACATCAGCCATCCACTCACCCGAATTCATCCTCACCAAACCTCATCCTCCATTAAAGAAATAAAATCCCTTTCTTGAAATCTTAATTGTCATCGGAAGTAAAATTAAACCAATCCGGCAAAGGTCCTGAAGAAGACCCATCTTTCTTCTTCACTCTCCTTATCCTCACCACCATCGCCGCATTACAACCACTCTCTCCGCCATCACCGCCACCACTATATTCCCTCACAACCTTAATTTCTTCACCAGAATCCTTAAAAGCATTGCAATTACTCTTCCGTCAGCAAAGTCCACTGCTTTGAACTCTATAGCAGAAACCGCTAATTAGGGTTTTGAAAGTTAGGTGGAAATTGAACGCGCTTATGGTTTGAATAAGTAAGTGTTTTTGAAAGTGAGGTTTTGCAGCGACGACATTGGAGGAAGGATATTGAGGGATTGCATCTCTATGTTTTCCCTTTGGAAGGGGAAAGGTAGGAAATTTTCTGATTTAGCTCTTGAAATGTAAAAATTCTATCTTTAGCTTCATTTCATATCCCAATATGATTGATGTTTGACCTATGGTTTCCTCTTGAGCTCAAACTCATAACTATGGAAATAAAAATGAAGATTTGTCTGTACTTTATCACTAAAGATGGATTTTGTTTGGTGATGAGGATAGGCAAATACTCACATCACTTCACCTCATTTCCTCTTTCGTCCCCATATAAAATACTCACACCACACAACACAACACGGTGAAAAGAAAATCATTGGATTTTGGATTTTGGAGAAATTAGCTTTAAACATGGCTGCCACTGAAGAATTAACGCATTTAGAGCATGAGAAACAAAGGCTCCTCAAGCACCATGACGGGAACCACTTTACTGCCATGTGACATTATCTGTGACATCATCATCGGCATTTTGGACGGTCAAACACTATCCCTTTCATCCTCACTACCGGCCTCTCTAGTGCCAATGCCCTTCTCCTCTATCATCCTCATAATCGGTATCGTCGAAGTTGCTGCCAGCGCTATCTCCATGGGTCTCTACGAGTACCATAATTCACCTTTACTCCTTCCTCTCTTTTCCTTTTCATTTTCAACCGTCGACTCAAATTCCAACCTCAACTCACAAAATCCTTCATGCCTTGATTATGATTATGAATTTTAAGATGGAATAGTTACTTCTTAGTTATCTACCCAATCTGCTGCAATTAAGATTTCAAGAAAAGACCTTTTATTCTTTAATAGAGGATGAGGTTAGGTGAATATGAGTTTTGGTGAGTGGATGGCTGATTTGTAAAGCAAACGATCCTCAAAAAATAAGTGGTCAAAGTATTGTATGACATCATGACAAATCTCTTATTTGTATGGTTTTTATTGTTAGAATCTTAAGTTTTGATGAGGATAGGCCCATAGATAACATAAGTAAAATAAGTGTAAGTTACCTTTGAATTTAAACAAGTAAAATCTGATAGGTAACATATCACTATCACTAGAGCTAGAGCCTATCGCTAATGGACAAAGAGTCATAGCAAATGAAGACTTAGAAATAACAAAGTTAATATCTATCGCTAAGTCATTCTCTATCGCTAGTAAATATCTTATCGCTAGAAGTTCATTGAGAATATGGATAAATGAAAGAAAGAACAACTAGCAGAAAAGTAAACCAAGTCCTTGAGCTATTGGAATCAGCTAACGATATCATAAGCTGCTATCGATAACAGGATTAGCTATCGATATCTAAAATACTTGAGGAAATAACATAACTCAAATAGCTATACAAACTTGCGATAACAAAGGTCACTAGCGATAACGCACCTAGCTATCGATAGGAGAATACTCATTGTGATAACAAACTGATAAGATGATACATTGAGCTAATAAACTAAGCTTGCGATAGCATCTACTGTGCATTACATGATTATTTGTTTAGCTAACAGCTTAAGTGCAGGAATTACACTATGAAGTTAGCGATAACAAAGCATGCTAGTGCTACTGAAAAAGCTGTTATGAAAGTACAGTTGGTACAGATGCTCAGAACGCTCAGTTTACATCTCTCTTAGCTCACCCTACGCAAGAGCAGTTGAGGCTAGAGCAGAAAGTTAACCTCGATGAAGAAACTGCATTAAATGCCAACGGCTATGAGCTCTCAACGACCATATTCAAACGGCCTCATGAATGCAATGGCAGATCTGAGAAGAGCTTTAAATACAGAACTTGAGCATTTATGAAGAACTGACGGAAAACAAAAATATATTCACGAACACATTCATTGCTCTCTTATCTTTGTATTTATTATTCTTAGTGATTTTACTTGTACTTAAGTGATTATCATAATCTGTTCATTAAGTTAACTTTATTATTGAAATCCTCTACTGTTTGAGGTTGTTCTAAAGCTTGGTGCTTTGAGAACAGGATAGTAACCTTACAGGTAGTAAGGGGGAGTGTTTAGAGGGATTCTAAAACTCTGTAAAGGTTGGCAGGTGAACCTGTGTTGTAAAACCTGTGGTTAGTGGAACCCAACGAGGAGTTGGAGAACTGGACATAGGCAGTGTTGGCCGAACCAGTATAAAAATTGTGTTGCATTAATTAGTTATTAATTTTCGGAAGCACAATTCACCCCCCTCTTGTGCGATTGTCATTCTCATTTGGTATTAGAGCAGGTCTTCTCTATTTGATTCCAACGAATCTGAGAAGTAAAGATCATTATGGCATCGCTTGAAAATATTCTACCTGAGGGAAGATCCATTAACAAACCTCCTGGCTTTAATGGGAAGCACTACACCTTCTGGAAACTTAAGATGAAGATCTACATCAAAGCAAATGGGTACAAACTATGGAAGATCATCGAAGAATGAGATATCGTGCCTAAAGACACCTTGGGCCTTCCAAAGGCTGAAGATGAATTTACAGATGAGGATATTGCTAATCTAGAGTTGAACAGCAAAGCAGTCCTCATGATCCAAAGTGATCTCAGTCAAACTGAGTTCTTCAGAGTGAGTCATTTGGACACTGCTAAAGAAATGTGGGAAGCTCTGCAAATTGCTCACGAGGGAACCACTGGAGTAAAAGATAGACATGTTGAAATGCTAGTTGAAGAGTTCCACAAGTTCGAAATGACTGAAGGAGAAAAGATAAGAGACCTGGAGATCAGATTCACTCATCTCATCAATAATCTTGCTGCTCTAGGAAGGAAAATTACAGAGAAAGAGCAAGTCAATAAGATTCTGAAAGTTCTAAAGGAGATTGGCTCATGAAGGTCACTGCCATACAAGAAATGCAAGGAGAATCAACTAAGTCTATCACAGTCCTGTTTGGCAGCCTTGCAGAATATGAGCCAACCTTGATAGCCCAAAGGGAAACTCAAGGAAATTCCAAAAAGAAGTCCCTTGCTCTTGCTGCATTTGAGAAAGACGAAATTGATGATGATGATGAAGATGAAGATCTTGATGATGAGAACATAGCTCTCATGGCCAGAAAGTTTAAAAAGTTCTTCAGAAGAAGAGGAAGATTCCAGAGAAGTGGTTCTAGCTTCAAGGACTCTCAAAAGGACAAAGCTCCTGTGTGCTTTGAATGCAAGAAGCCAAGTCACTTCAAAGCTGAGTGCCCAAGTCTTCAAAGACTAAAGGAAAAGGAGAAAAAGAAGAAGACTTTTGGAAAGAAGAAAGCTTATGTGTCATCCATCTGGGGTGATAGTTCTGATGAAGAAGGTAGCGATAGCGAAGAGTGTGCCAACCTCTGCCTAGTTGCTCGAGAAGAGCAAAGTGACTCTAAGGTATCTGATTCTGAACCTTCTTATTCTGAACTTCAAAGCTTATATGATGAAATGCACATTGAATTAATGAAACTTGCTAAAGAAGTTGTCAGGTTAAGAAAAGAAAACAAGGAACTTCAGAAAAATTCCTCTTCACAAAAAGCTTCTTCTTCACTATCGATAGAAGAGGAGCTATCGCAAGTTCCCAGAAATGAGCCTTCGATAGCTGAGCCTCTATCGATAACAACTCCTTCAAATCCTGAAAATTGTTCTAACTGTGAAAAATTATTGAAGGAAAAAGAAAAGCTTTCAAATGTTTTAGAAAAATTTACGAAAGGCTCAGAGACGTTAAATGTGATTTTGAATAACCAAAAGGTTTTTAGAGACAGAACTGGTATTGGTTATGAGCCTAAGCAAAAATTTTCAAAGAAATGGATTGAACCCAAGGTGAAGACATATATGAAATATTTTAGAAAATCCTCTCAATATTCTTCACCGTATAGTTTTTGCAATTATTGTAACAAGAAGGGCCATACTCAGTCTACTTGCAATCACAGAAAATATGGAGTTAGTAGCTCTTATAAGTGGGTTCCTAAAGGAACTCATGTGCCTAAGGTTTCTACAAACTTAGAGCACAAGACTAACCTTAAAGGACCCAAGAAAGTTTGGGTACCTAAATCTGTTTAGTTTGTACAGGTGTGTCTTAAAGCATCCAACAAAGGAAAATGGTATATTGATAGTGGATGCTCGAGGCATATGACTGGTGACAAGGACAAAATCAACAATCTAGTGTTGAAGGATGGAGCCAAAGTTAGTTTTGGTGGAAACCAAAGTGGAAAGATCACTGGAGTTGGTGAAGTTGGTCCAGTCAAGGATGTTTACCTAGTAGATGGTCTCTGCCACAACTTGCTGAGTGTTAGCCAAAGTACAGATCATGGTAACTGGGTAATTTTTGATTCTAATGAATGTCTTATTGTTGATAAAAATGATTTAGAGATAAATAAGTCTAAACTCAAGTGTAAGATAAAAGCAAACAGAAATGGAAATTTATACACTTTGGATTTATGCCAACAACTTGAAGAAAAATGTTTTATTTCAAATGATGAAACTTGTTGGCTATGGCATAAGAGACTAGCTCATGTAAACTTCACTCAACTTGATAAGCTAGTCAAAAGAGAGCTAGTTATAGGCATTCCTAGCTTTAGGACTAAACATGATTTAATATGTGAATCTTGTCAAAGAGGTAAACAAACAAAGTCCTCCTTTAAAATTAAGAAGGCAGTCTCCACAAGCAGGCCATTGGAACTAATCCACATGGATTTAGTTGGGCCAGCAAGAGTGAAAAGTCTAGGTGGAAGTCTATACACTCTTGTAGTTGTGGATGACTATTCAAGATTTACTTGGACTATGTTTCTTTCCTCTAAACATGAAACTTTTGATGCCTTTTGTGTGCTTGCTAAGAAATTGCAGAATGAAAAAGGCACAAAGATTGTAGCAATCAGGACTGATCATGGAGGAGAATTTGAGAACAAAGAGTTCATGGAGCTGTGTGATGAAAATGGGATTGAACACAACTTCTCTGCCCCTCGTACTCCTTAACAAAATGGTGTTGTAGAGAGAAAGAACAGAGTGCTCACAGAAATGGCAAGAAGCATGCTGAACGAGAAACAAGTGCCTCAAATATTTTGGGCAGACGCAATGAGCACAGCTTGCTATATCTCAAACAGAGCCTATATCAGAAAGGGGATGGAGAAGACTCCATATGAGCTCTACAAGGGAAGGAAGCTCAATATCAATCACCTGAGAATTTTCGGATCAAAATGCTACATTCACAACAACGGAAAGGTAAATATAGGTAAATTCGATCCTAAATCTGATATTGGCATATTCATAGGCTATTCAAATAGAAGTAAAGCATATAGATTTTATAATAAAAGAAATCAAACTGTTGAAGAGTCTATGCATGTAGTATTTGATGAAACACCTCAAGAAAAACAACAATCTGTTGATGAGAATGAAGATTTTTTCAAAGTTTTTAAAACAGTCTCTATTGATAGCACCTCAGCCATCGATAGCAAATCCTGGAAAAAATACTGAAAATGATCAAGATGAAACTAAAGATGATCTAGATGAAGCTAATGAGCCTCAATCTTCCAAAAGACATCTTAAAAATCATCCTCCTGAACAGATTATTGGAGAAAGTTCAAAAGGAGTTAAAACCAGAAGGCAACTACAAAATGAAATAGAATTTACTTGCTTTCTTTCTCAAATTGAACCAACTTGCGTTGATGAAGCTCTTGCTGAATGTGACTAGATAGTTGCAATGCAGGAAGAACTTAATCAATTCAAAAGAAATCAAGTTTGGGATTTAGTACCTAGACCAAGAAATCATCCTATTATTGGTACTAAATGGGTTTTCAAAAACAAACTTGATGAAGTTGGACAAATTGTCAAAAATAAAGCCAGATTAGTTGCCAAAGGATATAACCAAGAAGAAGGCATTGATTATGAAGAAACCTTTGCTCCAGTTGCAAGACTTGAAGCAATAAGAATTCTTCTAGCTTTTGCATCCATAAAAAATATTAAACTTTATCAAATGGATGTTAAGAGTGCTTTTCTTAATGGATATATTAAAGAAGAGGTATATGTAGAGCAACCTCCTGGTTTTGAAGAAAAGTCTAAGCCTGACCATGTTTTCAAACTTAAAAAGGCTCTTTATGGTCTCAAACAAGCACCTAGAGCTTGGTATGAGAGACTTAGTACTTTTCTGCTTGATAAAAGATTCTCTAGAGGAAAATCAGATACTACCTTGTTTATCATGCATAAAAATAGTCACATGCTCATCGTTCAAATTTATGTTGATGATATTATTTTTGGTGCAACTAATGAAAAGCTTTGTGAAGATTTTGCTAAGACAATGCAGGGAGAGTTTGAAATGTCTATGATGGGAGAATTAACATTCTTCTTAGGCCTGCAGATAAAGCAAAAGAAGGATGGAATCTGCATCTCCCAAACCAAATATTGTAAAGAAATTCTCAACAAATTTGGGATGGATCTATCCAAAGAAGACGACACTCCCATGAGTGCCTCTGCCAAGTTAGATGCTAATGCACAGGGCAAAGTAGTGAATCAATCACATTATAGAGGAATTATTGGTTCTTTACTTTACTTAACTGCAAGTAGGCCTGACATTCAATTTAGTGTAGGCATGTGTGCTAGATATCAAGCAAATCCTAAAGAATCTCATTTGTCAAATGTAAAAAGGATTTTGCATTATTTACAAGGGACTCAAGAGCTTGGGCTGTGGTATCCCAAGGGAACTCAAGAGTACCTTCTTGCTTATACTGACTCTGACCATGCAGGTTATAAGACAGATAGAAAAAGTACAAGTGGTCAATGTCAATTCCTTGGTGGCTGTCTAGTCTCTTGGGCAAGCAAGAAGCAAAACTGTGTCTCTCTTTCATCCACAGAGGCTGAATACATCGCAGCAGCAAGTTGTTGCACTCAAGTCTTATGGCTTAAGCATCAACTAAGAGATCTGGGTTTGGAATTCCCAGAAGTACCCATTCTCTGTGACAACACCAGCACAATAAGCTTGGCCAAAAATCCAGTTCAACATTCCAGAACCAAGCATATTGATGTGAGACATCACTTCTTGAGAGATCATATTTAGAAGAAGGATGTCAAGGTAGAGTTTATATCAACTCATTTGCAACTTGATGATATATTCACCAAGCCTCTTGAGTCAGATCAATTCATCTATATCAGAAGAGAGCTAGGAATGGTAAATCCAAATGAGTTGTGAATATTGTTGACTTAATTCTTAATTTATTTTCATGTTTTTCATATGAATTATCGCTAATTTAGGCATCGGAGTGCCAAATCTTAAGTTTTTGCAGGACTGACCCATCGATAGTGAGTCCCACTATCGCTAGCTGTATGCAGAACAAAAGCCTAAAGTCTGAGTCAAGATTGTCATCGCTAGCTAAATGCATTATCGATAGCAAAGTCAGCTATCGATAGATGAAACTTGGAAGGAGTGAGTGAAAAGCCCAAGTCACTTGCTCAGCGTGGGATCATGCCTGCTAGCGATAGCAGATCTTACTAGCAATAGCAAATCACTTAAAAAGTTCAGAATGCGAAACGTTTAGCGAAGTATTCGTCATTGATGGTAATTTCTGAAACTTATAAAAATAGGTCATTTGCATTCTGCATTCTGCATTCATTATTCATCTGCATTTTTCTCTTCTACTCCAAAATTTTCTGAGCATTTAAGCCTACTCTCTCTGAAAACCCTAAACCCTAAAAATGGCAAGAACCAAAGTACCCAATGTTGAAGCAACCTCTAGCGCTAAACCCTCATCTCAATCCGCTAGCAAGAGGTCCAGAACCCAGAAAAGTGTATCATTCTCAAAGGAGGTGGTTGAATCTGGTCAAAAGCGTCAAAAGTGAACTACTTCAGCCCTGCCTTACGCATCAGAACCTCTTACAGCTCCCATCGCCTTCTTCGCAGAGAAAGAAACCTTAGATAGGGTTGCAGTTTGGGTGGACCTTAAGTATTTCAAGCAGAATGGTTTCGATTTGGATGATTGGCTTCTACCCTACAAGAGCTGGCTCAGCATTCAGAATGACTACAATGAGGAAGTGCTGAGGTCATTTTACTCAACCATGAAAGCCAGGCCAGAGTATAAGAAATCGCAGCTGGTAAATATTGTGTTTGAGGCTTCTGTGAGAGGACGGGGGATTTCTTTTGACTGGTTGTTTATCAACAAGGCCTTGGGGATATTTGAAGAAGAATACAACAAGTGGTATTCCCCTGAGCCCTACTCCAAGGAGGATCTTGAGGAAATTTATGAAACCTCCTCCAACAAGCTAGCCAAAATGCCAATGGTCAACAGAATACTACATTATGTGTATACCAGAATCATGACTCACAAGGCAGGGAACTTCAGCAGCTTTCCCAAGATAGACAATCCCTGGCTGCCCAACCTAATCTCAAAAGTTCCTTTAAATCCAGGGCAGTTGGTATCAATGGAGCTTCACAGATTCTTATCTGACAAGTCTGCCAAAGCTCCTCTCCCATATCCTCAGCTAATGTCATTCCTCTTGGAGTTCTCCAAGATTAAATCCACAGGGGATAGAGACAACAAGAAATGCAAGCAGCTGACCACCACAACCCTTAAGAAAATGAGGATTCTGTTGGAAGATGCTGGTACTGCCTCTACCTCAAAATCTTAAGCTTCTCGTGCTGTCTCTTCCAAAGCCCAAATTGCCTCTGCACTTCTAGAAGAAGAAGTTCAGTCACAGAGAGCACCTCCACCTCCTCATGCAACTTCACAGCCTGCCTCATTCTCTCGAGAAGAAGTGGAAGAACTAGTCTTCAGAATCTCAGCTGAATTCACCTTGGCTCTGGAAGCTTAGAAAGCAGAGCTAATGAAGTTAATTTTGGAGCTCAAGGCACAGGTGAAGCACTTGGAAGAAAGCCACTGCCTTGTTTCTGAAAATGTTAGACCAAGAGCAGCTGACCCCCCTCTAAAGGTACTTCATCATCAGATCATCATCATTCTCCTCTACATTATTTCCCTTCCCCCTCCAATTCCTCTCCTCATCTCTCACCCCTTTCTTCTATTCATCTCTCTCACTATCCATCTCCTTCCACTTTCCATCACCCTTCCCCTAGCGATAGCCACCATTCCCACACCAAAACACCTACACCTTCACCTTCACCACAAACCAAACAGCCAACACCTCCAGACACTCCTATCGCTCACCCTTCCCCTAGCGCTAGCCCACAAACACAAGCCTCACCCTCTTCAAAACCCAAAGTCCCAACACCACAAGGAACCCCTATCGCTAGCCCCTCTCCTAGTGATAGCACCATACTTCTTCTAGCGATAACCCTCCTTCTCCTCCCATCTCTCCCCAAATTCCTGTCCCATCCTCTTCACTTACCCCGGCCAATGATGATGACAAAAAGGGGGAGAAACTCATGGAGAAAAATGTGGAGCAAAGTCTGAAGGATCCCATGATAGCCGAAGAAGCTGAGGAAGTAATCAGAGCAATTGCATGTTGCTACATGGAATCAGAGGAACACAAAACCCCTCCTCCTCAAGAAAAGGCTCAAGCTCCTCCAGAAAAGAGAAAGAGGAAAACTACAGCTGAAAGCCTAAAAGAGAAAAGGACCAAGAGAAAAGCAAGGACAGATATATCCTTCAAGGTCACTCCCAAGGCTCCCTCGAAAGCTACAGCCAGAGCTCCAAGGATAAAAATGTCAGCTTCAAAGCCAAAAGCCAAAGCATCTGAAAAGCTATCTCTTCCTCCAGAATTGTCAAAAGAAGACAAGAAAGTCATAGCTGAGATCTTAAGACAAGATAAGAAAGAAGCATCTAAAGCCAAGAGGGCAACTACTAGGGCAGATAAGAAAGCAATTGCAGCACTCTTAAGGCAAGACAAGGAGGAAGCCAAAAGGAAAGAATTAGAAGATGATTTTGATAGTGCTGACTGTCACCCAAGAGGGGGGTGAATTGGGTGATAGTATAAAACTTAAATTCTTTTTAATTTTTGTCTTTTCTAGAAACAATGAAGGCAATCTTTTTAAAATCTTTTTGGTTTATCACAGAGAGTATTTCAAAACATGAAAAGCACTAAAGAGTTTACAAGATAGATATGCTGGAAACTTAAGAGAGTTAAGGGAAGAAATAATGCAAGCATAGTTTATCCTGGTTCGGTCTATCCTGACCTACATCCAGTCCTCAGGCTCCACCTGAGATTTCCACTATCCTCTTGTTTAAACCGGGTACAAGAGAAGCCTTTACAACCCACAAGTTTAGCCGGGCACTTGTGAAGCCTTTACCACAGGTTTTACAATACGGGATCACCTGCCAACCTTTTCACAGAGTTTTAGAATTCTCTCTAAACACTCCCCCTTACTACCTGTAAGGTTACAACCCTGTTCTTAAAGCACCAAGCTTTAGAACAACCTCAAACAATAGAGGATTTCAGATAGTATGTCCACTTAATGAACGGATTGTGATAAACACTTAAGTACAAAGGGATTTATGATGAAACTATAATTCTAGAGCTTATCAATCTTGTTAGAAATCTTAAGTTTTGATGAAGACTAACCCTGAGAAATCATAAGTGAAAGTTACCTCTGAATTTATCAGATGATATCTAATAGGTAACAGATCACTATCGATAAAGAAAGAATCCATCGCTAGAAGCTCATTGATAACTCAGCTAGCAGAAAAATAAACCAAGTCTTTAACCAAAAGAAAGTAGCTAGTGATAATAGTTTAAGCTATCGATAGCAAAAGGGCTTCAGATAATAAATCATTCAGATAGCTAATGCCTCAGTGCAAATGAGTCAAATGAGCTAATGTAGTTGCTAGCGATAATGGATTAAGTTATCGATAATAGGATACCCGGAAAATACTATTGAATAATCATCCCAGTATCTCTAAAGCTAATGAGCAAGCAAATGTCTAGCGATAATGAAAAAGCTATCGATAGAGGAAGAATATTTAATAACATAGCTAGTATGCTGAACGTTGAATTAAACTAATATGCTAGCGATAATGCTTATGTCTATCGATGGAGAGTGCTCAATAAAATTCCTTAACTGAATCATATATTATCTATCTCATTGAGCTAATGAACTTTGCTTGCGATAACAACTGCTGTGCATTTATATGATTACTTGTTTAGCTAACAGCTCAAGTACAGAAATTATACTATGCAGTTAGCGATAGCAAAGAATGCTAGCACTACTGAAAAAGCTGCTATGCAAGTACAGTTGTTGCAGATGTTCAGAACGCGCAGTCTAGCCTACTCTACGCATGAACAGTGAATCTAGATCTGAAGAATGATTCCAACGGCTAGTTCTCCAAGTCTCCAACGGATAGAAAGATGTAATACCATATATAAAGACTTGAAGATATCAGAAAGAATATACATACGAACACACGACGCATTTAAATGACAAGATAGCATGAGATGAAAATCGAAGGCTCTGCACAGAGTATGAGTGATATTCATGTGAGCCCAGAAATGTTGAGATGAGCATACTTGTATAAAATTTGTATCTCACCATTATATTCGAGTTTGTACTTAAGTGTTTATCACAATCCGTTCATTGAGTGAACCTTATTGTTATAATCCTCTTCTGTTTGAGGTTGTTCCAAAGCTTGGTGCTTTAGGAACAGGGTGGTAACCTTACAGGTAGTAAGGGGGAGTGTTTAGAAAAATTCTAAAACTCTGTAAAGGTTTGCAGGTGAACATGTGTTCGTAAAACCTGTGGTAGGCTTCTCTTGTGCCCGGTTTAAACAAGAGGATAGCAGAAATCTCAGGTGGAGCCTGAGGACTGGATGTAGGTCTGGATTGACCGAACCAGGAAAAACTCTGTGTGCATTATCTCTTTTCTTAACTCTCTTAGTTTCCAGCATATATGAATTATATATATATCTCTTGTGCGTTTAATAGTCTTTGAAAAGCTTGCTTTCTTTATATTTTAGAAAAGGAAAAATCAAGATTTTTTTCTATCACCCAATTCACCCCCCCTCTTGGGTGTCAGCCAACACTCTCAATTGGTATCAGAGCCGGTCACTTGTTTAAATGATCCAACGATCTCAAGTGAAAAGATCATGGCTGATTTTGGGTATAATTCTTTTACAGAAGGTTTTGATCATACCATTCCACCTCTGCTTGAAAATATTGATTTTTCATTTTGGAAAGCTAGGATGAAGAGTTTTATAAAATCATTCGATTATCATATGTGGAATGTCTTTACAAATGATTTTGATTTTAAACCTAGAAAGGATTGGACTGAGAAAGAAAAGAAAATGTTCTCTCTAAACATTAGAGCAATGCAAATTCTGCATAAAGGCTTAACTGAAAATGATTTTCAGAAAATTAGATTTTGCTCTAGTGCTAAAGAAATTTGGGATTCTCTTGAGTCTATATATGTCTCTGACCATCTTGCTGAAGTTGAAAATGTTAACAGTTCATCTGAATTTCAAAGCTGCATATCTATGGTTGATGAGCAATTGGAAGTAGACATTGTAGAAGGAGAGATCACAGAACACTTCCATGATTCAATCATCACAGACGGTCAAAAGGAAGATAAATTCCAAGAGCTATACAAGAACAAATCTGCAAAATTATTCTCTGAAGCTCAAGATACATTTATGGTATACAGTTCCAATCCCTGTGCTTTTAATAAAAACAATTTGGATTTGTACTCTTTTGACCATCATAATAATTGCATAAAATCTCATACTGCATATCATTCTGTTATATGTCATTATTGTGGAAAATCTGGTCACATTTCTCACACATGTAATATTAGAAGAAATTCAAATGTGAGAAATAAATTCATTTGGATTCCAAGAGGACATGTAAGGTCCAAAACTAACAATGAAGGACCCAAAAATAAATGGGTACCAAAATGTCCATCTAGTACTTCATGTGTGCAGGTTGATTCTAGAAGAAATGGACATTCTGATACAAAAGCAACAGAGAAGAGAGTCTTTCATACTTCAAGAAAGAGATTCACTGAATCTATTTACAGAAGGAGAACTCATAGAAAAGCCATTTTTGCAACATCAGTCTCAAATCATAAGAAGCAGTGGAATGTAACAAGAAAGGAAAGATCTATCTCAAGATTGAGTCATCACAAAGTACCATTCAACTATCTTGAGAAGAACCAGAGAAATAAAATTTCTTATACTTCAAGAAGAAGATTCTCGAATTCTATTCCTTGTGAGAGATCTCTGCAACCAGATACTAAGAATATCAGAACCATTTGGGTTAGCAGAAGCAACTTTCCAAGTTCCCAAGGTCAAAATCCCAGAAAGCTTCAAGCCTATGATCTACATGGAGATTTACTCAAAGTCTTGACGAGCTGAATGTCATGCTTGGACTCTGGTGCTGAACCTGTAAAGAAAATATCATCATTCCTCTGTCTAAATCAAGCTACTGCATAGTCAAACTCAATCTGATCAATCGATAGTAAAATTCACTATCGCTAGCTTTCATAGCTAAGATTGAATTGACTGCCATCAAGACTTCTATCGATAGTAATTTCTATTACCAATAGCAATTTTTGGCCTAGTCAAGTGCAGTTATGGTAATATCATTCTTACCCTATCCTGGATGAGTATAACATTGTTTGATTATGAATGATTGCTCCTTTACATTAGCAATCAATCCTTGATCTATCTGACAGGTTACTATATGACTAATTGAAATTGTGTATAGTATTATTTTATGTGGAATTTCTGAAATGCAATTCAAATTTTTTTTCTATTTATAAGAGCGCATTCATATGTCTTGAAAAGGAGGCTGGATTTAGATAAATTTTGAAATCTAAAAGATCAAGAAGAAAATGTTTCAATTAGCTCTCATAAGAAGTTTTCCAAATTCATGTACTCTCATCTTTGGAAGAATTACTTTAAATTAAGTTAATTTGGATAAAGGTTCAGATATTATTATTTAAACTTATTTTCTCTCTGTGCGATTGATAACAATCTTGCTCTATAAAATTTGTTCAAATGTTAAATCTTAAGTTTTGCAGGACTGACCAATCGATAGTGAATTTCACTATCGCTAGTATATGCAGAACAAGAGCTAAGGTTGAGCTAAGATTGCCATCGCTAGCCTAAAGAATTATCGATAGCAAAGTCAGTTATCGATAGGTAAAACTTGGAAGGAGAAAGTGATGACAAAGTCACTTCCTCAGCGTGGGATCATGCCTACTAGCGATAGCTGCTCTTCCTAGCGATAGCAAGTCACTTAAAAGGCTCAGAATTCGAAACGATAGTTGATGTACTTCACCAAGGTGAAACCCTAAACCCTAAAACTTATAAAGGTGAATCATTTTGCATCGGCATTCATTCATTCTCTTCTACTCCAAACACTATCTGAGCATTCTCTGAGCATTTTCGAAAACATTTTTTTTGCATCTCTAAGAACCCTAAACCAGCAATGGCCAGAACAAAATTCCCAAATGTGAATGATCTTGAGACTACCTCTAGCGCTAAACCTTCTTCCCAACCCACTAGCAAAAGGCCCAGAACCCAGAAAAGTGTATCCTTCTCAAAAGAGGTGATTGAATCAGGTCAGAAGCGTCAAAAGCGAACTCCCCCAGATCTATCTTTCACATCAGATCCTCTAGAAACTCCCAGTGCTTTCTTTGCAAAAAAAGAAACCTTAGATAGGGCAGCAGTTTGGGTAGATTTGATTTATTTCAAGGAGCAGGGCCTTGACTTAGACCCTTGGTTACTGCCATATCAGAACTGGGTGAGTGTGAAGAATGACTACAATGAAGATGTTCTGAGATCCTTCTATTCAAACCTGAAGGTTATCCCAGTTTACAAGAAAGGACTTCTAAGGGACGTATCTTTTGAAGCCTCTATCAGAGGGAGAAGTTTTGGTTTTGGATGGTCTGCTATCAACAAAATGTTGGGAATTTCTGGAGCAGATTACAACAAGTGGTTCATGACTGAGCAATATACGGATGAAGAACTTGCTGAAATATATGAGACCTCATCCAAGAAGCCTGCAGATATGCCTGTGCTCAATCGAATCCTTCACTACGTATATACCAGGCTCATGACTCACAAGTCTGGGAACTTCAGCAGTTTTGCCAAAATTGACAATCCTTGGTTGGCCAATCTCATTCAGAAGATTCCTTTAAATCCAGGTCAAATAGTGAGTATGGAATTGCTGCGATTCATGTCTGAAAAATCTGCTAAGGCTCCTCTTCCATACCCTCAATTGATCTCCTTGCTTCTGGAGCATTCCAAAATCAGATCTATCGGGGATGGAGAGAATAAGAAATGCAAGCAAGTCACAATCTCCACCTTGAAGAGGATGGGGATCTCAATTGGCCCAATCAGAGGGATTTCTGGTTCTAAATCTAAAGCTTCTCATGGCTCTGCCTCGTCTGCTCAGCCTGACTTCCCTGAAGAAGAAGCTCAATCCAGAAGAATTCCTCCTCCTCCTTCTGCTGAAAATCTAACTACATGGCTCTCCAAGGAAGCTGTGGAAGAAATAGTGTTCAGACTCTCTGCCGAGCTTGCTTTCTCTCTAAATGCACAGAAAGAGGAATTGCTAAAGCATATCCAGGAGCTTCAGGGTCAAGTAAGAAATCTGGAAGATAGTCTTTGCATTGCCCCTGTTAATGATCATCAAGGTATATCATCATCACCTCCTCTCTCGCCCATTCTACACTCTCCCATACACTCTTCTACCCCTTCTCACTCACCTCATCATACACCAGATCATTCATCTATTCCATCTCCTTCTCCCAGTCCACCACATTTCCCTCTCCATCTTCATTCATCCTCTCATTCCTCTCCACAGCAATCACATTCTCTTCATCTTTCTTATTACCCATCTCCTCCCACCTTCACTCATCTTAGTGATAACCCTACACCTTCACCCTCAACTTCAAACACTTCTAGCTCTTCCCTTCATCTCTGTAATTATCCATCACCTCCCACCTTCAAACACCTTAGCCCTATCCCCCATTTGCAAGCCACAATAATTTCTCCTCCACCTTCACCACACTTCAATCAGACCACAACTCCAGACATGCCTATCGCTAATACCTCCCCTAGCGCTAGCCCACAAACACAAACCTCACCCTCCTCAACCAACGTCCCCACTCAAGCAATCCCTATCGCTAATCCCTCTCCTAGCGATCATACCCATTCATCACTAACTACCCCTATCGCTACCACTATCACAAATCCTCCTATCTCCTCCCAATCTCCTGACCAACCCTCTTCACCTACCTCTACCCATGATGATGACAAAAAGGGGGAGAAACACATGGAGTTAAATGGGGAACAAATTCTGAAGGATCCAATGATAGCAGAAGATCTTGAGCAAATTATCAGACAAATTGCACGCTGCTACATGTCCTCTGAAGAACATAAAACTCCTCCTCCTCAAGACAAAGCTCAAGTTCCTCAAGAAAAGAAAGAAAGTCTTCATCTGAAAGTCTGAAAGGGAAAAGGACAAAGAGAAAAGCAAGGAAAGAAATGTCCTTCAAAGTCACTCCCAAGACCTCAGAAGTCTCTTCAGTCAGAACCCCGAGAATAAAGATGACAGCCCCAAAGCCAAAGGTCAAAGCATCTGAAAATCTGTCACTTCCTCCAGATTTGTCAAAAGAAAACAAGAAAGTAATTGCTGAAATTCTAAGGCAAGACAAGAAAGAAGCAGCTAAGGCCAAAAGAGAAGCTGATAAAGCAGACAAAAAGGCCATAGCTGAGATACTAAGGCAAGATAAGATAGAAGCAGCTAAGGCCAAGAAAGAAGCTACTGAGGCAGATAAGAAAGCAATAACGGCTCTCTTAAGGCAGGACAAGGAGGAAGTAAAAAAATATGGCTGAATGGAATACTGCTCGTGAAGCAAAAAGGATTGAGCTTTCTGAGTGGAAGAAGAAACTTGAAGAACAGAAAAAGGAAAAAACCATCTCTCGTCCTCGCAGAATGACAAAAGAGGAAAAGAAAAGGGCTGAAAAGGAGATTGCTAACAAGCAGGTTCTTGAAGAGGCTGAGAGAAAGTTCAAAGAAGCCCGTAAAAAGAAAGCTGCCTTTGAAGCAAGAAGAAGGGCAAGAATAGAGAGAGATGCAGAAGTAGCTGCTCAAAGGGAAGAAGAGAAAAGAAAAGAAGAAATTTCTCAAGGAAAACAAGTGTGGGAATATCAGAGAAGATTTCACAAATCAAAGGGTGGCTTTATAGGCGTAACCATCAGCGAACATGTTCAGAAAATGGAAGAAGAAAGAGCTAAGGGTGGCCCCAAAGACATTGATCAAGACAAATTCTTCTACCCAGACTCTGAGCTATCTGATGATCCTGACAAGGAATACATTGCCACAGCCTCTGGAAAGGATTTTGAAAATAACTACACCTTAACCTTTAGAAATTCCTCTGAATACAAATCATATGTAGCCTCCTCTGATGACCCACCTCTTTTAGACTGCATGCTAAATATTCCCCCTATACCATTCATGCATGATTTTAATGAATCTCAAAAGGAATATTCTAAGGGTACTATCATTCATACTGATCCTAACTGTCTACCCTGATGTAATCATTGTACTTATTGAAATAATAGTATTTATTCTTAGCTTGAACAGGCTTTATCCTACTTATGATATGCTTATGTTTTGTCATCATTAAAAAGGGGGAGAATGTTAGAAATCTTAAGTTTTGATGAAGACTAACCCTGAGAAATCATAAGTGAAAGTTACCTCTGAATTTATCAGATGATATCTAATAGGTAACAGATCACTATCGATAAAGAAAGAATCCATCGCTAGAAGCTCATTGATAACTCAGCTAGCAGAAAAATAAACCAAGTCTTTAAGCAAAAGAAAGTAGCTAGCGATAATAGGTTAAGCTATCGATAGCAAAAGGGCTTCAGATAATAAATCATTCATATAGCTAATGCCTCAGTGCAAATGAGTCAAATGAGCTAATGTAGTTGCTAGCGATAATGGATTAAGTTATCGATAATAGGATACCCGGAAAATACTATTGAATAATCATCCCAGTATCTCTAAAGCTAATGAGCAAGCAAATGTCTAGCGATAATGAAAAAGCTATCGAAAGAGGAAGAATATTTAATAACATAGCTAGTATGCTGAACGTTGAATTAAACTAATATGCTAGCGATAATGCTTATGTCTATCGATGGAGAGTGCTCAATAAAATTCCTTAACTAAATCATATATTATCTATCTCATTGAGCTAATGAACTTTGCTTGCGATAACAACTGCTGTGCATTTATATGATTACTTGCTTAGCTAACAGCTCAAGTGCAAAAATTATACTATGCAGTTAGCGATAGCAAAGAATGCTAGCACTACTGAAAAAGCTGCTATGCAAGTACAGTTGTTGCAGATGTTCAGAACGCGTAGTCTAGCCTACTCTACGCATGAACAGTGAATCTAGATCTGAAGAATGATTCCAACGGCTAGTTCTCCAAGTCTCCAACGGATAGAAAGATGTAATACCATATATAAAGACTTGAAGATATCAGAAAGAATATACATACGAACACACGACGCATTTAAATGACAAGATAGCATGAGATGAAAATCGAAGGCTCTGCACAGAGTATGAGTGATATTCATGTGAGCCCAGAAATGTTGAGATGAGCATACTTGTATAAAATTTGTATCTCACCATTATATTCGAGTTTGTACTTAAGTGTTTATCACAATCCGTTCATTGAGTGAACCTTATTATTATAATCCTCTTCTGTTTAAGGTTGTTCCAAAGCTTGGTGCTTTAGGAACAGGGTGGTAACCTTACAGGTAGTAAGGGGGAGTGTTTAGAAAAATTCTAAAACCCTATAAAGGTTGGCAGGTGAACCTGTGTTCGTAAAACCTGTGGTAGGCTTCTCTTGTGCCCGGTTTAAACAAGAGGATAGTAGAAATCTCAGGTTGAGCCTGAGGACTGGATGTAGGTCTGGATTGACCGAACCAGGATAAACTCTGTGTGCATTATCTCTTTTCTTAACTCTCTTAGTTTCCAGCATATATGAATTATATATATATCTCTTGTGCGTTTAATAGTCTTTGAAAAGCTTGCTTTCTTTATATTTTAGAAAACGAAAAATCAAGATTTTTTTCTATCACCCAATTCACCCCCCCTCTTGGGTGTCAGCCAGCACTCTCAAATCTGACAATGTGAGCTCTAGCTCTACTTTTCTAATTCACTCAAATCATCATTTCTAGGCTCACTGATTTATATCTAATACTCTGTGCATAGCCTCTTGTTTTTCATCTCATATCATCTCGTCATATAAAATGCATCGTGTGTTCGCTCGGTCTTTTGCTGATGTCGTCAAGTCTTTATATATGGTAGTATACATTTCTATCCGTTGGATACTTGGAGAACTAGCCGTTAACACCTTTCTTTCTTTTCTTGCTTTAACTAATCTTGCAGAGGATAAGACGAGAGAGACAGAGACTGTGAGTAACGTTATCTTGCTGCTACCTGCCACAGTACTTGCATGTCAACTTTTTCATTAGTGCTAGCATGCTTTTCTATCACTAACTGCATACTGTAATTCCTGCACTTAAGCTGTTAGCTGAAACAAATAATCATGTAATTTACAGCAGGTGCTATTGCAAGCTTAGTCCATTAGCTCAATGTATCAGCTTATTAGTTTGTCTAAGTTATCACAATAAGCATTCTCTTATCGATAGCTAGATGTGTTATAGCTAGTAACTATGTTATCGCTAGTTAACTTATTTGCTCTCAGGTACTGGCTATCTGAATGTCTATTATCTGAAGCACTTTGTTATCGATAGCAGCTTATGATATCGCTAGCTGATTACATTAGCTCAAGAACTTGGTTTATTTTTCTGCTAGTTGTTCTTCCTTTCATTTATCCATGTTATTAGTGAACTTCTAGCGATAGGATATTTCTTTAGCAATAGTGAATGACTTAGCGATAGATATTAACTTTGTTATTACTAAGTCTTCATTTGATATGGCTCTTTGTCTATTAGTGATAGGCTCTAGCTCTAGCGATAGTGATTTGTTACCTATCAGATATTTCTCATTTAATTCAAGGGTAACTTTACACTTTATTTACTTATATTATCTATGGGGCTAGTCCTCATCAAAACTTAAGATTCTAACAGATTTAGCAAAAGAAAAATCTGCTAAGGATGAGATGGCTGAATGGAAGGCTGCTTATGAAGAAAGAAAGGCTAAGTTGGCTGAATGGAAGGTGAAATATGAGGAACAGAACAAGGCTGAAGCAAGAAAGAAGGAGAAAGCTAAAAAGGTGCCAGAAAAGAAAGTAGCCACTTCTCGCCCTCGCAGAATGTCAAAAGAAGAAAAGGAAAGGGCTGAAAGAGAGGCTGCTAACAAGAAAGCCCTTGAAAAGGCTATGAGAAAGCATAAAGAAGCCCTTGAGAAGAAAGCTGCCTTTGAGGCAAGGAGGAGGGCAAGAATATAGAGAGATGCAGAGGTAGCTGCACAAAGGGAAGAAGAGAGGAGAAGAAAGGAAATTGCTCAAGGAAAACGGGTATGGAAATACAAGAGAAGATTTCGCAAATCCAAGGGTGGCTCTTCAGGTATTTCTATTAGAGAACTTGTTCAAAAAACTAAAGAAGAAAGAGCTAAGGGTGGCCCCAAGAGCATTGACGAAGACAAATTCTTCTACTCAGACTCTGAGCTATCTGACTATCCTGACGAAGAGTACTTTGCCACAGCCTCTGGAGAGAATTTTAACAATGATTACACCTTAACCTTTAGAAATTTCTCTGAATACCAATCATACTTAGCTAGTCATGACATTTCTGATTTTAACTTTGATTTTGAAATTTCTTTTGAAAGGCCAACTTATGAATATGAACTTGAAGGCTCTGACTCTGATGAGTCAAAATAAAAAATGTACATTTTTCATCTCAATTGTTGCTCTGAACATGCTTATATTATATGCTCTGTATATGCATTGCTTTATGTTCTGATATATGCTTATGCTGATATATATTTATGCTCTGAACGTGCTTTAATGTATATGGTTTACTTATGTTTTGTCATCATCAAAAAGGGGGAGAATGTTGAAATCTTAAGTTTTGATGAGGACTGGCCCATAGATAACATAAGTAAAATAAGTGTAAGTTACCTTTGAATTTAAACAAGTGAAATCTGATAGATAACATATCACTATCGCTAGAGCTAGAGCCTATCGCTAATGGACAAAGAGTCATAGCAAATGAAGACTTAGAAATAACAAAGTTAATATCTATCGCTAAGTCATTCTCTATCGCTAGAAGTTCATTGAGAATGTGGATAAATGAAAGAAAGAACAACTAGCAGAAAAGTAAACCAAGTCCTTGAGCTATTGGAATCAGCTAGCGATATCATAAGCTGCTATTGATAACAGAATTAGCTATCGATATCTAAATACTTGAGGAAATAACATAACTCATATAGCTATACAAACTTGCGATAACAAAGGTCACTAGCGATAACACACCTAGCTATCGATATGAGAATACTCATTGTGATAACAAACTGATAAGCTGATACATTGAGCTAATAGACTAAGCTTGCGATAGCATCTGCTGTGCATTACATGATTATTTGTTTAGCTAACAGCTTAAGTGCAGGAATTACACTATGAAGTTAGCGATAGCAAAGCATGCTAGCGCTACTGAAAAAGCTGCTATGAAAGTACAGTTGGTACAGATTCTCAGAACACTCAGTCTACATCTCTCTTAGCTCACCGTACGCAAGAGCAGTTAAGGCTAGAGCAGAAAGTTAACCTCGATGAAGAAACTGCATTAAATGCCAACGGCTATGAGCTCTCAATGACCATATTCAAACGGCCTCATGAACGCAATGGCAGATCTGAGAAGAGCTTTAAATACAGAACTTGAGCATTTATGAAGAACTGACGGAAAACAAAAATATATTCACGAACACATTCATTGCTCTCTGATCTTTGTATTTATTGTTCTTAGTGATTTTACTTGTACTTAAGTGATTATTATAATCTGTTCATTAAGTGAACTTTATTATTGAAATCCTTTACTGTTTGAGGTTGTTCTAAAGCTTGGTGCTTTGAGAACAGGGTAGTAACCTTACAGGTAGTAAGGGGGAGTGTTTAGAGGGATTCTAAAACTCTGTAAAGGTTGGTAGGTGAACCTGTGTTGTAAAACCTGTGGTTAGTGGAACCCAACGAGGAGTTGGAGAACTGGACGCAGGCAGTGTTGGCCGAACCAGTATAAAGATTGTGTTGCATTAATTAGTTATTAATTTTCAGAAGCACAATTCACCCCCCCTCTCTTGTGCGATTGCCATTCTCATTTATATGCCTAATTTGAGGAAATTAACATGATTGAGATGCAAGTTTGGTCCAATAATTCTTAATTGAATGTCTTAAACTCTCAAGTGAAATGAGTGTAAAATTAGGATTAATTAGCCATAATTGTAGATTAATTGCATTGATTAATTTATAGGGCTATTTGATCTTGGTTTTGTCTTATTTTTACTTACAAGGTCGAGCAAGGACCAAAGATCGGATTCCGGACGAAGAAAAAGGCCAAACCAAAGAGACAGAACTGAAGGCTCCTCGCCGCGGCGAGGCAGACGGCGAACGAGCCCCCAAATTCCAGAGAAGGAGTGAGCAAGCCGCGGCGAGCCCACAACGAGAAAGCTAAAAGAGCCAGAAGCATTGTCACCTCGTCGTGGCTTCGCCGCGGTGAAATACGCGTTCTGCAGAATTTCTGCTCGCGTTTTTGGGCCTGATTCGGATCCAACTTGAACCCCACTCACTTGACCCGACTTGGGGGACATAAAACACGAAAGCTAGACCCCATTAGGGCATATTTGGTTCACATTTCACACCCCCAAGCCCTAGCTCTCTCATCTTCATCTTCTTCACCTTCTCCTTCTCCTTCCTTCCATCCATGGCTTCCACACCTTCCTCTCTTGTTGTTGGTTCTTCCATGGAGAGTAGCAGCTAGGCTCCACCATTCTTGGTGGTGGGAGCCAAGGGATGAGCTTGAAGCTTGAATAGGGGAGTTTTTCTAGTTCTAATCCTTCCTCTATTTGTTGTATTTATGCTTTTCTAGGGTTCTAGGGGTGCATTTATGGCATTTGGTGGAATGTATTAATTGCATTTGGTTGAGTGCATTTATGTCATTAGGGTTAGAAACTATGTTTATGTTATTTCCTTCTTGTATAATGCTTGACATTGCTACTTATTGACTTTGAGTTTAATGAAATTTATGGGTTCATAGTTTTGTTATTCTCTTTGTGAAAATTATGTGCTAATGCAAGGTGGCTTGGTTAGTGGATTAAGAGTGTTAAGTTATTTGCTTGAGGGAGATGGCATAAGAATTAATTGGTTGTGTTGAGACATTGGGCAAACACTCTTTAGGTCCTAATTTATTGTATGGGTGGCCATCAATGGATTAGGGTTTAGAGAGAAATTTAGAGCAATTATGGGGTGGCCCAAATTGTGGATTTAAAAGTCTTGCATAATCAATTATTTCTTGATTTTGAACTTAATCAACTTGAATTATATTAAGTAATGTGCGGGGTTCCAGCATTAATTAAGTTAACCTAAGCCTAGCCTAGAGGAGTTCCTCTAGGGTCCTTTAGAAATCAATTAAACTCCTTGAAAATCGTTAGAAGCAATGATTCCCGAATCTCTCATTCATCAAGAATGATCTTTATCCCATTCTCATCCAAATCTCATGTTTAATTCCCACCTTTTACTTTATCTTTTACACATACCAAACTTCATACTAAAACCAAACAAAAATGCTTTTTACCCGCCTTTTCAAGTTTACATATTAGCTTTTAGGAATCATATTACACTAGGCTCCTTGAGATCGACACCCAGGTTTAGCTTCCACTATCCTCTCAGGTTTAATGTCTTGGAGAGCGGACTTGAGGCGGCATTGCTCCGATACAACCCCAACGGTTAGGTGCTCTCCACATCATCATCGGCATTTTGGACGGTCAAACACTATCCCTTTCACCCTCACTACCGGTCTCTCTAGTGCCAATGCCCTTCTCCTCTATCATCCTCATAATCGGCATCGTCGAAGTCGCTGCCAGCGCTATCTCCATAGGTCTCTACGAGTACCATAATTCACCTTTACTCCTTCCTCTCTTTTCCTTTTCATTTTCAATTGTCGACTCACATTCCAACCTCAATTCACAAAATCCTTCATGCCTTGATTATGATTATGAATTTT
Organism: Mimosa bimucronata; assembly: GCA_037074515.1. Classification (NCBI taxonomy): domain Eukaryota; kingdom Viridiplantae; phylum Streptophyta; class Magnoliopsida; order Fabales; family Fabaceae; genus Mimosa; species Mimosa bimucronata. The sequence continues at coordinate 41,138,296 of CM073446.1, forward strand.
AAGATGGAATAGTTACTTCCTAGCTATCTACCCATTCTGCTGCAATTAAGATTTCAAGAAAAGAGCTTTTATTCTTTAATAGAGGATGAGGTTTGGTGAATATGAGTTTTGGTGAGTGGATGGCTGATTTGTCAAGCAAACGGTCCTCAAAAAATAAGTGGTCAAAGTATTGTATGACATGTGTTCAAAATATGGGTCCCATTTTTTATAAAGTAACAGCAGTTAGTGTAGAAATAACGGATGTGTTGAAAATGCTCCACTTTTTAGACTTTATGTGTGTTTAAGGTCCTCAATAAACTTCATAGTGCCAGATGCTCCTAGCCAAAAACTTCATTGTTAAAATTGCTCCTTTACCCATAGATATATTCCTATCATATTGGCAAATTAGGATAAATTCTAATCCCACATTACCCAATCCTAGGTCTAATTAAGATTCCTCTTCCAAAACCAATCTAAATTCCCCAAATTCATATCCAATGGTGATCAAGCATCAAGTATACATATAATAAAGGATTAAGTAACCAAAGATACAATTAATCACAAATAAGAGGTTCAGACATGCTTTAATCCTTAAATCAGTTTATAACTACTCTAGGTCCAAAGCACATTAGCCACAAATGCTAAAAATAAATCTCATGACAGCCACAGAAATTTCAGAAGCAAAAATAATAATAGACAAAGAAGAATAGGAAAGGATCAAAACACTGATGAAGATGTTCCTCTTCAAGCTCAAGCTTCTTCTAGTCCAATAATGATCAAGTCACCTCCTTCCTTCGGTTTCACTCTCCCAAATTAGCCAATGAGACAGCTGCTCCTCCCCTCTCTCGAAGACAAAGGTCCTAACTGCTCCTCCCCCTTCTCTGGTTCGATCTCGCTTAATACAAAGAAGAGCGTGAATGGTGAATGTCTGGGAAGATGATGAATGGAAAAGTGAAGATGAGGCTTGATGAATGTTCTGTGCATGGTGGATGATGATGAAGATTAGTGAACAGTGATGTGGTGGCTGCCTCCCTCCAAGATTGCATGCATTTTTTCGTAGCTTTAGGTCTTCACTTCTTTCCCATTTAGAGCCGGGAATTCAGGGCGAGCTAGGGCCGGCCCATTTAGCCCCTAACCCGAGGAGGGCTGGGTTTTGATTTTGGAGCTCCAAAAAAGGAAGTGAGCCTAAATGGGCCAACCCGTCAGCCACATGCTTTGACCAGTTTAAGCCCATTTATTGCCCTCTTTTTTTTATTTTCACTTACTCAAAGAGTTAAATGGGTGTGCTATTTTTGTAGATATGCGTATGGACGAAAATAAATTAAATGCTCATCTGGTTAGATTCAAGTCCCGTACGTCCCACATTTATACTTTAATTCCTTATTACTAAGAAGGTCCATTAGAATTATGTCATGTATATTGTAGGAGGAAAATGACAAAACTATCCAGTGTGACTTGCTAATTTTGAAACCAATCACTGCAATTACTGTGTCTGTGGTGTTTTTCATTTTCTAGTTTATGACTTTATGTTTATGTTATTATGTAGGGGTTTATTTTGTGGTGTGAACTCGTTTATTTAAATGTGTTGTGTCATGTGGACCTTATGAAACATTTTATTTAACTGTGATATGACTTATAGTTGTAGACTTAGTACTTAATTTAAGAGTTGTTGAGTTGGTATATAGCAATGCACTTGGTAAGTTGGTATTTAAATATAATTTGGATCATATATATTTATATTTTTATTATAGGTCCATTATTTTTATTAGCAATACACGCTCAAAATTAGGAAAAAAATTTAAAAAAAGTCGAAGCACATAGGCAGGCCCGAGGCCCGACGACTCAAGGGGCAGGCTTCACAAAATTGGGGGGGGGGTTTTGTTCATGGCCCCGTGCCGAGCCGGCCCGATTTCCCAACTTTATTCCCATTCACACCAAACGCGCCATTTCTTTTAATTGATTTTTCATTCAAAATTCAATCCACCTCATGGAGTCATGTGATGCTCTAATTGAAACCGAAAGGGTAAGAGAATAAAAACAACGAAAACAAAACAAAAGTAATTAAAGTATAATAAACTGAATTTTATTGTTATTTCTATTTTAAACTTAACTATTCCTATTAATTTAAAATCATGATATTTAAAATAAAATCCCCCAATTTGTGCACCAAATTAATAAATCAATCAAAATCTTAAACACATTCCTTTAATTTAGTGATAATGACCAAGGTTAAAAGAACCAGACTGGATATAGAACCGAATGAGGCACTAGTTCAATGGTCAATAGTCAGATCAATGTCAGATTGGGGTCCAACCGGTTCTATTAAAATAATAAAATTTTATTGATATTAACTTTAATAATCACTAATATCAAAATGTATATATAGATTAGTATGTATAATTCATCAAACATGAACATTTTAATGTTTCTATAAGGGAAAATTCCAGAAAAAGGCCCTCGAATTACACAAAGGACAGTTCAGTACAACGAATTTCGAAAAGGACAGTTCAGTACAAATGACTGAACTGTCCAAACCCAAATTTAAAGAAAATGTCTAAAATGCCCTTTACTACAACTAAGTTGGGAATCCCTTAAGAGAAGTTGGGAATTCCTTAAGAGAAGTTGGGAATCCCTTAAGGGAAGTTGGGAAGCCTTATACGAAGTTGGACAACTTCCCTTAAGGGATTCCCAACTTCTCTTAAGGAATTCCCAACTTCTCTTAAGGGATTCCCAACTTAGTTGTAGTAAAGGGCATTTTAGACATTTTCTTTAAATTTGGGTTTGGACAGTTCAGTCATTTGTACTGAACTGTCCTTTTCGAAATTCGTTGTACTGAACTGTCCTTTGTGTAATTCGAGGGCCTTTTTCTGGAATTTTCCCTTTCTATAATGGGGAAAAGAGAAAATATTAGTTGATTACAGGAGAAAATAAATATTATTCTACAACCCATAGACTAAAATGCAAATACTAAGAGCAATTATGATTAAACATTAAACATATGCAAGTACAATAACATTTGAAATATTATAGTTTCCCTGTTTCTAAAATTGAGTGAAGTGAAAGTTAATAATTAGGTGAATTATAACAAAATAAAAAATCATATTTAAGGGAAAAAAGAAACTGGTTCAACCTACTAATTTTGACCGGGTCGCCCGGTTTTGGGCATGTTGACCCGCTCCTCCGCCGTTCAGCTCCCCCCCAATTCAAAGGGTCACTCGGACTGAATTGTAGGGCAGCTTGGCGGTTTATCGGTTAGACCGCCCAGTCCGATCCCCTTTTTAATTGTTGATAATGACCCCAAATATATCAAAAGATATCTCAAATCTATCAAATATGGGGAACCATCAGGCATGTTTCACATGTATGCATGATTTTAATAGGTAAATAAGGATGTTGGCAAAAAAAAAGAGAGATAAATAAATATGGATATTCTAAGTAAGGAATGAGAAGAAGATTGAAGGAACATAGTGGAGAAAGTTGGAGCTTAATTGAAGAAAATAGATGAAAAGTGTTTCTGGTGCCATGGCACTGCACTAGAGTGCCATGGCATTGTGCGAAAATACTAAAATCATACAACATCATTTTTTTATCTTTTTAAAACACTTAGGGCACGAAAATTGACAGACTTTTAGCCCCCTTTTCACCCTAGAACTTATAGGAACGATTAGATTTGTTGATGCACACAACGACGGAGCTAGGGTTTGCAAAATTGGATCTTGATAAGAGAAATTGGAAGAGTTTTTTGCACTATGGTAATATACTTTTACAGCTTTATTTAGTTCTTTACTATTTTTGTGAATTGGATATGAGATTTCTATGTATTTGTTGGTTTGATCCATTTATGAGTAGCCAAAGAGTTTGTTCTAGGGTTTCTTTAAGCCTCTATATGGATTGATTTGTTTAGTGTTCTTTCTTTTAAATATTTAATGCAATTCTGTTTTGTTTTTATCTTGCATATATTTCCAAAAAGTGCCTGATCAACACTTTATTTGTTCAACGATGCATCGGTTGAGAGAGGGTGTTTTGTTGTAGAACTTAGGTAAAAGCATATTAGAGAGATAAACTCGTTGTTGATAGAGAAGATATTCATCCGTCAACCTAATATCGTCATAGTGATATTGAAGTTTAAACATGTTTTCACTGATTTAATAGCATGAGAGTGTGAGAATCTCGGAACATAATTTTTCATAAATTCAATAGCATGAAAGTGTGAGGGTTTTGAAAGATAAAGATAAGATATTTAATTTGAGAGAGTATTTCTGATTACATTCGAATTTCAAACAAAGACTTATTGCATTAGATAGTTATTAGAGAGAATGACTTGATAGAAATCATGACATATAGAAGGAATAAGAAACCCTAGGTTTAATTCTCATCATTTTAAAAGCAGTTTTTTCAAAGTTTGCTTTGTTTATTTCTTATTATTTTTTATTAAAGCATAATTTTTTATTCAACTAAAGTGAAAACGGAATTAAATTAATTAACTTGGATTAGATTAAACCATAACCTTCTTAAGAACAATATTTTTATATTTCGTGGGACCCATACGAACAAAGCGTCACCGGTAGTAGGGGAAGGCCCCTTTCATTTTTCGATTCATCGTCTTCTTTGTCCTTCTTCCCCTTCGATCTGGCCTAGAAAGGGAGGGGGGGGGGGGGGGGCGGAGCTGCCTGAGAGTTGGCCTCCGCCGCCGTCTTCTTCTTCTCCGGTGAGTCTGTTCTCTCCTGTTTTGCCTTCTTTTCTTCTCTGATTTGTGCCATTTTTTGGGTTTTGGGAGTCCGAAGGGGTTGGGTTTTTGAGGAATTGAACCAATGAAAATGAAGGTTGAGTTTTGATTTGAAGATTTCTTAAAGAGATTTAAGCTTGCACATTTTTTTGTCGGAATCGTAATCTTGCATTTCTGCTTCTGTTCCTACACGAAAATTTCAGTTTTGTTGCTCTGCGTGGTTGATTTTTGTTGGTTCATGATAAGCTAAGATTAAGAGGAATTATGCTCTGTTTGTGTTCCTATTGATGTCGTGCCTGGGATAAATTTGAGTAGGTAGTTGTGGATTTAAATTAGGGATAGAATGATTAGTAAGTGTGTGCTTGTGGTGGGTTGTGTGGCTAAAATGATCATGGTCCTCTTAAGGTTCATTTGAAACTTTGTGGGTATATTGTAGCTGGTCTAGAATTGTATTTTAGATGGATTAGCATAATTATATGTTGCAAATCAGGTTGCAGCAAGTCTGAATGTTGGTGCAAATCTGAGATGGATGATTTTCTAGATTTAATCTAAAACTTTAAAAGCTTAAGGATTGATTACATACATATAAATTGTGAATTGTGGCTATTGATGATCTTAATAATCCAAGTATATATTCTTGAGTGTTTGAAGCTGAAACTTGTTGTTTTTATTTCCTATTTGGTTGGGAATAAAAGCTGGGATTTAATTTGAATGAGGCTATGTTGCACTGAAAATTTCGGGTTGCAAAAATTAGGCTTGAACCCAGGGATAAGTAGACTTAAAATGAGCTTAACATTGGGAGTTAGCATTCAGTTTGATTAAGTAATTGCAAGCTATTATGGTGGTAAATAATATAATTTGAATAAATTAAAGTGGAGAAAGTTCTGGTTTAAGAAAATAGTGACTAAATTGGTGGATTGAAGAATGTTTAAGTGTTGGGAATACTTATAAGATATTTAAGGTCTATAAGCAAGAGTGGGAGTGTGATCAGTATTCCTTGAGTTCTAAGTGATGTATGAGCATTGGAAAAGATAAATAAAGAAATGGGTATAAATGTGATATTAGTGCGCTGATATGAGATTTGCCAGGTTGTGTTCTTGATGATGAGGTCAATTATCTTGTGCCACTTAAGAGTTTGCGATTTGAATATTTGTAACTTATGTGAGAATGGTGTTGCTGATTTTCTTAAACCGAAAAGGAATTCAAATGAATGTTGATTTGGTTTTATTTAGAACTTTGTGTGTTCAAGGTTTAAATGAATGAAGTATGTAAAATAGTACAAGGATCCAATAATATTAGTTATCTATGTTATATTAGTAGTGGCTGTCACCCAAGAGGGGGTGAATTGAGTGTTAAAATAAAACTTAGAAACTCTTTTCAAAATCAAAGTGAAAACAATAAGTAATGTTTAAATTTTTTTTTCCAGTTTTCACTAATAATAGTTTGAACCATGAACTGCACTATGATATATGCAAGTTAAATATGCTGAAAAATATGAGAGCTAACGGAAGTGGAAAAGTGCAATCACAGATTTATCCTGGTTCGATCTATTCCTTTGTCCTACATTCAGTCCCCAGGCTCCACTTGAGATTTTCAATTTACTATCTTCTTGTTGAAATCCGGCACAGAGAATAATTTACAATTCCACAAGTTTAGTCGGGTACTTGTGAAGCCTTTTCTCCCTCAATTTTAATCTAGACACTTAAGAACCTCTCCCCCTTACAACATGTAAGATTACAATCTGTTTCCCACTCAATATCCCCCAATCTTGAGTATCACTCACTAAGATAAAATGATTACAATGGAAGTTTACTTCTCTATAAGAAGTGGATTTTGTTACTCACTGAGGTATATGATAATACATGATGAAATAATTCTAGAGTTTCACAATTTTAGCATTGTGTGCACTATCTCTTCTTCTCTCATTTGGTCCTTGTATCATCATCTCTTCATCTCACTTCACATCTCCTCTCCTCTAGCTTCAATTGTCTTCAGCACGCGCGCGCACACATACTTTGAACATTTTGCCCGTTTATTCAAAACACTTAGTCGTTGCCTTGACTTGATCATTTGAAAACTCTCTTGAATATTTGAGTGTGATGAATGGTTCACATGCATCCACTTCAGCAATCTGTATGCTTTGGAGTAGTGTTTTCCATTGAGTAATATTATCTGGATAGATGCTGTTTGACTTCTTGGATTTCAGATGGACCATAGCAGAAGGCATGTCCGCTGACATCACATTAGAAAGAAGCAGCATTTTCAGTTTCTTCGATAGTGGAGCCCAGACAGAAGGGGGTCATGGCTGCCCGTGTAGCTAAATGGTTAAAGTTTGAAAGGTTTGAGGTAGTTGAAGCAAATGGTTATAGTGGGGGCATCTAGTGTTTTTGGGATGAATGCGTGGATTTCATGGTCATTTCGAAACATTGATCAAGAGCTTCACGATATAAGAATAAACCAGGATAGAAGGGGTATCTGGTTCATCTCTTTATTCTCTCTCTATATTGATTAACAAGGGCAAAATTATAATACTCACAATAATTACTCCTTAATGATAAGTATAAATATATAAAAAAAAAGAGTTTTGTTTTCTAAATATGCTCCCATTTATAAGGAAGAGAGAGAAGGCGTAGTGAAAAGCGATAGACGCAATAGTGGTATAAGTAATTTTTTTTTTAAAATTAAATGAGGATAAAATGGAGATTTTACAAAAACATTTTTCGAATATTACCAATTATATCCATTAAAAGGGAATATGATATATGTACTAATCATACCTTATAAAACGTTAGGGAGTATTTTTTTTTTTTTAAGGCAAGAAAGAGAAGCCTATTTCAAATATATTAATTTGACAACACAAAAAAAAAAAAAAAAAAGAGACCGAAATATTTTGCTGATGAAAATTCTTGCTGCATTTCAATAATATTTCACGAGAAAGAGAAAATAATAAGACGCAAATCTCTGTGCTTTGCACGAGCCATATTGATTATTATATATTTTTTCTCTTGTTTTTCAGTAGTTGTGTTTTTATGAAGATTCAATATTAACTTGAATTTGTATGAGTAAAAATAATCAAATCATACAGAACATTTGCTAAATTTAACTATAGTTATCTTTGATGTTAAGTTGAGTGAGTTGAAAGCTAATAAAAGCTTTGAGTTTTTTAACCTCAATATAAAGAATACATGACAACAATTGTGTATTCTTCTTTTATATAACAAATAGAATTGTATTATGAACACACATCATTTTCTTAATACACTTTACAAATTTATATCATATTTATAATATGGAGACAATTAACATTGCAGTTCGTTAATGTATAGTATGTAAATCTTCTAAGAGTTACTTTGCTATAGATGAAAATTGATGGTTGATACAACTTCTCTTATTTGAAGACATTGTACGACTCTCGTTACCGTATGAGGAAGACTTAAAATCAAATGGGTCTTCTATAATTTGTAATTAATAGAGATATTTTAGGTCAAATATTTTTAATTCAATTTTTGTATATGAAATGTTCAAATATTCATGGGATAATGTGCATTGTATTTCTTTCGGTGCATTCAGTGCCCTAGAGTTGGTTGTGATGCAATTTCACCTCTAAAAGAATTTGTTAAATAAATTCGGTTTTAATGTTAGTATGTGGAATGTAAAGGGGATGGTTTTTTTTTTAAGGATAACACTCTCCTTTTCAAGGAATGTGAAAGGTTGTGACTAACTCCTCTACTACTCAAACCTTTAATTATTAATTAATTTTTTAATTTAATGTGTAATTAATTGTTAAATAAAGTTGGTTTTTTTATAGATGAAATCCCCTATTCAAGGAAATATGAAAGGGTATGACCCGTACCTTTAGACTTTTCAATAATGATTGTTTTGTCATCATTGCCCAAATTAATAAATAACTTTTGTGAACTACTATACATAAAAATCTAAAAAGAACTAAATAATAATTATGTTTTTATTTTAAACTTATATTTGTGAAATTTTTTTTGAACAAAACGCAAAACATGAATATAATTGTTTAATTCAATCATAAATCACATTCATTATCTTATTTTCAAATAATTATTTCCATCAATATGCTATAGTAAAACTTGATTATGAACTTTTCTAAAAATTTTGGGAAACTCTTAGAATCTCATTATAATGAGACCTTTCGAGCATCATTAAATAATTCAAGTATTATTAAAATTTTGAAATTTAATGTTACCTTAAACCAATAAATACATTCATAATAGACAACACCTCCTAATCCTTATTAAAATAAACTAAATACGAATATCAGGGATCTGAACCCCACAATTGTACACATACATGTACACAACACACTAGAACTGAAAAGAATATCATATTTAACTTTTCAATTGTAAGAAACCAAAATATAATAATATATTCTTCAATGATTATTTTAAAGGAATAATACAACACCTTTAATATTTGTAAAACACAATGAATACATACGATCAAAAGATAATGTGCACATAATTCAAACCATCAACCTAAAAAAAGTAGAAGAACTATCAAACAAAACCACCAACACTAACAATACATTATTCCAAATTTCTTCCACTATATCTAGCATTAAAACCCTTATGAGAAAGCTTCTCTTCATTCCAAAGAGCATCCAATGTGTGTATAAACATCATGAAGAAACTCACGATTTCCAAACACAAATATATTGAGCGTTGACCACCTCAAAAGAAAATCTGCTGCAAATATCCTTGCAATACGCGAAAGAAATAAATAAATCATCAAATATGAATGAGTCATAGTCACTCATAGCATGATACAAATTCAATGTTAATAAATCATGCTTTTAAACACAAATAATTTTGATACATATATTCACTATTAAGATTGTAGAAGATGAAAGAATACACATATTCATCACTAAAACACATAATTAAGATTATGTAAGACAAAAAGATACAAATACTCATTCAAAAATTATGCTTTCTAGGAACAATTGAACTGTTACACATTCATCGATAAGTCAAGCAATGACAGGTATGAGAGAAAACCTGTTGCATCCATCCCTGCACAAAAAGGAAAAAACATCAATCACAACCACTTTAATAAAATCATGATACAATGAACATAGAAGATGAAACAATATAGAACCATGAAGCAGATCATGGGCAAGCAAAGCAACCAGGGAAGGTAAGACAATATATATATAGACCACAGAAGATGAAAGGATACACACATTTATCATTAAGTTATCAAGGTATATAAACTGACAAGCATACGGTAAGTCACAATAAAAACTAAACTAGCACCTAGAACAAACTAAGAGTCTCAAAATAAATACAATGAACATAATATGAGAATAATAATAAAATAGTTTGATTACATATTATTACATGATATTTATGAATAACCAGCTTGTTAACGGTGTTAACATAAGATGTATAGACTTAACCGATTTGTTAATGATGTTAGTACAAGATTTAGAGATTATATTGATTAGGGGACATGTGATGATTGGTACCATTTGGGATAGGCAAGTGTAAGGAAAAATGACAAAAGTGCCCTTTCTCTCATTCCCTTCAATAAATATGTATAACTAAATGAGTAAAGGTTTTTACCACTCTAGTAGTGGTTTTAATAAAATCAGTAACGGGATTAACAACTTCACACATTCATAACTTAAGCTGAAAGTCGTTAAGTCTTGTAAATGAGTTTAACTAAATGAGTAAATGTTATCACCACTTCTCGTAATGGTTTTAACTAAACTAGTAATATGATTAACAAGTTAACACATTCATAACTTTTGCTATATTGAGAGAGCATGTCTTTTCAAGACAAAAAGGTGATAATGGGAAGTGTCAAGATAGATAAGAGAGTTAATGATGGGAGAGGAGCGGCACATCTTTTCAAGGCAAAAGGAAAAGAAGGTGGGCAATAACCACTCACATAATAGTTTTAACCAAATCAATACTGAGATTAACAATTTCTCACATTCACAACTTGGGCTGAGATTCGTTAAATCTTGTAAATATGTTTAACTAAATGAGTAAATGTTTTCACCACTTTCGAAATAATTTTAACCAAATCTGTAACGAGATGAACAACTTCGCACATTCACAAATTAAATTGAAATTCATTAAATCTTGCATTTGGGCTTCACTAGATGAATAAATGTTTTCACCACTTTAACAATTTCGCACATTCACAACCTATGCTTCAGAGAGTGAGAGAGGCACATGCTTTCAAGACGAAAAGCTGAAGAAGGAAGGTGTCAATAATGAGTTAATGATGTGAGAGAATGGGCACTTCTTTTCAAAACAAGGAAAAGAAAGTGGGCAGCAACTACTCATGTAATGGTTTTAACCAAATCATTAATGGGGTCAACAATTTCGCACATTCAGTCATTCAGACTTGAAAAAGAGTGGGCAATTTTGTCTTTTAGCCCAATTAACAAAATCCCAAATTCCTTCCCAATTGCTCATATATCCTATTACTTATTAGAAGCATGATAATCTAACTCGGGCTGGCCGAGTCAGCTCGGAACCTGTCAACCCGCCCACGAGACTTGTCCGAGTTGATCACTAACTTGGGTGTCTAACAACCTGAGGCGACCCTGAGTAACCTGGCACAACCCGGTGGGTTGCTGGGTTGAACAATTTTCCTTTTTTTTTATTTTAATTTTTTATAGATATAAATTGTAGGAAACAATATTGATCAAATTTAATGATATTTTGGTGTTAATAATTATTAGTTTAATAAAATGACTATAGATGTGAATATTTTGTTACCATTTATCTATTTTGATATTTAACGAAGAAGAATACTTGATGATTTCTTTTTATGATGTTATTGGATAGTTGATTGTTAGTGTAATGTCAATATGTCAAAGAAATTGTAAAGAATTTTTAATAAATATATGATTATTTTGTTTGTGATTTAAGGTATTGAATTAATATTTAAGGTAGAAATTATTTAATGTCAATATGATATGATGTCAATTTGTTAAACCACCCGTAAAAAATGTAGGATACTATAATAATTTTTTATAGTGATTCAAAATGATGAAAAAAAAAATTTTATTTAGAATTTTGAAATGTGTTATAAGATTTTAAGTATTTTTTATTTATTACCGGGTTGGCTCTCCGAGTCAACTACGGGCTAATTCACTGCCTCTATCAAAACAGTGGCCGGTCCGAGTTCATTACCTTGATTGGAAGTAGCTTTCTGGAATTTTTAAATTCATTAGCTATTTATTTGGGGTTCCCCAAACAATTACTATGACCGGAAGCAAAAAAAAACAACTTAAAAGAGTTGAAGAAAAACTAAGCTGTGAGCATCTCTCCAATATACCTAAGATAAAATGAATTGCAAGGCCGGGGTGGAGAAGGTACTCATGTCTTCATGCTATTTTGCCCATTGTTCCATACCTTTTACACGTGCAATATATCTAAAACATTAATTGTAACAAAAATATTGATCATCTCCGCTGCTTACCATTGTCATTATCCTTTCTAACCCAATGCTGAACAGCTTTTCTCGGATATCTTGCCGTTGAGTTATAGGCATGTGAATGGGGATCATCTTTCCCTTTGTGCTTTTTTGAGTTTCTACTAGAACTGGGCCCAGTCGAGGTCTTATTTTTAGCATGGTTTTTAGAGACAACTGCAGCTGCATCTTTTTCCTGCTGCTCGGTAGATTCTTCGGCACATTCAAGGCTGAGATTCGCAACTTGTCGTGGAAGGAACATACCAGGCAATACAACTATTTCTCTTTTGGGTTCAATAATACCACTGTTCTCTTCCTGTAGTTTTAATATGGCCTCAAATTTCTCTCTCCTACTGATCTCATGCTCACAAAGAAGTATATCCTCATCAGCATCAGCTTCTTTTCTGCCCAAACTCTAAATTCATACAGAGAAGAGGTGCAACCAAGTTTCAAGATTAATTTTGACCTCTATCAATTCACAGGAATTCATGAGGAAACATGAAAGAAAGTCTAACTACTTACCAATTGGGAAACATGTGAGTCGACGAGGTCAAGCACATGCTCCAAATCCTTGGCATGAAAAGGCATACGGCAGACTGGGCAGTTTCCAACACTCTCATCGTTTTTTTCATCGACATCTAACAGAACAAAACAGAAATTCCTGAGGCGTGATTAGCAGTTCAAATAAACATGCCAAGAATTCTTCCACACAAGAACAGTCACTGGAAAAGTATGAAACTGTACAAGCTAAAATTTAAGATGCACTCATTATTTGACGTTAACAATACGAAGGTTTTTAAAATAGTAGCCTTATATATCTAAAAGAAGGAGAATAAATATCATGGATGTAAGATTATTACCGACAAGCTAAACAAAGCCCATGAAAGTGTGAAGGAGCAGAATGTCAAACCATTCTCCCTGATCCCCACGAATCTAGAGCTCCTTGAACTGACAACTACACCGGAGAGGACATCTTGGTAACCAAAAGTGGAGACATGCCCACAACTCTCGAATTCCTAGAGTTTGACTACTATGGCAATAATATTTTGTAAAGTCAAACGAGATCCATGAAATTTGTTGCCAAAATTGGCCAAATGCCAAAACCATGGAGATTCTTTGTAGTTTATATGACAGCATCAACAGGAGATTAATACAATTTAATTAATTGCTGTAGTACAATTAGTGTGAAGCGCTGTCTTTCAATTTTCTCTCTTTCTTTGACAACCTCTTTTTCCAGAGAAGAAGGGTGATGTCCTCAATGAGGGAGAGAAAAAAGGCATGTGTAGATGATATAGTTGCACATATCTAGATTAATGTAGCATATAAACATGTGGCACGATTTACGGAAACCTCGCAGTTAATGCTTTCTATCTTTTTAAACATTTCCTTTTTTTTTTATTTAAGAATACTTGACAGGATCAGGTTCCAGAATCTTTGCTCCAGCTCTCTGTACATAGATAGCTCTTATGTACACTTGGTTTACATGAACAAGAATGATTCAAATTCCCACAAAACACTTGCCAAGAGCTTCTAATGTAGACTGAAGATTTATCAGGCATGCACTCATTGGAAAAACTAAAACTACAGTGAACAATGATAACACTAATGAGATGTCAAGGAGTGAAGCTTATCATTGACATTAGGAAGAATTACAAATGGTCCACAGGCACAGATCCTAAAGGAATTATTGTAAGTTACTATTGACACATCCTAAACTACACCCATTTCAAATTTGAATTTGCTCACTTGATCTTATTGCAATTCAGATCATGGAACTTAGTAAAACAGAGCTTTCAATACAATGGCAATGCATCTCCCCTACAAGCTTCCATTCATAGTCGATACTTAATACATATGAAGCAAGTTAATATAAGATCTGTGTAGACTTACGATAAAATTTACCTTTCCCTGTTTCCATATGATGAGAAGATCGTGCAATTGCAGCAGCTGAACTGGAAGATTCTGTTTCTTTACAACTTTGTAGCCAATTCCACCATCTAGTGATACATTCCCTGCCAAATATTGAAAAACATCGTAATAAAGTCAGCATTCCAAATTCTAAATAGACGAGCTGTAAACCGCAATTAAATAAGTACAAAGAGAAAAAAACAATCAGCCCACCTGTGAAAGCAATGGAAACATGACATTAGCTTCATGAAAGGAAAGGATTTTTTTTGCAGATCTTCTGGGACTAGAGGGTACAAACATAATGGACAATCACCATCAGGATGATTCATAGCTGAGAGTTTCTCCACTGCTTCCTACAATCACATTTCACTTGTCAATTGATATTGTGCTATGCTACAATTAAAAAATTTATTGTTGACTAAAGTACATATTATAACTCCGCCTATGTTTGTAGCCGGTCCTAAGCCCGGGTAAAAGAGGAGGGTTGTGTTAGGCCCCGACAGCCAGGGTAAAAACCTTGTCGAATCTCATGAACATGGATCAACGAAGACAGAGCACAATGGCGTCATGCGATCCATGTAGCCGACCCTACCTAGTAAGATAAGGCTTGGTTGTTGTTGTTGTAAAGTACATATTATGTCCTTTATATTTGCATCAACTTTCATTTTTGTCACTTAAATTTGAAAATTACACTTTTGGTCATTTTTTAGGGAACATTTAGTTTCAATTAACAGAAAATGTTGACTTAACACTTTTAGTCACTTTTAATCATTTAATGTGGATCGTACGTCGCCATTGTACTCCATCAGAAACCAAATCTTTAGATATATTATTAACCAAAAAATCTCATTTTACAACTTCACCATGTGTTCGCTTCAGTCTCCCTCTACCTCTTATAACAAGACTTCATACTGTTTGATCTACCCTCCTCACTGGCACATCTAATGGCCTTATTTGGACATGTCCAAACCACCTTAATTTTTTTTTTTTTGAGTTTTTTTTTTTTGTTAAATGTAACTAACCGCGTTAACAAAAAAAGATTAAAAGTAAACTTTTGGGACCAAAAGGAAACTCGGTGCAGACATAAAGAACTAAATCCATACTTCAGCCTTTACTTTTTAACTTGAAGAAGATTATCAGATTCTGACGGATCAAGGTACATTTATAGAGGCTCAATTTCTTTAATGATCTTATTGGACACATGCCTAATTATCCTTTTAAGCAAGGTCAAAAATGGTGTTTTTATATCCGCATATAAGGCTAAAATGGTTGGAGCTGAGTTGGGAATATGGTGAGGCAAGGAAGGATATGCTAAAATTGTAAAAAAATGTAATTATCTCGGCTATTTATATTTTGATAGTTTCATTGATCTTCCATGTCTTTTATTGTAATTTGTCTCCTAGAGTAGCCTTCCTTATTTTTATAAATTCCTTGAAAATTTGCATCATTAAACATTATAGAAGTGAGACTTCATAGCCTTTTATAGAGATGGTATTAGAGCCTACACTTAGGAGATAAACTTTGAGGGCATTCAAAGGGCCACAGTTTTGTTTAGCAAAGTTATCACTCCTCTCCTCTCCTCTCCTCTTCCTTTCTTCCTATCATCCCCCTTTTTCTTCCTTTCAAGAACATAATTTGCTATCCTGTCATAGTTGCAGTACCTCAAAGCACTACTTGCCACTGACCTCAATCTCCTCCTTCATTAGGCTCTCATAGCTTTCTTCTACAATTATAGCACACTCATAACTACTGCTTCCAATGCTGCTTGACTTATTCATCCAAAGACACTTATACCTCACAAACAATGTAAATCCTCATTCAGAAATCCCTTTTGACCCAAACACCCCAAAAACACCACAAAGATCTCTGACCAGCATTTACTAGTTGACTGGACCCCTTACAACAATTGCACATGCTTCATTACACCACACAGGAAACTTGCAACATGTCTATGTGCCGATATGTGAAAGTGTGTGGAGTGTCTACTTTGGTAGCATTCTACCATCAAGCCATAACATGTAACCAGCATCTATAGAGGCTAGTCAAGGGTTTGTGCGCCTCATTTAGGTATCAACAATGGCACTTTTGTCGTAAAAATCTAATTACGTTCTATCTAGCACTTCTAAAGCCTTCTTTCAAACTTTTTTCTTATTTTTTTTTTCTATTCCTTTCTTAATACTTTGATTTCATTTACCTTCCTAGGTCTCTTCTACAACTGTAGGGGTTGCTAAAGTAAATCCAGGGCTCGCAGTCAATAATAAAGAGTCTGGGATGACTAAATTATAATCTTCCTGAGCCAAGAATGTGATTTGGATTCTTGGCAATAATAAAATGCTCTTGTATAAATATGCAACCTATGTACTCGAATAAAGTGAACCATTTAGATGATTTTCTCTCTAAGTTTACATCTGCCATCTCTTTCTTCTTAAGCTAGTGGCTTACAGTTTTCTCCAAGCCTTCTGAATCAAGCACACAGCTATTACAGGTATATATGCACGTAAAATTAAAAATAAAAATAATCTGCCAGAAGATTTTCAAGTTTCAACAATATTTGATATTGGAGGGTTGTGGAATTTCAGCTAGTTTCCTTTCTGACATGATTGAAGCAGGAGCTGTTATTTTAATTCTGTTCTTGCCCCAATCAATTCCAGTTCAGGTTCTCAACAGGTCTTACGGGGAGCCTCTCAATGTTGATCAATGTGTTAATGTTGCTTTGGGATTTTTTTTTGGAGAATGGTCCATACTCGCTTATCACAACTGTTATGGTTTCTGAAATGATTGAGCACATCTCTGCCCTGGTGTAGCTTGTGAGCCTGTGGAATTTTGCTGGGATGAATAATCATCAATCTCATCTTTGCTAAAGTCCTTGCCCTTCGTAACTGTGTCTCCCTTTATGTCCTCCTCTACAAGTAACAGATTATTGATTTTCTTCACAGGACCTAAGAGAGAGACATGGAGGCTGTTCTTTGAACCCAAGAGCTGCTCTCCCGTCCTTTCAACCCCAGAATAGGGTTCTACGCCCATATCAGAGCTCAAAGAACAAATTTTCTCACCAAAACGAAGAATTCTTGGTGGATTTATCAACAAATGTGTCAGGACCCCTTTCCAAACTTAGGGAAATGCATGAGAAAGGGAAATATACTTTTTGATGGCAGAACCTTGAATGACTATTTTGAAGAAACAAATAGAGAATAGGGTGGTTATAGGACTGCTTTAGTCAAAGCCTATGAGTTGGGGGTTGTGAAGGTCACTTTTTGGGTCTATATATCTTCATTCTGATTTGGAGAAGTGAAGAGAAGAATTTGAATTGGACTAGGCCCTTGGGAAGTGGAGATTGTGCCAAACTCTCAAATGTTTGGCAATATGTTGTGTGTTGTGTTTATGTGAGAGTCTATGTCTTGTTGTGAGAGTTGTGTCTGTGTATGTGATTTGTATTTTCTGTCCATTGTTCTGTAATTGTTATTTCCCTCAACAGTGTAGTGTTTTCTGTGAATGTAATGTGTTTGTGTTGTAAATCTCACTTTTTGTGAAGTTTCTGTCTTAATATTAGTTTGGGTCTTAACAAGATGTGTTTCAAAAACTTCATGGGCTTGCTTCAACACCTAAATACCTAATAGCTATACTCATTGTAACCAGCCAATTTTCTAATGTCTACATGCTTCATTGCTGCTTGGACACAGTTGTATTTTTTCCATCTATCATCTATAACCGCACTCATGTCCCAACTGACACTCACAGCACCCAACTTTCATTCTCTTCCTTTTGGCAAGGCCTTTGTACTCTCTCTTTATTCTCAGCCCAAAAAACAACAGGCCCATTGGTTTTAAATCACAAATAAAATTTACCTTAGCTATTCTACTCTAGTAATTTCATTAGTCTTCTGTTATTTCTTGTGATTTTGCCTCATAGCATTGCTTATGATTCTATATCAATGTAATTTGCCTCACAATACCACAGAAGCGAGAATTTCATAGCCTCTTGATGATCTCTATAACACACCCTCATAGAAGAAAGCCCATAGGACTCAGAGTCATGATAAAGCATGTGTTCTACATACTTTGCACAAAAGCTTAGGCTCCATTTGCTTAAATTGATGAAAATGGAAAGGGATTTAATCGCACAAAATTTGAGATATAACTCTCTATTAGATCCTTATTATCATTATCTAACAATAACTGAATATTCTTTTATTATTTTAATCTGGGGACATAAAGTACATTTCTAATACAGAAACTCATTCCATTTCATTCACAGGACCAAATGAGACATTGATTTAAGAAGGGAGACCAACAAGAATCAAGCTCCTCAGATATGACCTTTTGATCATAGATATTCTGATACTTTATCAAGAACCAATACAACTCATGAGCATAAGCTATTAACTGAATGCTCATGAAAAGTTTCATTACATTTTCTAGAAAACAGGTACCATTGCCAATTTGATTTATGAGGCAACTTTTCAAGGCAATGAAGCTGCTTCCAATTGGTCTATGAAATCACACACACAAATGTAACTTACTAAATAAGCATTAAAAGAATATGTACTAAAACCATTAACAATATTATTATAAAAAGCAAGTAGGATTAGGAATCCAATTGTTACCTCACAAAGAGCCACAAGCATTAAGCATGGGGAGAGCTCGTGAGCTTTGTATCGAATGTAATTTATTAGATCTTTCTGTCTCCGTTCATCGAGACCCTTGCAATCCACTATATTAATACAAGGTGGTTCATTTGGATACTATGACGAGAAATAAACAAAGTGAGGTCCCAGGTATATATAATCATGAGCATACTGATTGGCAGATTCAAAAATCATTCGAAACTGAGTTAAGAAGAAAGTGACCAAGAGAAGAAGACAAGTTATAGACTAAACCAGATTAAATTGCAGACCAAACCAGATTAAATTGCTTATCATTATTCCCATAGCCACATCATCGGAAACGACTTTGAGGGGTTAGCAATAAGAAAAAAAAGGAAATAACTTCGAGGGAGTAAGAAATATCCTAAGCTACTGCATGTAACGCCTTTAACTTCCAGTCTAAGTTCCGGTCACTTGCAGGCAAAAACTGCAGCATACCTGTGGGCTAGCCTGTATCTTTACAATGGCTTCAACAAACTGTAAAAAGAATAACAAACAAAATAATGTTAACACAGATATTCTCTGCAGCACAAAATTTATGTCTTGGGACGACACAATTCAAAAAAAGCCAGCATTATTTTAGCCATGTCCCAAAAAAAAAAAAATGACAGACTGCCGAGATTGAGGTATATATTTGTTTCTTCTCTTTCAAAGCTAAACCTCTTATTAACTTCAAAAAACATGACCACGGCTGAAGCAATATATTCTTTCATAATCCGCTCGACGATATTTTAAGAAAATGTTTTCGTGTCCTTACTGAGTTACCAAACAGAAGAAGGAAGAGAGAAAGAATATACGCTACTTGTTCCGACGAAACATCAGCGGTTCTAGGCTTCAGGGAGATCTGGAGATGCGGAGGGAAGGAATTAAGGACGAGGCAATCACTGCCGTAGACGGCTTCCACAGCTTCAACTTCTGCGAGTGCTTCTTCCGCAGCCATATTTGGACAAACAGAACAATACAATTCTGCTTTAATCGTGGTTTGATCAGGTGAATTTCCACAGTTTCGAACTTTTTCCCCTTTTCAATTTTGGGTTTCTTTCCCAAAAAAAGGGAGGAAAATTAAGAATAGTCAACCGTGCTGGTCAAAATAGGAAATACTAATAAATCTCTCACGTTATATTACTCTACTTCCACCTTCTTTTTGACTCTAGACTAGATGT
This sequence comes from Mimosa bimucronata, assembly GCA_037074515.1. Classification (NCBI taxonomy): domain Eukaryota; kingdom Viridiplantae; phylum Streptophyta; class Magnoliopsida; order Fabales; family Fabaceae; genus Mimosa; species Mimosa bimucronata. The sequence goes on from CM073446.1 coordinate 41,158,175, forward strand.
CTGGCAAAAAAAAAAAAAAAAAACTACTCTAGACTTGATGATGCAATGTAAAAGTTGTCCATGTGAAAACACTGAAGTAGGAAGGAATAAGCCAACATTTGTCATTAATTGTCCCGAGCTCTAATTGATTGTCATTGCATTGGAAAGTAAAGCTAGAAATTGTCGTTTTGTAATTTTAAATGGATATTTTGAGTCTAATGGTGTCATGTTGATTCTATGTATCATAACATCTTCTCCTTTACTTGTCCCGTTTAAAGCCTTTGCTTTGATAAAATGATTACACAGATAAATAGTTTGTAGTCTTGTCCCATTGCATAGTCCAGTTGAGTCAATGTTTCATAAAAGTATTATTGGAACTCCTACCTTTAATTTAGCTTATGAGGAAGCAATCCTGAATAATTAATTGTGTTTAAGAATTAAGTATCCAACATATTGCAATATGCATCATCCTCTCAATCTGTTGTACTTATATTGTCTGAACCAAAGTATTCAACAACATCTCAATTTCAGTGCATCACTATGTACTCATTTACTCGATCTACAGTTTACATAGTTGGTGCAAGATTTGCTTTGTCTGTAAGATATGTTGACTCTGAGACCATGTTATTCATGTCATCATATATTGCATTCAGCATTGATTCTATTGGATCTCTTTCTAATTTTAGCAGTATTTGCACTTCGTCTATACTTTCATCTGGGTATCCAATTTTTCCTTCTCCAAATGCAAGTATCCATTGAGCAAAATCTTGGAACTTTTTTGTGTGTTTTCATCAGAGTTCGAGCTTCCTGACAGCCTCATATTCTTTGTTAGCTTATATATCAACAATTTCTCTAGCGATATGGAGAGTTTATTGTTTCATGTACGATCTCTGCTCTTCCTCCCTTTGGAATTACAGGCAGAATTTGTCTAAAATCTCCTCCCTTGACTGTATATTTTCCCCTGAACATTTCATCTCTATTCATTATGTCTCTCAAAGTTCTATCTACTACTTCGACGCATTCTCTTCTTATCATTGGTGCTTGTCTAATCCGATTTCCCTCCTCTGAGTTTGGGGTTAAATTGCAAATATAATAAACATTAATAGGTATTTGAAACCTTGAATGAGTTGTTCTCCCTGATGGGAGTAAAGTTGATGTGATCTCACTTGATTGAACATTGATAATAATTTCTCTTTTAGATCTTATTCTAGCAGTTATTGCATTCCAATGTCTTTCCCGTTCCTTCATGCCCATGTATGAACATGAATTCTCCCTCTCTAGAGTTCACCTTGTTTATAAACTAAGTGTAAATTTCTCTTTGTTCTTTAGTGAATAATTTGTCATGATCTTTTGCATTTTTCTTGCACTCTTCCACATTGAAGTATAGCTCTTGAAGAATGAAATTAATATTTGTATCCACAAAATCTTGAAGACTTACCCTAAGCATTATGTTAAAATCCTTTAATGATTTTCCATTTTTTACTATTAACTTCTCTATCTCGTGTAGACATGATTGTTCTTTCTCTATGTCAGGTATCTGTATTCTTGTTATGTTGATAATAAGTGAATTAGATTATTGATTGCACTTGATTATTACATGTTTTTACCTACTAATCTTGGTGAATTAATGCATCTTTTGTTGAACCTCAGAGTTTTGTTGATAACCAAACATGACTTAGGATATGAAAATTATAGGTATCTTAACTTAAAAACTATTTTGAAACAAGTTTTAAAACCAAGTTTAGAACCATCGATGACTTGATGAAACATCAATAGATTTTGAGTTTCAACCATCGATAGGCCTCAGAGCATATATCGAGTTTTAAACTTTACAAACAAAGTAATCGATAGTTGCAAGTATCATCGATTTTTAGTTCAATTTTCTGGTAGAAGAACAATCGATGAGTGAGTTGGCCATCAAGGATTGAAGAACCATCAATTGTTAGTCTGACCATTGATTGTCATACCTTTCTTTAGAAAATTAGAAGTATTTTCAAAAGTATGGCTGATTATCGATTGTCAAATTAACCATTGATGAATCAAGTTTCATCGATAGTCGAATTGTCCATCGAGCATTGCTTTATATGTTAGGTCATTGTTTCATCGAGGGTTGCAGGTAGAATTCTTCAGAGCATTGAAGCTTCCATCAAGTAAACTAAGAATGCTTGATAGTCAACCACTTCCATTGATGGAAGAACTCTAGGAATAATCGATGGATGAGAGAACCATTGATGATTGAATTTGAAAGTTTGAATTTACTTACCCTTCCTATGATTAATCTCCTGATAACTAACTTTACATTTGTGGAGTTTTTGCTTCGTACATTTTGGGAAAGTTTCGTTGGACACAAAAGCCAAGCTAAACATGCAGACAATGTACTATTCTAGCCATTAGCAGTTTGTAATTTGGACAAAGATAGTCCTAACCAGTAAAAGCAAGTACAAATCTTCCAGACAAAATGCAAGGTGTAATCTCAACCATTGATCATCATTAAATCCCTCTTGCATCTCAAATACTCTCAACGGCTAGTTCATCTAACTTCAACTGGCAGAATTCTATCTAAGGCTATACAAGCTTTAGTACTGGAAACTTAAAAGGTAGAGACATTAACTGCACTTCAAACAGAGTTCAAAAGCATTCAAGTCATCTACTACTGTTCTCTCATTGTACTTCAAGCGTACTATTATCTGCTCGATTGTGTGAGCTAGCATTATCTCTTGTATCATTTTTACTGTGATTTCCTTAGGATATTGGGACTCTAAGGAAAGGGTAATTTCTTACAAAGTATAAGGGGGAGAGAATTTGTCAAGATAGAGATATCTTACTGAGGAAATTCTCTTGAGTTGTAAAGGTGTTCAGGAACCTAGTTTAATCCTGAGTTATCACCAGTGAAACCCAATTGAGGTTGGAGAACTGGATGCAGGTCTTAGTTGTGACCGAACCAATATAATCTTGAGTGTTTACTTCTGATCTTTAAGTTGTTTGAAAAATTTTGAGATACACAATTCACCCCCTATCTTGTGTATTTCCTGTCACTTTCATTTGGTATTAGAGCCTGGTTTCTCAGAAAAGTGATCCAACGATCAGAGAAGAAAGATCCATAGTAGGAATAAATAAGGCATGCTGCTTGAAAGGAGCTCTATAACCAAGCCTCCTGGCTTCAATGGAGTACACTATGCATTCTAAAAGATGAAAATGAAAATCTTCATCAAGGAAAATTGATACAAGTTGTGGAAGGTGATTGAAAATAGAAACAATACCCCATGAAGACTGAGAATGGTGTACTGATGTGGAAGCAACCATATGAGTTCCCCAATGATGATATAGAGCATCTTAAGCCAAATAGTAAGGCAATATTGATTATCCAAAGTGCTCTAAGTCAAAAGAAGTACTTTAGAATCTCAAATCTGGAAACTGCCAAGGAAATGTGGGATGCTCCAAAAATAGTTCATGAAGGAACACAAGGTATGAAAAGCAGAAGAATCAATCTTCTAACCACCAAATATTACTTGTTCAAGATGGAGGAAGGAGAAACTATCAGCGAGTTAGAGACCAGATTCACTCATCTCATTAATCTTCTTATTGCTCTTGGAAAGATACTTTCCCAAGAAGAATAAAACACCAAAATTCTGAACATTCTCACTAATGAATGGTGAGTCAAGTCTACAACTATAGAAGAAATTTGGGGGGAATCCATGAGCTCAATGACATCTCTCTTTGGGAGTTTAGCTGAGTATGAGAGCAAAATGAAACACAGACAGGAGCTTGCTGGAGGAGAAAAGAAGAAAACTCTAACTCTGACATCCACCTCCAGAAGAAGAACATGATGAAGATGAAGAAATGGGCTTAATGGTGAGATGATTCAAAAGGTTCTTCAAAGGTAGAGGTGGAAGAAGATTCCAGAAAGGAGGTCCCTATTATACAAAGAAAGAGAAACAAAAGAATGCTCCTGTATCTATGAATGCAAGAATCCTGGATATTTTAAATCTGAATGTCCAAATCTTCAAAGGCAGAAGGATAAAGAAAAGAAGAAAGGAATGTATGCTGGCAAGAAGAAGGCCTATATATTATCCATCTAGGGTGATAGCTTAGGTGAGGAGGAAATTGATTATGAGGAAACAATTAACCTATGTCTGGTAGCTCAAGAAGAATCAGATACTGAGGTAATCACTTTAGAACCATCTTTTCATGAACTCCAAGATACTTATAATGCTTTATATATAGAGTATGTGAAAATTGCTAAAGAAGTTGTATTCTTGAGAAAAAGAAACTCAGAATATGAGAAGGTTGAGCTTACTGGATGTAAAACTTGTGAAAATCTCACTTGTGAGAATGAGAGACTTTCTAAAATCTTGCAAAAATTCACTAAAGGTAGTGAAGCCTTGCAAGTTATGTCAAAAAACTAAAGAGTTTTTAGAGATAGAACTAGACTTGGATATGATGCTACACAAGAATTTTTAAAAGAAAAGAAAAAGCTTTCTAAAGAAAACCCATACCTCAAGTTCTTCAGAAAAGCTGTTGAATATATTGATCCTTTTAGTTTCTGTAATTTCTACAATAGAAAATGACATTATGTTTCAACATGCTATCTTAGGAAATTTGGTGTGATTGGAACTTACAAATGGGTACCTAAAGGGTCACAACCACAGATGGTCAAAATGGACTAAAGTGTTCCTTCTAACCCCAAAGGACCCAAACGTATTTGGGTACCTAAAATCTCTCTAAACTATCATGCAAGCACTACTACAGAAAATGTCTATAGCAGCACTTATTTTGGCCCTATAGCAGCGCTTATAAGCGCTGCAATAGCCAGTGATGCTATAGGCTATTAAGCCTAATGCAGTGCTTGTTAAGCGCTGCTATAGGTGACCTAAAGCAGCGCTTAAACGCTGCAATAGGTAATTTATTTTTTAAAAAAATAATACCTATAGCAGCGCTTATTCTAATAAGCGCTGCTATAGGTATTATTTTTTAAAAAAATTAATTTTTATCCCTGCATCAATTTAGAAATTACAGACATTTCCAAAACATATATACATCAAAAACCATTTATCCAGAGATCAAATACATTAAAGAAAACATTCTAATTAATTAACTCCTATATATTATAAGGTAATATACTTAGAGAAAAATAAACAATTAAATAAATTAGAAAGAACAATGGACAATTAAGTAAATTAAAACATGTAAATTCACTAAACATTCTAGAAATCAAAGTCTCTCTCAAATATATTTACTATATACTAATAACATATATTTGAAATTACATAATCAAAATCACTTACTCATGCTTAAGGTTCCATCTACAGAGTCAGAATGCCCACTGTTAAAATGGCAAAAATTGCAAGCATACTATATGTTTCTAAAGAGAACCTAAATGTTTGTACTTGTATTTTTTCATTCAAAGACACCAAAACCAATTAAAAAACAATAATTAGAACAAATAACTAGTCATATGCAGTATATCTCTCTGCAGGCTCACTTTAGACAATCCAATAAAAGGATCAAATTGTTTGGGATTTGGAAAAAGAAGTTTGGCTAGCTCAGCCTTGTTCACTTCAACAAACTGGGTCTCTTGATAACTTGTTAGCCTCATATGAATGTTTAGTCTGCAGGATTTCCTTTTCTATGCTGACAAACCTCTCCGAAATGGCCGGTGTGCTGACAAAGCGTACAAATCTGAAGAAACCAAATGCCCCCAACCCAACCCAAAACAAGAAAAGAAAAATGAAAAGAGAGAATCTGGAACTAGAAAAAAAATTGAAAGATGCAAAATCAGCTCAATCACCAATACACTCTCAATTGTTAAGATTGTAAATTTAGTCCAACTCTTGTCTAATCTAGAATTGCCTAGATTTTATATCTTAATTCCTACATTCTATGAGAACCCACAAGCAAAACAACTTCAAATAATACTTAATTTGACATAGACTATTCTTTTAAACTTGAAATAATTACTTAACATGTTGGAAATATCAAAACAATGAACCATATAAATTCTTCCATGGAATTCCATCATAATAAATATAATAAAAAAAATAACAGAAACATCCAATAACTTCCTAAACTCCAATTTTGCTAAATCACTATTTCATAACTTCTAATTGCTCACACAGTTTCCTCTTTTAAATCTAGAAAGTTACAAGTACGAGAATACCATTTGGATAGTCAATTTCCAACATATTCCATCTTTTGTATATACCTTTACTAAATTGTCCCAACAAATATCTAAAGTATAATATTTAAGCACTTAGCTTTACTTCATAGGTATTTATTTCTTTAATAATCTCTACAATATCTTTCAAAACAGTAATCAGAATAGGTTCTTGAAACTAGAACCATTAACTTCAACATTCCATTACTAATTTCCCTAAACCTTAGACAATGCCATTTATAAAGGTATCTTTAAGGGCTCCTCCTTGTTTCAGCACTTAATGTTACACTAAAATTAGCTTAAAATAGTTAATTCATATTATCAAAAGGAACAAAACCAGAATGGGAACATAATCTTAGAAACCGAAATCATCATGGATCAATAGGAACAAGCATGCAAAACTTTGATAATTCAACCTTTATTTAATCTTAAATACTATACCTACATTCCCATCTTTTTGTAATACTCATGTTTCAGTCACCCTTAAAGCCAGTAGAAAATAAACTTAGATTATCATACCACCAATTTAGGATTCAATAAAACCAAGGTTATACTCTTATACTTTATTTAACTATAATAAGTCCAGAAACCTCCAATTTCAGTTCTTTGCAGTTTTAAACTTAACAAATCACAATTGACACACTAGTGAATCCTGAACATAAACATAGCAAGGAAATATTCAAATCAAACTTCCATTTCAAGCTTGAGCAATTTAATCATGAACACATTAACATCAATACTCAAACTTCCCAGCTCACATCTTAACAAATTCAGAAATCTAAAACCAGAAACAGAGCAGGTAACACAAATCACGAAACACATCCCTCAATGAGCAAGAAATCAGTGGCACCGAGGGAACAAATTCTAATGAACAGAGAAAGAACAAGAAGAGAATCAGAATCGATACAAAGTCCCTAGACAAAGCTTTACCATCAAATAACAATCAACTAAGTCATATTTGAACCAACCCAGAGCAGAGGAAAAATTAACAACCAAACATCTCAGAGTCCACAAAGAACACACGGACCCGAGCGAAGGAAGAAAAGAACATAGGCACAGAGACATCAAAATAATGTCTAAACCCAGAAAATTCCATATGCGTAATTATTATGCGTTTCAACCTCACTTAATCTTATCAGTTCACCACCATCAGCCCTCCATATTGACGGCACCGAACAGAAACAGGGAAAGAAGGAATATTTTCAACAAAAATCCCAAACTTTCGAAATCACACATGCAAGGCACTATATGCACTTGGACTTACTCCTAAACACGGCTAATTAAGCATTCAAGCAATGGTCACCCAGAAATCAGCGAAAATGGCGTCGGATGAACAGTGAACAGAGGAAGAAATTTGGGGAAAACTTGATTAATACCACCCAATACTCAAAATCATTCTCAAGGTTTGTTAATCGGATCCTAAGCTTCCTTTTTATGAATTTAGAAACCCCGAAATCCCCAAAAATCCGAATCATTTCTCATCCCTAACTCGCTGAAATCGAACGAACAAAGGGTGGGAAGGAGGAGAGAAGAGTCACCTGAACTTAGGTCCGGCCTTGCTTGCTCCGTCGCGCCTTGAGCCGCCGTGAGTCGCCAAAAAGAGAAACAAACAAAGGCCTCTTTCAAACCTAAGAAGATAGTTTCCATAATTTAATTTGTTTGGAGGGCCGAACGACCTTGGATTGGCTCAATTCTTGTGTCATCAGAACGGTGACTTTGAATGATATCCAGGTAGTGTGATTTCGTAATTTTTGGACTTCTGTCTAGGGAAATATGGGCGGTTGAACACCGAACACCCCATTTCAGAGTCCTCTAAATCAACATAAATTGGGCATTTTATTTGTTTGGAGGGCTCAACGACCTCGGATTGGCTTGATTCTTGTGTCATCGGAATGGTGACATCGAATGCTATCCAGGGAGTGTGATTTTGTAATTTTTGGACTCCTGTCGAGGGAAATATGGGAGGTTGAACGTCGAACACCCGATTTCAGAGTCATCGAAATCGACATGAATCGGGTATTTTATTTGTTTGGAGGGACGAACGGCCTCGGATTCGCTTGATTCTTGGGTCATCGGAACGGTGACTTCGAATGCTATCCAGGTAGTGTGATTTCGTAGTTTTTGGACTCCTATCAAGGGAAATATGTGCGGTTGAACGCTGAACACCCGATTTCAGAGTCGTCAAAATCGACAGGAATCGGGTATTTTATTTGTTTGGAGGGACGAACGGTCTCGGATTAGCTCAATTCTTGCGTAATTGGAACGGTGACTTCGAATGCTATCCAAGGAGTATGATTTCGAATTTTTGGACTCCTGTCGAGGAAAATAAGGGTGGTTGAATGTCGAACACCCGATTTTAGAGTCGTCAAAATCGACATGAAACGAGTATTTTAGTGGTTTGGAGGGACGAACGGCCTCGGATTGGCTCGATTCTTGGGTCATCAGAACGATGACTTAGAATGCTATCCAGGGAGTATGATTTCGTAATTTTTGGACTCCTATCGAGGGAAATATTGGCGGTTGAACTCCGAACACCCGATTTCAGAGTCATCGAAATCGACACAAATAGGGTCTTTTAATTTTTTGGAGGGTCAAACGGCATCGAATTTGTGCGATTTTTATGCCATCGGAACCGTGACTTCGAAGGCTTTCCGGAGAGTCATATTTTGTAATTTTTGGACAACAATACATGCCGATATGGGCGTTTAAACGACGAACACCGGATTCCGGAGTTGTTGAATTCGACAGGCATCGGGTCTTTTAATTTTCTGGAGGGTCAAACGGCCACAGATTTGCGCGATTTTTACGCCATCAGAACCGTGACTTCAAAGGCTTTCTGGAGAGTTATGTTTCGTAATTTTTGGACTACAACATAGGCCGATATGGGCATTTAAACGAGGAACACCGGATTCCGGAGTTGTTGAATTCGACAAGCATCGGGTCTTTTAATTTTTTGGAGGGTCAAACGGCCTCGGATTAGCGCGATTTTTGCACCATCGGAACCGTGACTTCGAAGGCTTTCCGGATATTTTTGTTTCGTAATTTTTGGACTTCGACAAATTTCGATAAGGGCGTTTAAACGTAGAGCACCGAATTCCGGAGTTGTCGAATTCGACAGTCATCGGGTCTTTTAATTATTTGGAGGGTCAAACGGCCTCGGATTTGCGCGATTTTTACTCCATCGGAACCGTCACTTCGAAGGGTTTCCAGAAATTTTTCTTTCGTAATTTTCAGACTTCTACAAATTCCAATATGGGCGTTTAAACGAGGGACAGCGGATTCCGGAGTTGCCGATTTCGACAATCATTGGGTCTTTTATTTTTTTGGAGGCTCAAACGGCCTCGGATTGGCGCGATTTTTGCGCAATCGGAACCGTGACTTCGAAGGGTTTCCGTGAATTTTTGTTTCGTAATTTTCGGACTTCCACACAGGCCGATATGGGCGTTTAAACGAGGGACACCGGATTCCGGACTTGTCGAATTCGACAGTCATCGGGTCTTTTAATTTTTTGGAGGCTCAAACGGCCTCGGATTTTTGCGATTTTTGCGCCATCGGAACCGTGAGTTCGAAGGCTTTCCTCATATTTTTGTTTCGTAATTTTCGGACTTCCACACAGGCTGATATGGGCGTTTAAACGAGGGACACCGGATTCCGGACTTGTCGAATTCGACAGGGATCTGGTCTTTTAATTTTTTGGAGGCTCAAACGGCCTCCGATTGGCGCGATTCTGGCGCCATCGGAACCATGACTTCGAAGGCTTTCCGGAAATTTTTGTTTCGTAATTTTCGGACATCCACACTGGCCGATATGGGCGTTTAAACTTGGAGCACCGGATTCCGGAGTTGCCGATTTCGACAATCATCGGGTCTTTTAATTTTTCGGAGGCGCAAACGGCCTCGGATTGGCGCGATTTCTGCGCCATCGGAACCGTCCATTCGAAGGCCTTCCGGAGAATTTTGTTTCGTAATTTTCGGACGTCCGCACAGGCCGATAGGGGCGTTTCAACGTTGGACCCCGTTTTCCGGACTTGTCGAATTCGACAGCCAAAAGGGTATTTTAATTTTTCGGAGGCGCAAACGGCCTCGGATTGGCGCGATTTCTGCGCCATCGGAACCGTCCATTCGAAGGCCTTCCGGAGAATTTTGTTTCGTAATTTTCGGACGTCCGCACAGGCCGATAGGGGCGTTTGAACGAGGGACCCCGTTTTCCGGACTTGTCGAATTCGACAGCCAAAAGGGTATTTTAATTTTTCGGAGGCGCAAACGGCCTCGGATTGGCGCGATTTCTGCGCCATCGGAACCGTCCATTCGAAGGCCTTCCGGAGAATTTTGTTTCGTAATTTTCGGACGTCCGCACAGGCCGATAGGGGCGTTTGAACGAGGGACCCCGTTTTCCGGACTTGTCGAATTCGACAGCCAAAAGGGTATTTTAATTTTTCGGAGGCGCAAACGGCCTCGGATTGGCGCGATTTCTGCGCCATCGGAACCGTCCATTCGAAGGCCTTCCGGAGAATTTTGTTTCGTAATTTTCGGACGTCCGCACAGGCCGATAGGGGCGTTTGAACGAGGGACCCCGTTTTCCGGACTTGCCGAATTCTGCAGCCAAAAGGGTATTTTAATTTTTCGGAGGCCCAGACGGCCTCGGATTGGCGCGATTTCTGCGCCATCGGAACCGTCCATTCGAAGGCTTTCCGGAGAATTTTGTTTCGTAATTTTCGGACCTCCGCACAGGCCGATAGGGGCGTTTCAACGATGGACGCCGTTTTCCGGACTTGTCGAATTCCACAGCCAAAAGGGTATTTTAATTTTTCGGAGGCGCAAACGGCCTCGGATTGGCGCGATTTCTGCGCCATCGGAACCGTCCATTCGAAGGCCTTCCGGAGAATTTTGTTTCGTAATTTTCGGACTTCCGCACAGGCCGATAGGGGCGTTTCAACGTTGGACCCCGTTTTCCGGACTTGTCGAATTCCACAGCCAAAAGGGTATTTTAATTTTTCGGAGGCGCAAACGGCCTCGGATTGGCGCGATTTCTGCGCCATCGGAACCGTCCATTCGAAGGCCTTCCGGAGAATTTTGTTTCGTAATTTTCGGACGTCCGCACAGGCCGATAGGGGCGTTTGAACGAGGGACCCCGTTTTCCGGACTTGCCGAATTCTGCAGCCAAAAGGGTATTTTAATTTTTCGGAGGCCCAGACGGCCTCGGATTGGCGCGATTTCTGCGCCATCGGAACCGTCCATTCGAAGGCCTTCCGGAGAATTTTGTTTCGTAATTTTCGGACCTCCGCACAGGCCGATAGGGGCGTTTCAACGATGGACGCCGTTTTCCGGACTTGTCGAATTCCACAGCCAAAAGGGTATTTTAATTTTTCGGAGGCGCAAACGGCCTCGGATTGGCGCGATTTCTGCGCCATCGGAACCGTCCATTCGAAGGCCTTCCGGAGAATTTTGTTTCGTAATTTTCGGACGTCCGCACAGGCCGATAGGGGCGTTTGAACGAGGGACCCCGTTTTCCGGACTTGTCGAATTCGACAGCCAAAAGGGTATTTTAATTTTTCGGAGGCGCAAACGGCCTCGGATTGGCGCGATTTCTGCGCCATCGGAACCGTCCATTCGAAGGCCTTCCGGAGAATTTTGTTTCGTAATTTTCGGACGTCCGCACAGGCCGATAGGGGCGTTTGAACGAGGGACCCCGTTTTCCGGACTTGTCGAATTCGACAGCCAAAAGGGTATTTTAATTTTTCGGAGGCGCAAACGGCCTCGGATTGGCGCGATTTCTGCGCCATCGGAACCGTCCATTCGAAGGCCTTCCGGAGAATTTTGTTTCGTAATTTTCGGACGTCCGCACAGGCCGATAGGGGCGTTTGAACGAGGGACCCCGTTTTCCGGACTTGTCGAATTCGACAGCCAAAAGGGTATTTTAATTTTTCGGAGGCGCAAACGGCCTCGGATTGGCGCGATTTCTGCGCCATCGGAACCGTCCATTCGAAGGCCTTCCGGAGAATTTTGTTTCGTAATTTTCGGACGTCCGCACAGGCCGATAGGGGCGTTTGAACGAGGGACCCCGTTTTCCGGACTTGTCGAATTCGACAGCCAAAAGGGTATTTTAATTTTTCGGAGGCGCAAACGGCCTCGGATTGGCGCGATTTCTGCGCCATCGGAACCGTCCATTCGAAGGCCTTCCGGAGAATTTTGTTTCGTAATTTTCGGACGTCCGCACAGGCCGATAGGGGCGTTTGAACGAGGGACCCCGTTTTCCGGACTTGCCGAATTCTGCAGCCAAAAGGGTATTTTAATTTTTCGGAGGCCCAGACGGCCTCGGATTGGCGCGATTTCTGCGCCATCGGAACCGTCCATTCGAAGGCTTTCCGGAGAATTTTGTTTCGTAATTTTCGGACCTCCGCACAGGCCGATAGGGGCGTTTCAACGATGGACGCCGTTTTCCGGACTTGTCGAATTCCACAGCCAAAAGGGTATTTTAATTTTTCGGAGGCGCAAACGGCCTCGGATTGGCGCGATTTCTGCGCCATCGGAACCGTCCATTCGAAGGCCTTCCGGAGAATTTTGTTTCGTAATTTTCGGACTTCCGCACAGGCCGATAGGGGCGTTTCAACGTTGGACCCCGTTTTCCGGACTTGTCGAATTCCACAGCCAAAAGGGTATTTTAATTTTTCGGAGGCGCAAACGGCCTCGGATTGGCGCGATTTCTGCGCCATCGGAACCGTCCATTCGAAGGCCTTCCGGAGAATTTTGTTTCGTAATTTTCGGACGTCCGCACAGGCCGATAGGGGCGTTTGAACGAGGGACCCCGTTTTCCGGACTTGCCGAATTCTGCAGCCAAAAGGGTATTTTAATTTTTCGGAGGCCCAGACGGCCTCGGATTGGCGCGATTTCTGCGCCATCGGAACCGTCCATTCGAAGGCCTTCCGGAGAATTTTGTTTCGTAATTTTCGGACCTCCGCACAGGCCGATAGGGGCGTTTCAACGATGGACGCCGTTTTCCGGACTTGTCGAATTCCACAGCCAAAAGGGTATTTTAATTTTTCGGAGGCGCAAACGGCCTCGGATTGGCGCGATTTCTGCGCCATCGGAACCGTCCATTCGAAGGCCTTCCGGAGAATTTTGTTTCGTAATTTTCGGACGTCCGCACAGGCCGATAGGGGCGTTTGAACGAGGGACCCCGTTTTCCGGACTTGTCGAATTCGACAGCCAAAAGGGTATTTTAATTTTTCGGAGGCGCAAACGGCCTCGGATTGGCGCGATTTCTGCGCCATCGGAACCGTCCATTCGAAGGCCTTCCGGAGAATTTTGTTTCGTAATTTTCGGACTTCCGCACAGGCCGATAGGGGCGTTTCAACGTTGGACCCCGTTTTCCGGACTTGTCGAATTCCACAGCCAAAAGGGTATTTTAATTTTTCGGAGGCGCAAACGGCCTCGGATTGGCGCGATTTCTGCGCCATCGGAACCGTCCATTCGAAGGCCTTCCGGAGAATTTTGTTTCGTAATTTTCGGACGTCCGCACAGGCCGATAGGGGCGTTTGAACGAGGGACCCCGTTTTCCGGACTTGTCGAATTCGACAGCCAAAAGGGTATTTTAATTTTTCGGAGGCCCAGACGGCCTCGGATTGGCGCGATTTCTGCGCCATCGGAACCGTCCATTCGAAGGCTTTCCGGAGAATTTTGTTTCGTAATTTTCGGACCTCCGCACAGGCCGATAGGGGCGTTTCAACGATGGACGCCGTTTTCCGGACTTGTCGAATTCCACAGCCAAAAGGGTATTTTAATTTTTCGGAGGCGCAAACGGCCTCGGATTGGCGCGATTTCTGCGCCATCGGAACCGTCCATTCGAAGGCCTTCCGGAGAATTTTGTTTCGTAATTTTCGGACTTCCGCACAGGCCGATAGGGGCGTTTCAACGTTGGACCCCGTTTTCCGGACTTGTCGAATTCCACAGCCAAAAGGGTATTTTAATTTTTCGGAGGCGCAAACGGCCTCGGATTGGCGCGATTTCTGCGCCATCGGAACCGTCCATTCGAAGGCCTTCCGGAGAATTTTGTTTCGTAATTTTCGGACGTCCGCACAGGCCGATAGGGGCGTTTGAACGAGGGACCCCGTTTTCCGGACTTGCCGAATTCTGCAGCCAAAAGGGTATTTTAATTTTTCGGAGGCCCAGACGGCCTCGGATTGGCGCGATTTCTGCGCCATCGGAACCGTCCATTCGAAGGCCTTCCGGAGAATTTTGTTTCGTAATTTTCGGACCTCCGCACAGGCCGATAGGGGCGTTTCAACGATGGACGCCGTTTTCCGGACTTGTCGAATTCCACAGCCAAAAGGGTATTTTAATTTTTCGGAGGCGCAAACGGCCTCGGATTGGCGCGATTTCTGCGCCATCGGAACCGTCCATTCGAAGGCCTTCCGGAGAATTTTGTTTCGTAATTTTCGGACGTCCGCACAGGCCGATAGGGGCGTTTGAACGAGGGACCCCGTTTTCCGGACTTGTCGAATTCGACAGCCAAAAGGGTATTTTAATTTTTCGGAGGCGCAAACGGCCTCGGATTGGCGCGATTTCTGCGCCATCGGAACCGTCCATTCGAAGGCCTTCCGGAGAATTTTGTTTCGTAATTTTCGGACGTCCGCACAGGCCGATAGGGGCGTTTGAACGAGGGACCCCGTTTTCCGGACTTGTCGAATTCGACAGCCAAAAGGGTATTTTAATTTTTCGGAGGCGCAAACGGCCTCGGATTGGCGCGATTTCTGCGCCATCGGAACCGTCCATTCGAAGGCCTTCCGGAGAATTTTGTTTCGTAATTTTCGGACGTCCGCACAGGCCGATAGGGGCGTTTGAACGAGGGACCCCGTTTTCCGGACTTGTCGAATTCGACAGCCAAAAGGGTATTTTAATTTTTCGGAGGCCCAGACGGCCTCGGATCGGCGCGATTTCTGCGCCATCGGAACCGGCCATTCGGAGGCCTTCCGGAGAATTTTGTTTCGTAATTTTCGGGCGTCCGCACAGGCCGATAGGGGCGTTTGAACGTTGGACGCCGTTTCCCGGACTTGCCGAATTCTGCAGCCAAAAGGGTATTTTAATTTTTCGGAGGCCCAGACGGCCTCGGATCGGCGCGATTTCTGCGCCATCGGAACCGTCCATTCGGAGGCCTTCGGGAGAATTTTGTTTCGTAATTTTCGGGCGTCCGCACAGGCCGATAGGGGCGTTTGAACGTTGGACGCCGTTTCCCGGACTTGTCGAATTCTGCAGCCAAAAGGGTATTTTAATTTTTCGGAGGCCCAGACGGCCTCGGATCGGCGCGATTTCTGCGCCATCGGAACCGTCCATTCGGAGGCCTTCGGGAGAATTTTGTTTCGTAATTTTCGGGCGTCCGCACAGGCCGATAGGGGCGTTTGAACGTTGGACGCCGTTTCCCGGACTTGTCGAATTCTGCAGCCAAAAGGGTATTTTAATTTTTCGGAGGCCCAGACGGCCTCGGATCGGCGCGATTTCTGCGCCATCGGAACCGGCCATTCGGAGGCCTTCCGGAGAATTTTGTTTCGTAATTTTCGGGCGTCCGCACAGGCCGATAGGGGCGTTTGAACGTTGGACGCCGTTTCCCGGACTTGCCGAATTCTGCAGCCAAAAGGGTATTTTAATTTTTCGGAGGCCCAGACGGCCTCGGATCGGCGCGATTTCTGCGCCATCGGAACCGGCCATTCGGAGGCCTTCCGGAGAATTTTGTTTCGTAATTTTCGGGCGTCCGCACAGGCCGATAGGGGCGTTTGAACGTTGGACGCCGTTTCCCGGACTTGTCGAATTCTGCAGCCAAAAGGGTATTTTAATTTTTCGGAGGCCCAGACGGCCTCGGATCGGCGCGATTTCTGCGCCATCGGAACCGTCCATTCGGAGGCCTTCGGGAGAATTTTGTTTCGTAATTTTCGGGCGTCCGCACAGGCCGATAGGGGCGTTTGAACGTTGGACGCCGTTTCCCGGACTTGTCGAATTCTGCAGCCAAAAGGGTATTTTAATTTTTCGGAGGCCCAGACGGCCTCGGATCGGCGCGATTTCTGCGCCATCGGAACCGTCCATTCGGAGGCCTTCGGGAGAATTTTGTTTCGTAATTTTCGGGCGTCCGCACAGGCCGATAGGGGCGTTTGAACGTTGGACGCCGTTTCCCGGACTTGTCGAATTCTGCAGCCAAAAGGGTATTTTAATTTTTCGGAGGCCCAGACGGCCTCGGATCGGCGCGATTTCTGCGCCATCGGAACCGGCCATTCGGAGGCCTTCCGGAGAATTTTGTTTCGTAATTTTCGGGCGTCCGCACAGGCCGATAGGGGCGTTTGAACGTTGGACGCCGTTTCCCGGACTTGTCGAATTCTGCAGCCAAAAGGGTATTTTAATTTTTCGGAGGCCCAGACGGCCTCGGATCGGCGCGATTTCTGCGCCATCGGAACCGGCCATTCGGAGGCCTTCCGGAGAATTTTGTTTCGTAATTTTCGGGCGTCCGCACAGGCCGATAGGGGCGTTTGAACGTTGGACGCCGTTTCCCGGACTTGCCGAATTCTGCAGCCAAAAGGGTATTTTAATTTTTCGGAGGCCCAGACGGCCTCGGATCGGCGCGATTTCTGCGCCATCGGAACCGTCCATTCGGAGGCCTTCGGGAGAATTTTGTTTCGTAATTTTCGGGCGTCCGCACAGGCCGATAGGGGCGTTTGAACGTTGGACGCCGTTTCCCGGACTTGTCGAATTCTGCAGCCAAAAGGGTATTTTAATTTTTCGGAGGCCCAGACGGCCTCGGATCGGCGCGATTTCTGCGCCATCGGAACCGTCCATTCGGAGGCCTTCGGGAGAATTTTGTTTCGTAATTTTCGGGCGTCCGCACAGGCCGATAGGGGCGTTTGAACGTTGGACGCCGTTTCCCGGACTTGTCGAATTCTGCAGCCAAAAGGGTATTTTAATTTTTCGGAGGCCCAGACGGCCTCGGATCGGCGCGATTTCTGCGCCATCGGAACCGGCCATTCGGAGGCCTTCCGGAGAATTTTGTTTCGTAATTTTCGGGCGTCCGCACAGGCCGATAGGGGCGTTTGAACGTTGGACGCCGTTTCCCGGACTTGCCGAATTCTGCAGCCAAAAGGGTATTTTAATTTTTCGGAGGCCCAGACGGCCTCGGATCGGCGCGATTTCTGCGCCATCGGAACCGGCCATTCGGAGGCCTTCCGGAGAATTTTGTTTCGTAATTTTCGGGCGTCCGCACAGGCCGATAGGGGCGTTTGAACGTTGGACGCCGTTTCCCGGACTTGTCGAATTCTGCAGCCAAAAGGGTATTTTAATTTTTCGGAGGCCCAGACGGCCTCGGATCGGCGCGATTTCTGCGCCATCGGAACCGTCCATTCGGAGGCCTTCGGGAGAATTTTGTTTCGTAATTTTCGGGCGTCCGCACAGGCCGATAGGGGCGTTTGAACGTTGGACGCCGTTTCCCGGACTTGTCGAATTCTGCAGCCAAAAGGGTATTTTAATTTTTCGGAGGCCCAGACGGCCTCGGATCGGCGCGATTTCTGCGCCATCGGAACCGGCCATTCGGAGGCCTTCCGGAGAATTTTGTTTCGTAATTTTCGGGCGTCCGCACAGGCCGATAGGGGCGTTTGAACGTTGGACGCCGTTTCCCGGACTTGCCGAATTCTGCAGCCAAAAGGGTATTTTAATTTTTCGGAGGCCCAGACGGCCTCGGATCGGCGCGATTTCTGCGCCATCGGAACCGGCCATTCGGAGGCCTTCCGGAGAATTTTGTTTCGTAATTTTCGGGCGTCCGCACAGGCCGATAGGGGCGTTTGAACGTTGGACGCCGTTTCCCGGACTTGCCGAATTCTGCAGCCAAAAGGGTATTTTAATTTTTCGGAGGCCCAGACGGCCTCGGATCGGCGCGATTTCTGCGCCATCGGAACCGTCCATTCGGAGGCCTTCGGGAGAATTTTGTTTCGTAATTTTCGGGCGTCCGCACAGGCCGATAGGGGCGTTTGAACGTTGGACGCCGTTTCCCGGACTTGTCGAATTCTGCAGCCAAAAGGGTATTTTAATTTTTCGGAGGCCCAGACGGCCTCGGATCGGCGCGATTTCTGCGCCATCGGAACCGTCCATTCGGAGGCCTTCGGGAGAATTTTGTTTCGTAATTTTCGGGCGTCCGCACAGGCCGATAGGGGCGTTTGAACGTTGGACGCCGTTTCCCGGACTTGTCGAATTCTGCAGCCAAAAGGGTATTTTAATTTTTCGGAGGCCCAGACGGCCTCGGATCGGCGCGATTTCTGCGCCATCGGAACCGGCCATTCGGAGGCCTTCCGGAGAATTTTGTTTCGTAATTTTCGGGCGTCCGCACAGGCCGATAGGGGCGTTTGAACGTTGGACGCCGTTTCCCGGACTTGTCGAATTCTGCAGCCAAAAGGGTATTTTAATTTTTCGGAGGCCCAGACGGCCTCGGATCGGCGCGATTTCTGCGCCATCGGAACCGGCCATTCGGAGGCCTTCCGGAGAATTTTGTTTCGTAATTTTCGGGCGTCCGCACAGGCCGATAGGGGCGTTTGAACGTTGGACGCCGTTTCCCGGACTTGTCGAATTCTGCAGCCAAAAGGGTATTTTAATTTTTCGGAGGCCCAGACGGCCTCGGATCGGCGCGATTTCTGCGCCATCGGAACCGTCCATTCGGAGGCCTTCGGGAGAATTTTGTTTCGTAATTTTCGGGCGTCCGCACAGGCCGATAGGGGCGTTTGAACGTTGGACGCCGTTTCCCGGACTTGTCGAATTCTGCAGCCAAAAGGGTATTTTAATTTTTCGGAGGCCCAGACGGCCTCGGATCGGCGCGATTTCTGCGCCATCGGAACCGTCCATTCGGAGGCCTTCGGGAGAATTTTGTTTCGTAATTTTCGGGCGTCCGCACAGGCCGATAGGGGCGTTTGAACGTTGGACGCCGTTTCCCGGACTTGTCGAATTCTGCAGCCAAAAGGGTATTTTAATTTTTCGGAGGCCCAGACGGCCTCGGATCGGCGCGATTTCTGCGCCATCGGAACCGTCCATTCGGAGGCCTTCGGGAGAATTTTGTTTCGTAATTTTCGGGCGTCCGCACAGGCCGATAGGGGCGTTTGAACGTTGGACGCCGTTTCCCGGACTTGTCGAATTCTGCAGCCAAAAGGGTATTTTAATTTTTCGGAGGCCCAGACGGCCTCGGATCGGCGCGATTTCTGCGCCATCGGAACCGGCCATTCGGAGGCCTTCCGGAGAATTTTGTTTCGCAATTTTCGGGCGTCCGCACAGGCCGATAGGGGCGTTTGAACGTTGGACGCCGTTTCCCGGACTTGCCGAATTCTGCAGCCAAAAGGGTATTTTAATTTTTCGGAGGCCCAGACGGCCTCGGATCGGCGCGATTTCTGCGCCATCGGAACCGGCCATTCGGAGGCCTTCCGGAGAATTTTGTTTCGTAATTTTCGGGCGTCCGCACAGGCCGATAGGGGCGTTTGAACGTTGGACGCCGTTTCCCGGACTTGTCGAATTCTGCAGCCAAAAGGGTATTTTAATTTTTCGGAGGCCCAGACGGCCTCGGATCGGCGCGATTTCTGCGCCATCGGAACCGTCCATTCGGAGGCCTTCGGGAGAATTTTGTTTCGTAATTTTCGGGCGTCCGCACAGGCCGATAGGGGCGTTTGAACGTTGGACGCCGTTTCCCGGACTTGCCGAATTCTGCAGCCAAAAGGGTATTTTAATTTTTCGGAGGCCCAGACGGCCTCGGATCGGCGCGATTTCTGCGCCATCGGAACCGGCCATTCGGAGGCCTTCCGGAGAATTTTGTTTCGTAATTTTCGGGCGTCCGCACAGGCCGATAGGGGCGTTTGAACGTTGGACGCCGTTTCCCGGACTTGTCGAATTCTGCAGCCAAAAGGGTATTTTAATTTTTCGGAGGCCCAGACGGCCTCGGATCGGCGCGATTTCTGCGCCATCGGAACCGTCCATTCGGAGGCCTTCGGGAGAATTTTGTTTCGTAATTTTCGGGCGTCCGCACAGGCCGATAGGGGCGTTTGAACGTTGGACGCCGTTTCCCGGACTTGCCGAATTCTGCAGCCAAAAGGGTATTTTAATTTTTCGGAGGCCCAGACGGCCTCGGATCGGCGCGATTTCTGCGCCATCGGAACCGGCCATTCGGAGGCTCTCCGGAGAATTTTGTTTCGTAATTTTCGGGCGTCCGCACAGGCCGATAGGGGCGTTTGAACGTTGGACGCCGTTTCCCGGACTTGCCGAATTCTGCAGCCAAAAGGGTATTTTAATTTTTCGGAGGCCCAGACGGCCTCGGATCGGCGCGATTTCTGCGCCATCGGAACCGTCCATTCGGAGGCCTTCGGGAGAATTTTGTTTCGTAATTTTCGGGCGTCCGCACAGGCCGATAGGGGCGTTTGAACGTTGGACGCCGTTTCCCGGACTTGCCGAATTCTGCAGCCAAAAGGGTATTTTAATTTTTCGGAGGCCCAGACGGCCTCGGATCGGCGCGATTTCTGCGCCATCGGAACCGTCCATTCGGAGGCCTTCGGGAGAATTTTGTTTCGTAATTTTCGGGCGTCCGCACAGGCCGATAGGGGCGTTTGAACGTTGGACGCCGTTTCCCGGACTTGTCGAATTCTGCAGCCAAAAGGGTATTTTAATTTTTCGGAGGCCCAGACGGCCTCGGATCGGCGCGATTTCTGCGCCATCGGAACCGGCCATTCGGAGGCCTTCCGGAGAATTTTGTTTCGTAATTTTCGGGCGTCCGCACAGGCCGATAGGGGCGTTTGAACGTTGGACGCCGTTTCCCGGACTTGCCGAATTCTGCAGCCAAAAGGGTATTTTAATTTTTCGGAGGCCCAGACGGCCTCGGATCGGCGCGATTTCTGCGCCATCGGAACCGTCCATTCGGAGGCCTTCGGGAGAATTTTGTTTCGTAATTTTCGGGCGTCCGCACAGGCCGATAGGGGCGTTTGAACGTTGGACGCCGTTTCCCGGACTTGTCGAATTCTGCAGCCAAAAGGGTATTTTAATTTTTCGGAGGCCCAGACGGCCTCGGATCGGCGCGATTTCTGCGCCATCGGAACCGTCCATTCGGAGGCCTTCGGGAGAATTTTGTTTCGTAATTTTCGGGCGTCCGCACAGGCCGATAGGGGCGTTTGAACGTTGGACGCCGTTTCCCGGACTTGTCGAATTCTGCAGCCAAAAGGGTATTTTAATTTTTCGGAGGCCCAGACGGCCTCGGATCGGCGCGATTTCTGCGCCATCGGAACCGTCCATTCGGAGGCCTTCGGGAGAATTTTGTTTCGTAATTTTCGGGCGTCCGCACAGGCCGATAGGGGCGTTTGAACGTTGGACGCCGTTTCCCGGACTTGTCGAATTCTGCAGCCAAAAGGGTATTTTAATTTTTCGGAGGCCCAGACGGCCTCGGATCGGCGCGATTTCTGCGCCATCGGAACCGTCCATTCGGAGGCCTTCGGGAGAATTTTGTTTCGTAATTTTCGGGCGTCCGCACAGGCCGATAGGGGCGTTTGAACGTTGGACGCCGTTTCCCGGACTTGTCGAATTCTGCAGCCAAAAGGGTATTTTAATTTTTCGGAGGCCCAGACGGCCTCGGATCGGCGCGATTTCTGCGCCATCGGAACCGGCCATTCGGAGGCCTTCCGGAGAATTTTGTTTCGCAATTTTCGGGCGTCCGCACAGGCCGATAGGGGCGTTTGAACGTTGGACGCCGTTTCCCGGACTTGCCGAATTCTGCAGCCAAAAGGGTATTTTAATTTTTCGGAGGCCCAGACGGCCTCGGATCGGCGCGATTTCTGCGCCATCGGAACCGGCCATTCGGAGGCCTTCCGGAGAATTTTGTTTCGTAATTTTCGGGCGTCCGCACAGGCCGATAGGGGCGTTTGAACGTTGGACGCCGTTTCCCGGACTTGTCGAATTCTGCAGCCAAAAGGGTATTTTAATTTTTCGGAGGCCCAGACGGCCTCGGATCGGCGCGATTTCTGCGCCATCGGAACCGTCCATTCGGAGGCCTTCGGGAGAATTTTGTTTCGTAATTTTCGGGCGTCCGCACAGGCCGATAGGGGCGTTTGAACGTTGGACGCCGTTTCCCGGACTTGCCGAATTCTGCAGCCAAAAGGGTATTTTAATTTTTCGGAGGCCCAGACGGCCTCGGATCGGCGCGATTTCTGCGCCATCGGAACCGTCCATTCGGAGGCCTTCGGGAGAATTTTGTTTCGTAATTTTCGGGCGTCCGCACAGGCCGATAGGGGCGTTTGAACGTTGGACGCCGTTTCCCGGACTTGCCGAATTCTGCAGCCAAAAGGGTATTTTAATTTTTCGGAGGCCCAGACGGCCTCGGATCGGCGCGATTTCTGCGCCATCGGAACCGGCCATTCGGAGGCCTTCCGGAGAATTTTGTTTCGTAATTTTCGGGCGTCCGCACAGGCCGATAGGGGCGTTTGAACGTTGGACGCCGTTTCCCGGACTTGTCGAATTCTGCAGCCAAAAGGGTATTTTAATTTTTCGGAGGCCCAGACGGCCTCGGATCGGCGCGATTTCTGCGCCATCGGAACCGTCCATTCGGAGGCCTTCGGGAGAATTTTGTTTCGTAATTTTCGGGCGTCCGCACAGGCCGATAGGGGCGTTTGAACGTTGGACGCCGTTTCCCGGACTTGCCGAATTCTGCAGCCAAAAGGGTATTTTAATTTTTCGGAGGCCCAGACGGCCTCGGATCGGCGCGATTTCTGCGCCATCGGAACCGGCCATTCGGAGGCCTTCCGGAGAATTTTGTTTCGTAATTTTCGGGCGTCCGCACAGGCCGATAGGGGCGTTTGAACGTTGGACGCCGTTTCCCGGACTTGTCGAATTCTGCAGCCAAAAGGGTATTTTAATTTTTCGGAGGCCCAGACGGCCTCGGATCGGCGCGATTTCTGCGCCATCGGAACCGTCCATTCGGAGGCCTTCGGGAGAATTTTGTTTCGTAATTTTCGGGCGTCCGCACAGGCCGATAGGGGCGTTTGAACGTTGGACGCCGTTTCCCGGACTTGTCGAATTCTGCAGCCAAAAGGGTATTTTAATTTTTCGGAGGCCCAGACGGCCTCGGATCGGCGCGATTTCTGCGCCATCGGAACCGGCCATTCGGAGGCTCTCCGGAGAATTTTGTTTCGTAATTTTCGGGCGTCCGCACAGGCCGATAGGGGCGTTTGAACGTTGGACGCCGTTTCCCGGACTTGCCGAATTCTGCAGCCAAAAGGGTATTTTAATTTTTCGGAGGCCCAGACGGCCTCGGATCGGCGCGATTTCTGCGCCATCGGAACCGTCCATTCGGAGGCCTTCGGGAGAATTTTGTTTCGTAATTTTCGGGCGTCCGCACAGGCCGATAGGGGCGTTTGAACGTTGGACGCCGTTTCCCGGACTTGCCGAATTCTGCAGCCAAAAGGGTATTTTAATTTTTCGGAGGCCCAGACGGCCTCGGATCGGCGCGATTTCTGCGCCATCGGAACCGGCCATTCGGAGGCTCTCCGGAGAATTTTGTTTCGTAATTTTCGGGCGTCCGCACAGGCCGATAGGGGCGTTTGAACGTTGGACGCCGTTTCCCGGACTTGTCGAATTCTGCAGCCAAAAGGGTATTTTAATTTTTCGGAGGCCCAGACGGCCTCGGATCGGCGCGATTTCTGCGCCATCGGAACCGGCCATTCGGAGGCCTTCCGGAGAATTTTGTTTCGTAATTTTCGGGCGTCCGCACAGGCCGATAGGGGCGTTTGAACGTTGGACGCCGTTTCCCGGACTTGCCGAATTCTGCAGCCAAAAGGGTATTTTAATTTTTCGGAGGCCCAGACGGCCTCGGATCGGCGCGATTTCTGCGCCATCGGAACCGTCCATTCGGAGGCCTTCGGGAGAATTTTGTTTCGTAATTTTCGGGCGTCCGCACAGGCCGATAGGGGCGTTTGAACGTTGGACGCCGTTTCCCGGACTTGTCGAATTCTGCAGCCAAAAGGGTATTTTAATTTTTCGGAGGCCCAGACGGCCTCGGATCGGCGCGATTTCTGCGCCATCGGAACCGGCCATTCGGAGGCCTTCCGGAGAATTTTGTTTCGTAATTTTCGGGCGTCCGCACAGGCCGATAGGGGCGTTTGAACGTTGGACGCCGTTTCCCGGACTTGTCGAATTCTGCAGCCAAAAGGGTATTTTAATTTTTCGGAGGCCCAGACGGCCTCGGATCGGCGCGATTTCTGCGCCATCGGAACCGTCCATTCGGAGGCCTTCGGGAGAATTTTGTTTCGTAATTTTCGGGCGTCCGCACAGGCCGATAGGGGCGTTTGAACGTTGGACGCCGTTTCCCGGACTTGTCGAATTCTGCAGCCAAAAGGGTATTTTAATTTTTCGGAGGCCCAGACGGCCTCGGATCGGCGCGATTTCTGCGCCATCGGAACCGTCCATTCGGAGGCCTTCGGGAGAATTTTGTTTCGTAATTTTCGGGCGTCCGCACAGGCCGATAGGGGCGTTTGAACGTTGGACGCCGTTTCCCGGACTTGTCGAATTCTGCAGCCAAAAGGGTATTTTAATTTTTCGGAGGCCCAGACGGCCTCGGATCGGCGCGATTTCTGCGCCATCGGAACCGTCCATTCGGAGGCCTTCGGGAGAATTTTGTTTCGTAATTTTCGGGCGTCCGCACAGGCCGATAGGGGCGTTTGAACGTTGGACGCCGTTTCCCGGACTTGTCGAATTCTGCAGCCAAAAGGGTATTTTAATTTTTCGGAGGCCCAGACGGCCTCGGATCGGCGCGATTTCTGCGCCATCGGAACCGTCCATTCGGAGGCCTTCGGGAGAATTTTGTTTCGTAATTTTCGGGCGTCCGCACAGGCCGATAGGGGCGTTTGAACGTTGGACGCCGTTTCCCGGACTTGTCGAATTCTGCAGCCAAAAGGGTATTTTAATTTTTCGGAGGCCCAGACGGCCTCGGATCGGCGCGATTTCTGCGCCATCGGAACCGGCCATTCGGAGGCCTTCCGGAGAATTTTGTTTCGCAATTTTCGGGCGTCCGCACAGGCCGATAGGGGCGTTTGAACGTTGGACGCCGTTTCCCGGACTTGCCGAATTCTGCAGCCAAAAGGGTATTTTAATTTTTCGGAGGCCCAGACGGCCTCGGATCGGCGCGATTTCTGCGCCATCGGAACCGTCCATTCGGAGGCCTTCGGGAGAATTTTGTTTCGTAATTTTCGGGCGTCCGCACAGGCCGATAGGGGCGTTTGAACGTTGGACGCCGTTTCCCGGACTTGTCGAATTCTGCAGCCAAAAGGGTATTTTAATTTTTCGGAGGCCCAGACGGCCTCGGATCGGCGCGATTTCTGCGCCATCGGAACCGTCCATTCGGAGGCCTTCGGGAGAATTTTGTTTCGTAATTTTCGGGCGTCCGCACAGGCCGATAGGGGCGTTTGAACGTTGGACGCCGTTTCCCGGACTTGCCGAATTCTGCAGCCAAAAGGGTATTTTAATTTTTCGGAGGCCCAGACGGCCTCGGATCGGCGCGATTTCTGCGCCATCGGAACCGGCCATTCGGAGGCCTTCCGGAGAATTTTGTTTCGTAATTTTCGGGCGTCCGCACAGGCCGATAGGGGCGTTTGAACGTTGGACGCCGTTTCCCGGACTTGTCGAATTCTGCAGCCAAAAGGGTATTTTAATTTTTCGGAGGCCCAGACGGCCTCGGATCGGCGCGATTTCTGCGCCATCGGAACCGTCCATTCGGAGGCCTTCGGGAGAATTTTGTTTCGTAATTTTCGGGCGTCCGCACAGGCCGATAGGGGCGTTTGAACGTTGGACGCCGTTTCCCGGACTTGTCGAATTCTGCAGCCAAAAGGGTATTTTAATTTTTCGGAGGCCCAGACGGCCTCGGATCGGCGCGATTTCTGCGCCATCGGAACCGGCCATTCGGAGGCCTTCCGGAGAATTTTGTTTCGCAATTTTCGGGCGTCCGCACAGGCCGATAGGGGCGTTTGAACGTTGGACGCCGTTTCCCGGACTTGCCGAATTCTGCAGCCAAAAGGGTATTTTAATTTTTCGGAGGCCCAGACGGCCTCGGATCGGCGCGATTTCTGCGCCATCGGAACCGTCCATTCGGAGGCCTTCGGGAGAATTTTGTTTCGTAATTTTCGGGCGTCCGCACAGGCCGATAGGGGCGTTTGAACGTTGGACGCCGTTTCCCGGACTTGTCGAATTCTGCAGCCAAAAGGGTATTTTAATTTTTCGGAGGCCCAGACGGCCTCGGATCGGCGCGATTTCTGCGCCATCGGAACCGTCCATTCGGAGGCCTTCGGGAGAATTTTGTTTCGTAATTTTCGGGCGTCCGCACAGGCCGATAGGGGCGTTTGAACGTTGGACGCCGTTTCCCGGACTTGCCGAATTCTGCAGCCAAAAGGGTATTTTAATTTTTCGGAGGCCCAGACGGCCTCGGATCGGCGCGATTTCTGCGCCATCGGAACCGGCCATTCGGAGGCCTTCCGGAGAATTTTGTTTCGTAATTTTCGGGCGTCCGCACAGGCCGATAGGGGCGTTTGAACGTTGGACGCCGTTTCCCGGACTTGTCGAATTCTGCAGCCAAAAGGGTATTTTAATTTTTCGGAGGCCCAGACGGCCTCGGATCGGCGCGATTTCTGCGCCATCGGAACCGTCCATTCGGAGGCCTTCGGGAGAATTTTGTTTCGTAATTTTCGGGCGTCCGCACAGGCCGATAGGGGCGTTTGAACGTTGGACGCCGTTTCCCGGACTTGTCGAATTCTGCAGCCAAAAGGGTATTTTAATTTTTCGGAGGCCCAGACGGCCTCGGATCGGCGCGATTTCTGCGCCATCGGAACCGGCCATTCGGAGGCCTTCCGGAGAATTTTGTTTCGCAATTTTCGGGCGTCCGCACAGGCCGATAGGGGCGTTTGAACGTTGGACGCCGTTTCCCGGACTTGCCGAATTCTGCAGCCAAAAGGGTATTTTAATTTTTCGGAGGCCCAGACGGCCTCGGATCGGCGCGATTTCTGCGCCATCGGAACCGTCCATTCGGAGGCCTTCGGGAGAATTTTGTTTCGTAATTTTCGGGCGTCCGCACAGGCCGATAGGGGCGTTTGAACGTTGGACGCCGTTTCCCGGACTTGTCGAATTCTGCAGCCAAAAGGGTATTTTAATTTTTCGGAGGCCCAGACGGCCTCGGATCGGCGCGATTTCTGCGCCATCGGAACCGTCCATTCGGAGGCCTTCGGGAGAATTTTGTTTCGTAATTTTCGGGCGTCCGCACAGGCCGATAGGGGCGTTTGAACGTTGGACGCCGTTTCCCGGACTTGCCGAATTCTGCAGCCAAAAGGGTATTTTAATTTTTCGGAGGCCCAGACGGCCTCGGATCGGCGCGATTTCTGCGCCATCGGAACCGGCCATTCGGAGGCCTTCCGGAGAATTTTGTTTCGTAATTTTCGGGCGTCCGCACAGGCCGATAGGGGCGTTTGAACGTTGGACGCCGTTTCCCGGACTTGTCGAATTCTGCAGCCAAAAGGGTATTTTAATTTTTCGGAGGCCCAGACGGCCTCGGATCGGCGCGATTTCTGCGCCATCGGAACCGTCCATTCGGAGGCCTTCGGGAGAATTTTGTTTCGTAATTTTCGGGCGTCCGCACAGGCCGATAGGGGCGTTTGAACGTTGGACGCCGTTTCCCGGACTTGTCGAATTCTGCAGCCAAAAGGGTATTTTAATTTTTCGGAGGCCCAGACGGCCTCGGATCGGCGCGATTTCTGCGCCATCGGAACCGGCCATTCGGAGGCTCTCCGGAGAATTTTGTTTCGTAATTTTCGGGCGTCCGCACAGGCCGATAGGGGCGTTTGAACGTTGGACGCCGTTTCCCGGACTTGCCGAATTCTGCAGCCAAAAGGGTATTTTAATTTTTCGGAGGCCCAGACGGCCTCGGATCGGCGCGATTTCTGCGCCATCGGAACCGGCCATTCGGAGGCCTTCCGGAGAATTTTGTTTCGTAATTTTCGGGCGTCCGCACAGGCCGATAGGGGCGTTTGAACGTTGGACGCCGTTTCCCGGACTTGCCGAATTCTGCAGCCAAAAGGGTATTTTAATTTTTCGGAGGCCCAGACGGCCTCGGATCGGCGCGATTTCTGCGCCATCGGAACCGTCCATTCGGAGGCCTTCGGGAGAATTTTGTTTCGTAATTTTCGGGCGTCCGCACAGGCCGATAGGGGCGTTTGAACGTTGGACGCCGTTTCCCGGACTTGTCGAATTCTGCAGCCAAAAGGGTATTTTAATTTTTCGGAGGCCCAGACGGCCTCGGATCGGCGCGATTTCTGCGCCATCGGAACCGGCCATTCGGAGGCCTTCCGGAGAATTTTGTTTCGTAATTTTCGGGCGTCCGCACAGGCCGATAGGGGCGTTTGAACGTTGGACGCCGTTTCCCGGACTTGCCGAATTCTGCAGCCAAAAGGGTATTTTAATTTTTCGGAGGCCCAGACGGCCTCGGATCGGCGCGATTTCTGCGCCATCGGAACCGTCCATTCGGAGGCCTTCGGGAGAATTTTGTTTCGTAATTTTCGGGCGTCCGCACAGGCCGATAGGGGCGTTTGAACGTTGGACGCCGTTTCCCGGACTTGTCGAATTCTGCAGCCAAAAGGGTATTTTAATTTTTCGGAGGCCCAGACGGCCTCGGATCGGCGCGATTTCTGCGCCATCGGAACCGTCCATTCGGAGGCCTTCGGGAGAATTTTGTTTCGTAATTTTCGGGCGTCCGCACAGGCCGATAGGGGCGTTTGAACGTTGGACGCCGTTTCCCGGACTTGCCGAATTCTGCAGCCAAAAGGGTATTTTAATTTTTCGGAGGCCCAGACGGCCTCGGATCGGCGCGATTTCTGCGCCATCGGAACCGGCCATTCGGAGGCCTTCCGGAGAATTTTGTTTCGTAATTTTCGGGCGTCCGCACAGGCCGATAGGGGCGTTTGAACGTTGGACGCCGTTTCCCGGACTTGTCGAATTCTGCAGCCAAAAGGGTATTTTAATTTTTCGGAGGCCCAGACGGCCTCGGATCGGCGCGATTTCTGCGCCATCGGAACCGTCCATTCGGAGGCCTTCGGGAGAATTTTGTTTCGTAATTTTCGGGCGTCCGCACAGGCCGATAGGGGCGTTTGAACGTTGGACGCCGTTTCCCGGACTTGCCGAATTCTGCAGCCAAAAGGGTATTTTAATTTTTCGGAGGCCCAGACGGCCTCGGATCGGCGCGATTTCTGCGCCATCGGAACCGGCCATTCGGAGGCTCTCCGGAGAATTTTGTTTCGTAATTTTCGGGCGTCCGCACAGGCCGATAGGGGCGTTTGAACGTTGGACGCCGTTTCCCGGACTTGTCGAATTCTGCAGCCAAAAGGGTATTTTAATTTTTCGGAGGCCCAGACGGCCTCGGATCGGCGCGATTTCTGCGCCATCGGAACCGGCCATTCGGAGGCCTTCCGGAGAATTTTGTTTCGTAATTTTCGGGCGTCCGCACAGGCCGATAGGGGCGTTTGAACGTTGGACGCCGTTTCCCGGACTTGCCGAATTCTGCAGCCAAAAGGGTATTTTAATTTTTCGGAGGCCCAGACGGCCTCGGATCGGCGCGATTTCTGCGCCATCGGAACCGTCCATTCGGAGGCCTTCGGGAGAATTTTGTTTCGTAATTTTCGGGCGTCCGCACAGGCCGATAGGGGCGTTTGAACGTTGGACGCCGTTTCCCGGACTTGTCGAATTCTGCAGCCAAAAGGGTATTTTAATTTTTCGGAGGCCCAGACGGCCTCGGATCGGCGCGATTTCTGCGCCATCGGAACCGTCCATTCGGAGGCCTTCGGGAGAATTTTGTTTCGTAATTTTCGGGCGTCCGCACAGGCCGATAGGGGCGTTTGAACGTTGGACGCCGTTTCCCGGACTTGCCGAATTCTGCAGCCAAAAGGGTATTTTAATTTTTCGGAGGCCCAGACGGCCTCGGATCGGCGCGATTTCTGCGCCATCGGAACCGGCCATTCGGAGGCCTTCCGGAGAATTTTGTTTCGTAATTTTCGGGCGTCCGCACAGGCCGATAGGGGCGTTTGAACGTTGGACGCCGTTTCCCGGACTTGTCGAATTCTGCAGCCAAAAGGGTATTTTAATTTTTCGGAGGCCCAGACGGCCTCGGATCGGCGCGATTTCTGCGCCATCGGAACCGTCCATTCGGAGGCCTTCGGGAGAATTTTGTTTCGTAATTTTCGGGCGTCCGCACAGGCCGATAGGGGCGTTTGAACGTTGGACGCCGTTTCCCGGACTTGTCGAATTCTGCAGCCAAAAGGGTATTTTAATTTTTCGGAGGCCCAGACGGCCTCGGATCGGCGCGATTTCTGCGCCATCGGAACCGTCCATTCGGAGGCCTTCGGGAGAATTTTGTTTCGTAATTTTCGGGCGTCCGCACAGGCCGATAGGGGCGTTTGAACGTTGGACGCCGTTTCCCGGACTTGCCGAATTCTGCAGCCAAAAGGGTATTTTAATTTTTCGGAGGCCCAGACGGCCTCGGATCGGCGCGATTTCTGCGCCATCGGAACCGGCCATTCGGAGGCCTTCCGGAGAATTTTGTTTCGTAATTTTCGGGCGTCCGCACAGGCCGATAGGGGCGTTTGAACGTTGGACGCCGTTTCCCGGACTTGTCGAATTCTGCAGCCAAAAGGGTATTTTAATTTTTCGGAGGCCCAGACGGCCTCGGATCGGCGCGATTTCTGCGCCATCGGAACCGTCCATTCGGAGGCCTTCGGGAGAATTTTGTTTCGTAATTTTCGGGCGTCCGCACAGGCCGATAGGGGCGTTTGAACGTTGGACGCCGTTTCCCGGACTTGCCGAATTCTGCAGCCAAAAGGGTATTTTAATTTTTCGGAGGCCCAGACGGCCTCGGATCGGCGCGATTTCTGCGCCATCGGAACCGGCCATTCGGAGGCTCTCCGGAGAATTTTGTTTCGTAATTTTCGGGCGTCCGCACAGGCCGATAGGGGCGTTTGAACGTTGGACGCCGTTTCCCGGACTTGTCGAATTCTGCAGCCAAAAGGGTATTTTAATTTTTCGGAGGCCCAGACGGCCTCGGATCGGCGCGATTTCTGCGCCATCGGAACCGGCCATTCGGAGGCCTTCCGGAGAATTTTGTTTCGTAATTTTCGGGCGTCCGCACAGGCCGATAGGGGCGTTTGAACGTTGGACGCCGTTTCCCGGACTTGCCGAATTCTGCAGCCAAAAGGGTATTTTAATTTTTCGGAGGCCCAGACGGCCTCGGATCGGCGCGATTTCTGCGCCATCGGAACCGTCCATTCGGAGGCCTTCGGGAGAATTTTGTTTCGTAATTTTCGGGCGTCCGCACAGGCCGATAGGGGCGTTTGAACGTTGGACGCCGTTTCCCGGACTTGTCGAATTCTGCAGCCAAAAGGGTATTTTAATTTTTCGGAGGCCCAGACGGCCTCGGATCGGCGCGATTTCTGCGCCATCGGAACCGTCCATTCGGAGGCCTTCGGGAGAATTTTGTTTCGTAATTTTCGGGCGTCCGCACAGGCCGATAGGGGCGTTTGAACGTTGGACGCCGTTTCCCGGACTTGCCGAATTCTGCAGCCAAAAGGGTATTTTAATTTTTCGGAGGCCCAGACGGCCTCGGATCGGCGCGATTTCTGCGCCATCGGAACCGGCCATTCGGAGGCCTTCCGGAGAATTTTGTTTCGTAATTTTCGGGCGTCCGCACAGGCCGATAGGGGCGTTTGAACGTTGGACGCCGTTTCCCGGACTTGTCGAATTCTGCAGCCAAAAGGGTATTTTAATTTTTCGGAGGCCCAGACGGCCTCGGATCGGCGCGATTTCTGCGCCATCGGAACCGTCCATTCGGAGGCCTTCGGGAGAATTTTGTTTCGTAATTTTCGGGCGTCCGCACAGGCCGATAGGGGCGTTTGAACGTTGGACGCCGTTTCCCGGACTTGTCGAATTCTGCAGCCAAAAGGGTATTTTAATTTTTCGGAGGCCCAGACGGCCTCGGATCGGCGCGATTTCTGCGCCATCGGAACCGGCCATTCGGAGGCTCTCCGGAGAATTTTGTTTCGTAATTTTCGGGCGTCCGCACAGGCCGATAGGGGCGTTTGAACGTTGGACGCCGTTTCCCGGACTTGCCGAATTCTGCAGCCAAAAGGGTATTTTAATTTTTCGGAGGCCCAGACGGCCTCGGATCGGCGCGATTTCTGCGCCATCGGAACCGGCCATTCGGAGGCCTTCCGGAGAATTTTGTTTCGTAATTTTCGGGCGTCCGCACAGGCCGATAGGGGCGTTTGAACGTTGGACGCCGTTTCCCGGACTTGTCGAATTCTGCAGCCAAAAGGGTATTTTAATTTTTCGGAGGCCCAGACGGCCTCGGATCGGCGCGATTTCTGCGCCATCGGAACCGGCCATTCGGAGGCCTTCCGGAGAATTTTGTTTCGTAATTTTCGGGCGTCCGCACAGGCCGATAGGGGCGTTTGAACGTTGGACGCCGTTTCCCGGACTTGCCGAATTCTGCAGCCAAAAGGGTATTTTAATTTTTCGGAGGCCCAGACGGCCTCGGATCGGCGCGATTTCTGCGCCATCGGAACCGGCCATTCGGAGGCCTTCCGGAGAATTTTGTTTCGTAATTTTCGGGCGTCCGCACAGGCCGATAGGGGCGTTTGAACGTTGGACGCCGTTTCCCGGACTTGTCGAATTCTGCAGCCAAAAGGGTATTTTAATTTTTCGGAGGCCCAGACGGCCTCGGATCGGCGCGATTTCTGCGCCATCGGAACCGTCCATTCGGAGGCCTTCGGGAGAATTTTGTTTCGTAATTTTCGGGCGTCCGCACAGGCCGATAGGGGCGTTTGAACGTTGGACGCCGTTTCCCGGACTTGCCGAATTCTGCAGCCAAAAGGGTATTTTAATTTTTCGGAGGCCCAGACGGCCTCGGATCGGCGCGATTTCTGCGCCATCGGAACCGGCCATTCGGAGGCCTTCCGGAGAATTTTGTTTCGTAATTTTCGGGCGTCCGCACAGGCCGATAGGGGCGTTTGAACGTTGGACGCCGTTTCCCGGACTTGTCGAATTCTGCAGCCAAAAGGGTATTTTAATTTTTCGGAGGCCCAGACGGCCTCGGATCGGCGCGATTTCTGCGCCATCGGAACCGTCCATTCGGAGGCCTTCGGGAGAATTTTGTTTCGTAATTTTCGGGCGTCCGCACAGGCCGATAGGGGCGTTTGAACGTTGGACGCCGTTTCCCGGACTTGCCGAATTCTGCAGCCAAAAGGGTATTTTAATTTTTCGGAGGCCCAGACGGCCTCGGATCGGCGCGATTTCTGCGCCATCGGAACCGGCCATTCGGAGGCCTTCCGGAGAATTTTGTTTCGTAATTTTCGGGCGTCCGCACAGGCCGATAGGGGCGTTTGAACGTTGGACGCCGTTTCCCGGACTTGTCGAATTCTGCAGCCAAAAGGGTATTTTAATTTTTCGGAGGCCCAGACGGCCTCGGATCGGCGCGATTTCTGCGCCATCGGAACCGGCCATTCGGAGGCCTTCCGGAGAATTTTGTTTCGTAATTTTCGGGCGTCCGCACAGGCCGATAGGGGCGTTTGAACGTTGGACGCCGTTTCCCGGACTTGCCGAATTCTGCAGCCAAAAGGGTATTTTAATTTTTCGGAGGCCCAGACGGCCTCGGATCGGCGCGATTTCTGCGCCATCGGAACCGGCCATTCGGAGGCCTTCCGGAGAATTTTGTTTCGTAATTTTCGGGCGTCCGCACAGGCCGATAGGGGCGTTTGAACGTTGGACGCCGTTTCCCGGACTTGTCGAATTCTGCAGCCAAAAGGGTATTTTAATTTTTCGGAGGCCCAGACGGCCTCGGATCGGC